>CM074728.1:113993753-114593753 GCA_037306005.1 Rhinophrynus dorsalis | reverse complement strand
CTTAAAAGCTGATGCCTTCTGTGGCTCCTCCTCTTTCGATTAGAAGCGACCAAACAGATCCTCTTGAAACATCGCCTGGGAAACCGTAACCAGATATGTACTGTGCAACGAGCAAACTCCGGACATCCATATTCTGCAACCAATAATAACTCCACACTGCAAGCGAGGCACAGATATGCCGAAACTTCAGCCTGGAAAGAGAGGAAACATTATGAAAGGGATGGGAAACACAGGGAGGGATAATATTCGCCTCTGTACTTTTAATAAAATTCTGACTTTCCTTCACAACATGTTAGGAAAATCCACAAATTTTATGGCAAGCACGGAGGCTTCATATTATGCTAGTTCAAAGCTGCATAACAACAGAAACATGAGAAACAGGTTTAAAATAAAAATCCCTACAGGTAGACTCCCTAGACCAGTCAGCGGCCCTAAGAATATCCTCAAGGCGATCCCCAGCCTGTAGGGCCGTGGACGCCATTCCTCCCCTAGAAGAATGAGCACCGAACAGGGTCACATCTATACCTGCCAATTGCATGACCCAACGGACCCAACGAGCCAAAGACGCAATAGATACCGGCAAATGAGGTTTGCGAATAGATATCAACAGTTGCGCCCAAGCTGGTCGGCGCAAAGCTTCCGTCCTAATCTCATACGCCTTTATACAACGGACCACACATAACTGCAGCCGAAGTGGAAAAGCAGGATAAAGGACAGAACGTGAACTAGTCTTAGTACAGCGACAAATGACAAACTGGACTCTTTCCGGTACAAAAGAACGACTGTGGAGATCCAGGGCATGCACATTGGAAACCCGCCGGAACGAAATGAGGTATAACAACATGGTCAACTGAGCCGACAGTTGCTTCAAGGACAAAGACTCATTGGGAGACCATGCCTCCAAGAAATCCCAAACCACATTAACGTCCCACAAGGACCGATAACGAAACTGAGGGGGGTCTCGAAAAATGAATACCACGTAAAAAGTGGGCATTGGCCAACCAGAGCCCCGTCAACATGAGCATGGCCAGCCGAAATAGCCAAACTTGTTGATGGACCGATATGCCATGCCCTGATCAGAGAGGATAACAAATTCACCACTGCCACCAAAGATGCTGAAATGGGATCCAAACCCCGTTCCATGCACCAATGATGCCAAGCTGCCCAAGCCGACTGGTACATGGATCTGGTACCAGGTGACCATGACTCAGCCAAAAGGATTTGAGCTGATCTTGAAAAAGACGGGAAAGGTTCCCGACCCCCGAAATCAGCCAAGCCATCAGCTGAAGAGAACCAGCAAGTACCAACTCGTGGGGAGAACCCAGAGGATCAGTCAGAAGTTGCTGAAACAACGCAGAAGATGTGGATCCTCAATTGACAACTCCAGAAGTTGAGGAAACCAAGGGTGGGAAGGCGAAAACGGGGTGATCAGGACTGCCATCTCCCCTTCCAAAATCGTCCTCACGATAAGAGCAAAAGGAGGAAACGCGTAATTCCGATCCGGAAACCAGGTATCACGTTGCCTGTGATTGCTCGCTCTTGCTGTCAGTCAGGTGTGTGTATTCTCCATTGGCCGCCTGTCTATTGCCCGCCCAGTGCTGCCTATTTAAACTGGGCTGAGGCACCCTTTGGTTGCCCTTTCGTGGTGTCTCTGTGTCTGCAGTTACCTGTCTTACATGTATCCTTGGGCCTGTTGATCTGCTACCAGTGTCAGCGTTTCTCCACTGTCAGTGCTGTTGCTGCTTGGTTCCTGCCTTCATTCCAGATCCGGTTGGGCTGTTGTTCCTGCTTCTGCTCCTGATCCGGTGCTGCCATTTGTTCATGCTTCCGTTCCTGATCCGGTGCTGGCGTTGTTCCTGCTTCCATTCCTGACCTGGTTGGCAGTCCTGTTGTATCCTGTGGTTGTCCGGGCGTGTATGCTGTTCCTGCTGCTGTATCCTGATTGTCATCCGTCTGGCTGCCTGGCCACTTGGGCGACATTCTGATCACGGGTTACTCCACATTCACTGGTTGCTGATTCCGCTTGTATAGAACCGGTTGGGCGACTCGTTTGTCCAGTACGCGGTACTGGTTTACTCCACATATACCGGTTGCTGATCCCGCTGTATAGAACCGGTTGGGCGTTACGTTGGTCCAGTACGCGGTACTGGTTTACTCCATGACGGTTGCTGATTCCGCTGTATAGAATCGGTTGGGCTTTATGTTGGTTCAGTACTCAGTACTGGTTTACTCCACTTACACCGGTTGCTGATTCCGCTGTATAGAACCGGTTGGGCTCTACGTTTGTCCGGTACGCGGTACTGGTTTACTCCACATATACCGGTTGCTGATTCCGTTGTATAGAACCGGTTGGGCGTTATGTTGGTCCAGTACGCGGTACTGGTTTACTCCATTACCGGTTGCTGATTCCGCTGTATAGAACCGGTTGGGCGTTACGTTGGTCCAGTACGCGGTACTGGTTTACTCCACATACCGGTTGCTGATTCCGCTGTATAGAACCGGTTGGGCTATACGTTTGTCCAGTACATGGAACTGGTTTACTCCACATACCGGTTGCTGATCCCACTGCATAGAACCGGTTGGGCTATACGTTTGTCCAGTACGCGGTACTGGTTTACTCCACATACCGGTTGCTGATCCCACTGTATAGAACCGGTTGGGCGTTACTTTTGTCCAGTACGCGGTACTGGTTTACTCCACTTACACCAGTTACTAATCCCGCTGTAAAGAACCGGTTGGGCGTTACGTTTGTCTTACTGGCAGTACTGGTTGACTCCACATTCACCGGTTGCTGATTCCGCTGTATGAACCGGTTGGGCTTACTCCACATTCACCGGTTGCTGATCCCGCTGCATAGAACCGGTTGGGCTATATTGTTGTCTATGACAGTACGTGTTAACCCTTTGTCTACCGGTTGCGGCTGCCTCTTAGTACACCGGTTTGGGCTCCCTGGCTGTGATACTGGTTTGCTCCACTCTCCATCTTTGGCTGCTGCCCTATCAACTCAGCATTAGTGGAGCTGCCCTCCTGTTCCTGGCTGCCTTGCCCGGTATATTGGCAAGGCCGGTAGAGCCAGTTTGATGTGAAAAAGAGCCCTGCCATTCCAAGCATCTAAATGCTTGAGCCACCATACCAACTCTTTCCATGAGTCATAAGACAGGTCTATCACATTGGAGTATCCGAGACCGTGTCAAAGATGCACCGCCTTCAATCTTTGAAGGGCCCGATAGTGAAGGGGGCCTGGAAAAATGGTCTGAATGGAGGTTGCTAAGAGCCCCACTATCTGAGCCAGAATCCGTAAGGAGATGAGACCCTTCCTTAGAACAGCTCTGAGTTCCTTGCGAATGGACCGCACCTTCTTTGCCAGAAGGCTGAGGGAGGCCTGAATCGAATCGATGATGAAACCAAGAAATTCCATGTGACGTGCCAGAACCAGAACCAACTTGTCCCAGTTGATAAGAAACCCCAGGGAGGTCAACATCCGGAGGGTCAGCTCCGTGTGGGACAGAAGTTGAGCTCGGTCCTGCGACATGATTAACATGTCGCCCAGGTAAATGATGATGTGAACACCCCGGCTGCGTAAGAAGTTGACCACCGGCTTGAGCAGCTTGGTAAAGCACCAAGGACCTGGTGAAAGACCAAGGGGAAGGCAGATAAATTGCCATTTCTGGCCTCTCAAAAAAAATTGCAGGAAGGACTGAGAAACCGGGTCCATCTGGACGGTCAGATAAGCGTCCTTCAAATCGATTTTTCATGCCCGTTCCAACGGTAGGAGAAGATCCCGAAGACAATGAATGCCCTCCATTCTGAAATGACGGTACAGAACAAATCCGTTCTTGATGCGCAGATTGATGACCGCTCGGAGACCGGAATCCTTCTTCCATACTAGGAAGATGTTGCTCAGAATACCAGCGGACGACGCCGGGACCAGGCGAATCGTGTCTTTGTGACGAAGTTTGGAGATCTTGTGATCGACCAAAAGTGCGTCGCTGTCACGGTTTATTATGACTCTCAGACACAAGTTTTAGGTAAAAAAAAATCAATTTTATTGAAATAATAAATGATAACTTAGGATGGCAATAACATACATAATATATATATACAGAATATAGCACAGACAGAAGGCAGACTCTACCGGTCCTGTCAAAATACCGGACAGGACAGTCTTTAGGCTCTACCGGCCTTGCCAATACCGGGTAAGGCAACCTGCAGATGGAATAGCATAACGGTTTACCGGCCTTACCAAATTACCGGGCAAGGCAGCCTCAATAGATACACAATGTAGGCTCTACCGGCCCTGCCAATACCGGGTAAGGCAACCTCAGATGGAATGTGGCAAAAGGTTCTACCGGCCTTACCAATACCGGGCAGGGCAGCCCAGAGATAATAGCAGCAGTCAGATGGAACTGGCAAATTAGCAGAATCGTTAAGCAGCAAGGCTTTGGAGCAAACCAGCGTCCGCACGCTGGAAACAACACTGAATAGTATAGCCGTTAGGCTTAGCGAGCAAACCAGTGACCGCACACTGGAGTAACAAGCGAGAGTATAGCCGCAAGGCTTAGGAGCAAACCAGCGTCCGCACGCTGGAAACAACACTGAATAGTATAGCCGTTAGGCTTAGCGAGCAAACCAGTGACCGCACACTGGAGTAACAAGCGAGAGTATAGCCGCAAGGCTTAGGAGCAAACCAGCGTCCGCACGCTGGGACCAACACAGATTTGTATAGCTGATAGGCTTTGGAGCAAACCAGTGACCGCACACTGGTGTAACAAGCGAGTTTGTATAGCCGCAAGGCTTAGGAGCAAACCAGCGTCCGCACGCTGGGACCAACACAGATTTGTATAGCTGAAAGGCTTTGGAGCAAACCAGTGACCGCACACTGGTGTAACAAGTGAGTTTGTATAGCCGCAAGGCTAGGAGCAAACCAGCGTCCGCACGCTGGGACCAACACAGATTTGTATAGCTGAAAGGCTTTGGAGCAAACCAGTGACCGCACACTGGTGTAACAAGTGAGTTTCTATAGCCGCAAGGCTTAGGAGCAAACCAGCGTCCGCACGCTGGGACCAACACAGATTTGTATAGCTGATAGGCTTTGGAGCAAACCAGTGACCGCACACTGGTGTAACAAGCGAGTTTGTATAGCCGCAAGGCTTAGGAGCAAACCAGCGTCCGCACCCTGGGACCAACACAGATTTGTATAGCTGATAGGCTTTGGAGCAAACCAGTGACCGCACACTGGTGTAACAAGCGAGTTTGTATAGCCGCAAGGCTTGGGAGCAAACCAGCGTCCGCACGCTGGGACCAACACGGAATTGTAGCAATGTCACCAACGCGACCAGGCAGAAGGTCGCCAGGATACTGAAGACAGGTGATGAGATGACAGGAACCAGCAACGATCAGTCAGGTCAGAAAACAGCAGAGAAGATCAGCAGGAACTGCAACACCAGAGACTAGGCCGGAACCAGGACTGGAAGTACTTCAGCATGCAGGAAACACTGGAACAGTAGAGATCAGGAACTCAGGAACACATGAGATCAGGAACTCAGGAACACTGGAACAGAGGCCCAGCTATCACTAGCATAGTGATAGCAAGAAGGTCAGAAACAACACGAAAGGGCACTCAAAGGGTGCCCAATCCAGGTTTAAATAGTCAATAAGAGGCGGGCTATCTGCAGACAGCCAATAGAAGCCCCCTACTGGTGACAGACAAGTAACTGCAGCCAATCACGGGCACCGTGATAGTACCCCCCTTTCAAAGACCCCCTCTCCTAGAATAGGGTTTAGGTTTCTGCGGGTAATTGGCATGAAAGGCCCTAGTTAACCTAGGTGCATGAAGGTCCGTACTATCCACCCATGATCGATCCTCAGGACCATACCCTTTCCAATGTACCAGGTACTGTACCCTTCCTCTAAGCCTACGGGAATCAATAATGCTCTGAACCTCGTACTCCTCCTGGCCCTCGACCTCAACAGGTCCTGGCACCACAGGTGTGGTAGTATAGCGATTGCAAACCAGAGGCTTAAGAAGGGACACATGGAACACATTATGGATACGCATGGATGCAGGTAGGTCTAGTGCATAGGAGACAGGGTTAATTTAGCGAATAACTCTGTATGGACCAATAAACCGAGGAGCCAACTTATTAGACGGAACCTGCAGCTTGAGATTTCTGGAGGAAAGCCATACTCTATCCCCAACCTGAAAGGAAACCGCTGGAAGCCTTCTGCGATTAGCATGGCGCTGATGACGCTGAAATGACTGACCAAGTGCCCTCTGAACTTGTGCCCATGTGGAACGGAGTTGCTCGATATGCTCATCCAGAGCTGGAATCTGTTGCGTCTGAAATGAGTCTGGAAGCAAACAGGGCTGGAACCCATAATTAATCAGAAACGGAGATCTCCCAGATGAAGAATTGACCGCACAGTTCCTGGCGAACTCTGCCCAAGGCAACAAGTCGGACCAATTATCATGATGGTCAGTAACGAAACAACGGAGAAATTGTTCCAAGCCCTGATTAGCTCGTTCAGCGGCTCCATTGGTCTGGGGATGGTAGGCAGAGGAGAAGGACAGCTGTATGCCCATCTGTTGGCAAAATGCCCTCCAAAATCTAGACACAAACTGGCTCCCCCTGTCAGACACCAGTACCCTAGGCACTCCATGCAACCGGAATACTTCTCTGGCGAACACCATTGCCAATTCCTTCGCTGAAGGAAGACCACGGAGGGGCACGAAATGAGCCATTTTAGAAAACCTGTCCACCACCATGAATATAAAGGAGTACCCCTTCGACATAGGCAATTCTCCCATAAAATCAATGGAAACATGAGACCAGGGGCGTTCGCCATTAGGCACCGGTTGAAGCAAGCCCACAGGGAGATGTCTCGGGGTCTTAGCGCGGGCGCAGGTGGCACAGGCATTCGTAAATTCGGCACAATCGTTTCTCATGGAAGGCCACCAAAATAACTGAGAAAGGGACCATAACAATTGGTCTCTACCAATATGTCCCGCAGCCTTAGAGGAATGGTAGGTTTCGAGCAGCCTAGTACGAAATGATTCAGCGACAAAACATTTGCCCACTGGGGTTTCATGGGGAGCGGACCCCTGAGAGGCCAGGATCTCCTCCCCTAGAGGAGAAGTGATACTCGTGCGTATAGTAGCCAGTATTCTATCAGGTTGGATGATAGGAGCTGGTGCTTCCACTCTGTCACTGTCGGCCTCAAATTGTCTTGACAGTGCATCAGCCCTGATATTTTTTGACCCTGGTAAATACGATACAATGAAATTAAATCGAGACAGGAACAGTGCCCACCTGGCCTGACGAGAGGACAATCTCTTGGCCTCCGAGAGATAGGTCAGATTCTTATGATCTGTTAGGATTAAGACAGGATTCTTAGTACCTTCAAGCAAATGACGCCATTCCTTAAGAGCAAGGATAATGGCCAATAATTCTCTGTCACCTATCTCATAGTGGCTTTGAGTGACAGTCAACTTTTTAGAGAAAAACCCACAAGGTCTGAGAGTTCCACCTTTCTCGTGTCGCTGCGAAAGTACTGCCCCGACCCCAATATCCGAGGCATCAACCTCTAACGTAAATGGAAGTAAAGGATTGGGGTGGGATAACACAGGAGCCGCAGCAAATGCCAGCTTCAAATTCTCAAAGGCTTTCTCAGCAGATACCGGCCAACAAGAAGGATTAGCACCCTTGTGCGTAAGATCGGACAGAGGTTTGACAATGGAAGAAAAGTTCTTAATAAACCTATAATAATTAGCGAAACCCAGGAAACGCTGTATGGCTTTAAGACCCTTGGGTTTTGGCCATTGTAGGACAGCTGACAACTTTTCTTTGTCCATGGCAATGCCATCATTGCCAATTATGAACCCCAAGAATGGCACACTGGTTCTATGAAACTCACATTTTTCCATTTTACAAAATAATTTGTTCTCACGGAGTCGTAGCAATACTGCGGATACATCTTTGATGTGCTGTGCCATGTTTTGGGAGTAAATCAGTATATCGTCGAGGTACACCACAACACATGTCTGTAACATATCTCTCAGAACATCATTTATCAGTTCCTGGAAAACTGCGGGTGCATTACACAGCCCAAAAGGCATTACTAGATACTCGTAGTGCCCAGCTCGAGTATTAAAGGCAGTTTTCCACTCATCACCTGCTCGAATGCGAACCAGATTGTAAGCGGCCCGTAGGTCCAACTTGGTAAATATCGAAGCGCCCTTAAGCCTGTCAAAAAGCTCGGTGATGAGTGGTATTGGGTATGCGTTTTTTGCCATTAGTTTATTCAAGCCCCGGTAGTCAATGCATGGTCTTAATTCGCCATTTTTCTTTTTTACAAAAAAGAACCCAGCCCCAGCTGGAGAGGTAGATTTACGTATGATCCCTCTAGCAAGGGCATCAGAAATGTAATCCTCCATAGCCTTATTTTCATCACAAGATAATGGATAAGTGCGTCCTTTCGGAGGTACTGCACCAGGCTGCAATTCAATGCAACAATCATAAGGTCTATGCTGGGGTAGCAAACTAGCCTCTCCTTTGCTAAAAACATCGCCAAACTGTTGGTACACATCCGGCATAGCAGAGGAGGTGCACATGACCTTAATAGGCTGGATGACGCACTTGTCCATACAAAACTGGGACCAAGCAGCAATTTCACACTTTTTCCAATCGAATTGTGGGTTATGTAACTGTAACCACGGAAATCCCAATATCACCGCATGGTGCGGGGAATTAATCAGTTGAAACTGCTGCTCTTCTCTGTGAAGTGCCCCAATAGTCATAGACAATGGCATAGTTTCAAATATAACCTGAGGCGGTTCTAAGGGTCTACCATCAATCGCTTCAATAGTCAAGGGGTTTTCTCTTTCAATGCGTGGAACTCCGTGCAATTCAGCAAAGGTATCATCCATAAAATACCCTGCTGCACCGGAGTCAACCAAGGCCAAAACCTCCACAGAGCGTTGTGCCCAAGACAATACCACCTGTAGGGTGGGTTTCATTATGCCCGACACTGGGGACGATTGTACACCACCTAGGGCCTGTCCCCCAAGATACCCTAGGTGTGTGCGTTTCCCGGACGTACCGGACAGGAATTTAGCAAGTGCCCTTTTTTACCGCAGTATAAACATAACCCTTGTTGTTTGCGATATAGTCTCTCTGCCTTGGATAGTCTAGTGAAGCCTATTTCCATAGGTTCACTTGTTTCCCGTACTGGTTCACTAGACTTCAATGCCAAGGGAGGGATGGGTGGGCAAAACATGCTACTAGGCTCATTATTTTTTGACCGTAACTTACGATCTCTGGCAATTGATCTCTCACGTTGTCACGGTTTATTATGACTCTCAGACACAAGTTTTAGGTAAAAAAAATCAATTTTATTGAAATAATAAATGATAACTTAGGATGGCAATAACATACATCTATATATATACAGAATATAGCACAGACAGAAGGCAGACTCTACCGGTCCTGTCAACATACCGGACAGGACAGTCTTTAGGCTCTACCGGCCTTGCCAATACCGGGTAAGGCAACCTGCAGATGGAATAGCATAACGGTTTTACCGGCCTTACCAAATTACCGGGCAAGGCAGCCTCAATAGATACACAATGTAGGCTCTACCGGCCCTGCCAATACCGGGTAAGGCAACCTCAGATGGAATGTGGAAAAAGGTTCTACCAGCCTTACCAATACCGGGCAGGGCAGCCCAGAGATAATAGCAGCAGTCAGATGGAACTGGCAAATTAGCAGAATCGTTAAGCAGCAAGGCTTTGGAGCAAACCAGCGTCCGCACGCTGGAAACAACACTGAATAGTATAGCCGTAGGGCTTAGCGAGCAAACCAGTGACCGCACACTGGAGTAACAAGCGAGTAGTATAGCCGCAAGGCTTAGGAGCAAACCAGCGTCCGCACGCTGGGACCAACACAGATTAGTATAGCTGATAGGCTTTGGAGCAAACCAGTGACCGCACACTGGTGTAACAAGCGAGTTTGTATAGCCGCAAGGCTTAGGAGCAAACCAGCGTCCGCACGCTGGGACCAACACAGATTTGTATAGCTGAAAGGCTTTGGAGCAAACCAGTGACCGCACACTGGTGTAACAAGTGAGTTTGTATAGCCGCAAGGCTTAGGAGCAAACCAGCGTCCGCACGCTGGGACCAACACCGAATTGTATAGCTGATAGGCTTAGGAGCAAACCAGTGACCGCACACTGGTGTAACAAGCGAGTTTGTATAGCCGCAAGGCTTAGGAGCAAACCAGCGTCCGCACGCTGGGACCAACACAGATTTGTATAGCTGAAAGGCTTTGGAGCAAACCAGTGACCGCACACTGGTGTAACAAGTGAGTTAGTATAGCCGCAAGGCTTGGGAGCAAACCAGCGTCCGCACGCTGGGACCAACACGGAATAGTAGCAATGTCACCAACGCGACCAGGCAGAAGGTCGCCAGGATACTGAAGACAGGTGATGAGATGACAGGAACCAGCAACGATCAGTCAGGTCAGAAAACAGCAGAGAAGTTCAGCAGGAACTGCAACACCAGAGACTAGGCCGGAACCAGGACTGGAAGTACTTCAGCATGCAGGAAACACTGGAACAGTAGAGATCAGGAACTCAGGAACACATGAGATCAGGAACTCAGGAACACTGGAACAGAGGCCCAGCTATCACTAGCATAGTGATAGCAAGAAGGTCAGAAACAACACGAAAGGGCACTCAAAGGGTGCCCAATCCAGGTTTAAATAGTCAATAAGAGGCGGGCTATCTGCAGACAGCCAATAGAAGCCCCCTACTGGTGACAGACAAGTAACTGCAGCAAATCACTGGAACCGTGATAGTACCCCCCTTTCAAAGACCCCCTCTCCTAGAATAGGGTTTAGGTTTCTGCGGGTAATTGGCATGAAAGGACCTAGTTAACCTAGGTGCATGAAGGTCCGTACTATCCACCCATGACCGATCCTCAGGACCATACCCTTTCCAATGTACCAGGTACTGTACCCTTCCTCTAAGCCTACGGGAATCAATAATGCTCTGAACCTCGTACTCCTCCTGGCCCTCGACCTCAACAGGTCCTGGCACCACAGGTGTGGTAGTATAGCGATTGCAAACCAGAGGCTTAAGAAGGGACACATGGAACACATTATGGATACGCATGGATGCAGGTAGGTCTAGTGCATAGGAGACAGGGTTAATTTTGCGAATAACTCTGTATGGACCAATAAACCGAGGAGCCAACTTATTAGACGGAACCTGCAGCTTGAGATTTCTGGAGGAAAGCCATACTCTATCCCCAACCTGAAAGGAAACCGCTGGAAGCCTTCTGCGATTAGCATGGCGCTGATGACGCTGAAATGACTGACCAAGTGCCCTCTGAACTTGTGCCCATGTGGAACGGAGTTGCTCGATATGCTCATCCAGAGCTGGAATCTGTTGCGTCTGAAATGAGTCTGGAAGCAAACAGGGCTGGAACCCATAATTAATCAGAAACGGAGAGCTCCCAGATGAAGAATTGACCGCACAGTTCCTGGCGAACTCTGCCCAAGGCAACAAGTCGGACCAATTATCATGATGGTCAGTAACGAAACAACGGAGAAATTGTTCCAAGCCCTGATTGGCTCGTTCAGCGGCTCCATTGGTCTGGGGATGGTAGGCAGAGGAGAAGGACAGCTGTATGCCCATCTGTTGGCAAAATGCCCTCCAAAATCTAGACACAAACTGGCTCCCCCTGTCAGACACCAGTACCCTAGGCACTCCATGCAACCGGAATACTTCTCTGGCGAACACCATTGCCAATTCCTTCGCTGAAGGAAGACCACGGAGGGGCACGAAATGAGCCATTTTAGAAAACCTGTCCACCACCATGAATATAAAGGAGTACCCCTTCGACATAGGCAACTCTCCCATAAAATCAATGGAAACATGAGACCAGGGGCGTTCGCCATTAGGCACCGGTTGAAGCAAGCCCACAGGGAGATGTCTCGGGGTCTTAGCGCGGGCGCAGGTGGCACAGGCATTCGTAAATTCGGCACAATCGTTTCTCATGGAAGGCCACCAAAATAACTGAGAAAGGGACCATAACAATTGGTCTCTACCAATATGTCCCGCAGCCTTAGAGGAATGGTAGGTTTCGAGCAGCCTAGTACGAAATGATTCAGCGACAAAACATTTGCCCACTGGGGTTTCATGGGGAGCGGACCCCTGAGAGGCCAGGATCTCCTCCCCTAGAGGAGAAGTGATACTCGTGCGTATAGTAGCCAGTATTCTATCAGGTTGGATGATAGGAGCTGGTGCTTCCACTCTGTCACTGTCGGCCTCAAATTGTCTTGACAGTGCATCAGCCCTGATATTTTTTGACCCTGGCAAATATGATACAATGAAATTAAATCGAGACAGGAACAGTGCCCACCTGGCCTGACGAGAGGACAATCTCTTGGCCTCCGAGAGATAGGTCAGATTCTTATGATCTGTTAGGATTAAGACAGGATTCTTAGTACCTTCAAGCAAATGACGCCATTCCTTAAGAGCAAGGATAATGGCCAATAATTCTCTGTCACCTATCTCATAGTGGCTTTGAGTGACAGTCAACTTTTTAGAGAAAAACCCACAAGGTCTGAGAGTTCCACCTTTCTCGTGTCGCTGCGAAAGTACTGCCCCGACTCCAATATCTGAGGCATCAACCTCTAACGTAAATGGAAGTAAAGGATTGGGGTGGGATAACACAGGAGCCGCAGCAAATGCCAGCTTCAAATTCTCAAAGGCTTTCTCAGCAGATACCGGCCAACAAGAAGGATTAGCACCCTTGTGCGTAAGATCGGACAGAGGTTTGACAATGGAAGAAAAGTTCTTAATAAACCTCCTATAATAATTAGCGAAACCCAGGAAACGCTGTATGGCTTTAAGACCCTTGGGTTTTGGCCATTGTAGGACAGCTGACAACTTTTCTTTGTCCATGGCAATGCCATCATTGCCAATTATGAACCCCAAGAATGGCACACTGGTTCTATGAAACTCACATTTTTCCATTTTACAAAATAATTTGTTCTCACGGAGTCGTAGCAATACTGCGGATACATCTTTGATGTGCTGTGCCATGTTGTGGGAGTAAATCAGTATATCGTCGAGGTACACCACAACACATGTCTGTAACATATCTCTCAGAACATCATTTATCAGTTCCTGGAAAACTGCGGGTGCATTACACAGCCCAAAAGGCATTACTAGATACTCGTAGTGCCCAGCTCGAGTATTAAAGGCAGTTTTCCACTCATCACCTGCTCGAATGCGAACCAGATTGTAAGCGGCCCGTAGGTCCAACTTGGTAAATATCGAAGCGCCCTTAAGCCTGTCAAAAAGCTCGGTGATGAGTGGTATTGGGTATGCGTTTTTTGCCATTAGTTTATTCAAGCCCCGGTAGTCAATGCATGGTCTTAATTCGCCATTTTTCTTTTTTACAAAAAAGAACCCAGCCCCAGCTGGAGAGGTAGATTTACGTATGATCCCTCTAGCAAGGGCATCAGAAATGTAATCCTCCATAGCCTTATGTTCATCACAAGATAATGGATAAGTGCGTCCTTTCGGAGGTACTGCACCAGGCTGCAATTCAATGCAACAATCTTAAGGTCTATGCTGGGGTAGCATACTAGCCTCTCCTTTGCTAAAAACATCGCCAAACTGTTGGTACACATCCGGCATAGCAGAGGAGGTGCACATGACCTTAATAGGCTGGATGACGCACTTGTCCATACAAAACTGGGACCAAGCAGCAATTTCACACTTTTTCCAATCGAATTGTGGGTTATGTAACTGTAACCACGGAAATCCCAATATCACCGCATGGTGCGGGGAATTAATCAGTTGAAACTGCTGCTCTTCTCTGTGAAGTGCCCCAATAGTCATAGACAATGGCATAGTTTCAAATATAACCTGAGGCGGTTCTAAGGGTCTACCATCAATCGCTTCAATAGTCAAGGGGTTTTCTCTTTCAATGCGTGGAACTCCGTGCAATTCAGCAAAGGTATTATCCATAAAATACCCTGCTGCACCGGAGTCAACCAAGGCCAAAACCTCCACAGAGCGTTGTGCCCAAGACAATACCACCTGTATGGTGGGTTTCATTATGCCCGACACTGGGGACGATTGTACACCACCTAGGGCCTGTCCCCCAAGATACCCTAGGTGTGTGCGTTTCCCGGACGTACCGGACAGGAATTTAGCAAGTGCCCTTTTTTACCGCAGTATAAACATAACCCTTGTTTTTTGCGATATAGTCTCTCTGCCTTGGTTAGTCTAGTGAAGCCTATTTCCATAGGTTCACTTGTTTCCCGTACTGGTTCACTAGACTTCAATGCCAAGGGAGGGATGGGTGGGCAAAACATGCTACTAGGCTCATTATTTTTTGACCGTAACTTACGATCTCTGGCAATTGATCTCTCACGTATTCTGGAGTCAATTATCATAACATACTCAATGTAATCATCTAGATCAATAGGTAGATCTTTAGCAGCGATTTCGTCTTTAATGTGGTCATTCAGGCCTTGAGAGAAGGCTGCCAATAATGCCTCGTTATTCCAACCTACCTCTGCTGCCAATGTGCGGAATTCGATGGCATAGTCGCCCACTGTACGCCTGCCCTGTTGTATCTCCATAAGGCGTTTGGCAGCAGAGGTGGTTCTACCAGGAGGCTCAAACACTCTTCGAAAGGAACGCACAAATTCACTAAAGTTCTTAGTACAAGGTTTAGCATTCTCCCACAAGGGGTTAGCCCAGGCCAATGCTCTGCCAGTGAGCAGTGATATCGTGAACCCCACTTTACTACGATCATTGGGAAATGCGTGTGCCGTCAATTCCATAAAGATTTCGAGTTGATTGATGAACCCTCTGCAGAGACTAGGGTCACCATCATATCTTAGCGGCAAGGGTGCAGAAGCCGTTAACCCTTTAACAGTACCCCCTAGGGGTCTGGTATCACTTTCCGGTGTCTGACTTGGCGAGACCACCGGGCTAGAGCTAGATTGGTCAGCAGGTACCGTGCGTTCAAGGATCGTTTGAATTGCAACTGCCAACTGATCCAAACGTTGCTCGAGCACATCCATCCTCCAATGGATATTCTGTGCGTTACCTTCACCCTTGCTGTCTGAGGTCATGGCCCTTTCGTACTGT
Organism: Rhinophrynus dorsalis; assembly: GCA_037306005.1. Lineage (NCBI taxonomy): Eukaryota > Metazoa > Chordata > Amphibia > Anura > Rhinophrynidae > Rhinophrynus > Rhinophrynus dorsalis. The sequence goes on along the minus strand of CM074728.1, from coordinate 114,578,579 downwards.
CACGGTTTATTATGACTCTCAGACACAAGTTTTAGGTAAAAAAAAATCAATTTTATTGAAATAATAAATGATAACTTAGGATGGCAATAACATACATAATATATATATACAGAATATAGCACAGACAGAAGGCAGACTCTACCGGTCCTGTCAAAATACCGGACAGGACAGTCTTTAGGCTCTACCGGCCTTGCCAATACCGGGTAAGGCAACCTGCAGATGGAATAGCATAACGGTTTACCGGCCTTACCAAATTACCGGGCAAGGCAGCCTCAATAGATACACAATGTAGGCTCTACCGGCCCTGCCAATACCGGGTAAGGCAACCTCAGATGGAATGTGGCAAAAGGTTCTACCGGCCTTACCAATACCGGGCAGGGCAGCCCAGAGATAATAGCAGCAGTCAGATGGAACTGGCAAATTAGCAGAATCGTTAAGCAGCAAGGCTTTGGAGCAAACCAGCGTCCGCACGCTGGAAACAACACTGAATAGTATAGCCGTTAGGCTTAGCGAGCAAACCAGTGACCGCACACTGGAGTAACAAGCGAGAGTATAGCCGCAAGGCTTAGGAGCAAACCAGCGTCCGCACGCTGGGACCAACACAGATTTGTATAGCTGATAGGCTTTGGAGCAAACCAGTGACCGCACACTGGTGTAACAAGCGAGTTTGTATAGCCGCAAGGCTTAGGAGCAAACCAGCGTCCGCACGCTGGGACCAACACAGATTTGTATAGCTGAAAGGCTTTGGAGCAAACCAGTGACCGCACACTGGTGTAACAAGTGAGTTTGTATAGCCGCAAGGCTAGGAGCAAACCAGCGTCCGCACGCTGGGACCAACACAGATTTGTATAGCTGAAAGGCTTTGGAGCAAACCAGTGACCGCACACTGGTGTAACAAGTGAGTTTCTATAGCCGCAAGGCTTAGGAGCAAACCAGCGTCCGCACGCTGGGACCAACACAGATTTGTATAGCTGATAGGCTTTGGAGCAAACCAGTGACCGCACACTGGTGTAACAAGCGAGTTTGTATAGCCGCAAGGCTTAGGAGCAAACCAGCGTCCGCACGCTGGGACCAACACAGATTTGTATAGCTGATAGGCTTTGGAGCAAACCAGTGACCGCACACTGGTGTAACAAGCGAGTTTGTATAGCCGCAAGGCTTGGGAGCAAACCAGCGTCCGCACGCTGGGACCAACACGGAATTGTAGCAATGTCACCAACGCGACCAGGCAGAAGGTCGCCAGGATACTGAAGACAGGTGATGAGATGACAGGAACCAGCAACGATCAGTCAGGTCAGAAAACAGCAGAGAAGATCAGCAGGAACTGCAACACCAGAGACTAGGCCGGAACCAGGACTGGAAGTACTTCAGCATGCAGGAAACACTGGAACAGTAGAGATCAGGAACTCAGGAACACATGAGATCAGGAACTCAGGAACACTGGAACAGAGGCCCAGCTATCACTAGCATAGTGATAGCAAGAAGGTCAGAAACAACACGAAAGGGCACTCAAAGGGTGCCCAATCCAGGTTTAAATAGTCAATAAGAGGCGGGCTATCTGCAGACAGCCAATAGAAGCCCCCTACTGGTGACAGACAAGTAACTGCAGCCAATCACGGGCACCGTGATAGTCGCCTGACGTGAACCGAAAAGGGGCAGGCCACGTGGCCTGAACTGGTTCTGCGTAATATTCTATGTGATAGCCTACAACTGTCGGCAGAACCCACTGGTCCGATGTTATGGAGGCCCACTGTTGGGAAAAATGGGAGAGTCTGCCTCCACACTCCCCTGAAAAGAAAACATCCACTGAAACCGACTTACCAGTGTAAGATCTGGACTTTAAATTCCCTCTGCCAGGTCTAGATCACCAAGGCCTGCCACAAAGAAGAAAGGGCTGTTGGACCTAGGATCCCTCTGAACATTGGTCTGATATGTCTCCCGTGAAGTGGAGGAGCGGCCGGGCAAATGACCCCTACCTCACCTGGCCCTCCCAAAAATGTTTGGGTGAAACAAGTGCTCCAGTGAGGACTCCGCCTTGTCCAAAGAGGTAAAAGAGGAAACAAACTTTCCGCGGTCCTTAATGAAGGAATCCCCAAAAAAGCTGTCTTTGGGCAGATGGGCCAGGCTCAGTGGCGGCCATATCAGTAAGTTTAGGGTCGATTATTAAGAGAATGGCCTTGCTTCTCTCGGCAGCTAAAGCCTAATTAGCATTTTACAAGAAATAAATAGTCCGTTGGACCCATCCTCTCAGGATACGGACTTCGATGGGCGCCCCTGACTGCATGGAGGCCTCAGTCAATTCAAAGATTTTGGTAAAAGGACCATTGCTCAATATAACTAGCCACATGGGACATGGGAGACCACTCCGAAGATCTAGGATGGTGAATGGTCTCCGGATCGAACAAGGGAATACCCTGTCCATCCAAGATAGTGGCAACTTTGCGGTGGCTAGAAACAGAGGGCATCTCCCAGGGCTTGGACAGGGGTGGATCATCCTAGTCAGATGCATCGCTAGTTCTAGGTGAGAGAACCCAATCCTCATCAGAAGTATCTGATTCAGAGGAAGTGCAGTAAGAATCAGGCTTAGCCCGCCTAGCAGATTTTCTCCTTCTTTCTACCTCCTCAGGAGATGAGGGTCATTTTTGTGGGACCAGGTCGCACGTGTCAAAGTCACGGTCAGTGACTGGCAGAATAACAGATAAAGAGCCTGAGCTGACTACTTGTCCCCCATCAATATTAGCAATATGCTTAGACTTATGGGTGCATTTTCCTCTTAAATTACTATCCACCTTCCTAGGAAGGGTCTGAGCCAATGGTCCGGAGGCCACTGGGGACGCTGCAGCAGTCACTGGGACCTCAAGAGAAGTTGCCACAGTAGGGGTCTGAGTATTCATGGCAGACAGCATAGATTGAAAGATATTAGTAGTCATCTGCCACATCATGGCCTGCATGGATTGGTCAAAAAGAGCTTGAAATTGTTCAGCGTGGGGATGAGGTAAAGAGGACAGCAACCCTGGTAAGGTAGAGGACCCCCCAACGGTTGAAGACCCCCCAGTTGCCATAGCTACGCCCTGTTCCACAGGAGAGTTTTCACTAGGGCAACTGCCCTCATCATTGGAGGAGGCCGTGGTAGAAGAATATGACTGAGGCTATGTAATAAGAGCAGGATAAATTTGGGAAACTGCACTTAATTAGGAGACAAGTCTGACAAAATATACAGATATAGCTGTGAAAACAGTGTTCAGATTGAAACACAATAAGGGAAAGAGGCAAATATTAAACTAGGACAGAGACTAGTAGAAAAAAACCTGAGTAACACAGCACCGCCAACAGCAGAGACAATAGACGCAAGGCTTTGGGTGTATCAAGATGGCCGCTGCTGAGCGCATGCACACTGCCGTTCCTAACCGGAAGCACGCGTGGCCGCACTAATGCGCAAACCACGGCCGGCAAAAAAACAACGATGAAAACGGCGCGCAAGCGCCTCAACAACAGGGGGAAGGCCCAAAGCCACCTGGGTAGTGGAGACCCAGGCCTAAAACAGCCGCAACAATGGCGCAAATGTGCCGGAAGCAAGAACAAGGGCAAAATAAAGGAAATCCCCCAGATGAAAGGGGAGGCAAAAAAGAGGGGCAAAACCGCAAAAGGATAAACCCCCCTAAAGAGGGGCAAACAGTAAAAAGGGGGTGACAACCAATAAAAACACAGCACTAAGGGCAAAAGCAGCACAAATACGACAATAACACGTACAAAAAAATAAATGGATACACAAACAAGTATATCACAATAGAAAGGTGCACTTATTTGTTTGGGAGCAGCAGAGAAAGAGGAGGAGCTACAGAAGGCATCAGCTTTTAAGGTATGTGGGAGTGACTTAATGGAGAGGAGAATGGTTTACAGTTTTGTTCTTTTTGTTTGTTCAAATAAAGTTTTTCTCTGCTGCTGTGTGGAGCAGTGGGAAAGATTATAGCACAATATGAAGCCTCTGTGCTTGCCATAAAACTGTAATTTCTCTGGGTTATGAAGCAAGGGTTGAACTTGATGGACTTCTACCTAGTTAAGTCCTTCAATTTAAAAAATAAGAACATTAAGAGTCACTTATTCCTGGTATAATTTTCTTGTAAAATGTTCCTAATAGAGACTGCAGAGAAATATTATTTCTGCAAGAGAACAGTAGCCTTCATTTCCTCTGTAATTAAATATATATACACAACTGGCTGCTGTATAATGGTCTTCACCTAGGTAAGTGCTTCTGTTACACAGAGTAATTATATATACTTGACAGCTGCATGGTGGACTCCTACCTAGGTATATCCTACTGTTACAAACAGTAGTTATACAGCTATAATTCACAGCTCTATGAAAGGCATCTACCTAGGTAAGTCCTTCAGTTAAAAAACAAATTACAAAATTAAGAGGCGCTTATTCCTAGGGTATAATTTCCTTGTAAACTTTCCTACTAGAGACTGCATAGGAATATTAATTCTGCCAGAGAACAGTAGCCTTCATTTCCTCTCAGTCTACAATTCCAATCAAATCAAACTGTGTAAATAATATGGTTTTAAACTTCAGCTAATTGCAGCCTGTGTAATAACTTCTCAAAGGCCGTGTCAAAATCATCTCTACAAGTTTTCAGAGTTGTTTTGCAAAATGTAATAAAGGTTACAGCATTTTATTGAACAAGACAATTATAACAGACAATGCCGACCGTCAATTGCCATTTCCTCTAGCAGTCAGAACGGAGTGAATTCTCAATAAAGGAAATTCATTTGACGTTACTGATGACAGACTCCTGCATTCCCGCGGTCAGAACGGGCATGACAGGTCACAACCACAATTCACACAGACCGTCCCCTTCATAATCAAAGCACAATATTATCCTATTTGATAAGAACACTTAACCCAGGGTTGGGCAATCTATGATTTTCAACTACTACTGACTTTGGTCTAGTGCATAAGGGCCCTAGTATAAAATAATCACTGGGCCCGAGTAAATGCACAATACTAAAAAAAAAAATCTAAATAGTTTTGCGTATTCAGAGGGACCCTAAAGTTGGCTGGACTCCCATGCTTTGCACCTATTCCACAAATAGTATCTCAGTCCTTGATTGTTGGACAGCCATAGAGTTCACACTACTTCCTGTAGTACATCAATAGCTGGAGGACCATCTATTGCCGCAGGGCAAGATTTACATTACAGGCAACCCTAGGCAAGGCATTCTAGGTGCCATAGCCCTTCCCATGGACCCCCCCCACACACACACACATTTCACATGACTCCACCCCCAGTTCCATACCTCCCAACATTTCAGATGGCCAAAGAGGGACACTTGTGTTTTGGGTGGTGTTGTTGGGGGCGTGGCTGGTGGGTGGGGCATTACAGAGAATTTTTAAGTTATTTCCTGACCTACTGACACATCTTTGTGTAAATGAATAAATTATTTATAAAAAGACCAAAGTATTTTATTTACAAAGACTAGTTTACAAACACATATACTGTAGTTTATACAAGCATTCATGTGAGTTGTATTGCTGTGGAGCAATATGATACACTTATTTACACACCACATATTCTGATATTCTAAAAAGAGGGACATCAGGGTGGGAAAGAGGGACAGAGGGATTTGGGTCTCAAAGAGGGACTGTTCCTCCTAAAGAGGGACACTTGGGAGGTATGCAGTTCTACCTATTGTTCCAGGCACGGAAAAAAACCTTAGTTTATATAAGCAAGAATGAAAAAGGCTTTAACCCCTTAAGGACCGGGAAAATCAGAGGTGGATTTGACTTAAGGACCGGAGCAATTCTGACCTTTTTGACTATGTCTTTGTTCAACAGTGTTTTCCCTCTTAGGCTTTTATTCCACCCCCATAAATTATATACTGTTTTTTTACAAACAAATAGGGCTTTCCTTTGATACCCCACTTATATGGATAACCCCCCATTTACTTTATTAAAATTAAAGAAAAAGGTAAAAAAAATGTAAAAAAACCCCACCATTTTTGTTTTTTCTTTTGGGATCAATTGGGCGCAAAGGGTTAAATTTTTATGGAGACTGCATGAAAGGTATGACTAGTCAGTCATACCTACAAAATGCGCAGTTTAAAGTGGCCACTGTCCCCCCTGGGTGAAAATCCCCATGTCCCTTTTTCCCACCCTATTTTCCCACTTTTTTGTTCATTACATTTGGCGGTGTGTGTAAGTGTATTACATGACTCCACAACAATCACACTTCCAATTTTGTTTCTTGAGATGTTTTTTTTTTTAAATAAAATATTTTATTTGTAAAAAAAAAGTGTGTTGTTTTTATTTAAAAAAAAAAAAAAAAGTGTATTTAGCAGGTCAGAAATTGACCTGCATCTAGCCATCCTCCTGCACCAGCAGTGAAGGGGTTAACACCCCCAGCTGCTGTATTTTTTATTTCCACTAGGTGTCTCCTCCCTGCTTCTCTGTCCCTTACTTTAATGTAAGGGACGCATTGGCAGAGAGGAGACACTAGAGGCAGTAAGTAGCACTGCCTCATTCATTGTTTTAGAATGCCGGTACATGTGATCGCTGACGCAGCGATCACATGACCTGGCACAACCGACGGAGGCTGAGACTGAACGGTCCGGTATTGGACCGCTCAGTCTCAGCCTGGATTGAATGGTAGCAGCGCGCCGCCGTTAACATTTAACACTTGACGTACCAGGACCGTCACTGGTCCTTAAAGCAAATTTACCCTTGACGGTCCTGGTACGTCAAGGGTCGTTAAGGTGTTAAAGGGATAGTAATGTTTCATAATAAAAGCAGCTCTAATTACTCAGCATAGTATTTGGACTTTGGAGAGTGTTATTTCAATACTGTCAGAGTTGTAGTACAAGAGTAATTCAATGACAAAGTATCCCCCTCCCGCCCCTTTTACTGTTGTAACACTGCTCAGCCAGATCAGAAGGGAGGTGCCCAGGTAGACTGCAGAGAGGGACAATCTTCAATTAAGATAAGGGAAAAACCTGAAAAGCTTGCCAAGGGGCGCAGGGACTTCATTGTTCTCATAGGAAGAAGATTGTCCCCTGCTGTTATCTGTCTGGTCTATGGACTGGATTCCACATCTGAGAAGAGATGGCTTACACTAGGTAAAAGGGGCGGGAGGGGAAACTTTGCTTGTGAATAACTCTCAAACCATAAAGGTTTGAGAGATAAGACTTATATCGTTCTTCATGTTTTCTTAATCCCTACAAAAGAAAATAAAGATAAAACAAAGTATTACTATCCCTTTAAGTCTTTTGGTAGCTATGTGTGAAGCTTTGCTTTGGTGATCTCTCTAGCATCAAAGGGTTAAATAAAAGCTTGTAAAACAGGTATGTAAACTGGTGAAGGGACAATGAGATTGATATGGCCACACCCACACTCAGAATGTGGGTGTAGCCAGCACAGCTGAGGCACCGCCCCTCAAAATTTGGAGCTCTGGGCAGTTGGCTACTCTGCCTATAATACAACAGGAGGTGCAGAGTTTGCTCACTCATACCCTGTAGTCTGACAAATGATTTAGGTAAATTAGAAGAATGGACAAGAGTGTGGCAGATATAGTTTAACATTGATAAATGTAAAATAATGCACTTGGGACATAAAAATCAAAAGGAAAAATATACTATTAAGGGTACTGTGTTGTCAGAGACAAAAGAGGAAAGGGATTTGGGAGTAATTATCTCTAATGACTTAAAGGTAGGCAGGCAATGTAATAAAGCGGTGGGGAATACAAGCAGGGTGCTGGGTTGTATAGCTAGGGGCATTAGTAGCAGAAAAAGGGAAGTGGTCATGTCACTATACAGATCTCTGGTTAGACCCCACCTAGAGGATTGTGTACAGTACTGGAGACCTAGAGTATTGTGTACAGTATTGGAGACCTAGAGGATTGTGTACAGTATTGGAGACCTAGAGTATTGTGTACAGTACTGGAGACCTAGAGTATTGTGTACAGGACTGGAGATCTAGAGTATTGTGTACAGTACTGGAGACCTAGAGTATTGTGTACAGTACTGGAGATCTAGAGTATTGTGTACAGTACTGGAGACCTAGAGTATTGTGTACAGTACTGGAGACCTAGAGTATTGTGTACAGTACCGGAGACCTAGAGTATTGTTTATAGTACCGGAGACCTAGAGTATTGTGTACAGTACTGGAGACCTAGAGTATTGTGTACAGTGCTGGAGACCTAGAGTATTGTGTACAGTACTGGAGACCTAGAGTATTGTGTACAGTACCGGAGACCTAGAGTTTTGTGTACAGTATTGGAGACCTAGAGTATTGTGTATAGTACCGGAGACCTAGAGTATTGTGTACAGTACCGGAGACCTAGAGTATTGTGTACAGTATTGGAGACCTAGAGTATTGTGTACAGTACCGGAGACCTAGAGTATTGTGTACAGTATTGGAGACCTAGAGTATTGTGTACAGTACCGGAGACCTAGAGTATTGTGTACAGTATTGGAGACCTAGAGTATTGTGTACAGTACTGGAGACCTAGAGTATTGTGTACAGTACCGGAGACCTAGAGTATTGTGTACAGTATTGGAGACCTAGAGTATTGTGTACAGTACCGGAGACCTAGAGTATTGTGTATAGTACCAGAGACCTAGAGTATTGTGTACAGTACCGGAGACCTAGAGTATTGTGTACAGTATTGGAGACCTAGAGTATTGTGTACAGTACCGGAGACCTAGAGTATTGTGTACAGTATTGGAGACCTAGAGGATTGTGTACAGTACTGGAGACCTAGAGGATTGTGTACAGTACTGGAGACCTAGAGGATTATGTACAGTACCGGAGACCTAGAGTATTGTGTACAGTACTGGAGACCTAGAGTATTGTGTACAGTATCGGAGACCTAGAGTATTGTGTACAGTACTGGAGACCTAGAGTATTGTGTATAGTACCGGAGACCTAGAGTAATGTGTACAGTACTGGAGACCTAGAGTATTGTGTATAGTACTGGAGACCTAGAGTAGTGTGTACAGTACTGGAGACCCCATCTCCAGAAGGATACAGATACTCTAGAGAGAATTCAGAGAAGGGCTACTAAAATGGTGACTGGTTTACATTAAAAGAAATATCAGGATAGACTAAAGGATCTGATCATGTATAGCTTGGAGGAGAGAAGAGAGAGGGGATATGATAGACACATTCCCATACATGAAGGGATTCAACAAAGTGCAGGAGGGAAGTACATTTCACAGGAGTAAAAATGTTAGGACAAGAGGCCATAGTCTAAAAATAGAGGGACACAGGTTTAGATGTAATATAAGAAAGTTTTACTTCACTGAGAGGGTAGTAGATAAGTGGAATAGCCTACCAGCAGAAGTGGTAGAGGTTAATACAGTGAGGGGATGTAAGCATAGATGGGATAGGCATAAGGCTGTCCTGAACATAAGACAAGACCAAGGACCAAACAAGGTTTGAGGTTTTTACAGTAGGAAAATGGGCAGACTAGATGGGCCGAATGGTTCTTATCTGTCATCAAATTCTTTGTTTCTAACAGCTGGATAAGGTACATATACAAGGAAGGAATCGTAATTGCTTTCAAAAAAGCAATGGATGCCTATCTAGCACAGAACAATATTGAGAATTATGACAGTTGGCTTCAATGCAGATAGGTTGTTGATCCAGGGAATTATCTGACTGACATTTGGAGTCAGGAAGGAATTTTTTACCCACTTGGGGCTAAATTAGAAATGGCTTCAGAGGGCTTTTTTATTTTGCTTTCCTCTGGATCAAAAGGGGTGTTTTTGGCATGGGCTGGACTTGATGGACGCATGTCTTTTTTCAACTATGTTACTATGTTCTGTGGATGCTAACACCACATCTCTACACTGTAATTATTTGCATATTATGTATGATGTCATCAACAAAGTACTGAGGGGTGGAGTTAAGTTTTATAGAATCGTCATATTTCCATGCATTTGTTTACTTGTGGACTGGAGACCTCAATAGCATTCAAGGGTTCACGCTCAGGCAGAGCCATCACAATGACGGAGGCACTGATTGGTTGCATGTGTTGATCCTGGAATCCTAACCTGTTGGTGCATCCTGGCTCCTGAGAACTAATGCTGAGAATCAAAGAGCCGTACATTACAACTCAATCCTGATTAATAAAAGTCACCTAAGTCCTTCCATTAAACAAATTATCCCTCTGAGTGCCAGAGAGGTATTCAATGAATTGCAACAGGTTAAAGAAGAACTAACTCCTTCTAAAAACAACCCCCCCGCTTACCTTACCATGGCCAGAAAATTCTAATGGCCCTTTTGAATTTTAATCTTGTGCCTTTGTTCAAGATATAACATCTTTATTAATTCCTGGATGTCACGTCCATGGAGGCAGACATGACAGTTGCTGGCTGGGTTTTTATTTTGCATTCTGAAGTAGGCAGAGCAACAGCCTAATTAAACCTTTACAGACCAGATGGGTGGTCAACAGCTCTCTGGTCCTTAAAGGTATAAGATTACTAGGTTCTGTGGGCAGAGATTGAGGTCCTGTGGCCCTACTAACAGCCGTTATGTCTGCCTGTAATGGACATGGTAACCATTGATGTACTGATGAAAGAGCTCATGTGATGCTGACAAGAGGACGTCATTGACATGATGCGTGCCATAAAGGGGTGGGGCTTAACTGAGTGGCCAAGGCTTAAGCATGTTTGTGTCATAAAGTGGGCAGAAAAAAGGTGGGAAGTGGACAGAACAGGGTATGAAGCCAGAGAAGTGGGCAGAACAGGGCGGGAGGGAGGAGAAGTGGGCAGAAAGTAGGAGGAACAGAGTGGGAATGAGAAGAGGGTGGAACAGTGTTGGAAGGAGGAGAAGTGGGTAGGAAGTGGAAGGAACAGGGTGGAAAGGAGGAGAAGTGGGCAGGAAGTGGAAGGAACAGGGTGGAAAGGAGGAGAAGTGGGCAGGAAGTGGGAGGAACAGGGTGGGAAGGAGGAGGAGTGGGCGGGAAGCAGTTGGAACAGGGTGAGAAGGAGAAAAGTAGGTGGGATGTGGGTGTAACAGGATGGGAAGGAGAAGAAGTGAGAGGAAAAGGGTGGGAAGGAGTAAAAGTGGGAGTGACATGTGGAACAGGATGGGAAGGAGGAGAAGTGGACAGGAAGTGGGAGGAACAGGGTGGGAAGATGAAGAAGTGGGCAGGAAGTGGGAGGAACAGGGTGGGAAGGAGGAGAAGTGGGCGGAAAGTAGTTGGAACAGGGTGGGAAGGAGAAAAGTAGGTGGGACATGTGTGTAACAGGATGGGAAGGAGGAGAAGTGAGAGGAAAAGGGTGGGAAGGAGTAAAAGTGGGAGAGGCGTGTGGAACAGGGTGGGAAGGAGGAGAAGTGGACAGGAAGTGGGAGGAACAGGGTGGGAAGGAGGAGAAGTGAGAGGAAAAGGGTGGGAAGGAGTAAAAGTGGGAGGGACGTGTGGAACAGGGTGGGAAGGAGAAGAAGTGGACAGGAAGTGGGAGGAACAGGGTGGGAAGGAGGAGAAGTGAGCGGAAAAGGGTGGGAAGGAGTAAAAGTGGGAGGGACATGTGGAACAGGGTGGGAAGGAGGAGAAGTGGACAGGAAGTGGGAGGAACAGGGTGGGAAGGAGGAGAAGTGAGAGGAAAAGGGTGGGAAGGAGTAAAAGTGGGAGAGACGTGTGGAACAGGGTGGGAAGGAGGAGAAGTGGACAGGACGTGGGAGGAACAGGGTGGGAAGGAGAAGAAGTGGATAATAAGTAGGTAGAACAGGGAGGTAGGGATGTGAAGTGCGAGGAACAGGATGGGAAGGAGAAGAAACTCACCACCGCCGGAACATCAGCCTCTGTCCCTGTAAACCCAGTAATTCAGTCTGAAAACCAGTCTCCAGGGCAGATCCAGAGAGTTCCAACGTGTGGTTATTATTAGATGTCAGCCCGCCTTTAAGAGGCACTTATTTCTATACATACATTTCCCCTTTAAGTGTATAGTTTGTATTACGTAGAACATACCTCCCAAGTGTCCCTCTTTAGGAGGGACAGTCCCTCTTTGAGACCCAAATCCTTCTGTCCCTCTTTCCCACCCTGATGTCCCTCTTTTTAGAATATCAGAATATGTGGTGTGTAAATAAGTGTATCATATTGCTCCACAGCAATACAACTCACATGAATGCTTGTATAAACTACAGTATATGTGTTTGTAAACTAGTCTTTGTAAATAAAATACTTTGGTCTTTTTATAAATAATTTATTCATTTACACAAAGATGTGTCAGTAGGTCAGGAAATAACTTAAAAATTCTCTGTAATGCCCCACCCACCAGCCACGCCCCCAACAACACCACCCAAAACACAAGTGTCCCTCTTTGGCCATCTGAAATGTTGGGAGTTATGCGTAGAACAAGGCACCGAGCAGCAGAAATTCTGATTACAGAGACAGCTTTGAGTAGCTTGCACTGGGATTTAATTTGTCTTATAATGAATCTGGAAGTTATATCTCACTTGATCAGTTCTTGGCTGTGCGTGTGGAACACAATCAGAGCTAGATGGTCCCCAGTTTATCAAGGGAGGAAGGAACGATCTTACATAACTGTTTTAATGAACAATTATGTTCATTTGAAAGAGCTTTCAAAATCTCTTACATTTATTTCAACCATTTTTATTTCACACAATAGTTTTCCAGATATTTAACCTCATTTATTTGTCAGTTTATGTACATTAGCCAGTGAATCCGGAAAATAATTCCTGTTCAGCTCAAAATGCAAATAGATAGTTCTCCTTTGTTAAAGGGACAGTAATGTTTCTCAAAAACAGCAGCTCTGATTATCTTCATAGTATTTGGGTCATGGAGAGCGAAGTTTCAGTGCAGATCTACCAACATTTCACTTGCCCAAAGAGGGACACTTTAGTTTTAGGCGGTGTCGATGAGGGCACAAATGGTGGGCAGGACTTTACTAAGAATTCCATGACGATCCTGGCACGTCATGGGTCCCTAATTCAAATCTATCTATGACATGCCAGGACCGTCAAGGGTCATTAAGGGGTTCATATCTTCTAAAGAGGGACACTTGGGAGGCATGTACCCCCTAATATCTCCTAAAGAGGACACTTGGGAGGTATGTACCCCTAATATCTCCTAAAGAGGGACACTTGGTAGGTATGTACCCTTAATATCTCCTAAAGAGGGACACTTGGGAGGTATGTACCCTTAATATCTCCTAAAGAGGGACACTAGGGAGGTACAGACCCCTAATATCTCCTAAAGAGGGACACTTGTGAGGTACAAACCCCTAATATCTCCTAAAGAGGGACACTTTAGTTTTAGGCGGTGTCGATGAGGGCACAAATGATGGGGGGGGGGGCTTTACTAAGAATTCCATGACGATCCTGGCAATTCATGGGTCCCTAATGCAAATCTACCTATGACGTGCCAGGACTGTCAAGGGTTCTTAAAGGGTTAATATCTTCTAAAGAGGGACACTTAGGAGGCATGTCTCCCTAATATCTCCTAAAGAGGACACTTGGGAGGTATGTACCCCTAATATCTCCTAAAGAGGGACACTTGGGAGGTACAAACCCATAATATCTCCTAAAGAGGGACATGTGGGAGGTATAGACCCCTAATATCTCCTAAAGAGGGACACTATGGAGGTACAGACCCGTAATATCTCATAAAGAGGGACACTTGTGAGGTACAAACCCCTAATATCTCCTAAAGAGGGACATGTGGGAGGTATGTAGCCCTACAATCTCCTAAAGAGGGGACACTTGGGAGGTATGTAACCCTAATATATCCTAAAGAGGGACAATTGGGAGGTACAGACCCCTAATATAATAAAAAGGGAGACACGTGGGATGTACGGACATCACAGTTGTTGGCAGGACCACAGAACCCAAACTCCGCCCACTTTGCATGGTCATTTTAACTCTTTAAAGACCTGAGGTGTGTACAACACATTGCAAAGCAATGTGTGCTGGTTAAAATGACCATGCACAGTGGGTGGAGTTTGGGTTCTGTAGTCCTGCTAACAACTCTCATGTCTGCCTCCATTAACATGACTTCCAGGACTAGTTTTGAATATAGGCACAAGGGCAAAATTCACAGGGGCCAGTAAGATTTTCTGGCCATTGTAAGATAAGTGGGGGATTATTATTTAATTAATGTGAATTCCCCTGAATGAATGAGTTTTATTTTTCCACCTACACTGTAAGGATGGTCTGAGCTGTGCCACCTCATTAGTGTCTCCTATCTTACAGTATACATTATCATCTCTTGTATTACAGTATACATTATCATCTCCTGTCTTACAGTATACATTATCTTCTCCTGTCTTACAGTATACATTATCATCTCCTGTCTTACAGTATACATTATCATCTCCTGTCTTACAGTATACATTATCACCTCTTGTCTTACAGTATACATTATCTTCTCCTGTCTTACAGTATACATTATCACCTCTTGTATTACAGTATACATTATCATCTCCTGTCTTACAGTATACATTATCACCTCCTGTCTTACAGTATACATCATCATCTCCTGTCTTACAGTATACATCATCTTCTCCTGTCTTACAGTATACATCATCATCTCCTGTCTTACAGTATACATTATCTTCTCCTGTCTTACAGTATACATCATCTTCTCCTGTCTTACAGTATACATTATCACCTCTTGTATTACAGTATACATTATCATCTCCTGTCTTACAGTATACATCATCTTCTCCTGTCTTACAGTATACATTATCATCTCCTGTCTTACAGTATACATTATCATCTCCTGTCTTACAGTATACATTATCATCTCCTGTCTTACAGTATACATTATCTTCTCCTGTCTTACAGTATACATCATCTCCTGTCTTACAGTATACATTATCATCTCCTGTCTTACAGTATACATTATCATCTCCTGTCTTACAGTATACATTATCACCTCTTGTCTTACAGTATACATCATCTCCTGTCTTACAGTATACATCATCTTCTCCTGTCTTACAGTATACATTATCATCTCCTGTCTTACAGTATACATTATCATCTCCTGTCTTACAGTATACATTATCATCTCCTGTCTTACAGTATACATTATCTTCTCCTGTCTTACAGTATACATCATCTCCTGTCTTACAGTATACATCATCTTCTCCTGTCTTACAGTATACATTATCATCTCCTGTCTTACAGTATACATTATCATCTCCTGTCTTACAGTATACATTATCATCTCCTGTCTTACAGTATACATTATCATCTCCTGTCTTACAGTATACATTATCTTCTCCTGTCTTACAGTATACATCATCTCCTGTCTTACAGTATACATTATCATCTCCTGTCTTACATTATACATTATCATCTCCTGTCTTACAGTATACATTATCATCTCCTGTCTTACAGTATACATCATCATCTCCTGTCTTACAGTATACATTATCATCTCCTGTCTTACAGTATACATTATCTTCTCCTGTCTTACAGTATACATTATCATCTCCTGTCTTACAGTATACATTATCATCTCCTGTCTTACAGTATACATTAGCTTCTCCTGTCTTACAGTATACATTATCTTCTCCTGTCTTACAGTATACATCATCATCTCCTGTCTTACAGTATACATCATCTTCTCCTGTCTTACAGTATACATTATCATCTCCTGTCTTACAGTATACATTATCATCTCCTGTCTTACAGTATACATCATCATCTCCTGTCTTACAGTATACATTATCATCTCCTGTCTTACAGTATACATCATCTTCTCCTGTCTTACAGTATACATTATCTTCTCCTGTCTTACAGTATACATTATCTTCTCCTGTCTTACAGTATACATTATCATCTCCTGTCTTACAGTATACATTATCATCTCCTGTCTTACAGTATACATTATCTTCTCCTGTCTTACAGTATACATTATCATCTCCTGTCTTACAGTATACATTATCATCTCCTGTCTTACAGTATACATCATCTTCTCCTGTCTTACAGTATACATTATCACCTCTTGTCTTACAGTATACATCATCATCTCCTGTCTTACAGTATACATTATCTTCTCCTGTCTTACAGTATACATTATCTTCTCCTGTCTTACAGTATACATTATCATCTCCTGTCTTACAGTATACATTATCATCTCCTGTCTTACAGTATACATCATCTTCTCCTGTCTTACAGTATACATTATCACCTCTTGTATTACAGTATACATTATCATCTCCTGTCTTACAGTATACATCATCTTCTCCTGTCTTACAGTATACATTATCATCTCCTGTCTTACAGTATACATTATCACCTCTTGTCTTACAGTATACATCATCATCTCCTGTCTTACAGTATACATTATCTTCTCCTGTCTTACAGTATACATTATCTTCTCCTGTCTTACAGTATACATTATCATCTCCTGTCTTACAGTATACATTATCATCTCCTGTCTTACAGTATACATCATCTTCTCCTGTCTTACAGTATACATTATCATCTCCTGTCTTACAGTATACATTATCTTCTCCTGTCTTACAGTATACATTATCATCTCCTGTCTTACAGTATACATTATCTTCTCCTGTCTTACAGTATACATTATCTTCTCCTGTCTTACAGTATACATTATCTTCTCCTGTCTTACAGTATACATCATCATCTCCTGTCTTACAGTATACATTATCACCTCTTGTATTACAATATACATTATCATCTCCTGTCTTACAGTATACATTATCATCTCCTGTCTTACAGTATACATTATCTTCTCCTGTCTTACAGTATACATTATCACCTCTTGTATTACAGTATACATTATCATCTCCTGTCTTACAGTATACATCATCTTCTCCTGTCTTACAGTATACATTATCACCTCTTGTCTTACAGTATACATCATCATCTCCTGTCTTACAGTATACATTATCATCTCCTGTCTTACAGTATACATCATCATCTCCTGTCTTACAGTATACATTATCTTCTCCTGTCTTACAGTATACATTATCATCTCCTGTCTTACAGTATACATTATCACCTCTTGTCTTACAGTATACATCATCATCTCCTGTCTTACAGTATACATTATCTTCTCCTGTCTTACAGTATACATTATCTTCTCCTGTCTTACAGTATACATTATCTCCTGTCTTACAGTATACATTATCATCTCCTGTCTTACAGTATACATTATCATCTCCTGTCTTACAGTATACATCATCTTCTCCTGTCTTACAGTATACATTATCTTCTCCTGTCTTACAGTATACATTATCATCTCCTGTCTTACAGTATACATTATCATCTCCTGTCTTACAGTATACATTATCTTCTCCTGTCTTACAGTATACATCATCTTCTCCTGTCTTACAATATACATTATCTTCTCCTGTCTTACAGTATACATTATCATCTCCTGTCTTACAGTATACATTATCATCTCCTGTCTTACAGTATACATTATCATCTCCTGTCTTACAGTATACATTATCATCTCCTGTCTTACAGTATACATTATCTTCTCCTGTCTTACAGTATACATTATCATCTCCTGTCTTACAGTATACATTATCATCTCCTGTCTTACAGTATACATTATCATCTCCTGTCTTACAGTATACATTATCTTCTCCTGTCTTACAGTATACATTATCATCTCCTGTCTTACAGTATACATCATCTTCTCCTGTCTTACAGTATACATCATCATCTCCTGTCTTACAGTATACATTATCACCTCTTGTATTACAATATACATTATCATCTCCTGTCTTACAGTATACATTATCATCTCCTGTCTTACAGTATACATTATCTTCTCCTGTCTTACAGTATACATTATCATCTCCTGTCTTACAGTATACATTATCTTCTCCTGTCTTACAGTATACATTATCATCTCCTGTCTTACAGTATACATCATCTTCTCCTGTCTTACAGTATACATCATCATCTCCTGTCTTACAGTATACATTATCACCTCTTGTATTACAATATACATTATCATCTCCTGTCTTACAGTATACATTATCATCTCCTGTCTTACAGTATACATTATCTTCTCCTGTCTTACAGTATACATTATAATCTCCTGTCTTACAGTATACATTATCACCTCTTGTATTACAGTATACATTATCATCTCCTGTCTTACAGTATACATTATCACCTCTTGTATTACAATATACATTATCATCTCCTGTCTTACAGTATACATTATCATCTCCTGTCTTACAGTATACATCATCTTCTCCTGTCTTACAGTATACATTATCTTCTCCTGTCTTACAGTATACATTATCATCTCCTGTCTTACAGTATACATTATCATCTCCTGTCTTACAGTATACATCATCATCTCGTCTTACAGTATACATCATCATCTCCTGTCTTACAGTATACATTATCTTCTCCTGTCTTACAGTATACATTATCATCTCCTGTCTTACAGTATACATCATCTTCTCCTGTCTTACAGTATACATTATCTTCTCCTGTCTTACAGTATACATTATCTTCTCCTGTCTTACAGTATACATTATCACCTCTTGTATTACAGTATACATTATCATCTCTTCTCTTACAGTATACATTATCTTCTCCTGTCTTACAGTATACATTATCACCTCTTGTATTACAGTATACATTATCATCTCCTGTCTTACTGTATACATTATCATCTCCTGTCTTACAGTATACATTATCTTCTCCTGTCTTACAGTATACATTATCATCTCCTGTCTTACAGTATACATTATCATCTCTTCTCTTACATTATACATTATCATCTCCTGTCTTACAGTATACATTATCACCTCTTGTATTACAGTATACATTATCATCTCCTGTCTTACAGTATACATTATCACCTCTTGTATTACAATATACATTATCATCTCCTGTCTTACAGTATACATTATCATCTCCTGTCTTACAGTATACATCATCTTCTCCTGTCTTACAGTATACATTATCTTCTCCTGTCTTACAGTATACATTATCATCTCCTGTCTTACAGTATACATTATCATCTCCTGTCTTACAGTATACATCATCATCTCGTCTTACAGTATACATCATCATCTCCTGTCTTACAGTATACATTATCTTCTCCTGTCTTACAGTATACATTATCATCTCCTGTCTTACAGTATACATTATCATCTCCTGTCTTACAGTATACATTATCATCTCCTGTCTTACAGTATACATTATCTTCTCCTGTCTTACAGTATACATTATCACCTCCTGTCTTACAGTATACATTATCATCTCCTGTCTTACAGTATACATCATCATCTCCTGTCTTACAGTATACATTATCTTCTCCTGTCTTACAGTATACATTATCATCTCCTGTCTTACAGTATACATCATCATCTCCTGTCTTACAGTATACATTATCTTCTCCTGTCTTACAGTATACATCATCATCTCCTGTCTTACAGTATACATTATCTTCTCCTGTCTTACAGTATACATTATCATCTCCTGTCTTACAGTATACATCATCATCTCCTGTCTTACAGTATACATTATCTTCTCCTGTCTTACAGTATACATTATCTTCTCCTGTCTTACAGTATACATTATCATCTCCTGTCTTACAGTATACATTATCATCTCCTGTCTTACAGTATACATCATCATCTCCTGTCTTACAGTATACATTATCTTCTCCTGTCTTACAGTATACATTATCTTCTCCTGTCTTACAGTATACATTATCATCTCCTGTCTTACAGTATACATTATCATCTCCTGTCTTACAGTATACATTATCATCTCTTGTCTTACAGTATACATCATCATCTCCTGTCTTACAGTATACATTATCTTCTCCTGTCTTACAGTATACATTATCTTCTCCTGTCTTACAGTATACATTATCTTCTCCTGTCTTACAGTATACATTATCATCTCCTGTCTTACAGTATACATCATCTTCTCCTGTCTTACAGTATACATCATCATCTCCTGTCTTACAGTATACATTATCATCTCCTGTCTTACAGTATACATTATCATCTCTTGTCTTACAGTATACATTATCATCTCCTGTCTTACAGTATACATTATCTTCTCCTGTCTTACAGTATACATTATCATCTCCTGTCTTACAGTATACATCATCTTCTCCTGTCTTACAGTATACATCATCATCTCCTGTCTTACAGTATACATTATCACCTCTTGTATTACAATATACATTATCTTCTCCTGTCTTACAGTATACATTATCATCTCCTGTCTTACAGTATACATTATCATCTCCTGTCTTACAGTATACATTATCATCTCCTGTCTTACAGTATACATTATCTTCTCCTGTCTTACAGTATACATTATCTTCTCCTGTCTTACAGTATACATTATCTCCTGTCTTACAGTATACATCATCTTCTCCTGTCTTACAGTATACATTATCATCTCCTGTCTTACAGTATACATTATCTTCTCCTGTCTTACAGTATACATTATCTTCTCCTGTCTTACAGTATACATTATCATCTCCTGTCTTACAGTATACATTATCATCTCCTGTCTTACAGTATACATCATCTCCTGTCTTACAGTATACATCATCTTCTCCTGTCTTACAGTATACATTATCATCTCCTGTCTTACAGTATACATTATCATCTCCTGTCTTACAGTATACATTATCTTCTCCTGTCTTACAGTATACATCATCTCCTGTCTTACAGTATACATCATCTTCTCCTGTCTTACAGTATACATTATCATCTCCTGTCTTACAGTATACATTATCTTCTCCTGTCTTACAGTATACATTATCATCTCCTGTCTTACAGTATACATTATCTTCTCCTGTCTTACAGTATACATTATCATCTCCTGTCTTACAGTATACATCATCTCCTGTCTTACAGTATACATTATCATCTCGTCTTACAGTATACATTATCATCTCCTGTCTTACATTATACATTATCATCTCCTGTCTTACAGTATACATTATCATCTCTTCTCTTACAGTATACATTATCATCTCCTGTCTTACAGTATACATTATCTTCTCCTGTCTTACAGTATACATTATCATCTCCTGTCTTACAGTATACATTATCATCTCCTGTCTTACAGTATACATTATCTTCTCCTGTCTTACAGTATACATTATCATCTCCTGTCTTACAGTATACATCATCTTCTCCTGTCTTACAGTATACATTATCATCTCCTGTCTTACAGTATACATTATCATCTCCTGTCTTACAGTATACATTATCATCTCCTGTCTTACAGTATACATTATCTTCTCCTGTCTTACAGTATACATCATCTCCTGTCTTACAGTATACATCATCTTCTCCTGTCTTACAGTATACATTATCATCTCCTGTCTTACAGTATACATTATCTTCTCCTGTCTTACAGTATACATTATCTTCTCCTGTCTTACAGTATACATCATCATCTCCTGTCTTACAGTATACATTATCTTCTCCTGTCTTACAGTATACATTATCTTCTCCTGTCTTACAGTATACATTATCATCTCCTGTCTTACAGTATACATTATCTTCTCTTGTCTTACAGTATACATTATCTTCTCCTGTCTTACAGTATACATCATCATCTCCTGTCTTACAGTATACATTATCTTCTCCTGTCTTACAGTATACATCATCATCTCCTGTCTTACAGTATACATCATCATCTCCTGTCTTACAGTATACATTATCTTCTCCTGTCTTACAGTATACATTATCTTCTCCTGTCTTACAGTATACATTATCATCTCCTGTCTTACAGTATACATTATCTTCTCCTGTCTTACAGTATACATTATCTTCTCCTGTCTTACAGTATACATCATCATCTCCTGTCTTACAGTATACATTATCTTCTCCTGTCTTACAGTATACATTATCTTCTCCTGTCTTACAGTATACATTATCATCTCCTGCCTTACAGTATACATTATCTCCTGTCTTACAGTATACATTATCATCTCCTGTCTTACAGTATACATTATCTTCTCCTGTCTTACAGTATACATTATCTTCTCCTGTCTTACAGTATACATTATCTTCTCCTGTCTTACAGTATACATTATCATCTCCTGTCTTACAGTATACATTATCTTCTCCTGTCTTACAGTATACATTATCTTCTCCTGTCTTACAGTATACATTATCTTCTCCTGTCTTACAGTATACATTATCATCTCCTGTCTTACAGTATACATTATCTTCTCCTGTCTTACAGTATACATTATCTTCTCCTGTCTTACAGTATACATTATCATCTCCTGTCTTACAGTATACATCATCTCCTGTCTTACAGTATACATTATCTTCTCCTGTCTTACAGTATACATTATCATCTCCTGTCTTACAGTATACATCATCTCCTGTCTTACAGTATACATTATCTTCTCCTGTCTTACAGTATACATTATCATCTCCTGTCTTACAGTATACATTATCATCTCCTGTCTTACAGTATACATTATCTTCTCCTGTCTTACAGTATACATTATCTTCTCCTGTCTTACAGTATACATTATCTTCTCCTGTCTTACAGTATACATTATCTTCTCCTGTCTTACAGTATACATTATCTTCTCCTGTCTTACAGTATACATTATCATCTCCTGTCTTACAGTATACATCATCTCCTGTCTTACAGTATACATCATCTTCTCCTGTCTTACAGTATACATTATCATCTCCTGTCTTACAGTATACATCATCTCCTGTCTTACAGTATACATTATCATCTCTTGTCTTACAGTATACATTATCATCTCCTGTCTTACAGTATACATTATCTTCTCCTGTCTTACAGTATACATTATCTTCTCCTGTCTTACAGTATACATTATCATCTCCTGTCTTACAGTATACATCATCTTCTCCTGTCTTACAGTATACATTATCTTCTCCTGTCTTACAGTATACATTATCATCTCCTGTCTTACAGTATACATTATCATCTCCTGTCTTACAGTATACATTATCATCTCTTCTCTTACATTATACATTATCATCTCCTGTCTTACAGTATACATTATCACCTCTTGTATTACAGTATACATTATCATCTCCTGTCTTACAGTATACATTATCATCTCTTGTTTTACAGTATACATTATCATCTCCTGTCTTACAGTATACATTATCTTCTCCTGTCTTACAGTATACATTATCACCTCTTGTATTACAGTATACATTATCATCTCCTGTCTTACAGTATACATTATCATCTCCTGTCTTACAGTATACATTATCATCTCCTGTCTTACAGTATACATTATCACCTCTTGTATTACAGTATACATTATCATCTCCTGTCTTACAGTATACATTATCTTCTCCTGTCTTACAGTATACATTATCATCTCTTGTTTTACAGTATACATTATCATCTCCTGTCTTACAGTATACATTATCATCTCCTGTCTTACAGTATACATTATCATCTCCTGTCTTACAGTATACATTATCATCTCCTGTCTTACAGTATACATTATCATCTCTTGTTTTACAGTATACATTATCATCTCCTGTCTTACAGTATACATTATCTTCTCCTGTCTTACAGTATACATTATCATCTCCTGTCTTACAGTATACATTATCTTCTCCTGTCTTACAGTATACATTATCATCTCCTGTCTTACAGTATACATTATCATCTCCTGTCTTACAGTATACATTATCTTCTCCTGTCTTACAGTATACATTATCGTCTCCTGTCTTACAGTATACATTATCTTCTCCTGTCTTACAGTATACATCATCTTCTCCTGTCTTACAGTATACATTATCATCTCCTGTCTTACAGTATACATTATCTTCTCCTGTCTTACAGTATACATTATCATCTCCTGTCTTACAGTATACATTATCTTCTCCTGTCTTACAGTATACATTATCATCTCCTGTCTTACTGTATACATTATCATCTCCTGTCTTACAGTATACATTATCATCTCCTGTCTTACAGTATACATCATCTTCTCCTGTCTTACAGTATACATTATCATCTCCTGTCTTACAGTATACATTATCATCTCCTGTCTTACAGTATACATTAGCTTCTCCTGTCTTACAGTATACATTATCTTCTCCTGTCTTACAGTATACATCATCATCTCCTGTCTTACAGTATACATTATCATCTCCTGTCTTACAGTATACATTATCATCTCCTGTCTTACAGTATACATTAGCTTCTCCTGTCTTACAGTATACAGCAATGCCATGTTTCACTGCAGAGATGAGTTACCAGTTCCCTTATGGATTGAAAACTAGGACATAGACACACAGTACAAACAGACCATTCATTGTATATAAGCATGCAAAAGAATTACTTTCAACAAACCTGGTAACTTCCGAAATGCGCTGACCCAGAGACTGTTAAAATTTTAACCCTTAAAGCTCCTTAGAACATAGATTCCAGGAATGTGAATCAGGGACGTGCACAGACATTTTGGGGGGCAGGGGCTCAAATGAAAAAAACTTCACTTCTCATAATTATTTATTCAAAATATATATTTAAAAAAAAGAAAAGAATTTACATCTCAGGAGCCTGTAGGCACAGAAATCTGAAGCGCCCCCCCCCATTGGCTATCTCACCTGGACACCTCCACAATGCTCCTAATCTCCACATTGCCCCCATCATCTCCATACTGCCCTTACATTATCCCCGTCAGCTCCATATTGCCCTCCACATTGCCCACATCATCTCCATATTGCCCCCATAAGCTCCAACTTACCCTCACATTGCCCCCATCAGCTCCATATTGCCCCCATCAGTTCCATCTCGCCCCATCAGCTCCAACTTACCCTCACATTGCCCCCTTCATCTCCATATTGCCCCCCATCAGCTCCATATTGCCATAAGCTCCAACTTACCCTCACATACATTGCCCCATCATTTCTACATTGCCATCATCTTCATCTTGCCCCCCATCAGATCCGTATTGCACCATCATTTCCACATTGCCCCCCAGTGTCTGTTTCCTACCTCTTCCATGGTGGTCCAGCGGCAGGAGAGGTCTGTATGTGCCTCCTTTGGAACAGACCTGTAGCTGCTGGAGCTCCCGCGCAGACTTCTCTTCATGCAGAGCGCTGGGAGATGATGTCATCTCCCAGCGCTCTGTAATACTAAAGAGCCGACGAGGGAGTGCAGCACCTACAGGTCTGTCCTGAAGGAGGCACAGACCTGATTGGGCGGTTGGGGGGTTAGTGAGGGCAGCGAGGCAACTTTTTTTTTTTTTTTTTTTTAAAAGGGCACGAGGGCACTTTAGACAAAAATGGCAGGTGCTCAAGCCCCCCTTGGTGTCTATGTGTGCACGTGCCTGATGTTAATAGACAGTAGGCAAGTACTTAGAGCTTCAAATGTTGAGGGGCGGTATCTCAGCTGCACTGGCCACACCCACATTCTGATCTGTGGGTGTGGCCAGGGCAATCTTTTATGTCCTTGTACCAGTTTTATACTCCTTTATAGGATACTACTTAATCCGTTGGATGCACAGCAATGCGTTAGAGATCTATCTAGCAACCAAGGAATTAAAGCTTTCGTATAAGCCAAGGGTATTTTCTGCACCAGAAACAGTGGATGGGACTGGGGGCGGGGTCTTGTGAGGAGTAGGGTGTGGCTATAGGCAGAGCTAAGGGCACCTAGAATGCATTGCCTAGGGGCATCTGGGATGTAAATCTGGCCCTGAATGAGACCCTGCTTGCTGTAACTCATAGGTGTTTCAGATCGGTTGATGTGGAACTCTGAACATACTACAAGTTAGAGACATCTCTCTGCTTACTACACGGGACACAAGTAGGACTTCTCATCTACCCTTCTGGAACACATTACAGCAACTTAGAAACTATAGAAACGGTTAGTAGGCGCACATCATATAGCACGTAACACTGGGCCGTTTTACCCTGAGACTCAAATATTAGGGGTACATACCTCCCAAGTGTCTCTCTTTAGGAGATATTTGGGGTCCATTTCACTTTAGGAGATATTAGAGGTCCATACCACCAAAGTTTCTCTGTTTAGGAGATATTAGGGGTCCATGCCTCCCAAGTGTCCCTCTTTAGGCGATATTAGGATTCCATACCTCCCAAGTGTCCCTTTTAGGAGATATTAAGGGTTCATACCTCCCAAGTGTCCCTCTTTAGGAGATATTAGGAGTCCGTACCTCCCAAGTGTCCCTCTTTAGGAGATATTAGGGGTCCATACCTCCCAAGTGTCCCTCTTTAGGAGATATTAGGGGTCCGTACCTCCCAAGTGTCCCTCTTTAGGAGATATTAGGGGTCCGTACCTCCCAAGTGTCCCTATTTAGGAGATATTAAGGGTCAATATCTCCCAAGTGTCCCTCTTTAGTGGATATGAGGATTCCATACCTCCCAAGTGTCCCTCTTTAGGAGATATTAGGGGTACATGTCTCCCAAGTGTCCCTCTTTAGGAGATATTTGGGGTACATGTCTCCCAAGTGTCCCTCTTTAGGAGATATTTGGGGTACATGTCTCCCAAGTGTCCCTCTTCAGGAAATATTAGGGGTCCATACCTCCCAAGTGTCCCTCTTTAGGAGATATTAGGGGTCCATACCTCCCAAGTGTCCCTCTTTAGGAGATATTAGGGGTCCATACCTCCCAAGTGTCCCTATTTAAGAGATACTAGGGGTCCTTATCTCCCAAGTGAAACAATGCACTGAATACCTCACTAGCAACCAAAGGGTTAAAGTGGCCCACTGCTATATTGGGTGACCCAATTTCCTTTCTGCGATTCAGGGACACTGCAGAGACAAAACCAAAAGGCTTCTCCCAAAATACAGGGCGGGGTAACACCACAAGGCACTGAGGAGAAAGGAGGGCTTGGGGAGGTGTTGGTGTGGACTGGCAATCGCAAACCCTCACAGTAGGGGCCATCACAGAGGTTCAGGATAGGCCATGAGTGCCTGAGAATCCCCTACATACCTCCAGGTGGCAGGCAGATGGCCTATGAGTGGGAGCCCGGGCTGTCGGGGAGCTGGACATGGGTCCATGCTGGTTAATGGCCTGAGGTCCTGCATTACTGTGGTGATGGGGGGTTCTCCATGGACAAATAGGTCAAACCCAAATTAATAAAGCGGTGACCTCTTTATTCCCACCATATACATTTGTCATTGTGTTTATTTCTTATGTCAGTTTGTCTGATTTGGGGGGGCTGTTTTGTGGAGAAAGAGGTGAATGTGATGCATTGCCAACTTAAAGCAACAGAGTTCTACTCCTTCGCTTTGCCACACCTCCCAACTAGGGTTGCCACCCAGCCAGTATTTTACCGGCCTGGCTTCTGTCCAATGTTAAGTCTTTGGAGGGAATGCCATGACCGGTATTTTTTTGAAGAAAAGGTGGCAACCCTACTCCCAACATTTCACATGGCCAGAGAGGGATACTTTAGTTTTAGATGGTATTGTTGGGGGTATGGCTGGTGGACAGGGCATTAATGAGAATTTTTAGGTTATTTCGTGACCCATTGACACCTATTTGTGTTACTAAATAAATGATTTAGAGCAAGACCAAATGATATTATTTACATAGACTAATTTACAAACACAGATACTGATGTTTAAACAAACATTAATGTGAGTTTTATTGCCGTTGAGCAATGTGATACCATTATATACACACCACACAGTCTGATCTCCTAAACACAGGGACACCAGGGTGATACACTTATATACACACCACACAGTCTGATCTCCTAAACACAGGGACACCAGGGTGATACACTTCTACACACACCACACAGTCTGATCTCCTAAACACAGGGACACCAGGGTGATACACTTCTATACACACCACACAGTCTGATCTCCTAAACACAGGGACACCAGGGTGATACACTTCTACACACACCACACAGTCTGATCTCCTAAACACAGGGACACCAGGGTGATACACTTCTATACACACCACACAGTCTGATCTCCTAAACACAGGGACATCAGGGTGATACACTTCTATACACACCACACTGTCTGATCTCCTAAACACAGGGACACCAGGGTGATACACTTATATACACACCACACAGTCTGATCTCCTAAGCACAGGGACACCAGGGTGATACGCTTATATACACACCACACAGTCTGATCTCCTAAACACAGGGACACCAGGGTGATACACTTATATACACACCACACAGTCTGATCTCCTAAACACAGGGACACCAGGGTAATACACTTATATACACACCACACAGTCTGATCTCCTAAACACAGGGACACCAGGGTGATACACTTATATACACACCACACAGTTTGATCTCCTAAACACAGGGACATCAGGGTGATACACTTATATACACACCACACAGTCTGATCTCCTAAACACAGTGACACTAGGGCGATACACTTATATATACACACCACGCAGTCTGATATCCTAAACACAGGGACACCAGGGTGATACACTTATATACACACCACACAGTCTGATGTCCTAAACACAGGGACACCAGGGTGATACACTTCTATGCACACCGCACAGTCTGATCTCCTAAACACAGGGACACCAGGGTGATACACTTCTATGCACACCGCACAGTCTGAGTTAACAAATGCAACAAGGCAATAGATAAGATTGTCATACAACATGAATGTCACCTAAGAATGCTGCAAATTATGAGCCAGCTGAGCCTAAGACCCAGATTAGTACTGCCATAAGGCTCCCTGGTGTGCAAATAAAATTCAGCTCACAGACCGGGACTTGTACATCAAAGCACCGAGGCATGGCAGTCCACTCTACGTCTACAACTCAAACCCCCATCCCCCCAATGCAACACCCCGGGGTGGCGCAGAAGCTTCTCAGTTGAATCAGAGTCAGTCAGTCTCATTCATAATTGCAATTGTACCTGGATAATCAGGACAGACAGACCGCAGAGTTGTCAAGCTTGGTGGTGACGGCATTGCGTGCTGCTCAGAGGCTCACTCTTAGGACTGACAAGTTGACTTGCTCGGAAGGGGCACCAAAGTGGAGTATGGCATGAACACTGCATGCGGGCACATATATGAAGTGCAACACGCATGAGCACTAAATTAGGCGTCTCGCCACTCAGTGCAACGCTCACATGATGAGGCAAGCAGCGCATGACTGGTAAATAAAAGTGTTAAAGGGATAGTAATACTTCGTTTTATCTTTATTTTATTTTGTAGGCATTAAAAAAACATGAAGAACGATATAAGTTTTATCTCTCAAACCTTTATGGTTTTAGAGATTTTCACAAGCAAAGTATCCCCCCCTCTTTTCAGCCAGATCAGAAGGGAGGTGCCCAAATAGACTGCAGAGAGGGACAATCTTCAATTAAGATAAGGGAAAAAGCTGAAAAACTTGTCAAGGGGGGGAGGGCTTTCATTGTTTTTATACAAAGAAGACTGTCCCCTTCTGTTATCTGTCTGGTCTTACAACCAGATTCACATCTGAGAAGGGATGGCTTACACTAGGAAAAAGGGGCGGGAGGGGGAAACTTTGCTTGTGAATAGCTCTTAAACCATAAAGGTTTGAGAGATAAGACTTATATAGTTCTTCATGTTTTTTAATGCCTACAAAATAAAATAAAGATAAAACGAAGTATTACTATCCCTTTAAGGCTGCGGTGCGGGCATAATTTAGGAAGCAGGGAAGAGGCCTGGAAACAGGACATAAGCTAAATGTGGCGGGACATCGGATTTGGGCCCTAAAATCGTGACTGTCCCGCGTAAATTGGGACAGTTGGCTGGTGTGTTCTGATCAGGCTGTGTGTGCTAGGTCAGGTGGCCTCACCAGACATCAGTGCATAACTTGAACCTTCTCCAGAGTACCACAGAAACAGAATGACCCATTGACAGAAAGTGACGTCTATGATTACCTACAAGAAAATGGAGCTGCAACTCCTGTTTGGCATTATGAAGTAGGAACATACATGGGAACATTCAAAATGAGCTGACCCTGAGATCTTGTGAATATTAACTCTTAGGGTTCCCATACTATAGATTGTCTGCGTTATGTCCCTGATCGCTGTAACTGAGAGGTGCTCCAATCAATTCTCATGGAGCCATTAATATAAACAGCTTAATGATATCACTGCGTGAACACACACAAGACTAGCAGGACGTCTCCCACTGGCTTCCTCATACAAGTAGCACCAATTTAACCCTTTGAGTGCCAGGGTGGTACACAACACATTGCAAACCAATGTGTTGCATACCCCACTGGCACTCAGAGGGTTAAAGACAAAAAAAACAATTAACTGGAGGCATCATTTTTTCCCATAGTGTTTCCACCTCATCCTGAAAGGAGTCCATTTTGTTGTAGCCCAGCACAGGTGACACTTTCTGTCACATGAGTCATTTGGCAGTTGTCTCTCTCATGTTTAAAACTATGTGCTCCAAATGCTTAAAGGGTTAGTAATGTCAAAAGTAAATGTTTTTTTTTGCATTTAGAAGAGCTTAAAAAGTTGAGCTGAATGCAAAAAAGTGTATCTCTCAAACCACTATGGTTTGAGAGATACAGGCATTTAAAGTTCGATGTCTCCTGATGACATCTGTAAAGCTGTCAGCAGAAGATCCGTGTTGGTCGACACTGAGGCTCTGCAGCAGAGCCGCAATTGTATTATTGACAACGAATCCCTTCATTGGAATGGTCTAAAACATGTGCTGTCAATAACGCAATTGCGGCCCTGCTGCAGAGGCTCCGTGTCAACTGTCAGCAGGAAACATCAAACTTTAAATGCTTGTATCTCTCAAACCATAGTCGTTTGAGAGATACGGGTTGTTGCATTTATCTGAACTTTTTAAGCTCTTCTGAATGCAAAAAAACTTTTTTTTTTACATTGCTAACCTTTTAATTCCCGGACACTGTATCTTCCTGGAATAGGACTGCATGGGTTGCAGGGTACACATTTGAAATCCAGAAGTCACCCCATATCCTTTTAACTTATAAAATACACTTAATGCAGGGTTGCACTGATGTCTGCAGATTTATATTTTTATAAGTGCTTCTGATTTAAAGGGATATATGGTCCCCTACTCACCCTGCTTTATACTTTGGTCAGGATCCAACAATCGCTTAAAGAGCAACTGTCACTTTGTAAGAACGGGGTGATTTTTGAGAAAGTTTTCAAAAGCAAACTATATTTGTCAGGTATTTTGTATTTAAAACAATATTTTATAAGATATTTAGTTTTATTTATTGGTCAGTTAGTGCAAGTCCATGCTGACGTTCCACATAGCTCTGCATTACCAACTGTCACTTCCTACCAGGAAGTACTAGTTCAGATTCATAACCTGACACATAATTAAAGGTACACATCTCAGAAGCAAGTGTTTGAAATTAAAAATGACTAACATAAATATGGGTGATTTTTGGATGCTCTTTTCAAAATCACCTATTTGTTACAAAAATACAGTTCCACTTTAACCCTTTGAGTGCCCGAGGGGTACTCAATGCATTGCAAAGCAATGCATCGCTTACCCCTCTGGACTCAAAGGGTTAAAATGGCATTGACAGCACAGCAAGCTCTAACATATACTGTTAACCCTGACAGGGGTGCAATGAAATTGCAGAGTGGTGCTCGGCTCATGTCTACAGCAATCAAACGGTTAAGGCACCAGCAAACCGCACCAATTACTTCTATATTGTACATGACTTCCACATAACTTCCAACTTGACAAAAAGGCACAAAAAAAAAAAAATCGAAATCAATACAGATATTTTTAGTACAATGAACCCGCGTTATAACTGAAGCAGATTCAAAGGCCTTTTTTTTTTTGAATGGTAGAAATGAAATAGTTGTCCATTTAAAGGGGATGAATCACCTTACTAAAGGTTTGCCTTAATCTCTTTCTTTTATCTATTCTAACAATGCTGTGTTGTTTTTTTTAAAACGCTATAGAAATGCAGTTTACCAGTTTAGTTTTCCCCTTCTGACATCTTCTCCTCATTCTGATCGGCACCACGCATGCCAACGAGAATACAGGAGAGATCCTCCTCCACAATGGTCTGTCTGTAAACTGCAGCCCTCTCATTGGCAGAGATCGATATCTAGCCAATGAGAGGGCTGCAGTTTACCGACAGATCAGTGTGGAGAAGGATCTCTCCTGTATTCTCGTCGGCACGCATGGTGACGATCAGAATGAGGAGACGACATCACGAGCAAAAAATAAGCTGTCAAACTGCATTTCTATAGTATTTTAAAATAAAAAAAAAGACAATAACACAGCATTGCTAGAGTACATAAAAGAAAGAGATTAAAGGGATAGTAATGTTTCATAATAAAAGCAGCTCTAATTAATCATCATAGTATTTGGACTTTGGAGAGTGTTATTTCAATTCTGTCAGAGTTGTAGTTCAAGAGTAATTCAATGACAAAGTATCCCCCTCCCGCCCCTTTTACTGATGTAACACTGCTCAGCCAGATCAGAAGGGAGGTGCCCAGGTAGACTGCAGAGAGGGACAATCTTCAATTAAGATAAGGGAAAAACCTGAAAAACTTGTCAAGGGGGGCAGGGCTTTTATTGTTCTCATAGGAAGAAGATTGTCCCCTTCTGTTATCTGTCTGGTCTATGGACTGGATTCCACATCTGAGAAGAGATGGCTTACACTAGGTAAAAGGGACGGGAGGGGAAACTTTGCTTGTGAATATCTCTCAAACCATAAAAGTTTGAGAGATAAGACTTGTATCATTCTTCATGTTTTTTTAATGCCTACAAAATAAAATAAAGTTAAAACGAAGTAATACTATCCCTTTAAGGCAAACTTTTGGTAAGGTGATTCATCCCCTTTAACACTGTATTTGTATTTTGCTGGGGAGAGAGGGGAACGGTTTTCCTTTTTTTGGATCTACAACAATGGAAACATTTCAATTCACTTGATTGATCGGCGTGATTAAATAACTTCACCGAACAAACAAGAGCAGAGCGGAAACAATAGCCCGCTAAATTGAAAATTTCCCCAAGCGTCTCCATCATGGAGCCTTTCTACTGTAAATCAAATCTGAAAATGAATTGGAATCACATTAATTTACATTAATAATGCATATTTAACGATCTGAGCAACTCTTGTAGTCGAAACTTACTGGGTCAACTGAACAAAGTCAAAGTGGAGCGATTCCCGACGCAATCCCACTGATGTAACCCTTTGTGTGCAAGGAAGATATGTAACGCATTGCAGCGCGATGCGTTAGATATCTCCCTAGCACTCAAAGGGTTATTAACTGGTGGTTTTAACCCCTTGAATGCTAGAGGTCTCCAATGCATTGCAGCCAACAAATTGCGCCTTAGGGAACTAATATAAATCTGCCAGATTCCTATTGATTTAACTGGTTATTTTAACCCATAGAATGCTACTTTGCTATGTCTTAAAGATCTCTCTAGCATTCAATGGGTTACAACCACCAGTTAAATCAATAGACATTTGCATTTGTCCCATATGGTGCAACTGCTTTGCTTCAGGGTTGCTATAATTCTTCTTAATGTATCAACCTCTTGATTTCCCACCTTGATTATTGTAACCCACTTTTAACTTACTTTTCTCTTTCATAACCATGCCTGGGAGTTTTTCAGATCTACCCCAGAGACTCTCGTTTTGGGATTTAATTACCGGATCTTCATGGACAGAGGGTGATTTTGCAACTTCCTGTATTTGACTGGAACCCTGCCCACTCTCAGGGTGTTTCCACCTATTCCTGACCATTTCAGGGCAAACTCCACCTTTCTGCCTCCCAATCCCACCCATGTCAGTGAAGCCCCACCCACATCATGATACTAATATTGACATTTGGACACTCCCATCCTCCTGCCCACTCTGCCCACTTCTCTTCCCATTTCAAGGCAAACTCCGCCTGTCTGCCGCCCAATCCCACCCACCCTGACTAAGCCCCACCCATCATGATACAAATCTCATTGTTTGGGCACTTTCATTCCCTCCCCTCCTTGATACTCCGGTGCACTTACTGGGTATGGTTCATAGCTGGCATCACCCTAGTCTATGTTACATGCTGCTGACAGGTTAATTGTCCTCATTCATCTCTCCTCCTCTCATGTGGCTACTTACACTGTGAGCCTGGATCATCTAGAATTAAAGGGATAGTAACATATGAAAACAAACGGCGCCCCGGTTGCGCTACATAGTTTTTTTGAGCATGTAGAGCGGGATATCAATAGTATACGATTTGTAGTTCAGTAGTAATTTAATTATAAAGGATCCCCCTCCCACCCCTTTTACCTATCCTTAGCTCCTCCCCTCAGTTGCGGAATCCGGTCATCGGACAGGACAGCTCGCAGCGATGGACAATCTTCATTTGAGTATAAGGAAAACCCTGCCCCCTTTGAAGAAGGATGATAGGTTTTTCCTTATGCTCATTGAAGATTGTCCCTCGCTGGGCTCCATCCGGACTGGCTTCATGTGGGTAAAAGGGGCGGGAGGGGGATCCTTTAAAATTAAATTACTATTGAACTACAAATTGCATACTATTGTCTTTCCTTTCTAAATGCTCAAAAACTATGATATTTCAAAAGGCCAAAGAGGGACACTGGTGTTTTAGGTGGTGTTGTTGGGGCGTGGTTGGTGTGTGCGGCATTACCCAGAATTTTTAGGTTATTTCCTGACCTATTGACACCTCTTTGTATAACTGAATAAATGATTTAGAGCAAAACCAAAGTATTTTATTTACACGGACTAATTTATATACATATAAACTGATGTTTACAAAAACATTAATGTGAGATTTATTGCTGTGGAGCAATGTTATACATTTATATACACACAACACAGTCTGATCTCCTAAACACAGGGACACCAGGGTGATACACTTATATATACACCACACAGTCTGATCTCCTAAACACAGGGACACCAGGGTGATACACTTCTATACACACCACACAGTCTGATCTCCTAAACACAAGGACACCAGGGTGATACACTTATATACACACCACACAGTCTGATCTCCTAAACACAGGGACACCAGGGTGATACACTTCTATACACACCACACAGTCTGATCTCCTAAACACAAGGACACCAGGGTGATACACTTATATACACACCACACAGTCTGATCTCCTAAACACAGGGACACCAGGGTGATACACTTATATACACACCACACAGTCTGATCTCCTAAACACAGGGACATCAGGGTGATACACTTATATACACACCACACAGTCTGATCTCCTAAACACAGGGACACCAGGGTGATACACTTATATACACACCACACAGTCTGATCTCCTAAACACAGGGACATCAGGGTGATACACTTATATACACACCACACAGTCTGATCTCCTAAACACAGGGACACCAGGGTGATACACTTATATATACACCACACAGTCTGATCTCCTAAACACAGGGACACCAGAGTGATACACTGATATACACACCACACAGTCTGATCTCCTAAACACAGGGACACCAGGGTGATACACTTATATACACACAACACAGTCTGATCTATTAAACACGGGGACACCAGGGTGATACACTTATATATACATCACACAGTCTGATCTCCTAAACACAGGGACACCAGGGTCATACACTTATATACACACCGCACAGTCTGATCTCCTAAACACAGTGACACCAGGGTGATACACTTATATACACACCACACAGTCTGATCTCCTAAACACAGGGACACCAGGGTGATTCACTTCTATACACACCACACAGTCTGATCTCCTAAACACAGGGACACCAGGGTGATACACTTCTATACACACCACACAGTCTGATCTCCTAAACACAGGGACACCGATACACTTATATACACACCACACAGTCTGATCTCCTAACCACAGGGACACCGATACACTTATATACACACCACACAGTCTGATCTCCTAAACACAGGGACACCAGGGTGATACACTTATATACACACACCACACAGACTGGTCTCATAAACACAGGGACACCAGGGTGATACACTTCTATACACACCACACAGTCTGATCTCCTAAACACAGTGACACTAGGGTGATGCACTTATATACACACCACACAGTCTGATCTCCTAAACACAGGGATACCATGGTGATACGCTTCTATACACACCACACAGTCTGATCTCCTAAACACAGGGACACCAGGGGGATACACTTCTATACACACCACACAGTCTGATCTCCTAAACACAGGGACACCAGGGTGATACACTTATATACACACCACACAGTCTGATCTCCTAAACACAGGGACATCAAGGTGATACACTTATATACACACCACACAGTCTGATCTCCTAAACACAGGGACACCAGGGGGATACACTTCTATACACACCACACAGTCTGATCTCCTAAACACAGGGACACCAGGGTGATACACTTATATACACACCACACAGTCTGATCTCCTAAACACAGGGACATCAGGGTGATACACTTATATACACACCACACAGTCTGATCTCCTAAACACAGGGACACCAGGGTAATACACGTCTATACACACCACACAGTCTGATCTCCTAAACACAGGGACACCAGGGTGATACACTTGTATACGCACAACACAGTCTGATCTCCTAAACACAGGGACACCGGGGTGATACACTTGTATACGCACCACACAGTCTGATCGCCTAAACACAGGGACACGAGGGTGGGAAAGAAGGACAGAGGTAATTGGGTCTCAAAGAGGGACTGTCCCTCCTAAAGAGGGACACTTGGGAGGTACGGACCCCTAATATTGCCTAAGGAGGGACACTTGGGAGGTACATACCCCTAATATCGCCTAAAGAGGGACACTTGGGAGGTATGGATCGCTAATATCTCCTAAAGAGGGATACTTGGGAGGTATGGACCCCTAATATCTCCTAAAGAGGGATACTTGGAGGTATGGACCCCTAATATCTCCTAAAGAGAGATACTTGGGAGGTATGGACCCCTAATATCTCCTAAAGAGGGACAACACTAGGGAGGTATGGACCCCTAATATCTCCTAAAAAAGGGACACTTGGGGGGTATGGAACAATTGGAGGTCCATTTGTTTTCATCTATTACTATCCCTTTAAATATAACCTCTCCATTGCAGTCATTTCTCACACTGTCCAATGCTTGTTCTCTTGTTTTGACAGCAAACACTGCACTTTTAACCCTTTGAGTTCCAGAGGGGTGTGCAATGTGTTGGTTAAAAGGTATAGATGGGTTATAAACATCCGTAACAGAAAACATACACAGCCCAGAAGATATAGTTTTCTTTAATTGAAATCCCAGTAAAGTGTATGACTAATGACTGTGTGGGAGCAGATCTTATATAAACTTGACTGGCGAGAGCAAATAAAGCCACTTACACAAAGGAAAATGGCTCAATTATGGTGCAAACCAACTGCACCATAGGGAGCTAGTAAAAGTCCAATTGATGTAAATGGGGCTTTAGTTTTAACCCCTTAAATGCCAGAGAAGCCTTGAAAGTATCGCGTTTATTTTATTTTTTTATTTTTCCCATGGTGCATTTGGTTTGCATCAGGATCGCTACACTTTTGTCAGGAGAGATGATTCCTAAAACGCTTTAGAGTCAATGCGTTGTTAGTGCACCGTGCAGGCAGATTGCACCATTACTAGAAGATTAATAAAAGACTGTGGAGGCGCCTGTTTGTTGCTCAGTACAAATAAATAATATTATAAGCAGAAGCCTCTGGGTAAATCTATTTTAATGCCACGTATCCATACTCGGGAAGTTCATCCTCTTCAGCCCCCCAGACAGAGCTCATATGCTGAGACCAGGGGTATGTAATTGACGCGATTCGTGTCATAAAGGGGGCAGTGCTTGATCAGGTGGCCATGGCTTATCATCATTGTGTCATGAAGTGGGCAGAATAGGGTGGGAAGGAGGAGAGTGCGAGGAACAGGGTGGAAAGGAGGCAAAGTAGGTGGGAATTGGGAGGAACAGGGTGGGAAGGAGGAGAAGTGGGTGGGAAGTGGGTGGAACATGGTGGGAAAGAGGAGAAGTGGGTGGGAAGTGGGAGGAACATGGTGGGATGGAGGAGAAGTTGGTGGGAAATGGGAAGAACAAGGTGGGAAGGAGGAGAAGTGGGTGGGAAGTGGGAGGAACAGGGTGGGAAGGAGGCAAAGTGGGCGGGAAGTGGGAGGAACATGGTGGGAAGGAGGATTGGGAGATAAGTGGGAGGAACAGGGTGGGGGAGGGGAAGTGGGAGGGACAGGGAGGCAAGAAGGAGAAGTGAGAGGAAAGTGGGAGGAACAGGGTGGGAAGTAGAAGAAGGGGATGGAAAGTAGGAGGAACAGGGTGGAAAGGAAGAGAAGTGGGAGGAAAGTGAGTGGAACAGGGTGGGAAGGGGAGGAGAAGTGGGCTTGAAGTGGGAGGGACAGGTTGGAAGGAGGAGAAGTGGGTGGGAAGTGGTGAGGAACAGGGTGGGGAGAAGGAGAAGTGGGAGGGAAGTGGGAGGAACAGGGTGGGAAGGAGGAGAAGTGGAAGGAGAAAAGTGAAAAAGAGGAGAAGTGGGTGGGAAGGAGGAGAAGTGGGAGGAAAGAGGGAGGTGGGAGGAACAGGGTGGGAAGGAGGAGACGTGCGAGGAACAAAGTGGAAAAGAGGAGAAGTGGGCGGGAAGGAGGAGAAGTGGATGGGAAGGCGGAGAAGTAGGGGGATGTGGGAGGAACAGGGTGGGAAGGAGGAGAAGTGGGAGGGAAGTGGGAGGAACAGGGTAGGAAGGAGGAGAAATGGACAGTGTCAAAGGAAGCTCAGCACCACCAGAGAATCAGCCTCTGTTCCCGGACTCTGCTAATTAAAACTACAAACTGTAGTCCCTGTGGCAGATCTGGAGAGTATCCAGATATGCATGTATCTATAGATTTCACATATATTTGAATTAACGGGATAGTAATACTTCATTTTATCTTTATTTTATTTTGTAGGCATTAAAAAAACATGAAGAACGATATAAGTCTTATCTCTCAAACCTTTATGGTTTGAGAGATATTCACAAGCAAAGTTTCCCCTCCCGCCCCTTTTACCTAGTGTAAGCCATCTCTTCTCAGATGTGGAATCCAGTCCATAGACCAGACAGATAACAGCAGGGGACAATCTTCTTCCTATGAGAACAATGAAAGCCCTGCCCCCCTTGACAAGTTTTTCAGGTTTTTCCCTTATCTTAATTGAAGATTGTCCCTCTCTGCAGTCTACCTGGGCACCTCCCTTCTGCTCTGGCTGAGCAGTGTTACATCAGTAAAAGGGGCGGGAGGGGATACTTTATCATTCAATTACTCTTGAACTACAACTCTGACAGAATTGAAATAACATTCTCCAAAGTCCAAATACTATGATGATTAATTAGAGCTGCTTTTATTATGAAATATTATCACTTTAATGGAGTCCTGCAGCCCTTGTCCTTTGAAGGATCTGTCCACTCCTTCACAGAAAATTATATAATGGTATAATCGAGCTTGGAGCCGAACCCTCTCAAAGGTAAAGACAACACATGGCGGTTCCTGCTATATACAGCCAGACCGCGGAAAAGGATGAACACTGATAGTACGTCCTAGACTGAGTTGCCTTTATTTTGGAGAGGGGTCAGCGGCACGCTCGATAACAGCATTACTAGTACATTAACACATACCCCAAGCTGGTAATACGACCACAGGCTTTAAGCATGGGACATTAGTCTTTAGTTCCTTAAAACACCACCTAGTAACACCCTTGACTTTTGTCTTTGTCCTACGGTTTTCCCCATTGCCCTGGAAAGTCCTTTATTTAAAATGTAAATCCCATGTCCTGGACATGCCCCTTCCAGAACATTACAAAGAGTACAATGACCGGAGCACAGAGCTTTAGACACTAGAAGGACAAATGCCCATTGATTTCTGACAGAAATTGACCCCTGTGCTGTGCCTTGATTTCAGGGTTCTAAACCAGGGGCAGCCAACCTTGGTCCTAAGAGCCACTAACACTGCATGTTTATAGGACATCACAGAATGTGTACAGGAAGAACAATTAAAATGACACCACGTTCCTGTAGGGACACACTACTCCAAGTCTTGGGGCAAGGGTGACCACATTTCATTTCTGCCATTCAGGGACAATGCGGAGAGAAGAGCGCACCACAGAGTTCTGAACACTAGAGGGAGAACTGCCAACTGACTGCTCTGACAGAAAGCGATGCCTGTTGTGGACTTCAAGAAAACGTACATCAAGCCTAAAGCCTTAGATTAGCATTACACTAAAACACAAAATGATATGGGCATCAATCGGGAGCTGCAGTGCAAGGCTCAGTTCTCTAATGTTTGAGCTCTGTCTGAAAGCCATTTTCTTGTAGCCCAACAGAGACATCACTTTCTGTCACAGTAGGCAATATATATCTGTGCTCTGTAGTCTTCATTCAGGGACTTTCTATTGACCCAGAAGGGGGCTGCCCTGGACAAGGGACACGCACTTAAAATCCGGGACTGTCCCGGGCAATCCGGGACATGTGGTCACCCTACTTGGGGCTTGACATCCATGTTCTTAAATATCCCTTTCGTCACAGCAATGAGTTGCCAGCTCTTCTTCTAGCTTCTAAAACTCTGTTGTGCGCTTGAGAAAGCGTTCTTACTAGTGTTGAGCGAGCACCCCGATGCTCGGGTGCTCGGGTGCTCTGACCGAGCACCGCCGGAGGCTCGAGTGCTCGGCCGCCACCCGAGCCCCATTGAATTCAATGGGGCGACACGAGCATTACACCAGGCACCCCCTGCTCTGATGAGGGGAGGGTGCCTGGTCAATGCCCCCCTTCATCTCCACAATGCCCCTCTTCCACAATGTCCCCCTTCATCTCCGCAATGCCCCCTTCATCTCCGCAATGTCCCCCTTCCACAATGTCCCCCTTCATCTCCGCAATGCCCCCTTCATCTCCGCAATGCCCCCCTTCCACAATGTCCCCCTTCCACAATGTCCCCCTTCATCTCCGCAATGCCCCCTTCATCTCCGCAATGCCCCCCTTCCACAATGTCCCCCTTCATCTCCAAAATGTCCCCCTTCATCTCCACAATGCCCCCTACCTCCAGTCCCTGGTGGTCCAGCGGAGCGTCTGTAAGATCTGTGCCTCCTTCGGCACAGATCCCTGCCACCCGAACATGGCGGGCGAGCACATGGCGGTACTCGTACGAGTACCGCCATGTGCCGAGCAGAGCGATGCTCGAGCCGATCCGAGCATCGGCCGAGCATGCTCGCTCAACACTAGTTCTTACGTCCAGTGATGTCACATTACCCTGCCTGGCCAGCGGCACTAGAGCCTTGGAGAAGTATTCTGCTGCCCTTGTCTCTGCAGTGTCCCTGAATGGCAGGCAGAAAATGTGGTCACCCAACTTTCTGCACATGACTCAGTGGGGAAGATGCAATAATGTGTGATAAACAGGTGATAAAGAGGAGATTGTGGGGAGATTCACAAACAGTGATAAACAGGTGATAAAGAGGAGATAACTTCTCCAGTGATATCAATTTCCCGATTCCTATGTTATTCTATTAGCCTATGCACTAAGATTTCTTCAACTTTGGAGATCTTAGTGCATTGGCTGTATAGAATAACATAGGAACTGGAAATGTGACATCACTGGAGAAGTTATCGCTACTTTATCACCTCTTTATCACCGAGTAGTGAATCTCCCCAGACTTCTCCAGTGTCCCTAACTTTCCAGGTCCTATTGTATTCTATGGAACCTATACATTAATATTTCTTGTGCTTTAGAGACCTTAGAGTGTTTGCTCATTAAAGGGATAGTAATACTTGCAAATTTCTAATCCCCATATCGTAGCTTTGTTAAAAAGAACCTTATTGCCCACAGTGTTATCTCTCAAACCCTTATGGTCTGAGAGATGATAACGCTCAAAGTTCCCCCCTCCCTCCACCTTCCCTGACTGATCCAGAGATATAAGAAGAATTACTTCATTGAAATGGTATACAAAGTGTGCCTGGTTTGCAAGCACACTTTGTAGGCCGTTCCAAGGAACTAGTTATTTTTATATCTTGCGATCTCGACTCTGCTGAAGAGCCGCCGGCTGATCTGTGGACCGGATTCCAAATCTGACAGCTAGATGGCAGACTTGACCGTTTCGGTCAGTGAGGGGAAACTTTGCTTATAAATATCTCTCAAACCACAAAGGTTTGAGAGATAAGACTGATATCGTTCTTCATGGGTTTTTTAATGGCTGCAAAATAAAACACATTTTTTTTTAAGTATTACTATCACTTTAACTCTTTTTTAACTCTGTAATTACACCACACTCAAGTTTACCAATCATTTGTATTCAATGTAACGAATGACAATTACATAAATGTGAATTCTCTTTAATAGAAAGGTTAACAGTCAAAATGCTATTGAGTATAGAATTCATGAGTCTACATGGTCAATAAAATCAAGTTAAGCAAATCTCATTACCCAGAACTCCAATGTCCTGTTAATTAAACTTCCCATTAGTGTCCCTCATCTACATATATTAGTGAAACTTGACCAGGTAAACAGAACTGAATAGCACTTTAGTGCTTTGAGATGTCAGCAGATGCTCTAAGGTGGGTTTTATATCTCATTTTGTAGTGAAGAAGTCCGATGTGATATAAAGAATTGAATTTAACTTGCGTCAAACCAACCACACTGTAGGGGGCAAATAACATGTCCACTGGTTTAACCCCTTGAGTCCTAGAATGGTATGCAAAATAGTGTTCTAATGCTTTGCATACCCTTCTGGCACTCAAAGGGTCACAACAAGACTACTCTAATATCAATCCCAGGCTATTAGAGGAGTCTTGCGAAATCCTCTCTCACCGGAGTGAAGTATGCCCCCACCTGAAAGTGGTAACCTTTTGAAAAGGCGCAAAAAAATTACTGTGCGGCTAGAAGCCGCATAAACCATGTCGCTGTGTTTAAAATGGCGACATGAGAACCTCGATCTGCATAAAAGAGCGAGGTTCTCATGTCCCCTCTTTAAACGTCGCTACCAGCAGAATGAGCAGAGAGAGCCATGTGCCAAAATGGTGACATGACAATCTTGCACTGCATGACAGTGCGAGATTGTCATGTTGCCTACTTAACAGTCACATACATTTTAACCCGTTCAAGATCGCATACATTCGGATGCCTGTTCCATCTGAAACTGGTATCCATGCCTGCTGAGTTCAGTGGAGTGCTCATAGAAATAGTCCTGTTTGCTCTGTGTCATGTTTAAGGTTGGCATTGAGGGGGACAAGGGGGACTGCTGTCCTGGGTTCACTTTTGAAAAGGCGCATAAAAAATGTTGTGCAGCTAGCTAACCATGTCGCCGTGTTTAAAATGGAGACATGAGAACCTCGCGCTGCATAAAAGCACGAGGTTCTCATGTCCCCTCTTTAAACGTCGCTACCGGCAGAATGAGCAGAGAGAGCCATGTGTCGCTACCTTCACACTAGCATTTCAGTCAGGGTTACAACGTTTTTTGGACCTCTTCTATTCAATGCTGTGTGTCAGCTTAGGCTGTGTTGTATGTCAGATGTCACGTCGCTACTTTCACTGTCAGAGCCCTTTATCGCTACCTTCAAGCTAGTTGCTGTCAGGCTTCGCAATGACTTGTCTCATCTACTTGTTGCTCATCTACTGGCACGTCCTCTAGTGGTTACCGGTTCCCATCTCTAGTTCAAGAACAGACCTGTCAGTGCACAGAGCCTGACATCAATTAACATGAAGGTAGCGGCACAGGGCTCTGACAGTGAAAGTAGCGATGTGACATCTGGCATACAACACAGTACTGACACACAGTATTGAATACTTTGTAGCCCTGATTAAAATGCTAGCGTGAAGGTAGCGACACACGGGTCTCTCTGTTCATTCTGCAGGTAGCGACATTTAAAGAGTCGACATGAGAACCTCGTGCTTTTATGCAGCGCGAGTTTCTCATCTCGCCATTTTAAACATGGCAACATGGTTAATGCGGCTCCTAGCTGCACAACATTTTTTATGCGCCTTTTCAAAAGTGAACCCAGGACAGCAGTCCCCCTTGTACCCCTCAATGCCAACCTTAAACATGACACAGAGCAAACAGGACTAGTTCTATGAGCACTTCACTGAACTCAGCAGGCATGGTACCAATTTCAGACAGAACAGGCATCCGAATGTATGCGACCGTGAACGGGTTAAAATATATGCGACTGTTAAGTAGGCAACATGACAATCTCGCACTGTCATGCAGTGCGAGATTGTCATGTCGCCATTTTGACCATGGCGACAGGGTGAATTAGTTACATGGTCGCACGCTCTTAAAAGGATTCAGCCGGAAATGTACTTCCAGTTAAAGGATAGTAATGTTTCAAAATAAAAGCAGCTCTGATTAAGCTTCATAGTATTTTGGCCATGGAGAGTGTTATATCAGAGTTGTAGTTCAAGAGTAATTGAATGATAAAGTATCCCCCTCCCGCTCCTTTTACCTAGTGTAAGACACCTCCCCTCAGATGTGGAATCTGGTCTCTTGACAGGACAGCTCACAGCAAGGGACAATCTTCTTACTGTGACCATAAGGAAAACCCTGCCCCCCTTGACAGGTTTTTCAGGTTTATCCTTATGATCACTGAAGATTGTCCCTTTCTGTGATCCATCCGGACAGTCTTGCTGCTCTGAGGTGAGCAGTGTTACATCAGTAAAAGGGGC
Organism: Rhinophrynus dorsalis; assembly: GCA_037306005.1. NCBI lineage: Eukaryota > Metazoa > Chordata > Amphibia > Anura > Rhinophrynidae > Rhinophrynus > Rhinophrynus dorsalis. The sequence goes on along the minus strand of CM074728.1, from coordinate 114,534,007 downwards.
AGTTACTCTTGTACTACAACTCTGACAGTATTGAAATAACACTCTCCATGGCCCAAATACTATGAAGATTAACTGGAGCTGCTTCTGCTTTGAAACATTACTATCTCTTTAAATATAGTAGCAAAGGTTTTTTTTTTAATAAATCTCAGGGTGAGTTATTTCTGAAAGTTCTCAGGTATGTCAACGCGTTGGTGACCTCTCCCGCATTCAAGGGGTTAAAATTCACATTTAAAATCATCAGGAATGTTGGAACATTTAACTTATCTCTTATGGTGCAGATGGTTCGTCTCAGAATAATTTCAGTTCTTTATATCACGTTGGACTCAATATTTCTTCCCCAGGAGCTTTCTCCACAGTCCGCTCTTTTTTAATCAGCGTGTTTGGTAACATTTAATGCTGCAATGATTCCAAATTTAATTAAAACAATAAAATACGGATGTCAAGCTTAACTAACTCCTTGGATGAGAGTAACATAAAGAAAATGATCTGAAATACTGGCCTGGACCTCTTCCATTACCTGTTTCTGACTGTGTAGTTACAAAGGGGAATGTAGGAAGCCTAAAATGGAGCGATTCTAGTAGACTTGTGCGATTCGGCTAATTTCGGAATTTGGACAAATAGGGCGTATTCGGCATCATCCGGACCTTCTGAAAGCCAAGGTCCGCCCACAAAAAAAAAAATCAGAATCCGAAACGGACCTAGTCCAAAATTTCGGTGTAAATTTCGGAAATTCGAACGCGCTTTCCCGTCTGAAACTATTACAATGTTGCTATGTGCTGCTAAAAATAGATCTGGTAAAACAGATGCTTTACAGCTGATGCAAAGTGCAGATATTAACCACAAAAGGAACACAAGCAATTTTTGCATTTTTGCTATGGGCCATATGTTCAAAGAGGTAGCGAATTAGCTTTTGTTGTTTGTAACGACTTCAAAGTAAAGTGTCGTTGGGATCATTAATATTGTCAACGAGTGTCGGTTGTGATCAGAAATATGTCATTTGTCCTGACTGAAATTGTTGTATGTAACGACAAAAAATGTCTTACCTAACGACAAAAATGTCTTTAAAAATGTCTTAACTAAAGAAAAAAAATTCTCACATTCAGAACTTCACATTCCCTCCACTTTTTTCTTAATGTGCAAATTTTGTCTTTTTTAAGAAATTTTTTTGTCGTTAGTTACGACAAATTTTCTTTTCCTCTATACAACACTGGAGAATCGTCTAGCCACGACCTTTCCTACCCTTTTGCCCATCAAGTTTTAAAATTCGGCCGAATAATTCGTACTATTGCCTAATTTCGTCCGAGTCAAACAGGTCCGGTCCGAAATATGGATCCTCTGAATGGAAAAAAAAAATTAGTCCGAAATCAAATTTTACCAAAAATTTGTCCCGTGCACAAGTCTATATTCTAGGGTGGATCTGCTGCACCACAAGGAGAAAATGACAGTTCTTATGAGTTCAATGGGGGTTTTAATCCATGGAATGCTAATAAAGTTGTCAAAGAGATATATGCATACCTGGAAACTATCCATTTTTTTATACTAAAAGGGGAACTATCACCCCAAATAAAGCCCCCCCCAATAATTAGCCATCTAGCAATAAGCTTACCGGTGGAACAGCATAATTACCACGTTACTTGGAAATCCTACTTCTTCCGAGACTAACGGCCAGGCAACAGCGCTTTAGAAGCACCTGTGCGCCTGCGTCATCAGTCCCTTCTGTTACCTTATGGTACAATGCAGCGCCTCCTAGAGGAGACTGGGATGGACACCGCAGGCACACAGATGTCTGTAAGCAAAGATGTCTCTGCTGTTGCCTGGTCGTCAGTCTCTGAACAAGTAGGATTTCCAACTAATGCAGTACTTATGCTGGTTAATAGTAGAATTGGTACGCTTATCGCTAGATGGCTAATTATTTTTGTGAGACTTTGTTTGTGGTGATAGCTCCCCTTTAATTAATGGGTCTCGGGGTTTAATGCTTTCCCTTCTAACTCTACCCACTTTGCTGCCAGGTTTGGTCACTCTCTGCCCTGTTCTTCCCACTGTAATGCTAGGCTAAATGACAGCTGGAATAATTTGGGGTGGTCAGCTAGTAGCTGGAGGGAGCTGGCTGGGGAGTGTGGCTTGGTAGCATTGGTAGTGCTGCAGGTACCCTTGCTGTGGCAGAACCAGATTTAAAAGTGCAGGCTGTGAAGCCTGATAGCAGGATGAGTACACCCAGACACTATTGGAGGCAAACCAATCTATAGACTGAGATATGGATAGTCGTCTGGGACCCTGTAGGAGTAGTATATACAGGGTCAATGAGACGAAGAGACAGTCAGTAATAGGCAATAAGCTCAACTCAGGTACCGGAGAAGGGAAGTGATAGGATATAGACTGTGGTTGGATGCTGTAGTCAGATTGAGAGAGTCATCACCGTAGACAGGCCGAGGTCGGAAGACAGGGTGTAGCAACAACAGGGTTAATAGTAGGTAAGTCGATGAAGGTCAGAGAGGTAGGGTTAGTTGAGGACAGGCCAAGGTCAGATGCAAGAGATTAGGAGAAGCAGGGTTGGACATAAATGAGTCGGTAATCAGACAGTCGAAGAGTCAGAATAGTTGAAGACTGGCCGAGGTCGAATGCTGGAATATCAGTGAAGCAGGATAGTCATAGACAGGCTGAAGTCAATAACTGGAAGGTCGAAGATACAGGGTAGATCAAGGACAGGCCAAGGTTAATTATGAGAGGATCAGAGATTAAGGGTTGATCGAGGACAGGCCGAGGTCAATAACTTGAGAGTCGGAGATGCAGAGTAGGTTGGAAACAAGCTGGGGTCAACAACAATAGAGATGGCTGAGGCTAGCCGAAATCAGTAACCGGAGAGTCGTAGAAGCAAATCAGAAGCAAAGTTGGTAACGAGGCTAGGTCAAGATGCTGGAACAACTTCAGAATCAACAGCAACTGGAATTGGCTTGAAGAAGAAGCATCTACCTGCATGGAAGTCAGGCAGATAAACATGAACCAGCCAATAGGGAATCTCAGAGGCGCAGATTCCAGAAATAAACATAGGAACGGACGTGACGCACACTCTCTGCCCATGTTAAGGGCAAACCCCACCTCCCAATCCCACCCACCTCAGTCAGGTCCCACCCACTTTATGACCCAAATCTCATAATTTTGACACTCAAAGTCTAAGACCTTAATGGACCTCCAGGGGCTTGGGACAAGATGGTTCCTAGATTGGACAATGCTTTGGAGATCTCGCTAGCATTGAAGGAGGTAACTTCTCCAGTGTGATAAACTCTCCAAATCCATTGTTATTCTATGGAGCCTCTACGCTAAGATTTCTTATGTTGGAGAGAGATCCCAAAGAGTAACAGAATAATCAGAGAGTTTATCTCACTGGGGAAGTTATCTCCTCTTTATCACACCTTAGTACATCTCCCCTGTAGTCTATAACTAAAGATCTTCCCTATAATAACATAGGAACTGGAGAGTTTATCTCACTGGGGAAGTTATCTCCTCTTTATCACACCTTAGTACATCTCCCCGTGTAGTGTATAACTAAACTTATCCCATAGAATAACATAGGAACTGGAGAGTTTATCTCACTGGAGAAGTTATCTCCTCTTTATCACACCTTAGTACATCTCCCCTGTAGTCTATAACTAAATCTGTCCCATAGAATAACATAGGAACTGGAGAGTTTATCTCACTGGAGAAGTTATCTCCTCTTTATCACACCTTAGTACATCTCCCCGTGTAGTGTATAACTAAACTTATCCCATAGAAAGACAAAAGGACAATAACACTTAATACATGAAAAAACTGTAGGCGTTATCCTCCTGAGTAAAACAAGAGTACTCACACTGCATAGAGTTGCTTTATTCAAAAGTTATTGCAGCTAAAACTTTATTTTTTAGGTGCAGTTTCTGAATAACCTGACATTTTCCAATGGCACTGTTGCTACATCTTCCTATGGAGTTTTATGTTCAACTAACCAGAGCTGTTCATATGATGGTGTAGCAACAGCACATCTGTAACATTTCAGGCCATAAAGATACTGCACTAACAAAATTCAAGTTTGTGCTGTAGTAACGTTTGAATAAACACCTCTCAGCATTGAGTTCTTTTGTTTTACTCAGGAAGATAAACACTACAATATATACGTGTTTTTACATATTGAGTGTTACTATCCCTTGAAGAAGTTATTTCCTCTTTATTGCAACTTAGTAAATTATAACTAAGTTATAATAATGAAAATGCAATATATAGTTTAAATTATGTTTCTTTGGGGAACTCTACTAATGAAAAGGATTTGGGAGCAATGGCAGACAATAGACTTAGCAGTAACGTGCAGTGCCAGCTGGCAGCTGCAAAGGCCGATAAGATATTGGCATGTATTAAAAGGGGTATTGACTCCAGGGAAGAAGATATTATTATGTCTCTTTACAGGTCCATGGTAAGACCCCACCTAGAATATGCTGTTCAATTCTGGGCGCCCTTTCTGAAAAATGACATTATGGAACTAGAGAGAGTGCAGAGGAGGGCTACAAAACTAGTAAGGGGAATGGAAAGTTTTAGTTATGAAGAAAGGCTAGAAAAGTTAAACTTGTACACACTAGAGAAACGGCGTCTTAGAGGGGGTATGATAACACTATATAAATATGTTCGGGCCCATACAAAAGGCTCTCCAAAGACCTGTTCATTAACAGAACAGTACAAAGGACAAGGGGTCACCCGCTTAGACTTGAGGAAAGGAGATTTCATCTACAGCAGTGGAAGGGATTCTTTACGGTAAGGACAATAAAGGTATGGAATTCACTGCCTGAGAAGGTGGTGCTATTGAATACATTAGATGCCTTTAAAAAGGGCCTGGATACTTTTTTTTAAAGAGCAGAACATAGAGGGCTATGTATGTTAGTGCTGGGATTAATATTTAGTTAGTGCTTGTTGATCCAAGGAGAAATCTGATTGCCATTTGGAATCAAGAAGGAATTTTTTCCCCCCATTTAAGTCATAATTTGAAATTTCTGTATTGAGGTTTTTTTTTGCCTTCTTTTTATCAACGATGGTAAACAGGAATAGGAAAAGGGTTGAACTAGATGGATGCAAGTCTTTTTTCAGCCTAAATTACTATGTTGCTATGTTACCCCCAGGTATTCTAAGTACATCAGCCTTGTAATGGTTAATTTTCAGAGATAATCAAATCCAAGCGAATGACACAAGGAATAGTTTCAGGACGAACACATTTCATTTCCTTCAAGTTCTGCTTATCAATGCAGTGTGAAAGCACAAGATCTTCCAGTGACATAATTAAAGAATCATCTTTCTAATCCCTTGCGACTCTTCTGTATAAATATACACATTCATAGGGGCCTTTTTTATTTAATTTACAACAGCTGGGAGCTAGGAATGCACCTTTTATTCTACACAAGCAATTCCTGCAGGAAGACTCGGACCAATGACAAGCTGAAACATCACTTTAAAGGGTCAGTAATGACCGTTTATAACTTTATTTAATATTGCAGAGGTTACAAAAATAAAGTATTTGGAGAAAGTGCCATCTATCAAACCTTACGGTTTGAGAGATATTCTCCACTAAAGTTCCTCCCTCCCTCCCCTTCTCCTCATGTCAGCGCTGTGCTGACAGCAGGAGCTCTCGGTCCGGGGACAAGCCGTCAGCTCTTCAGCAGAGCCGAAATCACGTTATTTAAAAACAATTACTTCATTGGAATGGTCTACAAAGTGTGACTGGTCTGCAAGCACACTTTGTAGAACATTACATTGAAGTAGTTCTTTTCCAATAATGCGACATGAATCTTTTCCAATAATGCGACATGAATCTCCTGCTGTCAGCTGTAAAAGGAAACTTTAGCGGCGAATATCTCTCAAACCATAAGGGTTTGAGAGATGGCACTTTCTCCAGTTACTTTCTTTTTGTAACCTCTACAATATTAAATAATGTTATAAATAGGCATTACTGACCCTGTAACCTTTTCAGTGCACTAAAAGGGTTAAAGGCATAGTAATATGGTGTAGTGTGTATCCCCATGAGAGAAACAAGGGTTCTCCCACTCCTGAAAGGTATTTCATTAAAAAATGATTACAGCTCAAACTTGAATTTTTTAGGTGCAATATTACAGTAGCCTGAATTTGTACAGTGGCGCTGTTGCTACACCATCTCATGTCTCTAGTAGGGTGTAGCATCAGCGCCACTGTACAATTTCAGGCCACTGTGATACTACACCTAAAAAAATTCAGGGAAATAAACCCTACAACATATTTTAAATATTATTGTCCCTTTAACTGCTAGAGGTCTCCAACGCATGTAAATCCTTGTACATTTCTACTTGTATTCTACTGTATAAACAATATCTTTGCAGAGCCTCAAAATATAAAGTATTACTACTCCAGACCTGTATCGATAATGTTTAACACAAAAACTCCTGGATTCAAAATTTATGAGATATGCAGATCGAGTCTGTCAGTGTTTCTTTCAGGCAATCGCCTGCAACATTCTTAATAATATAGACAACAGTTCATATGGAAGATAATATATATTATTGTATCTCACCTCCAGTTCACCATTCATCAGTTGCGTTGTTATCTTCTATTCTCTTATTATCCGGTGTAAGAAGATGATCTCTAGGATAAATATTATCGGAAAAAAACAAGAGGTCTGGAGTCGAGGAGTAGATTAAAAAGATTTATTGTATACAAACATATTTTAGAAGATAACGCGACTGATGAATGGTGAACCAGAGGTGTTCTAGTCCGCAACTTGGACCATGAGAAGGTACCTAGTGGACGTACAGTCGGCTGGTGAGATACAACAAAATATATCATCTTCCATATGAGCTGTTGTCTATATTATTAAGAACTAGTTTAAAATCCTGTGTACACAGGCCACAGTGCCACCCAGCAGCCTCAGCTGGTGCCCAGAGCCTCTCTGCTCACTGCCCGTCATGCACAGTACAGAGTGCCCGAACTCGCCGCAGCTGATATGGAGTGGGGTGCTCAGAATTCGGACCATGGTCCTCTCTGGAAGACACCGGAAGGGGGCACTCCACGGATCCGCAAGGAAATAGTGCCTTTCAATGAAATATGTATAAAATCTTCAAATTTTATTATAGAAACATGATAAAAAGTCAGTCCAGCAGGAATGTCTCACAAGAATACTATGCTTTAGACGAATCGCTCTAACGCGTTTCGGGAACTGGTCCCGTAGTCATTTGTATTTCTCCCCTGAGGTGTGTTGGTTTGCGCTAGATTTACTTTTGAACAGAAGGTGTGAATGTACAAATACAATTCAGTGCAAGAAACAGTGATGGAATCGATTTTATAGATCTAGGTTCACGTGATGCCAATATACTTTGCCAAACGTTATCCTCTTGATGCCACTTGTGCCAAAAGAAAAATGATGGGGCAGTCTAGAGGAATGTCATAGTCTTTCTTTCCTCTATCATAGAGGAAAGAAAGACTATGAAAGACTATGATACTTACCCGTTAACGAGTTAAAGAGGGCATAGAGGCCCCATGCCCTCTTTAATCCCTTAACGGGGAAATATCACCCCAAATAAAGTTTTCCCCTAAGAAATACCCATCTAGCATTAGCTGAACAATATTAGTATTCCCCAGATAATTACCGCCTTATAGAGAAATCCTACTGCTGACGAGACTGACGGCCAGGCAACGGTGAAGACATCTTTGCTTAGAGATGTATGCGCGCCTACGCTGTCAGACCCGGTCTCCTCTAGGAGGCGCTGCATGATACCTTAAGGTACCAGAAGGGATTCATGGTACAGGTGTGCAGACTCCTCTAAAGTGCTGTTGCCTAGCCATCAGTCTTGGCAGAAGTAGGATTTCTCTATAAGAAGGTAATTATTCTGGCGAATAGTACTATTGTTCAGCTAATCGCCAGATGGGTAATTCTTGGGGGGGGACTTTATTTGGGGTGATAGTTCGCCTTTAAGAACACACCCTGCTGGTCCTTAAGGAGTTAATGTCATATGCATGACTGGGAACATTCTTGTTCCAAGCGTCTGGAGGTGCATTAAGGTCTGGAGGTGTGAGTATGCAAATAATGCTGTTTGTGCAATAAAGTGGGCAGGGCTTGATTGGTGTGGGCGGGATTGGAAGGAAAGGGAGGTGGAGTTTGGCTTTAAAAAGGTAAGAGAGTGGAATTAAGAGGATAGAAAGTGACCGGGAACGCACCGTGCCCAGAGAATCAGCCTCTGTCACCAGAGAACCGATAATTAACCCTTTGAGTGCCAGAGGGCTACGTAACGCATTGCTTTGCAATGCGTTGCGTACCCCTCAGGCACTCAAAGGGTTACGTATAAAAACCAGGGTTTCTGGATCAGATCTGGAGAATTCCCAATTATTGTCATGTATTAATCACGGTTCAGAGGAATTTGTGTAACTTCATTCCATTTCCCTACGCACACTATGGGCAGGCATAAAGGATTTGCTGCCATTAAAGGGATAGTGATGGTTAACTTTAAGTTGATTTAATATTGTAGACATTAAAAAAAGATTAACATCAATGTAAGTCTTATCTCTCAAACCTTTATGATTTGAGAGATATAACTTGCTAAAGTTACCTTTTCCTGGCTGTTTTACTCAAGTCTGCCATCTAGCTGACAGCTGCAGATTCCAGTCATTTGACCAGACAGTGGCTCTTCAGCAGAGCTGAAATCACGCTATTTAGAAAGAAATACTTCATTGGAACAGTCTACAAAGTGTGCTTGCAAGCCAGGCACACTTTGTAGACCGTTCCAAATTACGTTTTTATCTTCAGATATCATTATATCGGTGCTGCTGAAGAGCCACATCTGGTCAAGCAACCAGAATCTGCTTCTGACAGCTTTACAGCTCGTGAAGCAGAAAGAGGAGGGACCAGAGAACTTTATTTTCCTATATCTCTCACCATAACGGTTTGAGAGATACAAATAAGTGCAAGTACTCTCTTTTAATTGTATCTACCATTTAGTTAATACTTTTTTTCTGACATTACTATCCCTTTAAAGTTCTAACAAGTGCTGTGTGCGTTGGTATGTACTTCATCGATCCTATGCATGAGTACAGACCCCTGGGTACAGCCGCGAGTGCTGGCATCTAACTTCAGTGAAGCTGTACTGAAAGAATTGTACATTCACCCCAAGGCCCTTAAAATGAAGGATGGAAAATATGTTTATGAAATATAAACTGTTTGGGAAATAACAAATTGATTCCCAAGGAGGAGCGCGATTAAGAAATAATATATACAGGCCATTTCTAGTATGCACATTGGTTCTACACTGAAGAATGAGCTCTGATGATTGGCATAGAAAGTGCATATTCTATAATCAAGAATTTCAGTGTAGAGTGGAACAAACGATATGCAAAATGAAGTTCTCCTAGGGATGCTGAATAAAACAGTTGAGTTAAAGCTCACACAGCGTACAAAAGGAATAGTAAGATTGTCAGGGAAATTATCAGGAAGGATAATTTGTTCTGATCATTTGCGACGTGGAACAAAGATTAAGGGAACGTATGATAAGAGTACAGCAATTGAGGCTGAGTTGAGCAATCAGGACTATTTCTCTTGATGGTGTCTAAGGGATCTCTGAACATTCTGACACTGGGAGAGAAGAGAATTGCAGCTAATGCGATGAATATATGAATATATACTCCGCATTTCTACTGTTCCTAATGCGGAAGAGCAGCTTCCTGAATCGGCAGGCAGGTTTATCAGTCTAAATGTGCAATTGAGTCCACTAATGAGCTGCTGTTCTGGAGCAAACCAAACAGAACAAGGAATACAAATTCATTAGACTGCTATTGATTTAAAGCGGAACTACCACCCAATAATAAGATAGCATCACATCATTGCCCATCTGCCGTCTAGTTGCTCAGTAGCGCTAGTCACCAGAATTCTTACCGGATTAAAGAGAAATCGATATTCTTCCTGGACTGACAGCAGGACGGAGCGCGGACATCTTGCCATAGTGACATCCACGTGCCTGCGCTGTCAGTCCCAGCCGGGTCTAGGAGGCGTTGCTAGGAGCTGGCCAGCTCCAAAAGGGACTGACAGCACAGGCGTGTGGACGTCACTAGGGCAAGATGTCCGCTCTCCGTCCTGCTGTGAGTCTGGGAAGAATAGCGATTTCTCTTTAATCCGGTAAGAATTCTGGTGACTAGCGCTGCTGAGCAGCTAGACACCAGATGGGCAATTATATGAGGCAATATTCTTATTGGGTGGTAGTTCCGCTTTAAAGAGATAGTAATGTCTCATTATCAGTCAAGGACTGATCATTGCTAATTTCTAATCGGTGTAGTTTTGGTGTAATTATATTATAAAGTCCCGCCCCCCCTCCTTTTACAGACGTCAGTCTTTTCCTCTCAGATCTGAAATCCGGTCTCTTGAATGGACAGATAGCAATGAGGGACAATCTTGTGGCTATCATAAGGAAAACCCTAACCCCCTCTCACACCTCCCAACATTTCAAATGGCCAAAGAAGGACGTCACTAGGGCAAAATGTCCCCGCTCTGTCTTGCTGTCAGTCCGGGAAGAATAGAGATTTCTCTTTAATCCGGTAAGAATTCTGGCGACTAGCGCTACTGGGCAGCTAGTAGCCAGATGGGCAATGATGTGATGCCATCTTATTATTGGGTGGTAGTTCCGCTTTAAATGGAAACTTTAACCCCTTGAATGCTAGAGAGGTCTACGACTCATTGCAAAGCAATACTCAGTGGCTCACCACTCACATAGTATGCAACAGAATAACAGTTTGGCCACCAATTGAACTGTCTGGACACCAGGGGGCACTGGGCACCAATTGAACTGTCTGGACACCAGGTGGCACTGGGCACCAATTGAACTGTCTGGACACCAGGTGGCACTGGGCACCAATTGAACTGTCTGAACACCAGGTGGCACTGGGCACCAATTGAACTGTCTGAACACCAGGGGGTACTGGGCACCAATTAAACTGTCTGAACACCAGGTGGCACTGGGCACCAACTGAACTGTCTGGACACCAGGTGGCACTGGGCACCGATTGAACTGTCTGAACACCAGGTGGCACTGGGCACCAATTGAACTGTCTGAACACCAGGTGGCACTGGGCACCAATTGAACTGTCTGGACACCAGGGGGCACTGGGCACCAATTAAACTGTCTGAACACCAGGTGGCACTGGGCACCAACTGAACTGTCTGGACACCAGGTGGCACTGGGCACCAATTGAACTGTCTGGACACCAGGGGGCACTGGGCACCAATTAAACTGTCTGAACACCAGGTGGCACTGGGCACCAACTGAACTGTCTGGACACCAGGTGGCACTGGGCACCAATTGAACTGTCTGGACACCAGGGGGCACTGGGCACCAATTGAACTGTCTGGACACCAGGTGGCACTGGGCACCAATTGAACTGTCTGGACACCAGGGGGCACTGGGCACCAATTGAACTGTCTGGACACCAGGTGGCACTGGGCACCAATTGAACTGTCTGGACACCAGGTGGCACCTGTACAGAAGCTTAATACAAAAGTCAACAGTTACAGCTTTAACCCTTTGAGTGCCAGGGGGTACACAACGCATTGCTTTGCAATGCGTCGCGTACCCCTCCGGCACTCAAAGGGTTAACAGCTTTGGAATAAAGCCTTCTCCAGCAGGTAGTTCCATTGTTTTACTCCATAGGAAAGTGCTACAAAATATGTTCTTGATTACCACTCCTTCCAACGCACTAGCATTCATTGATTTAAAGGGACAGTAACGATTAATATGTAAATATATTATATATTGCAGGATTTATCCCCCTGAGTAAAACAAGGGTACTCCCACTGCTGAGAGGTATCCTAGTCAAAAGTTATTGCAGCTCAAACTCGAAATTTTTAGGCGCAATATCTCAATGGCCTGAAATGTTACAATGGCGCTGGTGCTGCTCCATCCTATGGACAGCTGTGGTCAGTAGACCATTCGCTTCCATAGGCTAGTGTAGCAACAGCGCCACAGGGAAATTCAGGTCACTGAGATACTGCACCTAAAAAAATTAATGTTTGAGGTGCAATAACTTTTCAATAAAACACCTCTCAGCAGTGTTTTACTTAGGAGGATAAACCCTGAGATATATTTTTCTACATATTATGTGTTACTATTCCTTTAAAGCGGAACTACCACCCCACACAATCTTTAGCTTCGCTAAGTCCCCATCTGGCGACTAGCTGCTTAGTAGCGCTAGTCGCCAGAATAATTACATTATTTAATAGATTTCTCCTGTCTTCTACCAGTGACAGTAACACAGAGCGTGGACAGCTTGCCACTGTGACGTCTGCGCGCCTGCGCTGTCAGTCCCAGCCGGAGCCAAATGGCTCCTAGCAACGCCTACTAGACCCGGCTGGGACTGACAGCGCAGGCGCGCGGACGTCACAGTGGCAAGATGTCCGCTCTCCGTGCTACTGTCACCCATAGAAGAGAGGAGAAATCTATTAAATAAGGTAATTATTCTGTTGACTAGCGCTGCTAAGCAGCTAGTCACCAGATGGGGACTTAGTGAAGCTAAAGATTGTGTCGGGTGGTAGTTCCCCTTTAAAAAAACAAAACTGATGCAATAGGAATTTAAATGTAATCCTTATGGTGCTGTTACTAACCCCAAAATTGTTCCAGTATTTTAGCACATCCTGCCTTGTAAGTAGTTATTGTTTTTAAAGTAAAAAGTATTGCCAAGCAACAGTATTGCACACCTCCCCTCCCCCCCCAGGACGCAAGGCGTTAAGTGAAAATAATGGGTAAACATCTGAAATTACAAGTGACATCTGATCAGGTGACTGTATGTACAGACTACAATAAGGCGTCTTGTGTCTCCGTAGAAACCATCTTTGTTTCCATGCATCCTTATAGATACCAACTGCTTTTGTCAAATTGATTTTCTTTCTCCATAAACTCATACAATGGCGGCTCAGGATTCCCTAGGAAGCAGGCAGTTTAGACTGTTTTGGCCTCAAAATACACCATTGTTTCTTAAAGGGATAGTAATGTTTCACAAAAACAGCAGCTCCAATTAATCTTCATAGTATTTGGGCCATGGAGAGTGTTATTTCAATACTGCATACCTCCCAACATTTCAAATTGCCAAAGAAGGACACTTGTGTTTTAGAGGGTGTTGCTGAGGGCGTAGCTGGTGGGCGGGGCATTACTGATAATTTTTAGGCTATTTCATGACCTACTGACACCTCTTTGTGTAACCTAATAAATGACATATAACAAGACCAAAGTATTTTATTTACACAGACTAATGTATAAACACATACACTGACATTTAAACAATCGTTAATATGAGTTTTATTGCTGTAGTGCAACATTATACACATACACACAATCAGATCTCCTAAAAAGAGGGACATCAGGGTGGGAAAAAGGGACAGAGGGATTTGGGTCTAAAAGAGGGCCTGTCCCTCCTAAAGAGGAACACGTGGGAGGTATGATACTGTTGTAGTTCAAGAGTAATCGAATGATAAAGTTTCCCCTCCCTCCCCTTTAACCTAGTGTAAGCCACCTCCCCTCAGATGTGGAATCTGGTTGTAAGACCAGACAGATAACATCAGGGGACAATCTTCTTCCTATGACAACAATAAAAGCCCTGCCCCCCTTGACAAGTTTTTCAGGTTTTTCCCTTATCTTAATTGAAGATTGTCCCTCTCTGCAATCTACCTGGGCACCTCCCTTCTGATCTGGCTGAGCAGTGTTACATCAGTAAAAGGGGCGGGAGGGGGATACTTTATCATTCAATTACTCTTGAACTACAACTCTGACAGAATTGAAATAACACTCTCCAAAGTCTAAATACTATGATGCTTTTATTACGAAATATTACTATCCCTTTAACGTTAGTTCTTGGTAAAACTACAAGGTCAGCTTTTCAGGATCTCTCTGTTTTATCGCTAGTGGCTCGGTCATTGTGCTTGAGTTGTCTGTGCTTATTTGGTGATAGCCTGAAAATCTGTCCTGAAAATCTGTCCTGTTAGTGTGTCTTCAAGATTGAAGCTGAGACTCATTACTCAGTTGTAGGTTGAATTATTCACTGTTGCCTATATTGCAGTTGGTTTGATACAGAATTGATTCAGTTCTTTTTATTAATACTGTAGATATTACAAAAAAATAAATGAATTGATGCAAGTCCAGTCTCTCAATCATGTATAGTTTAAAAGATATAGGCTTATAAAGTTCCCCCCTCCCACCCCTTTTATAGAAGTCAGCGCTCTAGCTAACAGAAGGAGATCCTGTTCGTGGGACCGGACAGTGGCTCTAAAGCAGAGCCAAAATAGCGCTATACAGAAAAGAATACGTAAATGGATAGTAATACTTAATTATTACTAATCCCTATATTAAAAGTCCTATTAAAAATAAATGTTTTGCCCCCAGTGTCATCTCTCAGACCTTTATGGTTTGAGAGATAATCACTCCTAAAGTTGCCCTCTCTCTCCCCCTTCCCTGAAGCCAGCGTTGTAGCTGACTGAAGGGAAATCCGGTCTTAGATCATCAGACGGCTCTTATGTATTACTAACCCCTATATTAAAGTCCTATTAAAAATAAAAGTATTGCCCCCAGTGTCATCTCTCAAACCTTTATGGTTTGAGAGATAATCGCTCCTAAAGTTGCCCTCTCCCTCCACCTTCCCCGTAGTCAGTGTTCTAGCTGACTGCAGGGAAGCCTGTCGTACGACTTTCAGGCGGCTCTGCAGCAGAGACACGATCGCGTTATTCAAAAATTATATTTCACTAAAACGGACTTCTATGTGTGCTTTCAAACCAAGCACACGTAGAAGACTGTCTCAGTGAAAGATTTCTTTTTTATTAACGCGATCGTGGCTCTGCTGCAGAGCCGCCTGAAAGTCGTACGACAGGCTTCCCTGCAGTCAGCTAGAACACTGACTACGGGGAAGGTGGAGGGAGAGGGCAACTTTAGGAGCGATTATCTCTCAAACCATAAAGGTTTGAGAGATGACACTGGGGGCAATACATTTATTTTTAATAGGACTTTAATATAGCAATTAGTAATACTTAAGTATTACTATCCCTTTAATTGGAAAGGTCTACAAAGTGTGCTTGTAACCCAGCCACACTTTGTTGACCGTTCCAATTACGTATTTCTTTTTAGATAGCGCTATTTCGGTTCTGCTGAAGAGCCGTGGGACGGTCCCGGGACCAGGATCTCATGCTGTCAGCTAGGGCGCTGACGTCTGTGAAAGGGGCAGTTGGGGGGAACTTTAGAAGCGTATATCTCTTAAACTATACGTGTTTGAGAGACCGAACTAACATCAATTCATTTAATTTTTTAATAACTACAATATTAAACGTTGGTAAAAGCAGCCTTACTATGCCTTTAATTCAGAATCTAAATATATATATTTCTACAACACAGCTCTGTTTAATCAATACTTCATATTCTTTATAGGAAAATGTTTCTCTTTACCAAGGAAAAAGCATTGATTCAGTTATTCATAGCAAAATCTGATACAGTGTACAAACAATCACTTGGATTTTAACTCCACACTGAGGCTCATGTAACACACAGAAATGAAGAATTCTGGCGCAAACCATCCATACCGTAGGGGACAAGTAAAATATGCCAGTTACTTTCAGTGAGGCTTTTAACCCCTACAGGGCTAGAGAGCTCTCCAGTGGAGACCACTCTAGCATTCAAGGGTTTAAAATCCCCATTTAAATCCATGGGAATTTGGGGTGTCTTTATTTATCCCTATGGTGCAATTGGATTGCCCCAGAAATGATCCAGTCTTTTTTAGAACATCATCCATAGTATGGATTTAAAGGGATAGTAATGTTTCACAAAAACCAGCAGCTCCAATTACTCTTCATAGTATTTGGACTTTGGAGAGTGTTATTTCAGTTCTGTCAGAGTTTTAGTTCAGCAGTAATTGATAAAGTATCCCCCTCCCCCCTTTTACCTAGTGTAACACTGTTCACCTCAGATGTGGAATCTGGTCTCTTGACCGGACAGGTCACAGCAAGGGACAATCTTCTTACTGTGATCATAAGGAAAACCCTGCCCCCCTTGACAGGTTTTCCTTATGATCACTGAAGATTGTCCCTCTCTGCAATCCATCCGGACAGTCTTGCTGCTCTGAGGTGAGCAGTGTTACATCAGTAAAAGGGGCAGGAGGGGGGATACTTTACCATTCAATTACTCTTGTACTACAACTCTGACAGTAATGAAATAACACACCCCATGGCCCAAATACCATGAAGATTAATTGGAACTGCTGTTTTTGTATCCATTTTCCTATGAATAACTGTATCAACGCTTTATCCAGATTAAAGTGTTAGTAATGTCCATATTTAACAAACTCTAATATTGCAGCTATTATAAAATGACATTAAACAACCCAGTACCATCTCTCAAAACTTTATGGTTTGAAGGCTAAAGTTCCCAGCTCTCTCCTCTTTCCTGACGTCAGCTGTAAAGCCGGACAGCAGGCGAATCGAGTTGGCCGACTTGAGGCGGCTCTTCAGCAGAGCCAAAATAGCGCAATGTATAAAGATATACAATACTTCACAGGAGTCAGTGCTAACCAAAACGCTATCAATTAAGTGTGCCTGGTTTTCAGGCACACTTTGTAGACCGTTCGAATGAAGTATTTCTTTCGGCTCTGCTGAAGAGCTTCTTGCTTGTCCCGGGACCAGGATATCCTGGCGTCAGCTTACAGCTGATGGCAGGAAAGCTGAGGGAGCGGGGAACGTTAGCCTTCTATATCTCTCAAACCATAAAGGTTTGCGAGATGGTACTGGGTTGTTTAATGTCATTTTATAATAGCTGCAATATTAGCGTTTGTTAAATATAGACATTACTAACATTTTAAAGGGAAAAGTGTTCCTGTAAGGCAGAGGTCCTAAACCAGGATTCTGTGGGTGTCCTGGCTCTTTGGTCGGTTGTGGTACCGGCTCGGGGTGCCCCACTTTTCCCACGAAGATAACAATGCAAACATTGAGTTTGTAATGTGCATTTATGGAAACGATGGTGCGCAATCTGCTCTTTGTTGCTCTTCAGCCTGTGAGACCTAAGGATAACTCGGCATTTATCTATTGTTCCCTTCATTAACTCTCTGACTGTCAGAGGGTACACAACATTTTGTGTGAACCACTCTGGCATTCAAAGGGTTAAGCCCTGGAGAAATTAACTGTAATATGTGAGGAATGCTCTGAAAAAACTGCAGATGGCACGTTAGGGGTGCATAAAACGATGAAAGATTGAGGAAACACTGCTGTAAGGAATATGTAATATTGATTAAAACAGTGCGGTCTTGTGAAAAATAAATGTACATGCTGAATTAATAAGAAGAACTGCAACAATTCTGGATCAAACCAGTCACACCATAATGGAAAAAAAATAAAACACAATTAACCCTTTCAGTGCCAGAGGGGTACCCAAAGGGTTAAAACGGATAGTAACACTTAAAGGGATAGTAATACTTCATTTGATCTTTATTTTATTTTGTAGGCATTAAAAAAACATGAAGAATGATATAAGTCTTATCTCTCAAACCTTTATGGTTTGAGAGATATTCACAAGCAAAGTTTCCCCTCCTGCCCCTTTTACCTAGTGTAAGCCATCTCTTCTCAGATGTGGAATGCAGTCCATAGACCAGACAGATAACAGCAGGGGACAATCTTCTTCCTATGAGAACAATGAAAGCCCTGCCCCCTTGACAAGTTTTTCAGGTTTTTCCCTTATCTTAATTGAAGAGTGTCCCTCTCTGCAGTCTACCTGGGCACCTCCCTTCTGATCTGGCTGAGCAGTGTTACATCAGTAAAAGGGGCGGGAGGGTGATACTTTATCATTGAATTACTCTTGTACTACAACTCTGACAGAATTGAAATAACACTCTCCAAAGTCCAAATACTATGAAGATTAATTAGAGCTGCTTTTATTATGAAACATTACTATCACTTTAACATGTAAAAAAAATATACTGTAGGGTTTATCCTCCTGAGTAACACAAGGGTACTGTCACTGCTGAGAGGTGTTTTATTCAAATGTTATTACAGCTGAAATTTGAATTTTTGTAGGTGCAGTATCGCAATGACCTGGCATTTTAAGGTGGCGCCGTTGTACACTATCCTAGGACAGTTCTGATCAGCTGACCATAAATTTCCCTAGGAAGGTACAGCGAGAGAATCACTGTAACGTTTCAGGCCAATGAGATACTGCAGATCCAACAAAAGATTCCGGCGGCACTCCAAAGAATGGTGATAAAGGCGTATAATTAAAAGTAAAAAACTTTATTGCAAGCTGGATAAAAATAGACTTGAAGATATCTCAGAACAACGGATCCAAGACCCATACAAAACAAGACCTGAAGGGTCTAACGCATTTCGAGCTAAAAAACAGTTGTGATGAAAAGGGTGATTTTAGCAGACTTAATTGGCTTTATTAGTGAGTGGATGTGAGGTAATCTGCGGGATGATGTCTAATAGATGACGGCACAATGCTCAAAAGTGTAACCCTTTGAATGGCAGAAGTACACAATGCATTGCTCTGCAATGCACTGCATACCCCCTCTGGCACTCAAAAGGTTAACAAGTACGTGCAAGTACGAAAACCACGCTCCTGTGTATGTTGTGGAGTGGCAGTAGGGAGGAGACATGAATGTCTCCTCCTTACTGCTGCCCCTGGGTGTGTGTGCCTGGAGACGTATGTCTTCTCTTATATATCTATATATATCTATCTATATATCTATATATATATATATATATATATATATATATATATATATATATATGTAACATATTAAGTGTTAATATCCATTTAAATGGGGCATTTAAAGGGATAGTAATGTTTCATAATAAAAGCAGCTCTAATTAATCATCATAGTATTTTGGACTTTAGAGAGTGTTATTACAATTCTGTCAGAGTTATAGTTCAAGAGTAATTCAATGACAAAGTTTCCCCTTCCGCCCCTTTTACTGATGTAACACTGTTCAGCCAGATCAGAAGGACCTGAAAAACTTGTCAAGGGGGGCAGGGCTTTCATTGTTCTCATAGGAAGAAGATTGTCCCCTTCTGTTATCTGTCTGGTCTATGGACTGTATTCCACATCTGAGAAGAGATGGCTTACACTAGGTAAAAGGGGCAGGAGGGGAAACTTTGCTTGTGACTATCTCTAAAACCATAAAGGTTTGAGAGATAAGACTTATATCGTTCTTCATGTTTTTTTAATGCCTACAAAATAAAATAAAGATAAAGTATTACTATCCCTTTAACCACATTAATGCTAGGGCGATATTCCTTTAAAGGAGACATATTTCTTAATATGAAAAACATATACTGTGTAAGACTTTCCCTGCTGCTACACTCACTTCTGGCAGGTTCTTCATTCAAACATTATTATACAGCAAAACCTGCATTTCTGGGGGCACCATATTGCTACGGCCCATCCATTTCATACAGGTGCTATTGCAGTCTATCTAGAGCTATTTTCAATGGCAAGAACCATTCAAAACCTGGCCATATCGTGAAAATACTGCACTTAACAATGTAGATTTATTCTTTAACCCTTTGCGTTGCACACCCCTTGGATATTGAAGGGGTTAATAATTTATGAGTGAAGCAATGGAAGCTCCTTAATTATCAAAAAAAAAAAAACCCTACAAAATGTATACATTTCATAAAGAGTCATATTTTCTCTTAAAATAAATCATACTGTATTCCTTACTGAGTCCAGTTAAAGGGATAGTAATACTTGAAAATAAGTTTATTTTATATTATAGCCCTTAAAAAAACATGACAAATGATATAAGTCTTATCTCCCAAACCTTTATGGTTTGGGAGATATTCAGAAGTAAAGTTTCCCCTGGAGTGACGTCATTGCTCCACCCTTCAGATTTGGAATCCAGTCCCAGGACGGCTGTGCCTCTCCAGAAGTGCTGAGATCACCATCTTTAAAAAGAATGTCTCCATTGGAATGGTCTACAAAGTGTGCTTTCAAGCCAGGCACACTTTGTAGATAGTTCCAGTTAAGTAGTTCTTTTCAAAGATCGTGATCTCCGCACTGCTAAAGAGCTGCTGGTTGCTCTGTGGACCGAATTCCAAATCTGTCCACTAGATGGCAGACTTGGATGAAACAGGCAGGAAAAGAGAATTTTACTGTATTTAAAAGTGAATATCTTCCAAACCATAAAGGTTTGGGAGATACGACTTATATCATTTTTCATGTTTTTTAAGGGCTACAATATAAAATAAACTTATTTTCAAGTATTACTATCCCTTTAAAGGGACAGTAACATCCCATAAAAAATGGTTATAGTTTTGTAGAGGGCAAAAAAATAAGCTTAATGGCGCAAACCCTATCTCTCAAACCGCTATGGTTTGAGAGATATAAGCACTGAAAGTTCCCCTCTCCCCTTGCAAACCAGATGCAATTTCGGCTCTGCTGCAGAGCGCACAGCTGGTCCCCAGATCAGGATCTCCTGCTGTCAGCACAGCGCTGACGTCAGGAGAAGTGGGGGAGGGGGAACTTTTAGTTTAGTTATTAAACTTATTTTTTCGTCCTCTACAAAACTATAACAAGTTTTTATGGGACATTACTGTCCCTTTAAAAGAGAGCCCAGCGTACTGGTTCACACACATAGAGACCACATGGACATTTAAAGAGATAACACAAACTGAAGGGCTGGTGTAATCAGTCCTAATCCCCTTCTGTTTGTCTTGTTTTAGGTGAGTAAATATGGAGCCTTTATTGATGTTGTTACAAAGTAACCAGAGATAGAACATGAATGTTCTCATAGTACAGAGGCAGGTAACCTGTGTCTCTCCAGTTGTTGGAAACTACAACTCCCATCATCATAGTTGGGAACTCTCCAAATTTGCCCTGGAGACTCCGGTTTTGACTCTGAATTATGGGGTCTCCAGGGCAGAGTCTGATTGTCCGGGTGCAGGGAGTTTCTTATGAAACTCTGCCCACATCCTGTTCCTCCCGCTCCGCGTCCTTTTCTCTTCCTTCCCGAATCTGTTCTACGTATTTTTTTTTCCCACCACCCACTCGCGATTAAGACCCGCCCCTTTTTACGACACAAATTGCTCCATTTTTCTGCCTTCAGCAGCATCGCAGGGCTGACCAGCCGACGTACACACTCCATCATCGTTACATACCTCCCAACATTTCAAACTGACAAAGAGGGACAATTGTGTTTTAGCAGGGACGTGCACAGACATTTTGGGGGGCAGGGGCTCAAATGAAAAAAGGGCACTTCTCTATAAAATCGGACTGATTTTTTTTTGTCTTAAAAGGACAAGAGGGCACTTTGGACAAAAAGGGCAGGTGCTCAAGCCCCCCTTGGTGTCTATGTGTGCCAGTGTCTGTGTTTTAGGGGGTGTTGCTGGGGGCGTTACCTGTGGGCAGAGCATTACCAAGAATTTTTATGCTATTTCACGACCTATTGATACCTCCATGTGTAACCTAATACATGATTTAGATCAATAAAGTGTTTTATTTACACAGACTAATGTATAAATACATATATACTGATGTTTAAACAAACAAGAAGGTGAGTTTTTGTTGCTGTGGAACAATGTGATACACATATACACACCACACAGTCTGATCTCCTAAACACAGGGACACCAGGGTGATACACCTATACACACCACACAGTCTGATCTCCTAAACACAGGGACACCAGGGTGATACACCTATATACACACCACACGTCTGATCTCCTAAATACAGGGACACCAGGGTGATACACTTATATACACACCACACTGTCTGATCTCCTAAACACAGGGACACCAGGGTGATACACTTATATACACACCACACCGTCTGATCTCCTAAACACAGGGACACCAGGGTGATACACTTATATACACATCTCACAGTCTGATCTCCTAAACACAGGGACACCAGGGTGATACACTTATATACACACCACACAGTCTGATCTCCTAAACACAGGGACACCAGGGTGATACACTTACATACACACCACATTATCTGATCTCCTAAACACAGGGACACCAGGGTGATACACTTCTATATACACCACACAGTCTGATCTCCTAAACACAGGGACACCAGGGTGATACACTTCTATACACACCACACAGTCTGATCTCCTAAACACAGGGACACCAGGGTGATACACTTCTATACACACCACACAGTCTGATCTCCTAAACACAGGGACACCAGGGTGATACACTTATATACACACCACACAGTCTGATCTCCTAAACACAGGGACACCAGGGTGATACACTTCTATACACACCACACAGTCTGATCTCCTAAACACAGGAACACCAGGGTGATACACTTCTATACACACCACACAGTCTGATCTCCTAAACACAGGACACCAGGGTGATACACTTATATACACACCACACAGTCTGATCTCCTAAACACAGGGAGATCAAGGTCATGCACTTATATACACACCACACAGCCTGATCTCCTAAACACAGGGACACCACGGTGATACACTTATATACACACCACACAGTCTGATCTCCTAAACACAGGAACACCAGGGTGATACACTTCTATACACACCACACAGTCTGATCTCCTAAACACAGGACACCAGGGTGATACACTTATATACACACCACACAGTCTGATCTCCTAAACACAGGGAGATCAAGGTCATGCACTTATATACACACCACACAGCCTGATCTCCTAAACACAGGGACACCAGGGTGATACAATTCTATACACACCACACAGTCTGATCTCCTAAACACAGGACACCAGGGTGATACACTTATATACACACCACACAGTCTGATCTCCTAAACACAGGGACACCAGGGTGATACACTTATATACACACCACACAGTCTGATCTCCTAAACACAGGGACACCAGGGTGATACACTTATATACACACCACACAGTCTGATCTCCTAAACACAGGGACACCAGGGTGATACACTTATATACACACCACACAGTCTGATCTCCTAAACACAGGGACACCAGGGTGATACACTTATATACACACCACATAGTATGATCTCCTAAACACAGGAACACCAGGGTGATACAATTCTATACACACCACACAGTCTGATCTCCTAAACACAGGAACACCAGGGTGATACAATTCTATACACACCACACAGTCTGATCTCCTAAACACAGGGACACCAGGGTGATACACTTATATATACACCACACAGTCTGATCTCCTAAACACAGGGACACCAGGGTGATACACTTCTATACATACCACACAGTCTGATCTCCTAAACACAGGGACACCAGGGTGATACACTTCTATACATACCACACAGTCTGATCTCCTAAACACAGGGACACCAGGGTGATACAATTCTATACACACCACACAGTCTGATCTCCTAAACACAGGGACACCAGGGTGATACACTTATATAGACACCACACAGTCTGATCTCCTAAACACAGGGACACCAGGGTGATACACTTCTATACATACCACACAGTCTAATCTCCTAAACACAGGGACACCACGGTGATACACTTCTATACACACCACACAGTCTGATCCCCTAAACACAGGGACACCAGGGTGATACACTTATATACACACAGAGTCTGATCTCCTAAACACAGGGACACCAGGGTGATACACTTCTATAAACACACCACACAGTCTGATCTCCTAAACACAGGGACACCAGGGTGATACACTTCTATACACACCACACAGTCTGATCTCCTAAACACAGGGACACCAGGGTGATACACTTATATACTCACCACACAGAATGATCTCATAAACACAGGGACACCAGGGTGATACACTTATATATACACCACACAGTCTGATCTCCTAAACACAGGGACACCAGGGTGATACACTTCTATACATACCACACACTCTGATCTCCTAAACACAGGGACACCAGGGTGATACACTTCTATACACACACCACACAGTCTGATCTCCTAAACACAGGGACACCACGGTGATACACTTCTATACACACCACACAGTCTGATCCCCTAAACACAGGGACACCAGGGTGATACACTTATATACACACAGAGTCTGATCTCCTAAACACAGGGACACCAGGGTGATACACTTCTATACATACCACACAGTCTGATCTCCTAAACACAGGGACACCAGGGTGATACAATTCTATACACACCACACAGTCTGATCTCCTAAACACAGGGACACCAGGGTGATACACTTATATATACACCACACAGTCTGATCTCCTAAACACAGGGACACCAGGGTGATACACTTCTATACATACCACACACTCTGATCTCCTAAACACAGGGACACCAGGGTGATACACTTCTATACACACACCACACAGTCTGATCTCCTAAACACAGGGACACCACGGTGATACACTTCTATACACACCACACAGTCTGATCCCCTAAACACAGGGACACCAGGGTGATACACTTATATACACACAGAGTCTGATCTCCTAAACACAGGGACACCAGGGTGATACACTTCTATACACACACCACACAGTCTGATCTCCTAAACACAGGGACACCAGGGTGATACACTTCTATACACACCACACAGTCTGATCTCCTAAACACAGGGACACCAGGGTGATACACTTATATACACACCACACAGAATGATCTCATAAACACAGGGACACCAGGGTGATACACTTATATACACACCACACAGTCTGATGTCCTAAACACAGTGACACCAGGGTGATACACTTATATACACACCACACAGTCTGATCTCCTAAACACAGGGACACCAGGGTGATACGCTTATATACACACCACACAGTCTGATCTACTAAACACAGGGACACCAGATGAATGTGGAGATGAAGGGGGCATTGCGTAAAGGGCAATGTGATACGCTTATATACACACCACACAGTCTGATCTACTAAACACAGGGACACCAGGGTGATACACTTCTATACACACCACACAGTCTGATGTCCTAAACACAGTGACACCAGGGTGATACACTTCTATACACACCACACAGTCTGATCTCCTAAACACAGTGACACCAGGGTGATACATTTATATACACACACCACACAGTCTGATCTCCTAAGAAGAGGGACATCAGGGTGGGAAAGAGGGACAGAGGGATTTGGGTCTAAAAGAGGGACTGTCCCTCTTAAAGAGGGACACTTGGGAGGTATGTCGTTAAGCTGAGCCAAGCCCTTAACCTCTCCCTCATAGCTTACTTAGGAAAATGGATTCATGTTACTGATTTCCTCTGAGCATTGTCAGTGCATTGAGAGACCACTCCAAAGAGAATGCGCACTTCCCACTGTAACAGGTTGTGCCTTTCTTTCCATATACAGACCCAGAGAGCAGTTATTTCCTACACGGTACAATTTCACCTTACCCCTGATATAATATATGTAGAATGCACGCACATTCACTAGGATATTCCGAGTATAATATAAAGAAAGGGACAAGAGTTTAAAATATACTTAAAGTGATAGTAATACTTTGTTTTATCTTTATTTTATTTTGTAGGCATTAAAAAAACATGAAGAACGATATAAGTCTTATCTCTCAAACCTTTATGGTTTGAGAGATATTCACAAGCAAAGTTTCCCCCTCCCGCCCCTTTTACATAGTGTAAGCCATCTCTTCTCAGATGTGGAATCCAGTCCATAGACCAGACAGATAACAGAAGGGGACAGTCTTCTTCCTATGAGAACAATGAAATCCCTGCCCCCCTTGACAAGTTTTTCAGGTTTTTCCCTTATCTTAATTGAAGATTGTCCGTCTCTGCAATCTACCTGGGCACCTCCCTTCTGCTCTGGCTGAGCAGTGTTACATCAGTAAAAGGGGCGGGAGGGGGATATTTTGTCATTCAATTACTCTTGTACTACAACTCTGACAGAATTGAAATAACACTCTCCAAAGTCCAAATACTATGATGATTAATTAGAGCTGCTTTTATTATGAAACATTACTATCCCTTTAAACATGAATATCCTTTTATTATGCATATACCATAGGTCAGTGGTTCTCAATCTTTTTTTGTTCGGGGCACCCCTAACACATAATCTAGTACATTCTGGGCACCCCTAACACATAATCTAGTACATTCTGGGCACCCCTAACATACTTAATGTACTGTATCAAGGGCATAATGAAGGGTACAATACATAAATATACAGTTATTATTAGGTCTTACAATCATAGTAACAAAACTAAACATATTGTGCAGAGCAATTTCTATTAATCTTTATTTAAAAGTCCATTTTTGTTAGTTTTCATAGGAACTGTGGGGCACCCTAAAATGATTTCCGTGGCACACCGAAGTGCCACAGCACCCTGGTTGCCATAGATTATCACTGCCGTAGATTATACAGAAATATAAAAGTATATTATTAGCAACAAAATGTACCTTTAGCAAATTCAGTATAGCTAGCTGAATGTAATAAAACATTATGCTTGCAATAATAAAGGAATAACATACCAATCAGCCTTCATTATCCTCACTCTCTGTTCATAACATAGCACATCACTCTGATATTTTATAAAGGCTAATTACCAGTACACTCCATCGCTTCCTTTCTCTGTTCTAGCTCAATACTTCCAGACTGCGGATATGTTTTTGCTATAACAGAACATGACTTGTATTATAACACATTGGGGGAGATGCACTAAGATGTGATATTACTTCTCCAGTTCCTATGCTATGCTATGGAGCCAATGCACTAAGATTTCTCCCGCTTTGGAGATCTTAATGCATAGTCTCTATAGAATAACATAGGAACTGGAGAAGTGATATCACTGGAGAAGTTATCTCCACTTTATCACTTCTTTATCACACCTTAGTGCTTAACCTCCATCAGGCCCGGACTGGCCATCGGGCATACCGGGCATTTGCCCGGTGGGACGGTCCAGCGACCCAGGCTCTGAAGCAATACAGAGCGCTGGGAGATGACATCATCTCCCAGCGCTCTGTATTACTGAGAACCGCGCGCGGGAGCTTCACCTCTGTGCCGACGGAGGCACAGATCTCTTCTATAGCACACCGCTAGACTACCAGGGACTCAAGGTAAAGGATCAAGGGGCAGTGTGGAGATGAAGGGGCTTTATGGGATATTGAAGAAGGGGCATTGTGGAAGGGTCAATGTGGAGATGAAGGGGCTTTATGGGGCATTGATGAAGGGGCATTGTGGAAGGGTCAATGTGGAGATGAAGGGGCTTTATGGGGCATTGATGAAAGGGCAATGTGGAGATGAAAGGGGCATTGCGTAAGGGGCAATGTGGAGATGACAGGGCCATTGTAGAAGGGGCAATGTGGAGATGATAGGGGCATTGCGGAAGGGGCAATGTGGAGATGAAGGGGGCATTGCGTAAAGGGCAATGTGGAAATGAAGGGGGCATTGCGGAAGGGGCAATGTGGAGATGAAGGGGGCATTGTGGAAGGGGCATTGTGGAGGTGGACAGTGTGGCAATGTGGAGGTAGGGAGGAGGATGGGGTGGGCAGAGTGTGGAGGTGATTATGTGGGCGGGGGCAGGGGATTGTGGCAAGGGGGGGCATAGGATTGTGTCCAGGTCGATGGGGGGTAGGGGAATCAAAATGCACCTTCGCCTGTATATACCAAAAATCTTGCACTGGCGCTGGGTTCGGGCATTTAAAAAAGAAAAAAAAATAATGAACGAACGCCCGTCGCTGCCCCCCCCATGGGCTGCTCAGCCTTAAATGCCCAGTCCTATTTTTTTGTCCCAGTCCGGGCCTGACCTCCATTGGAGGAAATGTACGAAGATGTCATAGGACGATGATAAAGAGGAGATAACTTCTCCAGTGATATCACTTCTTTAGTTCCTATGTTATTCTATAGAGACTATGCACTAAGATCTCCAAAGCTGGAGAAATCTTAGTGTATAGGCTCCATAGAATAACATAGGAACTGGAGAAGTGATATAAGTGGGGATGTTCTCTCTAATTTATCACCTCTTTATGACCCCTCAGTGCATCTCCCCCTTGCGTGCTAGATTTATGAAGAACAGTCAAGGTGCCACTCCTTTCTTAGCATTCAGAAGCATATAAAAGACTCCCAACATACACATTTAGAGCGAACAGGGGATGTTCTGTAAACATAACAAACAAGGCTTGGCAGACGCTTCATGTCCTTGAATGTCTGTAAAGCATAAGATAGCACAATAACTTATTGTTGTGAATTGCCTGACCGGGGAACTTCATGGTTTGACCCAAATCTCAGGCTTTCCTGGTGAAGAGACAAATTCTCAAAGTGAGAGGGGTCTGTGTTAACTACTATGTGATCTGCACCAAATAACTTTCCTTTACTCTCTAAAATGGCATCAGTCCTACTATCAGGAAGGCAGAGGGAGAAGTCCTGCGTGTCTTGTGTGTGATCACACAGTGATATCTGTAATACAGAGGGAGAAGTCCTGCTTGTCTTGTGTGTGATCATACAGTGATATCTGTAAGGCAGAGGGAGAAGTCCTGCATGTCTTGTGTGTGATCATACAGTGGTATCTGTAAGACAGAGGGAGAAGCCCTGCTTGTCTTGTGTGTGATCATACAGTGATATCTGTAAGACAGAGGGAGAAGTCTTGCTTGTCTTTTGTGTGTTCATGTAATGATATCTGTAAGGCAGAAGGAGAAGTCCTGCTTGTCTTGTGTGTGATCATACAGTGATATCTGTAAGGCAGAGGGAGAAGTCCTGCTAGTCTTGTGTGTGTTCATGCAGTGATATCTGTAAGGCAGAGGGAGAAGTCCTGCTTGTCTTGTGTGTGTCCATGTAGTGATATCTGTAAGGCAGAGGGAGAAGCCCTGATTGTCTTGTGTGTGGTCATGCAGTGATATCTGTAAGGCAGAGGGAGAAGTCCTGCTTGTCTTGTGTGTGTCCATGTAGTGATATCTGTAAGGCAGAGGGAAAAGTCCTGCTTATCTTGTGTGTGTTCATTTAGTGATATTTGTAAGACAGAGGGAGAAGTCCTGCTTGTCTTGTGTGTGTTCATACAGTGATATCTGTAAGGCAGAGGGAGAAGTCCTGCATGTCTTGTGTGTGATCATACAGTGATATCTGTAAGGCAGAGGGAGAAGTCCTGCATGCCTTGTGTGTGATCATACAGTGGTATCTGTAAGACAGAGGGAGAAGTCCTGCTTGTCTTGTGTGTGATCATACAGTGATATACATACCTGGGAACTCTCCGGATTTGCCCCGGAGACTCCGGTTCTGACAGAATTTTACCGGGTCTCCGGGGCAGAGGCAGATTCCTCCGGATGTGGAGAGTTTCTATTGAAACTCTGCCACATCTGCTTTTTCTCCCGCTGATCCTCAGTCCCCAGCCTTCTGTGTGGCACCTTTAACCCTCTGAGTGCCAGAGTGGTAAGGAATGCATTGCTTTGCAATGCATTCTGTACCACTCTGGCACTCAAAGGGTTAACCCCCCCCCCACACACACACTCGCAGCAAGCCCCACTCCTTTTTGACACGATTAGCGTCATTTTTGTCACCCCCTGCCAACTGTAAGTTCCCAGGTATGGTGATATCTGTAAGGCATAGTAGAAGTCCTGCTTGTATTTTGTGTGTTCATGTAATGATATCTGTAAGGCAGAGGGGGAAATCCTGCTTGTCTTGTGTGTGTTCATGCAGTGATATCTGTAAGGTAGAGGGAGAAGTCCTACTTGTCTTGTGTGTGTTCATGCAGCGATATCTGTAAGGCAGAGGGAGAAGTCCTGCTTGTCTTGTGTGTATGTTCATGCAGTGATATTTGTAAGGCAGAGGGAGAAGTCCTGTCTTGCCTTGTGTGTGTTCATGCAGTGATATCTGTAAGGCAGAGGGAGAAGTCCTGTCTTGCCTTGTGTGTGTTCATGCAGTGATATCTGTAAGGCAGAGGGAAAAGTCCTGCTTATCTTGTGTGTTCATTTAGTGATATTTGTAAGACAGAGGGAGAAGTCCTGCTTGCCTTGTGTGTGTTCATGCAGTGATATCTGTAAGGCAGAGGGAGAAGTCCTGCTAGTCTTGTGTGTGTTCATGTAGTGATATCTGTAAAGCAGATGGAGAAGTCCTGCTTGTCTTGTGTGTGTTCATGTAGTGATATCTGTAAGACAGAGGGAGAAGTCCTGCTTGTCTTGTGTGTGATCATACAGTGATATCTGTAAAGCAGAGGGATAAGTCCTGCTTGTTTTGTGTGTGTTCATACAGTGATATCTGTAAGGCAGAGGGAGAAGTCCTGCTAGTCTTCTGTGTGATCATGTAGTGATATTTGTAAGGCAGAGGGAGAAGTCCTGCTTGTCTTGTGTGTGTTCATGCAGTGATATCTGTAAGGCAGAGGGAGAATTCCTGCTTGTCTTGTGTGTGTTCATGCAATGATATCTGTAAGGCAGAAGCAGAAGTTCTGCCTGTCTTGTGTGTGTTCATACAGTGATATCTGTAAGGCAAAGGGAGAAGTCCTGTCTTGTCTTGTGTGTGTCCATACAGTGATATCTGTAAGGCAGAGGGAGAAGTCCTGCTTGTCTTGTGTGTGATCATGCAGTGATATCTGTAAGGCAGAGGGAGAAGTCCTGCTAGTCTTGTGTGTGATCATACAGTGATATCTGTAAAGCGGAGGGAGAAGTCCTGCTTGTCTTGTGTGTGGTCATGCAGTGGTATCTGTAAGGCAGAGTTGTCAGCCACAACCTTATCCTCACTAATCAATTCACCTGTCTCAGTTTTAAGAGGACCAATATCAACCTTAATGTTTTTGTTATTAATATACTTGTAGAATAGTTTAGGGGGTTTCTTGCTCTCATTAGCAATATTTCTCTCATTTTCAATTTTAGCTAGCTTAATGGCTTGTTTGCAGATTTTATTACATTCTTTATATTTTTTAAATGATGCATGTTAAAGGGATAGTACTGGTTACTATTAACAAAGTTTAATAGTGTACATATTAAAAATATAAATGCAATGACCTACCTCCCATCTCTTAAACATATATAGTTTGAGAGATATAAGCTGCTAAAGTTCCCCCCTCCCGCCCCTTTCACAGACATCAGTGCTCTAGCTGAATGAAGGAGATCCTGGTCCCGGGACCGGCTGGGGGCTCTTCAACAAAATAGCAATTTTATTAAAAAATGAAAATGTTATAACATCTAGTCACTACATAAATTAACTATTTAGACCAACATGTAAAGGGGTGATAGATCCCCTTTAAAGGGATTAAGTAGGCGCAACCACTCTGCCTGCTTCGGTTTGTAAAAACTGCCAGTAACTGTCATGTCCGCCTCCATAGACCTGACATCCTGGACTGATTGAACATGTTATCTCTAGAATCAAGGAAAAAATTAAGAGAGGTCATTAGGATTTTCTGTCTGTAGGGATGTAAGTGTGTCTGTGTGGGGTTGTATCCCTTAAGTACAAAAAGGGTACTTCCACTGCTGAGAGGTGTTTTATTCAAAAGTTATTGTAGCCCAAACTTGAATTTGTTTAGGTGCAGTATCACGATGGCCTGAAATGTTACAGTGGCGCTGTTGCTACATCATCCTATGGAGATTTAAGGTCGATTGATCTGAACTTTCTACAGGATGGTATACCAATAGCGTCACTGTACAATTTCAGGCCACCGTGATAGTGCATCTAAAAGATTAAAGTTTGGGCTGTAACAACTTTTGACTAAAACAACTCTCAGCAGTTGGGGTACGCTTCTTGTACTAAGGAAGATAAATCTTACAACATGAATGTTACAATATATTGTTACTATCCCTTGCAGGGATTAAATTGACGTAAGACAGGAGTAGCACAAATAAAAATCATTTCCAACACATATTTTACAAGAATCTTATTAGTACATCTACTCCCTCAGTGGAGTAACAATGGAGGTTGCGCCTACGACCGGGCCCGTCACTCCGGCCGCGCCCTGCGACCCCCCACAACTAGCAACAAGATGAGGTCTGTGCCTTCTTTGGCACAGACCTCTAGAAGCTGTGCGGCCTCTTCTGCACTCTAGTAATGCAGAGCGCTGGGAGATGACATCATCTCCATGACATCATCTCTCAGCGCTCTGCATTACTGAAGAGACGACGTGCAGGAGCTCAAGCTGTAGAGAGGTCTGTGCCGAAGGAGGAACAGACCTCTCCTGCCACGTCGCTGGACCATCAGAGAGGTAGGAGCTTGGAGGCAATGGGGGAAGCAATGTGAAGATTGGGGCATTGGGGGAGCAATGTGGAAGCAATGTGGAGATTGGGGGCAATTAGGGAGTAATGTGGAGTTTGGGGGTAATGAGGGGTCACTGTGGAGATTGGGGGCAATTTGTGGGAGGCAATTCGGTCGGGGGGGCATGGCAATTCCTGCACTAGGGCCCAGTGGCTTCTAGTTACGTCAGTGTACTCCCTCCGTCTGACTGACTCCCTATAGCAGGGGAAGCTAATCCCAGTCCTCAAGAGCCTCCGGCAGAACACATTTTCAGGATATCTGTGCTTCATTACAGGAGGATCAATTAGTGGTTGTCACTTTCCTTAATCCACCTGCGCCCGAGGAGGGAGATCCATAAAACCTGCCCTGTTGGTAGATCACAATGAGCAGCTTTGTCTTCCCCCCACTCTCTGTTCTAGTCTATTTGTTGACTAAGGCAAAGCGTGACCTCTCTCTACGGCTGGTTTCCCCATGGATATAAAAACTCTTTCCTTTTGTGTGTTAGTAATCCTTCGCCTTTCATCTTCATGTTTTCACTACCACTAAGCTTGGGCCTTCTCGTTTTCTTTGATCCTTTCACTGTCTGTTCTGTGGCCACCCCCCCACTCCTTTTGTGTTTCAGTCACTTTGTTGCCAGGAAGGGATTGGGCAGTACTATGTAAACGGAAGTTACATTGACACAGAAGGTCCAGGGAGCTCACTGAATTCCAGATTCCGAACAGATGTCTGTCAGGCACTGGGAAAGTGGGCATAATGATACAATGTTGCGGGAGAAAAACCTGCCACTGCTACAGGAAACATAGCACTGTGTGCTGAAGGGATAGTGTTACAATGTATCACTGTCCCTGATGTCAAGGTCCCTTGCAGAAAACTCTTTGGAAAGAGAAATTCATTGAGCTCATTATAAGGGATAATTCAGTGTAAATACAGGTGAATATGAAGAAATTAGTCGGGGCTTAAAGGGATAGTAATGTTTCACAATAAAAGCAGCTCCAATTAATCTTCATAGTATTTGGTCCATGGAGACTTTTTACTGATGTAACACTGCTCACCTCAGAGCAGCAAGACTGTCCGGATGGATCACAGAGAGGGACAATCTTCAGTGATCATAAGGAAAAACCTGTCAAGGGGGGCAGGGATTTCCTTATGATCACAGTAAGAAGATTGTCCCTTGCTGTGATCTGTCCGGTCAAGTGACCAGATTCCACATCTGAGGGGAGGTGACTTACACTAGGTAAAAGGGGCGGGATAATTTATCATTAAATTACTCTTGAACTACAGCTCTGACAGTATTGAAATAACACTCTCCATGGCCCAAATACTATGAAGATTAATTGAAGCCGCTTTTATTTGGTAACTGCTGTGAGAAAGGAAACAGAGCTTTTCCGAAACGCGTCTTTATCGTCAGCAGATGCATTGATTGCTATTATAAGTATCTATTTTAAAATAGTAGGAGAGGAGAAAATCCAACTATATTTATGTCATATTAATGATATTTGTTTGGAAGGTTTCCAAAAGATTGGAGACATTTTCATTTGAACCTACACCACAGCGGAAGGACTCGTTGTTGCAGGGCAATTTTCTTCTGAAATATTTTGCCAACTTACTCTGTTGGGAAGGAGAGAATCATTTTTCAAGTGTGCACTTTTTCACTCCGAGTGAAGACGGCAACGGTAAGTACACTGATTATTATATTCATATTCAGACCAGAGTCCCCTCTGCGCACCTACGTGGACCATGCAGTCCCAGGAAGGTGCGCAGACAGGACTCCGGTCTGGATTTGGATAGCCCCGCTCCGTATCAGCTGTGGTGCGAGCAATGTGTACTGTGCCTGACTGCATTGCACGCAGCCATCTCTACTGTGCATGACGGCTTCTGACAAACATACTTAGCAAACTATAATATAGGATATAGCGCTAGCAGTGGTGTAACTATAGGAGTCACAGGGGCCCATCACTCCAGGGGCCCGGCTGCCCCCGTGACCCCTCCGCCTGGCGCCCACAATCTGCCTCCAGCGCTCTAGTAATGTAGAGCGAGCGCTGGGAGATTACATCATCTCCCAGCACTCTGCATTACTAAGAGGACCACGCGGGAGCACCAGGGAGGTAGGAGATGGGGGCATTGTGGAGATTGAGGGGCATTGTGGAGGGGGTCAGTGTGGTCGAGGGGGGCCAATGTGGTGGTGGTTGGGGGCCCGTGGTACTTCTTGCACCAGGGCCCGGAGGCTTCTAGTTACGCCTCTGAGCGCTAGGATATATTTTTGATTTGGTGGAATATTTCTGTGCCTGGGCCTAAAAGAATGTTTGTATCAGGGCCCTCCAATTACTAGTTATGTCACTGCTTCTGTTATTTAAAGGGTTAAAGGCCATATGCAAAGTTGGAAAAGTTTTGGGGCAAAAAAAAAAAAAAAACGGCATCTGACACACACAAGATTTGCCTGCCCAGAAAGGGTTCATTTTGTGAGCTAAAAATAAAAGTACTAGTACAATTAATTCTGCAAGTACCAATTGTTCAGTCCATCTTAAAGGGATAGTAAAGTTTCAAAGTAAAAGCAGCTTCAATTAATCGTCATAGTATTTGGGCCATGGAGAGTGTTATTTCATTACTATCAGAGTTGTAGTACAAGAGTAACTGAATGATAAAGTATCCCCCTCCCGCCCCTTTTACTGATGTAATACTGCTCCCCTCAGAGCAGCAAGACTGTCCGGATGGATCACAGAGAGGGACAATCTTCAGTGATCATAAGGGAAAAACCTGTCAAGGGGGGGGCAAGGTTTTCATTGTTCTCACGGTAAGAAGATTGTCCCTTGCTGTGATCTGTCCGGTCAAGTGACCAGATTCCACATCTGAGGGGAGGCGGCTTACACTAGGTAAAAGGGGCGGGAGGGGGATACTTTATCATTCAATTAGTCTTGTACTACAACTCTGACAGTAGTGAAATAACACTCTCCATGGCCCAATTACTATGAAGATTAATTGGAGCTGCTGTTTATGTGAAACATTACTATCCCTTTAACCTTTTGAGGGCCAAAGTGGTATCCAATGCATTGTAATGCAATGCATTGGATACGTCGCTGTCACTCAAATGGTTAAAATCCTCTGACACTCAAAGGGTTAAGCATATAGCCTCCTCCCTGCTGTCCAGCACTAAGTGGATTTCATTTCACAGTGTCCTGTTTATACAGGGAATTTCATATCTGAGAATCCAATTGTCTGTGATTGTTCTCAGTGTAACTGACTCAAGTCTTAATAAAACTCGTCCATATATTTGGCCTCAGTTACAAAGAGTCAGGAAAGGCCAAAGAGAAGAGAGAGGAACGTGAATCTGTCTGGAATCAGCAATAGAGAGAAAGGAGAGAGGAAAACGGATTGATTGTGTCATATAGGTTTCCAATGAAAATAAGAACATGGGGGGAGCGTTTCATAGTGCGGTATATTAGTCCAAAATGAACACTTTGAGTGCCAGAGAGGTACGCAAAGCAATGCGTTGTGTACCCCTCTGGCATTCAAAGGATTCATTGGGAAATTGGGAAATGAGCATATATAGATATATACTTACATAAAAAGTGGCTACCTAGGACCATGCACTGCCTTTGGCCAAACTCAGCACTTGTAATCTCAGCACTTGACACCCTCTTACCCCACTGTATGTCTCCTTTTACCCATTTAGACTGTAAGCTCCTTGGGGCAGGGACCTCTCTCCCATTGTTTCTATGAATGTCACACTTATTTCATCCCCTCTCATTTATTGTAACATACGTCTATTGTAAGGCGCTGAGTACACTGTGTGGCGCCATATAAATAAAGATATACATACATACATTGGTAGCTAAAAATCCCTGCAGATGATAAATTGTCACTGTCCTCACACAGATAATACAGTCCCAACAGCTTGATCCCTCTATACAGCTCTTCCACAGGAGAAGCTCGAAAAGAAAACAAAGAACAACCAGAAGGAGAGTACTTGTAACAAAAGTAATTGTAGATAGAATAGAATTTGATATTCCTCTGAGTGCTGGAGGTGTACGTAATGCGGTGCATAACCCTCTGGCACAGAAAGGGTTAAAAGACTGCACTACTGTTGACTGTGTGAACTTACCTTACCCTGTAAGGACCATAAGGCTGAGCAAAACATCGCAGAGCAATGATCTCACAGCCTTCTGGTCCTTAAAGGGTTAACTATTATTTATATCCACACCAGTTGGAGTACTTTTCAGAGGAGTGGGTCGGTGTTGGTACCAGAAGCTGGGCAGCGGCTCATTCGGTTATTAAGAGCCTGGATCAGGCTTATTGAATGAGATGCACAAATCTTAAAGGGATAGTAATACTTCATTTTAACTTTATTTTATTTTGTAGGCATTAAAAAAACATGAAGAACGGTATAAGTCTTATCTCTCAAACCTTTATGGTTTGAGAGATATTCACAAGCAAAGTTTCCCCTCCCGCCCCTTTTACCTAGTGTAAGCCATCTCTCCTCAGATGTGGAATCCAGTCCATAGACCAGACAGATAACAGCAGGGGACAATCTTCTTCCTATGAGAACAATGAAAGCCCTGCCCCCCTTGACAAGTTTTTCAGGTTTTTTCCCTTATCTTAATTGAAGATTGTCCCTCTCTGCAGTCTACCTGGGCACCTCCATTCTGATCTGGCTGAACAGTGTTACATCAGTAAAAGGGGCGGGAGGGGGATACTTTGCTTGTGAATATCTCTCAAATCATTGAGAGATAAGACTTATATCATTCTTCATGTTTTTTTAATGCCTACAAAATAAAATAAAGATAAAATGAAGTATTACTATCCCTTTAAGCCTGGGATCAATGTGTCTGCTCTGTGATTGGCTCAAGACGGAAAGAGTGTCTAATGACTTACTTACAGGCAAATCGATTGGTCATTTCTCAGTAGTTCCTGACCTATTTCTCTCGGCAGCCTTCAGCACCACTGATCACCCTCTGCTCCTGCCCAGTCTTCATTCTGCTGGTCTCCATAACACAGCCCCCTGATATTTTATCTCAACTAACTTACTGCTCCTACAGTTGTCCCTTTCCTGCCTCTACCTCCTCCAGCCTGACTAGTCCGTGTCCTGCACCCGCTTCTCTCTTTCCTCTCTCTCTTCTTCTCTTTTCTCTCTCTCTTCTTCTCTCTTTTCTCTTATCTCTCTCTCTCTTTCTCCCCCTCTCTCTTCCTCTCCTCTCTCTCTCTTCTTCTCTCTTTCCTCTTTCATCTCTTCCTCTACTCTCTCTCTGTCCTTCTCTCTCCCCCCTCTCTTTCTTTTCTCTCATCTCTCCTCTCTCTCTTTTTTCTCACCTCCTCTCTCTTTCTATCTTTATTCTCTATTTTCTCTCTCTCTTCTTCTCTCTCTTTCCTCTCTCTCTCTATTCTCACACTTTTCTCTCTATCTCCCTTTCTCTTTTCTCTCTTCTCTCTCCTCTCTCTGTATTTCTTCTTTCTCCTTTTTTTCTTCTCTCTCCTCTCGCTCTTTCTTTCTTATCTATTTTCTCTCTCCCCTCTCTCTTTCCTCTCTCTCTCTTCTCACTATTTGTTCTTCCCCACTCTCCCTCTCTCTCACCATTTCTTATCTATTTTCTATCCCTTCTCTCCCTCTTTCTTCTCCCTCCTTCTTTTCTTCTCTCTCACTCTACCTCTCTCTTTCTTCTCTCTCTCTCTCTATCATTCTCTTTCTACCTCTCTCTTTCTTCTCTCTTTCTATCTCTCTCTTTCTTCTCTCTCTCTATCTATCTATCTATCTCTCTCTTTCTTCTCTCTCTCTTTCTACCTCTCTCTTTCTTCTCTCTCTCTATCTCTCTCTATCTCTCTCTTTCTTCTCTCTTTCTACCTCTCTCTTTCTTCTCTCTCTCTCTCTCTCTCTCTCTCTATCTATCTCTTTCTTCTCTCTCTCTCTCTCTCTATCTCTCTCTTTCTTCTCTCTCTCTCTCTCTATCTCTCTTTCTTCTCTCTCTCTTTCTACCTCTCTCTTTCTTCTATCTATCTATCTATCTATCTATGTATCTATCTCTTTCTTCTCTCTCTCTCTCTCTCTCTCTCTCTCTATCTCTCTCTTTCTTCTCTCTCTCTCTCTCTATCTCTCTTTCTTCTCTCTCTCTCTCTACCTCTCTTTTTTCTCTCTCTCTCCTTCTCTCTTTTCTCGCTCTCCCCCTCTCTCTCTTTCTTCTCTCTCTCTCTCGATCTCTCTCTCTTCTCCATCTTCTCTCTCTCCTCTTTCTCCTCTCTCTCTCTCTACCTCTCTCTTTCTTCTCTCTCTCTCTCTTTATCTCTCTCTCTTTTCTCTCTCTCTCTACCTCTCTTTCTTCTCTTTTTTCTCTCTCTACCCCCTCTCTCTCTACCTCTCTCTCTTCTCCATCTTCTCTCTCTCCTCTTTCTCCTCTCTCTCTTCTCTCCCTCTCTCATCATTCTTTCATTTGACATCACCTGGTAACCATAGCAGAACACTGAAGTTTACCTCCATTTTAACCAATGCACTGTGCACCCATCTGGTCCTTGAGGGGTTAAAGGGATGGTAAAACTTCAGTTTGTTATACCCTGGAATTTCATAATATGTAAAGTCAGACCGCCTACACCTTTTTGTTCGGTTACACCTATTTTCTTACATGTTTATGTTCCTAACATTGCGTTTCCTGGATTTGTTTTGCAGAAAACTTTCTGTCAAGGAAAAGAAGGAATACAATATAGAATAGATACTGTGTGAAATGATACCGTACCATATACAGAGCTCTCAGTGTTACATTGTATCACTATTCCTGTTTTCATGGTCAACTAGTCAGAAAAACCTCTAGCAACAGAGATCCAGGGAGCTCACTGTCAGAAACATAAGTGTAAAAAAGTAGCTGAAAAAAATAGGATCGGCAGATTGACTTTACTGAATATTCACATGGAGAACATGTAAAGTCAAAATAAAGGATTACTGTCCCTTTAATTAAAAAAACACAAACAAGCCACAATAACTTTTGGCTAAAGCATGCCCAAGCAATGAGACTCCCCTTGTTTTTCTAAATGGAAACAATTTGAATTTATATATATAAACATTTCTGTTCTTTTAAAAAAAACAAACATAACTCTTGAATTCACCATTTTTTTTTTTTTTTTGCTCATTTGCCAACAGGCATAGAAAACAAACGGAATAAATATTAATCTGAGTTTATAAATATGGACTTTAGTTTACGGTCATTCCTTTTGAAACCTCATTTCTCTCCTCTCTTGACCTTTTCTGTTCCCAGTCTGTCGTCTTGAAATATGATCTTTTCCCAACAAATCAACAGAGGTCATATCTGAGATATTAAATTATAAAACTGTATTTTCACATTTTAATACAATTTAATGGGAGCGCTGTCAAAATGTCCAGTCCATACTGTCGCAGAACACGCAGGTCAAGAGAAGTCATTCTGGCAGCTAACGCACTGTCGCAGTAACCATTTCACCGCCAAGGAATAATGTCATAAACTGCTTTCCCTAACCTCTTAAAGAGATAGTAATGTTTCATAATAAAAGCAGCTCTAATTAATCATCATAGTATTTGGACTTTGGAGAGTGTTATATCAATTCTGTCAGAGTTGTAGTTCAAGAGTAATTCAATGACAAAGTATCCCCCTCCCGCTCCTTTTACTGATGTAACACTGTTCAGCCAGATCAGAAGGGAGGTGCCCAGGTAGACTGCAGAGAGAGACAATCTTCAATTAAGATAAGGAAAAAACCTGAAAAACTTGTCAAGGGGGGGAAGGGCTTTCATTGTTCTCATAGGAAGAAGATTGTCCCCTTCTGTTATCTGTCTGGTCTATGGACTGCATTCCACATCTGAGAAGCGATGGCTTACACTAGGTAAAAGGGACGGGAGGGGAAACTTTACTTGTGAATATCTCTCAAACCATAAAGGTTTGAGAGATAAGACTTATATCGTTCTTCATGTTTTTTTTTAATTCCTACAAAATAAAATAAACATAAAATGAAGTATTACTATCCCTTCAAAGGGATAGTAATACTTAAAATGTAAAAAAATATATTTTGTAGGGTTTATGTCCCCAAATAAAACAAGGGTACTCCACTGCTGAGAGGCATTTTATTAAAAAATTATAACAGCTCAAACTTGAATTTTTTAGGGGTAATATCACAGTGGCCTGAAATTTTACAGTGGCGCTGTTGCTACACCATCCTATGGACTGCTCTGGTCTGTATACCATAAATCTCCCTAGGATGGTGTAGCAACAGCGCCTCTGTAAATTTTCAGGCAACTGTGATATTGCACCTAAAAAAATTCAAGTTTTAGCTGTTATAATTTTTTAATAAAGTATCTCTCAGCAGTGGGAGTACCCTTGTTTTATTCGGGGACATAAACCCTACAATATATATTTTTTCACATCTTAAGTATTACTATCCCTTTAAGAACCAAAGGGGTGTACAAAACATTGTTTTGCAATGAGTTGCGCACGCGTCCGCCCTCAAGCCGTTTAATAAATTATAGACAAAAGGGAATTAAAGCATTATTTAATTTTATTCCCCAGCAGGAATGTATCATTTAACAGCTATAATTGAATGTGTTGTATAGCATTAAGAATATTACATCTGAATATTAAAACATTTAGAATATTAAAATCATTTTTTATGCTACCACAGGGAAACTTTTACTAAGCATTTTATTCAAAGCATTCCTACACGTGATCTGATTGCTCTGCGCTGCCACTTATAATGTTGTCACATTCGTGGGGCGAATGTTCCTGTGATTACGCAGCTTCGTGTCACATGGCTTCTTTTGACCTATAGGAGAAGGCATGTACAAATACGATTCAACGCTAAAAAAGGGTCTAGAATCGATTTTCTAACCCCGCACAATGCCCAATGCCAGTTTTCTAAGCTACTAATGCTGAGCATTCTGCAGTTCTCCCAGCATATCCCACTGGCACCCACAGGGATAAGAAGCCATTTTTTTTCAAGAAATGGCCCTTAGTATGTAATGTTACATAGAAAAATGTAAGGTGGGTTATTAACCCCTTGGCCAGCAGTTAAAGGAATAGTAATACTTTAAGATTACTATTGTCCATATTGTAGATATTTGAAAAATAATTTAATATCCCCCAAGTTCATCTCTCAAACCTTTATGGTTTGAGAGATGAACTTGGGGGCAATTAAATCCTTTTACAAATATCTACAATATGGGGAATAGTAATAATAAAGTATTACTATTAGTGTTGAGCGAGCGTGCTCGGCCGATGCTCGGATCGGCTCGAGCATCGCTCTGCTCGGCACATGGCGGTACTCGTCGAGTACCGCCATGTGCTCGCTCGCCATGTTCGGGTGGCGGGGATCTGTGCCGGAAGAGGCACAGATCTGAAGACGCTCCGCTGGACCACCAGGGACTGGAGGTACGGGGGCATTGCGGAGATGAAGGGGGCATTGCGGAGATGAAGGGGGACATTGTGGAAGAGGGGCATAGACTCTATGCCCCTCTTCCACAATGTCCCCCTTCATCTCCGCTATGCCCCTCTTCCACAATGTCCCCCTTCATCTCCTCTATGCCCCTCTTCCACAATGTCCCCCTTCATCTCCGCTATGCCCCTCTTCCACAATGTCCCCCTTCATCTCCTCTATGGCATAGAGGAGATGAAGGGGGACATTGTGGAAGAGGGGCATAGCGGAGATGAAGGGGGACATTGTGGAAGAGGGGCATAGCGGAGATGAAGGGGGACATTGTGGAAGAGGGGCATAGCGGAGATGAAGGGGGCATAGCGGAGATGAAGGGGGACATTGCGGAGATGAAGGGGGCATTCGGAGATGAAGGGGGCATAGCAGAGATGAAGGGGGGCATTGACCAGGCACCCTCCCCTCATCAGAGCAGGGGGTGCCTGGTGTAATGCTCGTGTCGCCCCATGCATTTCAATGGGGCTCGGGTGCTTGGCCGAGCACTCGAGCCTCAGGGGGTGCTCGGTCAGAGCACCCGAGCACCCAAGCATCGGGGTGCTCGC
This sequence comes from Rhinophrynus dorsalis, assembly GCA_037306005.1. Lineage (NCBI taxonomy): Eukaryota > Metazoa > Chordata > Amphibia > Anura > Rhinophrynidae > Rhinophrynus > Rhinophrynus dorsalis. The sequence continues at coordinate 114,491,925 of CM074728.1, read as the reverse complement.
TCAACACTAATTACTATCCCTTTAAGGACCACTGAGCATTTTGTTTTTTGATCATTGAATTCATGGGTCCCCGAAAGGCGTGCAGCCAGATGTGCCAAGACCATCACTGGTTCTTAAGTGCAGAACCACCGAGACCGTTGTGGCATGTGATGGGTCCTTTAGGAGTTAAAATATTAACCCTTTGAGCGCCAGAGGGGTATGCAACGCAAAGTCTTAAAAAGTATTTTCTTTCTGAGTCGCTGCAGTTCTCAAAAGGACATCACCAGACGGAATCCAGATCACAGTATTCTGTATAGATATAGAAAAAGAGACAGCGCAGACTTTCTAAATGTAGCAGTATGTTATTGCGAGGTGACCTCCCCTATATTCCCCCATCAGTGAATTCACTTCTTATGGAGGCTTCAATTGCCTCTCAGTAGATTTCACCCACACTGGTTTGGAGTTTGTTCCGGGTCAGTAGTCACCCCTGGGGTCTAGACCAGTGATTCTCAAGCGTTTTTGCTCAAGGCACAACTAACACATAGTCTGACATTTTGAGGGCATCCCTATCATTGTATGTCATTTGTCAAGGGTGTAATGAAGGTTACAAATACATAAATTAAGTGTTATTGTTAGACCTTACAACTAAAATAAACATATTGTGCATTGTATTATCCTTAAAGGGATAGTAATACTTCGTTTTCTCTTTATTTTATTTTGTAGGCATTAAAAAAACATGAAGAACGATATAAGTCTTATCTCTCAAACCTTTATGGTTTATGAGATATCCACAAGCAAAGTATCCCCCCCCCCCGTTCAGCCAGATCAGAAGGGAGGTGCCCAGGTAGACTGCAGAGAGGGACAATCTTCAATTAAGATAAGGGAAAAAGCTGAAAAACTTGTCAAGGGGGGAAGGGCTTTCATTCTTTTCATACAAAGAAGATTGTCCCCTTGTGTTATCTGTCTGGTCTTACAACCAGACTCACATCTGAGAAGAGATGGCTTACACTAGGTAAAAGGGGCGGGAGGGGAAACTTTGCTTGTGAATATCTCTTAAACCATAAAGGTTTGAGAGATAAGACTTATATCATTCTTCATGTTTTTTTAATGCCTACAAAATAAAATAAAGTTAAAACGAAGTATTACTATCCCTTTAAATATTCAGTTGCAAGTCTGCATTCACATTTTGTCAAAGTCTTATAGATAAAATGGGGCACCCTAAGTAGACGTCTGTGGCACCCTGTTACTGCACCCTGGTTGAGAAACACTTGTCTAGATGAATCGACTCCAGATATCCACTTCTTGTAAATGTAGTTCCCTCTAATGGACCAACTTATATATCAAAAATATGGGTCGGAAAACAGATCAATATAGTGTGATCTCACTGAACTTTAAAGGGATAGTAATGTTTCGCAAAAAAAAGCAACTCAGATTAATCTTCATAGTATTTGGGCCATGGAGAGTGTTATTTCACTACTATTCGAGTTATAGTTCAAGAGTAATTGAATGATAAAGTATCCCCCTCCCGCCCCTTTTACCTAGTGTAAGCCTCCTCCCCTCAGATGTGGAATCTGGTCACTTGCCCGTACAGATCACAGCAAGGGACAATCTTCTTGCTGTGATCATAAGGAAAACTCTATCCACCTTGACAGGTTTTATTCTCACTGAAGATTGTCCCTCTCTGTGATCCATCTGGACAGTCTTGCTGCTCTGAGGGGAGCAGTGTTACATCAGTAAAATGGGTGGGAGGGGAATATTTTATCATTCAATTACTCTTGTACTGCAACTCTGACAGTACTGAAATAACACTCTCCAAGGCCCAAATACTATGAAGGTTAATCAAAGCTGCTTTTTTGCATTACTATCCCTTTAATATGGTTAGAGATGGAGCCCAAAAACCAGTATGTTAGGGAGCTCCAACCCAAAAAACAGCATAGAGAAATTGGATTGGGAGAGTAATATTAATCGGAATTCAGAAGCTTTATTCTACAATAAAAACCCTGTATATCCTATAATATAAAAGGCAAAATGTATGTTTGTCAGATGCGGTCATGCGCAGTAGAGACTGCCCGAACTTGGCGATGCAGCCACTACTCAAGCCGCTCCAGTTACAGCACAACTCATACGCAGCCACTCCCTGCTCCCAAAGGATTCTGGGAAACGTAGTATGTTGTAGTCACTCAAGGAATGTGAGTGATAGCTGGTAGTTACTGATGTGTACACCAGAACTAATGAGAGATCAGCAAGGAAAAGGCAGGTTATACAACCGACTCACCACTACTATTAACAAGGGCAGGACTGAAGCACACCATCTGTGCCGTAGTACAGAAAAGAAACTCGCCAACAATGTATATGGGGAGCGTGAGCCCCCCCTGCATGCTAAACGGGGCCCAAAGAATTACAAACCAATGCATTGTTGTAGTGGTCTCTATAGCATTTAACACTTTGAGTGTCAGAGGGTTATGCAACACATTGCCCATCTGGCACTCAAGGGGTTAAAGGAATACAAGACATGGTGAATTTTATGAAAGATTATGTGTTCCCCTTGGTGCAGTTTGCGTGCTCCAGAATTGCACCTTATTTGCTTGCTTTTTTTTTTTTTTTAAACTGCTGAATAAGTTTGAGTTTTACAGATACTTTGAGGACATCCACAAGTTAATTCAACACAGGAGCATTTCATTCTTCATACTTATAGACTGATTTCCTGTCTAGCCTTATCTTTCCATTTTGAAGTATAATATTTTGGACAAATATTGCAAAAAGTGGGACTTTACCATGTTTATTTGCCCCTTTTTTCCTATATTGTATGTTAGTATACAGGATCGCTATATATACATCATTTTGGTATTACTATAGTCTTAGATCCTAATGGGTATTAATTCATGGTAATTTTAGGATTCTGTTAGCATCCCTCTCTGACTTTGTTTTTAATTGAATTCATGTCACTGTGATTTTTGTTATTATTCATCACTAATAAACGATTTTGCATATTGTTTCTCTGGTTTTGAGTGCCTCGATTTTAGGGACTTGCGTGTAACAGGGTATGGTTTTCTTTATACCATTCCCGTGTCTGGTTCATGTTTGTATTTTTTAGTCTCTGAGTGCACCACACTATTATAGTGAATATATCTGGAGTTTTCATTTTAGCAGTGCCTGCTCGTTTTCATATCTATCTACTTTTCCTATTCTTATGTTACTCTGTGAAGCCAATGCACCACAGAATCCAACTTTGGAAATCTTAATGCATAGCTCTATACAATAACATAGGAAATGGAGAAGTGATTTCACTCCATGTTATCTCCACGTTATCACACCTTACTTTTTAAGCCCCAGTTTTTATTATTTACAAATATGTTGTACCTGTATGATTCCTGAATGGGCGTGTGCACCTGGGCTTGCCAAGACCAGAACAGTGGGCATCATCGTATAATATAAAAGGCCAGATGTATGTTTGTCCGATGCAGCCATGCGCAGTAGAAACTGCCTGAATGCACAGAAACTGCCCAAATGCACATGGCCCCTGGATTTTACACAGGTAAAAGTATAAAAGACAGGGCACATTTCACTGCGTCGCACATGATAAAAAATACCAACACTAGATAAAAGAGTAATCAATACAAGAAGCAAAATAATTCACCTAATAGGTGATAAATAAATAGCTCAATGCATTTCATGGCTAATATATCTTAAAGGAATAGTAAACTTTTTTTATGAAAACACATATTTTACAGAGCATTTCCTGCCGAATAAAACAAGGTCACTCCCATCGCTGTCAGATGTTTTATTCAAAATTTATAGCAGTTTAAATAACCAGGAAGTGAATTTACTGTGTTTACTTCCTGATAGTTCTAACTGACAGGAAGAGAATTTACTGTGTTTACTTCCTGATAGTTCTAACTGACAGGAAGTGAATTTACTGTGTTTACTTCCTGATAGTTCTAACTGACAGGAAGTGAATTTACTGTGTTTACTTCCTGATAGTTCTAACTGACAGGAAGTGAATTTACTGTGTTTACTTCCTGATAGATCTAACTGACAGGAAGTGACAGGCAGTTTCTATCACATTCTATGGAGAACTGTATGTCTAACTTTTCTGACTTTCCTCTCCATTAGAATCTAACAGGAAATCTAATTAGAATTTGACCACTAGAGGGCACTGCTAATGTAAAAAAACATGGGTTTAAACTGTAATAACTCTGGAAATATAAATCTCTCGGCAGTGGGAGTACCCTTATTTTACTCAATAGGAAAATCCCTACATTATATATTTTTTCATAAAAAAAGTTTACTGCTCCTTTAAGGAACATGAGACATTCTATGACTGTCACGCAGTTTTTGCTGTAAAGACCGGTGACGGTCATAGCACGTCATGTACATTTTACTTACAGAGCTCCTCTGGAAGCACTATAAATAAAAATGGGGTCTGAAATTGACCGCTCCGAGACTGGAGTGGTCTTTCTCTGACCCCAACACAGAGCGTCGGTACTCTTAATAGGTCATGTGTCAGAAAGGTTCAAAACAGTCCTTAAGGGATGGTAAAGGTGTTAAATGTCACATGATAAAGGGGTATAAAACTGAGATTGCTCTGGCCACACCCACAACAAAGACTATGCACCTTAGGCACCTCCCCTCTGGCCCTGCAGTCTACCCTAGGCAAGGCATCCACAGTGCCCTGAGCTCCACCCATAGCCACACCCCCACTCCTCAAATAACTCCACCCCCAGACCCATTTATTTCTTCCTGGCACAGAAAAAGCCCTTAGGACTGAATGTTGAAAATAAATCCAGATTAATTCTGGTGCAGACTATAGAGGAGAACTGTAACTTCCCATTGATTTCAGTGGGGATTTTAACCCCTTGAATTCTAGGGAGGTTGCCAACACATTACTTTGCAGTGCATCAGAGACGCACGCTAGGATTCAAAGTGTTAAAAACCCCACTGAAGTGAATGGGAGTTTTTTTGGATTTTATTGTTTTTTACCTGTGGTTGTACCTGGGAACTTTATTCACTTGGACCAGTGTGTTGCCACTGGAGTTAAGTATGTGACGCGATTCGTGGCAAAAGGGGCGGGCTTAATTGCGTGTTGTTGCTTATCAACATGGTACTTGGTGAAGTAGGCAGAAAGTGGGCAGAACAGGGTGGGAAGGAAGAGAAGTGGGAGGGAATTGGGCAGAACTGGGTGGGAAGGAGAAGAAGTGGGCAGGGAGTGGGAGAAACAGGATGGGAATGAGGAGAAGTGGGTGGGAAGTAGGAGAAGTAGGCGGGAAGTGGGAGGAACAGGGTGGTAAGGAAGAGAAGTGGGAGGGAATTGGGCAGAACTGGGTGGGAAGTGGGAGAAACAGGATGGGAATGAGGAGAAGTGGGTGGGAAGTAGGAGAAGTAGGCAGGAAGTGGGAGGAACAGGGTGGGAAGAAGGAGAATTAGGAGGGAAATGGGAGGAACAGGGTGTGAAAGAGAAAGAGAAGTAAGACGAACAGAGTGGGAAGGAGGATAAATTGATGGGAAGTGGGCAGAACAGTGTGGGAAGGAGGAGAAGTCGGAGGTCCAGGGTGGGAAGGAGGAGAAGTGAGTGGAAAATGGGCAGAACAGGGTGAGAAGGAGGAGAAGTGGGTAGGAAGTAAGAGGAACAGGATGGAAAGGAGGAGAAATGGGTGGGAAGTAGGAGGAACAATGTGGGAAGAAGGAGAAGTGGGCAGGAAGTGGGAGGAACAGGGTGAGAAGGAGGAGAAGTGGCAGGAAGTGGGAGGAACAGGATGAGAAGGAGGAGAAGTGGGAGGAACAGGGTGGGAAAGAGGAGAGGTGGGAGGAACAAGGTGGGAAGAAGGAGAAGTGGGCGGGAATTGGGAGGAACAGGGTGAGAAGGAGGAGAAGTGGGCAGGAAGTGGGAGGAACAGGGTTAGAAGGAGGAGAAATAGGCAGGAAGTGGGAGGAACAAGGTGGGAAGAAGGAGAAATGGTCAGGAAGTGGGAGGAACAAGGTGGGAAGAAGGAGACGTGGGCGGGAAGTGGGAGGAACAGGGTTAGAAGGAGGAGAGTTTAATAGGAAACTCACCACCACTGGAGAATCATCCTCTGTCCCCAGAGACCCGGTAATTAACTTTAAAAATCAGAGTCTCCAGGGCAGATTCAGAGATTTCCCAGGTGTGCCTATGGTGCAATTGGTTTTCCTAACAATCTATATATGGCCTTAGTCTATAACCTACAAGAGAAAAAAGCTGTTAACCCCTTGATTTCTATGGGTTAAATAATGATCAGTAAGAGGTATGTAAACTGGCAAATATACCAGACACCATAAGCTAGGAGTGGGTGCCTGGTGCAGGGGACATTGGGATTATGCTAACCGTGGTCAGTCACAAGAGTCTGCCACTAGTGTACTATCACGTGATAGTTGCCCTTTAAATCATTGGTGTTCACAATGTATTTCAGAACAGTGTAACCCCTTATGGTCAATGTGTTTCACAGCCCACTGGTCCTTAAAGGGTTAAAATGTTTGTCATATTGTCATACCTTCCAACATTTCAAATTGCCAAAGAGGGACACTTGTGTTTTAAGGGGTGTTGCTGGGGGCGTGGCTGGTGGGAGGGGCATTACCAGGAATTTTTAGGCTATTTCATGACCTATTGATACTACTCCTTGTGTAACCTAATAAATGACTTATAACAAGACCAAAGTATTTTATTTACACAAACTAATTTATAAACACAAATAATGATGTTTCTACAAACAATAATGTGAGTTTTATTGCTGTGGAGCAATATGATACACTTATATACACACCAAGCAATATGATTTCCTAAAAAGAGGGACATCAGGGTGGGAAAGAGGGACAGAGGGATTTAGGTCTTAAAGAGGGACTGTCCCTCCTAAAGAGGGACACTTGGGAGGTATGGAACCCTAATATCTCCTAAATAGGGACACTTGGGAGGTATGGAACCCTAATATCTCCTAAAGAGGGACACTTGGGAGGTATGTACCCCTAATATCTCCTAAAGAGGGACACTTGGGAGGTATAGACCCCTAATATCTCCTAAAGAGGGACACTTAGGAGGTATGTATTGTTAGAATGTTGTACAGTGTACTACCTTTCATCCTATATATGATAAATTCAAATTCCAAGCAGCGCCTCTAGTCATCCCTGTCGGCCATTCCTCTGCATGAGCTGGTACTAGTCTGGACGTGATATTAGATGGCATTAATCTTCACAACGTAACACTAAAAGATAACTGGTAACATTTCCCTATCGCTGAGCGGAGGAATAATATATTGCTTCAGGTCCTTGGAGTGTTGGGGAAAATGAAAAGTCATCACGGTTTTGTACCAGAGCAGACAGGAATGTTTTCTAGCAAAGGAAATTAACACTGTAATTAACATACGTCTTTAGCATCCAGTGAACAACTGCAAATAAGGTTTAACCCTTTGAATGATGCAGAATTCTCTAATGCATTGCAGAGTTGGACAAGTGCAATATGATGTGGGGAGGTAGCAGTGCTGTACATTGTGCAAGTGAAACAAGAGGTGTGGATAGGTGGAAGTGCTGTACATTGTGCAAGTGAAACATGAGGTGTGGGTAGGTGTCAGTGCTGTACATTGTGCAAGTGAAACATGAGGTGTGGGTAGGTAGCAGTGTTGGGCATTGTGCAAGTGAAACATGAGATGTGGGTAGGTAGCAGTGTTGTGCATTGTGCAAGTGAAGCATGAGGTGTGGGTAGGTAGCAGTGCTGGGCATTGTGCAAGTGAAACATGAGGTGTGGGTAGGTAGCAGTGCTGGGCATTGTGCAAGTGAAACATGAGGTGTGGGTAGGTGGCAGTTCTGTACATTGTGCAAGTGAAACATGAGGTGTGGGTAGGTGTCAGTGCTGTACATTGTGCAAGTGAAACATGAGGTGTGGGTAGGTAGCAGTGCTGTGCAGTGTGCAAGAGAAACATGAGGTGTGGATAGGTAGCAGTGTTGTGCATTGTTCAAGTGAAACATGAGGTGTGGGTAGGTGTCAATGCTGTGCATTGTGCAAGTGAAACATGAGGTGTGGGTAGGTGTCAGTGCTGTACATTGTGCAAGTGAAACATGAGGTGTGGGTAGGTGTCAGTGCTGTACATTGTGCAAGAGAAACATGAGGTGTGGGTAGGTAGCAGTGCTGTGCAGTGTGCAAGTGAAACATGAGGTGTGGGTAGGTGTCAGTGCTGTACATTGTGCAAGTGAAACATGAGGTGTGGGTAGGTGGCAGTGCTGTGCATTTGCAAGTGAAACATGAGGTGTGGGTAGGTAGCAGTGCTGTGCATTGTGCAAGTGAAACATGAGGTGTAGGTAGGTAGCAATGCTGGGTATTGTGCAAGTGAAACATGAGATGTGGGTAGGTAGCAGTGTTGTGCATTGTGCAAGTGAAGCATGAGGTGTGGGTAGGTAGCAGTGCTGGGCATTGTGCAAGTGAAACATGAGGTGTGGGTAGGTAGCAGTGCTGGGCATTGTGCAAGTGAAACATGAGGTGTGGGTAGGTGGCAGTTCTGTACATTGTGCAAGTGAAACATGAGGTGTGGGTAGGTGTCAGTGCTGTACATTGTGCAAGTGAAACATGAGGTGTGGGTAGGTAGCAGTGCTGTGCAGTGTGCAAGAGAAACATGAGGTGTGGATAGGTAGCAGTGTTGTGCATTGTTCAAGTGAAACATGAGGTGTGGGTAGGTGTCAGTGCTGTGCATTGTGCAAGTGAAACATGAGGTGTGGGTAGGTGTCAGTGCTGTACATTGTGCAAGTGAAACATGAGGTGTGGGTAGGTAGCAGTGCTGTGCATTGTGCAAGTGAAACATGAGGTGTGGGTAGGTGTCAGTGCTGTACATTGTGCAAGTGAAACATGAGGTGTGGGTAGGTGTCAGTGCTGTACATTGTGCAAGAGAAACATGAGGTGTGGGTAGGTAGCAGTGCTGTGCAGTGTGCAAGTGAAACATGAGGTGTGGGTAGGTGTCAGTGCTGTACATTGTGCAAGTGAAACATGAGGTGTGGGTAGGTGTCAGTGCTGTACATTGTGCAAGTGAAACATGAGATGTGGGTAGGTAGCAGTGTTGGGCATTGTGCAAGTGAAACATGAGATGTGGGTAGGTAGCAGTGTTGTGCATTGTGCAAGTGAAGCATGAGGTGTGGGTAGGTAGCAGTGCTGGGCATTGTGCAAGTGAAACATGAGGTGTGGGTAGGTAGCAGTGCTGGGCATTGTGCAAGTGAAACATGAGGTGTGGGTAGGTGGCAGTTCTGTACATTGTGCAAGTGAAACATGAGGTGTGGGTAGGTGTCAGTGCTGTACATTGTGCAAGTGAAACATGAGGTGTGGGTAGGTAGCAGTGCTGTGCAGTGTGCAAGAGAAACATGAGGTGTGGATAGGTAGCAGTGTTGTGCATTGTTCAAGTGAAACATGAGGTGTGGGTAGGTGTCAATGCTGTGCATTGTGCAAGTGAAACATGAGGTGTGGGTAGGTGTCAGTGCTGTACATTGTGCAAGTGAAACATGAGGTGTGGGTAGGTGTCAGTGCTGTACATTGTGCAAGAGAAACATGAGGTGTGGGTAGGTAGCAGTGCTGTGCAGTGTGCAAGTGAAACATGAGGTGTGGGTAGGTGTCAGTGCTGTACATTGTGCAAGTGAAACATGAGGTGTGGGTAGGTGGCAGTGCTGTGCATTTGCAAGTGAAACATGAGGTGTGGGTAGGTAGCAGTGCTGTGCATTGTGCAAGTGAAACATGAGGTGTGGGTAGGTAGCAATGCTGGGTATTGTGCAAGTGAAACATGAGATGTGGGTAGGTAGCAGTGTTGTGCATTGTGCAAGTGAAGCATGAGGTGTGGGTAGGTAGCAGTGCTGGGCATTGTGCAAGTGAAACATGAGGTGTGGGTAGGTGTCAGTGCTGTACATTGTGCAAGTGAAACATGAGGTGTGGGTAGGTGGCAGTGCTGTGCATTTGCAAGTGAAACATGAGGTGTGGGTAGGTAGCAGTGCTGTGCATTGTGCAAGTGAAACATGAGGTGTGGGTAGGTAGCAATGCTGGGTATTGTGCAAGTGAAGCACAAGTTGTGGGTAGGTGGTAGTGCTGTGCATTGTGCAAATGCAATTTGATGTGGATAGATGTCAGTGCTGTGCATTGGACAAGTGAAACATGAGGTGTGGATAGGGGGTAGTGCTGTGCATTGGACAAGTGAAACATTAGGTGTGGATAAGTGGCAGTGATGTGGATTGGACAAGTGAAACATGAGGTGTGGATAAGTGGCAGTGCTGTGCATTGTGCAAGTGAAACATGAGGTGTGGGTAGGTAGCAATGCTGGGAATTGTACAAGTGAAGTATAAGTTGTGGGTAGGTGGTAGTGCTGTGCATTGTGCAAATGCAATTTGATGTGGATAGATGGCAGTGCTGTGCATTGGACAAGTGAAACATGAGGTGTGGATAGGTGGTAGTGCTGTGCATTGGACAAGTGAAACATGAGGTGTGGATAAGTGGCAGTCTGTGCATTGTGCAAGTGAAACATGAGGTGTGGGTAGGTAGCAATGCTGGGCATTGTGCAAGTGGAATATAAGTTGTGGGTAGGTGGTAGTGCTGTGCATTGTGCAAATGCAATTTGATGTGGATAGATGGCAGTTCTGTGCATTGTGCAAGTGAAACATGAGGTGTGGGTAGGTAGCAATGCTGGGCATTGTGCAAGTGAAATATAAGTTGTGGGTAGGTGGTAGTGCTGTGCATTGTGCAAATGCAATTTGATGTGGATAGATGGCAGTGCTGTGCATTGTGCAAGTGAAACATGAGGTGTGGGTAGGCAGCAGTGCTGCACATTGTGCTAGTGAAACATGAGGTGTGGGTAGGTAGCAATGCTGGGCATTGTGCAAGTGAAATATAAGTTGTGGGCAGGTGGTAGTGCTGTGCATTATGCAAATGCAATTTGATGTGGATAGATGGCAGTGCTGTGCATTGTGCAAGTGAAACATGAGGTGTGGGTAGGCAGCAGTGCTGCGCATTATGCAAGTGAAACATGAGGTGTGGGTAGGTGGTACTGCTGTGCATTGTGCAAGTGAAACATGAGGTGTGGGTAGGTAGCAATGCTGGGCATTGTGCAAGTGAAGTATAAGTTGTGGGTAGGTTGTAGTGCTGTGCATTGTGCAAATGCAATTTGATGTGGATAGATGGCAGTGCTGTGCATTGGACAAGTGAAACATGAGGTGTGGATAGGTGGTAGTGCTGTGCATTGGACAAGTGAAACATGAGGTGTGGATAAGTGGCAGTCTGTGCATTGTGCAAGTGAAACATGAGGTGTGGGTAGATAGCAATGCTGGGCATTGTGCAAGTGAAATATAAGTTGTGGGTAGGTGGTAGTGCTGTGCATTGTGCAAATGCAATTTGATGTGGATAGATGGCAGTGCTGTGCATTGTGCAAGTGAAACATGAGGTGTGGGTAGGCAGCAGTGCTGCGCATTGTGCTAGTGAAACATGAGGTGTGGGTAGGTAGCAATGCTGTGTGTTGTGCTAGTGAAACATGAGGTGTGGGTAGGTAGCAATGCTGTGTGTTGTGCAAGTGAAACATGAGATGTGGGTAGGTAGCAGTGCTGTGTGTTGTGCAAGTGAAACATGAGGTCTGGGAAGGTAGCAATGCTGGGCATTGTGCAAGTGAAACATAAGGTGTGGATAGGTGGTACTGCTGTGCATTGTGCAAGTGAAACATGAGGTGTGGATACGTGGTACTGCTGTGCTTTGTGCAAGTGAAACATGAGGTGTGGATAGATGGCAGTGCTGTGCATTGTGCAAGTGAAACATGAGGTGTGGATAGGTGGTACTGAAGTGCATTGTGCAAGTGAAACATGAGGTGTGGATAGGTAGCAGTGCTGTGCATTGTGCAAGTGAAATATGAGGTGTGGGTAGGTGGTATTGCTGTGCAAGTGAAACATGAAGCAGTGCTGGGTAAGTGAAATATGAAGTGCAGGTAGGTGGTAGTGCTGGGTAAGGGAAATATGAGGGGCAAGAAGGTGGCAATGCTGGGCAGTTGTACAAAATAAACATGATATGATGGTAGCTGGCACTGCTGGACAATTTTACAAGAGGATGCCAAAGTTGGCATAAAGTGTACTGGAGGTTAATACAACCACACGGCTGTCCCAGACTGGATGTGAGTGATTTACAAGAGAGAACTGTTTGTCCTGGTAAAGAGGGTTGCTGACTCTTTACAGTGTTTTACTATACACCAGCAGCTCAGTCTATCAGTAATTACTATACCCAAGCAGCTCAGTCTATCAGTATTTACTATACACCAGCAGCTCAGTCTATCAGTAATTACTATACACCAGCAGCTCAGTCTATCAGTAATTACTATACCCCAGCAGCTCAGTCTATCAGTAATTACTATACACCAGCAGCTCAGTCTATCAGTAATTACTATACCCCAGCAGCTCAGTCTATCAGTAATTACTATACCCAAGCAGCTCAGTCTATCAGTATTTACTATACACCAGCAGCTCAGTCTATCAGTAAATACTATATCCCAGCAGCTCAGTCTATCAGTAGTATTACAGTCTGTTACTATACCCCAGCAGCAAAGTCTATCAGTAATTACTATACCCCAGCAGCTCAGTCTATCAGTAGTATTACGGTCTGTTACTATACCCCAGCAGCTCAGTCTATCAGTAGTATTACTATCTGTTATTATACCCCAGCAGCTCAGTCTATCAGTAGTATTACAGTCTGTTACTATACCCCAGCAGCTCAGTCTATCAGTAGTATTACGGTCTGTTATTATACCCCAGCAGCTCAGTCTATCAGTAGTATTACGGTCTGTTACTATACCCCAGCAGCTCAGTCTATCAGTAGTATTACGGTTTGTTACTATACCCCAGCAGCTCAGTCTATCAGTAGTATTACAGTCTGTTACTATACCCCAGCAGCTCAGTCTATCAGTAGTATTACTATCTGTTACTATACCCCAGCAGCTCAGTCTATCAGTAGTATTACAGTCCGTTACTATACCCCAGCAGCTCAGTCTATCAGTAGTATTACAGTCTGTTACTATACCCCAGCAGCTCAGTCTATCAGTAATATTAGGTCTGTTACTATACCCCAGCAGCTCAGTCTATCAGTAGTATTACAGTCTGTTACTATACCCTAGCAGCTCAGTCTATCAGTAGTATTACGGTCTGTTACTATACCCCAGCAGCTCAGTCTATCAGTAGTATTACGGTCTGTTACTATACCCCAGCAGCTCAGTCTATCAGTAGTATTACTATCTGTTACTATACCCCAGCAGCTCAGTCTATCAGTAGTATTACGGTCTGTTACTATACCCCAGCAGCTCAGTCTATCAGTAGTATTACAGTCTGTTACTATATCCCAGCAGCTCAGTCTATCAGTAGTATTACGGTCTGTTACTATACCCCAGCAGCTCAGTCTATCAGTAGTATTACTATCTGTTACTATACCCCAGCAGCTCAGTCTATCAGTAGTATTACTATCTGTTACTATACCCCAGCAGCTCAGTCTATCAGTAGTATTATGGTCTGTTACTATACCCCAGCAGCTCAGTCTATCAGTAGTATTACCAATTTGCAGGACAAACTGTCACTACTTGGCAGTAGCTGCCTCCTGTGAGGATAAGATGTAGTTCCTTGTAAATGGGGATTTTAGAACGGACATAAGGCAGCTCTCCGTACCCCACAGCAATGACTCACGGCTTTATCTCCAGCTAAAGCGTGACGCAGGACACATTATTCTGATACAATCAGCAAAATCATGTCTTGCTTCAGAGAGGATCAAATGAAGAGAAAAAAAAACACGGTCGGTCCAAGCAGGGTGCAGGATGATCTCCAGAGCCTGGTTTATTAACTCCTTGAATGCTAGACAGGTAGCAGTGCATTGCTGTGCGATGTTTTGGAGACTTCTCTAGCATTCAAGGGGTTAGTCCTTTCAGTGCCAGAGGGGGTAATGCAATGCAATGCGTTGGATACCCCTCTGGCGCTCAAAAGGTTAAAAGACTTTAATAAGCTGTCAACTGATTTTACACCGTAAAGTGCCAAGTACACCGGCTGGCGCTATATAAATAAAAATATACAATACAATACAAGTGAGACTTTAAGGTATTGTGAAAAAGTGGCATTTATTAACGATTTGAGATGTAACTGGATCTTGTCGTTTTTGATTTTGTTAGTGGACCACTGATTCAGGGGAGTTACTAGTCGGGTGGAGATGTACTAAGGTGTGATAACATTATCATTCCTATGTTATACTATGGAGCCAATGCACTAAGGGTTTTCCAGTTTGAGAGTTCTTATTAACATAGCTGGGAACGCTCCGGATTTGCCCAGAAGATTCTGGTGTTTTGCAGAAAATTACCGGGTCTCCGGGTAAACTCTGCCCACTTCTCCTCCTTCCCAAGCTGTTCCTTCCACTTTCTCTCCTTCCCTACCCTATTCCTCCCATTACCTCTCCTTCTCGATCCTGTTCTGACCACTTTCTCTGCTTCCCCACCCTGTTTCTCCTACTTCTCCTCCTTCCCAGCCTGTTCCTCCCACTTCCTCTCCTTCCCCACCCTGTTCCTCCCACTTCCTCTCCTTCCCTACCCTGTTCCTGCCACTTCTTCTCCTTCCCCACCCTGTTCTTCCCACTTCCTGTCTTCCCCTCCCTGTTCCTCTGTCAAGCTCTAGTGGCCTTCAAGAGAAGGAGTGCTTGGGTGTGACGCTGGGGAGCAGAGCTCAGGTTCATAGGTTGTCTGAATAGATCCGTGCTGAGGCGAGGGCCATACCAAAGGTGCCAGCTGGAAGGCCGGATGACAAACCCCAGAGAAGCTGGAAGTGAGCCCAGGATGGGAGTACACAGACAGCATGTACTCTCCTGCAGGAGAGAGTGAAGGCTAGAGTACACATAATAGGGTTCGAGTATAGAGTGGGGAGGTTATGGATAATAGCGTGAACTCTCCAAGGAAGTAGTGTAGAGAAGTGTCGGAAAGGCCAAAGGTCATACACGGTAAGTCAGTAGCGGAAATATCAACAGGCAAAGAATGGTCACTGACAAGCCAAGGGTCATGCACAGGAAATCAGCACGGACAAGGATATCAGCAGACTGTATGGATGGTCAGTGGCAAGCAAAGGGTCATACACAGAAGATCAGTGAAGGCAAGGATATCAGCAGGCTAAATGGATGTCTGAGGCAGACAAAGGGTCATACACTGGAGTTCAGATAAGGCAAGGATATAATAAGCTAAATGGATGGTCAGAGGCAGGCAAAGGGTCATACACTGGAGATCAGATAGACAAGGTACTAGGGTAAATTACTGACTGGCAGCAATGCTTAGGGACAAGATTACGTTGTATAAGTGCGCCTGAGAACCTAAGTGGCTGCCTGGTATAGGCAAAGCTGTCAGATGTGGGACATGACCCTGAAGTGCGGTGCGCCGCTCCGAGATAATGGGGTAGCGTGAGCAGGCTTCAAGACGGGTAAGAACTACAGAGCAACAGATGACATCCTCCCACTTCCTCTCCTTCCCCACCCTGTTCCTCCCACTTCCTCTCCTTCCCCACCCTGTTCCTTCCACTTCATTTCCTTCCCCACCCTGTTCCTCCCACTTCCTCTCCTTCCTCATCCTGTTCCTCCCACTTCCTCTCCTTCCCCACCCTGTTCCTCCCACTTCCTTTCCTTTCCACCATGTTCCTCCCACTTCCTCTCCTTCCCCACCCTGTTCCTCCCACTTCCTTTCCTTCCTCACCCTGTTCCTCCCACTTCCTTTCCTTCCTCATCCTGTTCCTCCCACTTCCTTTCCTTCCTCACCCTGTTCCTCCCACTTCCTCTCCTTCCCCTCTGTTCTTCCCGCTTCTTCTCCTTCCACACCCCGTTCATCCCACTTCCACTACTTCCCTACCTTATTCCTTCCACTTCCTCTCCTTCCCCACCCTGTTCCTCCCACTTCCTTTCCTTCCACATCCTGTTCCTCCTACTTCCTTTCATTCCTCACCATGTTCCTCCTACTTCCTCTCCTTCCCCCCGTTCTTCCCGCTTCCTCTCCTTCCCCACCTCATTTATCCCACTTCCACTCCTTCCCTACCCTGTTTATCCCACTTCTAGTACTTCCTTACCCTGTTCCTCCCACTTCCTCTCCTTCCCCACCCTGTTCCTCCCACTTCCTCTCCTTCCCCACCCTGTTCCTCCCACTTCCCCTCCTTCCCCACCCTGTTCCTCCCACTTCCTTTCCTTCCCCACCCTGTTCCTCCCACTTCCCCTCCTTCCTCACCCTGTTCCTTCCACTTCCTCTCCTTCCCCATGCTGTTCCTCCCACTTCCCCTCCTTCCTCACCCTGTTCCTCCCACTTCCTCTCCTTCCTCACCCTGTTCCTCCCACTTCCTCTCCTTCCCCACCCTGTTCCTCCCACTTCCCCTCCTTCCTCACCCTGTTCCTCCCACTTCCCCTCCTTCCTCACCCTGTTCCTCCCACTTCCTCTCCTTCCTCACCCTGTTCCTCCCACTTCCTCTCCTTCCCCACCCTGTTCCTCCCACTTCCCCTCCTTCCTCAGCCTGTTCCTTCCACTTCCTCTCCTTCCTCACCCTGTTCCTCCCACTTCCCCTCCTTCCTCACCCTGTTCCTCCCACTTCCTTTCCTTCCTCACCCTGTTCCTCCCACTTCCTCTCCTTCCCCACCCTGTTCCTCCCACTTCCCCTCCTTCCTCACCCTGTTCCTCCCACTTCCTCTCCTTCCTCACCCTATTCCTCCCGCTTCCTTTCCTTCCTCACCCTGTTCCTCCTACTTCCTCTCCTTCCCCACCCTGTTCCTCCCACTTCCCCTCCTTCCTCACCCTGTTCCTCCCACTTCCTCTCCTTCCTCACCCTGTTCCTCCCACTTCCTTTCCTTCCTCACCCTGTTCCTCCCACTTCCCCTCCTTCCTCACCCTGTTCCTCCCACTTCCTCTCCTTCCTCACCCTGTTCCTCCCACTTCCTCTCCTTCCCCACCCTGTTCCTCCCACTTCCCCTCCTTCCTCACCCTGTTCCTCCCACTTCCTCTCCTTCCTCACCCTGTTCCTCCCACTTCCTTTCCTTCCTCACCCTGTTCCTCCCACTTCCCCTCCTTCCTCACCCTGTTCCTCCAACTTCCTTTCCTTCCTCACCCTGTTCCTCCCACTTCCTCTCCTTCCCCACCCTGTTCCTCCCACTTCCCCTCCTTCCTCACCCTGTTCCTCCCACTTCCTCTCCTTCCCCACCCTGTTCCTCCCACTTCCTTTCCTTCCTCACCCTGTTCCTCCCACTTCCCCTCCTTCCTCACCCTGTTCCTCCCACTTCCTTTCCTTCCTCACCCTGTTCCTCCCACTTCCTCTCCTTCCCCACCCTGTTCCTCCCACTTCCCCTCCTTCCTCACCCTGTTCCTCCCACTTCCTCTCCTTCCTCACCCTGTTCCTCCCACTTCCTTTCCTTCCTCACCCTGTTCCTCCTACTTCCTCTCCTTCCCCCCTGTTATTCCCGCTTCTTCTCCTTCCATACCCCGTTCATCCCACTTCCACTACTTCCCTACCCTGTTCCTCCCACTTCCTCTCCTTCCACACCCTGTTCCTCCCACTTCCCCTCCTTCCCTACCCTGTTCCTCCCACTTCCTTTCCTTCCACATCCTGTTCCTCCTACTTCCTTTCCTTCCTCACCCTGTTCCTCCTACTTCCTCTCCTTCCCCCATTCTTCCCGCTTCCTCTCCCTCCCCACCTCATTTATCCCACTTCCACTCCTTCCCTACCCTGTTCCTCCCACTTCCTCTCCTTCCTCACCCTGTTCCTCCCACTTCCTCTCCTTCCCTACCCTGTTCCTTCCACTTCCTTTCCTTCCTCACCCTGTTCTTCCCATTTCCCCTCCTTCCCCACCCTATTCCTCCCACTTCCTCTCCTTTCCTACCCTGTTCCTCCACTTCCTCTCCTTCCCCACCCTGTTCCTCCCACTTCCTCTCCTTCTCTAACCTGTTCTTCCCATTTCCCCTCCTTCCCCACCCTGTTCATAAGTGTATGACATTGCGCCACAGCAATAAAACTCACATTAATGTCTGTGTACGCTTCAGTATAGGTGTTTATACATTAGTTTCTGTAAATTAAATATTTTGGCCTTGTTCTAAATCATTTATTCAGTTATACAAAGAGGTGTCAATAGGTCATGAAATAACCTAAAAATTCTTGGTAATGCCCCATCCTCCAGCCACACCCCCAGCAACTCCACCTAAAACAATAGCGCCCCTCTTTGACCATTTGAAATGGGAGGTGTGACTTTAGTACCAATTTACCATCTATTTGTCACACCTTAGTGTAAAACTCCTGTCACTGGAGGGATCTGGTGCAAACATTTTTGGACCCCTTTACACAAAAAATATTTCCACAGAGATATAACTAGAATCTATTGGACCCTGGTGCAAATGGGGCTCCCTTGGAGCGCACCTGCCCCCCTCCCTTGTATTTCTGACCCTGTGAAGATAACTACAGATCGCATTGTTCTCTGATCTACTATACCAGTCAGCACCGCTGCGAAACACTTTCTGTGGTTTCCACACACAATTATTAAGCCTAAATTGCACTGTGTAGTCCCAGCTAAATTAGTGTCCTACGGCATTGCAGCAATTCTCTAATTAGATTTTCTCACTGGGAAGAGGCAATTTACAGTTTGTACTGAAGAAGACAAGGATAGGCAGACTCACTCGGCAGTCTTCTCCAAGCCTGTTAAGTCTACTGCTGGAGAAGGCGAGATACTAATTTCCTGATGACCCAAGTTACCTTTGCTACAAATTCCGAGCTGTCAGTAAAGTGGGAGAAGCAATTTGATACCTAATAATCTCACGCACTGATCTAAAACACGGGACGGAGGCTGACATAGAGGTCAGAGTTGGAAGGGGTTACATTGTTTCTATAACGTTTTAGGAAAATGAATGCTGAATTACAACTTGCACTTTACAGAATATGATGGAGGAGACTGTAACATTCCCAGAACATATAAGCACATTTTCTCTCTCTTCTTCCCACTCTCTCTTTCCCCCTCTCCATCTCTCACTCTCCCCTCAATCTCTCCCCCTCTTTCTCACCCCCTTCCCTCTCCTGTACTCTTTCTCTCTCTTTCCCTCCTTCTGTCTCTCTCTCCCGCACACCCCCCCCCTCAGTCATTCACCCTCCTTCTGTCTCTCTCTCGCACACACCCCCCCCCTCAGTCATTCACCCGCCTTCTGTCTCTCTTTCGCACCCCCCCCTCAGTCATTCGCCCTCCTTCTGTCTCTCTCGCACACACCCCCCCTCAGTCATTCACCCTCCTTCTGTCTCTCTCTCTCACACACACCCCCCCTCAGTCATTCACCCTCCTTCTGTCTCTCTCTCGCACACACACCCCCCCTCAGTCATTCACCCTCCTTCTGTCTCTCTCGCACACACATCCCCCCTCAGTCATTCGCCTTCCTTCTGTCTCTCTCTCGCACACCCCCCCTCAGTCATTCACCCTCCTTCTGTCTCTCTCTCGCACACACACACCCCCTCAGTCATTCACCCTCCTTCTGTCTCTCTCTCGCACAAACCCCCCCTCAGTCATTCACCCTCCTTCTGTCTCTCTCAAACACTCACCCCCCGCCTCAGTCATTCACCCTCCTTCTGTCTCTCTCAAACACTCACCCCCCCGCCTCAGTCATTCACCCCTGCTAGTGTCTGGCTGGCAAGGAGTGAAAGCTGTGATGGAGAGCAGTGTGGGATATTAGTATCTGTCAGGCAGGAAGTGACATTTGGGAGGAGAGCACAGTGGAATGTTAGGATCTGGCCGGCAGTGAGTGGAAGCTGTGATAGTGAGAGTAGTGTGGAATATTAATATTTGGCTGGTAGCGAGTGGCAGTTGGTATCTGGCTGGTAGAGAGTCAAAGTTGGGAGGGACAGCAGTGTAGAATGTTAGTATCTGGCTGGTAGAGAGTGACAGCTGGGAGGGAGTGCAGTTTAGAATGTTAGTATCTGGCTGGTAGAGAGTGACAGTTGGAAGAGAAAGCAGTTTAGAATGTTAGCATCTGTCTGGTAGACAGTGACAGTTGGGAGGGAGCACAGTTTAGAATGTTATTATCTGGCTGGTAGAGAGTGACAGCTGGGAGGGAGTGCAGTTTAGAATGTTAGTATCTGGCTAGTAGAGAGTGACAGCTGGGAGGGAGTGCAGTTTAGAATGTTAGTATCTGTCTGGTAGACAGTGACAGTTGGGAGGGAGCACAGTTTAGAATGTTATTATCTGGCTGATAGTGAGTGACAGTTAGGAGGGACAGCAGTTTAGAATGTTAGTATCTGGCTAGTAGAGAGTGACAGTTGGGAGAGAAAGCAGTTTAGAATGTTAGCATCTGTCTGGTAGACAGTGACAGTTGGGAGGGAGCACAGTTTAGAATGTTATTATCTGGCTGATAGTGAGTGACAGTTGAGAGGGAAAGCAGTTTAGAATGTTATTATCTGGCTGGTAGAGAGTGACAGCTGGGAGGGAGTGCAGTTTAGAATGTTATTATCTGGCTGATAGTGAGTGACAGTTGGGAGGGAGCACAGTTTAGAATGTTAGTATCTGGCTAGCAAAGATTTGCATAAACTGACAAATAAAGCTAATTATTTCATAAACTAAACTAAATAAAAATGGCTAATATAAGATATTTGTTACAAACAAACCTATTCACAATGTGCAGTTCTAGATCAAACCAACTGCACTATAGGTGAAATCAGACAGCCCCTTTGATTTAAATTGGTCTTTTAACCCCTTAAATAATAGAGAGGTTTTAATCAAATAATACGATGAAGTCCGCTAAAGTAGCCAATGGGCTAAACAGCTCCATTTAAAGGGGATTTGTATCATTTTTCATTTCCCTTTTACGATGCAGTTGGTTTGCCTCAGAATTGCACTTCTTTATGTTGCTGAATGAAACCCAAAGTGACAGCTCCACTTTAAAATCGTCATTTAAGTCAAATAAGAACGAGAATTTGTATCTGTCCCATATAGAACAGATGGTTCACTCCTGAATTGTCCTAGTTCTTCCCAGAACAGTCATTTCTCTCTCTTCTTCCAGCAAAGCAGATGACCCTATAGGACCTCTCCTTACCTGGGAACTTCTTCCCAATGAGCCCCCAGAGAGAGCGCATGTGCTGCCGACGAGGGTATGTCAATGACGTGATTTACATAATAAAGGGGGTGTGGATTAATTGGGGGGAAGTGGGCAGAACAGGGTGGGAAGGAGGAAAAGTGGGTGGGAAATGGGAGGTACAGGGAGAGAAGGAGGGAAAATGAGCAGCACATGGGCAGAATAAGAGAGAAGGAGGAGAAGTGGGTAGGACGTGGGAGGAACAGGGTGGGAAGGTCTAGAAGTAGGCAGGAAGTGGGGGGGGCAGTGTGAGAAAGAAGAGAAGTGGGTGGGAAGTGGGAGGAACAGGGTGGGAAGGTC
Source organism: Rhinophrynus dorsalis (assembly GCA_037306005.1). Taxonomy (NCBI): domain Eukaryota; kingdom Metazoa; phylum Chordata; class Amphibia; order Anura; family Rhinophrynidae; genus Rhinophrynus; species Rhinophrynus dorsalis. The sequence continues at coordinate 114,470,566 of CM074728.1, read as the reverse complement.
TAGAAGTAGGCAGGAAGTGGGGGGGGGCAGTGTGAGAAAGAAGAGAAGTGGGTAGGAAGTGGGAGGAACAGGGTGGGAAGGTCTAGACGTGGGTAGGAAGTGGGAGGAACAGGGTGAGAAAGAAGAGAAGTGGGTGGGAAGTGGGAGGAACAGGGTGGGAAGGAGGAAATGTGGGCAGGACATAGGAGTAACAGGTGAGAAGGAAGAGAAGTGGGCAGGGAGTGGGAGAACAGGGTAAGAAGGAGGCGAAGTAGGTAGAAAGTGGACTGAACAGGGTGGGAAGGAGGAGAAGTGGGCAGGAAGTGGGTTTAACAGGGTGGGAAGGAGGAGAAGTGGGCAGGAAGTAGAGGGAAACAAGATGAGAAGAAGGAGAAGTGGGCAAAAGTGGGAGGGACAGGGTGAGAAGGAGGAGAAGTGGGGGGAAGAGGGTAGAACAGGGGTAAGGAGGAGTAGTTGGTGGGAAGTGGGAGGAACAGGGTGGCAAGGAGAAGAAGTGGGCAGTAAGGGGGTAGAACAGGGTGGGAAGGATGAGAAGTGGGCAAAAGTGGGAGGGACAGGGTGAGAAGGAGGAGAAGTGGGGGGGAAGTGGGTGGAACAGGGGTAAGGAGGAGAAGTTGGTGGGAAGTGGGAGGAACAGGGTGGAAAGGAGTAGTGGACAGGAAATAGGATAAACAGGGTAGAGAAGTTGGCAGGAAGTAGGAGGAACAGGATGGGAAGGAGGAGAAGTGGGAGGAACAGGGTGGGAAGGAGGAAAAGTGGGCAGGAAGTAGGAAGAACAGAGTGGGAAGGAGGAGAAGTGGGCAGGAAGTGGGAGGAACAGGGTGGGAAGGAGGAGAAGTGGGAAGGAGGAGAAGTGGGCAGGAAGTAGGAGGGACAGGATGGGAAGGAGGAGAAGTGGGGGGGAAGTGGGTGGAACAGGGGTAAGGATGAGAAGTTGGTAGGAAGTGGGAGGAACAGGGTGGAAAGGAGTAGTGGACAGGAAATAGGATAAACAGGGTAGAGAAGTTGGCAGGAAGTAGGAGGAGCAGGATGGGAAGGAGGAGAAGTGGGAGGGACAGGGTGGGAAGGAGGAGAAGTGGGCAGGAAGTAGGAAGAACAGAGTGGGAAGGAGGAGAAGTGGGCAGGAAGTAGGAAGAACAGAGTGGGAAGGAGGAGAAGTGGGCAGGAAGTGGGAGGAACAGGGTGGGAAGGAGGAGAAGTGAGCAGGAAGTAGGAGGAACAGGATGGGAAGGAGGGGAAGTGGGCAGGAAGTAGGAGGAACAGGATGGGAAGGAGGGGAAGTGGGCAGGAAGTGGGAGAAACAGGGTGGGAAGGAAGTGGGAGCGAAATGGTGAGAAGGAGGAGAAGTGGGCAGGAAGTCAGAAGAACAGGGTGGGAAATTAGGAATGAAAAGAAGAGGATGGGAAATGGGAGGATCAGGGTGGGACTTAACTGGAGTGCACTGTTAATGTAGAAAAACAAGAGTTTAAGCTGTCAAAAACTCTGGAAATATGTATTTGTCAGCAGTGGGAGTACCCAACAATAAATACATTGTAATAAAAAAACTTCTCCTCTTGAACATATCACCAATAATGTTTTTCGTACATTCCCCCACAGTCCTGCTCTATGAACAGAACATTCTCTTCCTCCGGCGGTCAGTTAGATGTTTGCATTTCATGTGATCACCCCCTTTGGATATCAGATTCTCTCATTTTGTTCTCTCTAAACCAACTGACACAATGAGAAAATCAAACCTCCGTTTTCACGGTGCAGTGCAAGCCTTTACAATTAGCAAGGACGTGTAATTAAGCAAGAAACAGACAAAGGCCAATCTCTGATTAATATCAACAGACCCAGGCACTTATGTCTAAAAATGAGGCCGAAATTTCAGTAAAAAAAAAAAAAAAAAAGAAATTTTAAACACAATGTTAATGAATCACGTCCAGACATTGCACCATGTGACCTAATAACAGGGAAATGTCTCTTGTGTTACATTGTTTCCAGGGTAAAACCTTTAACCCTTTGCTTGCCGGGGGGGGGGGAAGCAACACATTTAACCCTTTGAGTGCCAGAGGGGTGCACAACGCATTGCTTTGCAATGTGTTGCTTACCCCTCTGGCACTCAAAGGGTTAAATTTGTTGCTTACCCCCCCTCTGGCAAAGCAATGCATTGTGCACCCCTCTGGCAAAAAATGGGTTAAACATTTGAGTGCCAGCATGGTGTGTAATTCATTCCATTACCATAGTGGTTGGTCGCACAAGTCCCTTCTGTGGTTTTTTTGACTTGTCATTGGGTCTTATTATGTCAAAAGCAATTAAAAGCAACATAAACATTCCCGAATAATAACCACCATTTACCTTACCAGGGCCAAGAAATACTAATGGCCGCTATGAATTTGCTCTTCTGTTTCAGAGATACTATTTTCGAACAATCCTGAATATCATGCGTATGGAAGCAAACATGGAAGTTGATAAAATGACTCAAAATCCGCCCACTGGGACTTCATGTTTTACTTACAAACTGAACCAGACAGTGTGCATGAGCTTACCACATTCCTCCCAACATTCAAAGTGGCTAAAGAGGGACACATGGGAGTTCTTATATCTCCTACAAAGGGACACTTGGGAAGAATGGAGTTCTAATATCTCCTACAAAGGGACACTTGGGAGGAATGGACCCCCGATATCTCCTAGAGTGGGACACTTGGGAGGTACGGATCCCTAATATCTCCTAAAGAGGGACACTTGGAGGTATGGACCCCTAATATCTCCTAAAGAGGAACACTTGGTAGGTATGGACCCTTAATATCTCCTAAAGAGGGACACTTGTAGGTATGTACCCCTAATATCTCCTAAAGAGAGACACTTGGGAGGTATGTACCCATAATATCTCCTAAAGAGGGACACTTGGAGGTATGGACCCCTAATATCTCCTAAAGAGGGACACTTGGTAGGTATGGACCCTTAATATCTCCTAAAGAGGGACACTTGTAGGTATGTACCCCTAATATCTCCTAAAGAGAGACACTTGGGAGGTATGTACCCCCTAATATCTCCTAAAGAGGGATACTTGGAGGTATGGACCCCTAATATCTCCTAAAGAGGGACACTTGGGAGGTACGGAACTCTAATATTTCCTAAAAAGGACACTTGGGAGGTACAGACCCCTAATATCTCCTAAAGAGGGACACTTGGGAGGTACAGACCCCTCATATCTCATAAAGAGGTACACTTGTGAGGTATGGACCCCTAATATCTCCTAAACAGGGACACTTGGGAGGTACAGACCCCTAATATCTCCTAAAGAGGGACACTTGGGAGGTAGGTTACCATGTGCAGTGAGTGGAGTTTGTATCCTGGCCCTTCGCCTGTGTGGATATGTCATTGAGGACTGATTGAAGATGTTTTCTCTTTACTTACCTTACTATGACCAGAAAATCCTAATAGCCCTTATAAATTTTGACCTTGTGCCTTTATTCAAGAGATAACATCTTCAGTCAGTCCCGGATATCATGTCCATGGAGGTGACATGACATTTACTAACAGGACTTCAAACTCATTGCTACATGGAAATCTTAACCCTTTAAAGACCAGAGGAGTGTGCAATGCATTGTAAAGCAATGCGTTGCACACATCTCTGGTTCTTAAAGGGTTAAGTAGTTAGAGAAAAATCACCTGTATCTGTCATGGGGCATTAGGTTTTTCTGGCCATATAATCTAAGTGGGGGTTATCAGTAGTGCAAATCATGCCCACGGGTTATGACATTTTGGATAAGACTGACTGTAACTTATTTCAGTGGAAGAACTTCAATCACAGTTTAAAGGAACAGTAAACTTTTGTAATGAAAAAATTAAAATCTATATTGTAAGGCATTTCCTATTGAGTAAAATAAGGGTACCCCCACTGCTGAGAGATGCATATTTCCAGAGTTATTACAGTTTAAACACTTTTTTTTACATTATCGGTGCCCTCTAGTGGTCAGATTCCAGTTAGTTCTCCTGTTACATTCTAATGGATAGGAAAGTCAGTGACATACAGTTCTCCACAGAATGCGATACAAACTGCTGAGTCACTTCCTGTCAGTTAGAACTAGCAGGAAGTAAACACAGTAAATTAATTTCCTGATTATTTGAATTGTTATAACTTTTGAATAAAACATCTGACAGTGGTGGGGGTGACCTTGTTTTACTCAGCAGGAAAAGCTCTATAACATATAGGGTTTCATTAAAAAGAAGTACTGCTCCTTTAATTTAGAAATCACACTCTTTACTCTGTGTTTTTCTTAGTCCTTGATGAGGTTCCCTTAGAGTAACAAATCAAAAGTGAAATGTAGAACGAGATAAGAAAATCTTTGGGCTGGGAAGGATTTAATCTAAGACCTACACTGGATTTTAATTACCTTGGGCATTTCTGATAGCTGCAAATAGATCTTATTTAAATACTTCTTTGGTTAGATGACACGATCTGTCCATTTTGAGATTATAATAAATAATTTCAGTTTTTTTAATTAAAGATCTAAAATTATTGTGTGGAACAAATGAAAGTTGTTTTCCAATTAAAATGATAGAAACAGATAATTTATCATAGATAAGGAATGGCTGGTGAGACTTGACTCAGATCTATAGGACCATTAACATGCCAGTATTTGAGAACATATCTAATTGAGCGTAGGTACACCAGTCATTTGATAAATCATTTGTGTAACAGGCATGACTGGGCACAGATATTAGGAAAGTGCCATCTTATTCAGGCTGGAGCTTAATTACAAGATGCAGATGAAAATCCCTGTAGCAGGATAAGCGACCATGACACCATGCAGGGACAACCGTTCGTACCCCAGAGATTGAGTCCCCATGTCTGTGCAGATGTCAGGGTCACAGGAAGAATGTCCAAGTTAACTTGTCTGGAAAGAGGCTTGAGGTTCCTCTTTGTCATAAGGAATTTGCAGAGACCCTGAGAGAACTGGTGCCGTGCCAGGTCTTGAACCTGGCTGTTCAGCTGGGTCAGTGGTTCTCAATCTTGTTTTGTTTGTGGCACCCCTAACACTTAATATAGAACATTCGGGGCACCCCTAACATATTTAATGTACTTTATCAAGGGCATAATGAAGGTACAATGCATAAATATGCATTTATTATAGGTCTTACAATCATAATAACAACATTAAACATAGTGTGCATAACAATTTCTATAAATCTTTATATAAAAGTCCATTTTTGTTAGTCTTCATAGAAAACATGGGGCACCCTAAGTTGATATCCATGGCACCCTGGTTGAGAATCACTGAGCTGGGTGAAAGCCCCTTACCAGGGCCGGATTTACATCTCTGGTGCCTCTAGGCAAGGCACTCTAGGCTCCCTTAGTTCTGCCCTTGGCCACACCCCTACTTCTCACATGACCAAGCCGCCAGTCCCATCCACTGCTTCCTGGCCAAGAAAATACCTTTGGCCTACAACAAGCAAGGACAAAAAAGCTTTTAACCCCTTGGTTGCTAGAGAGATCTCTAACGCATTGCTCAGCAATAAGTTGGAGATCTCTCTAGCATACAGGTGGTTAAATAATAGCATGTAAAGGGGTGTCTAAGCTTCTGCATGGATACTGAGATTGCTCTGACCCCACCCACAATTCAGAATGTGGGTGTGGCCAGCACAGTTGATCTCTACACAGGTGCCTAGTTTGCCTATTGGGAAATCCGACCCTGCCCCTTACAGATCCTGGACTATATGTGTGAGGGAGCCCAGATGCTGAGTTAGAGTTGACAGAGCCTGAGGGACACCATTGGGTTCCATGCACTGGCGTAACTATAGGGGTCGCAGGGGTCGCACCCGCGACCGGGCCCGTCGCTCCAGGGGGCCCGGCCGCCCCCTGCGATCCCTCTGCCTGCCGCCCGAGATCTCCGTCTGGCACTGTAGTAATGCAGAGCGCTGGGAGATGACATCATCTCCCAGCGCTCTGCATTACTGAAGAGGACCACGCAGGAGATCGACACACCTCTCCGGGCTCCTGCCACTCCAGGGAGGTAGGAGATAAGGGCATTTTGGAGAGGGCAAATATAGTCGAGGGGGTCGAATGTGGTCCGGGGGGGCCCATGGCGCTTCTTGCACCAGAGCCCAGAGGCTTCTAGTTACGCCTCTGGTTCCATGGTACGGCTCAGATGTTAAGTCAAGCTTATTCATTGTGGAGCATACTTACGAGATGTAGCGGTGGATTCTGGTAGTACAACATGCTGCGCCACAATGGGGCAACCATTCATCCCCACCCAGGTTTGTGTGGCTTTCACTGGTCACAGTAAGACTGTCCAAGACAGATGAGGTACCAAAGGGTCAGACAAGCTGATAGTCAAAAAAGGCCAAAAGGCAAGGGTCACTGGCGGTCAAGGGTAATCCATAGAACAATTGCCAAAAAAGAAAAAACAGAATGATCCTAAATAGCACTCAGCCTAATAAACTGTTACATCTTAGACGTGACAAACAATGTATAATTTTTTTAGTAAATTTATTAATTCACAAATCCTAATCAAAAAACCCTGTTGGATGAATCCAGACCACCCAAAAACCACACAAGGAAACTCAACACTAAAACCTAGGCAACACTGAATTAAAAACAGCCCTCATCTACAAAATGGACCACCCACATACCCTCGATAAAAAACATGTATCACAGATCCCACACTGTTGTACAACCCCCAAAACAATATCGAAACAGCCTCCTAATGTTATAAACTAGCACATCAAATCTATCCGGCAGTCAAATAGCTTATATGGAGCAGTAAGGAAGATCAAAGCTTTATTCATAAAGTATATCAAGGTAACCCACAGACTTGACTTGCATAGAGAAACAATCTCTCATGGTTTAAAGCGATAGGAATGTTTCACAAAAACAGCAGCTTCAATTAATCTCCAAAGTATTTGGGTCATGGAGAGTGTTATTTCAATGTTGTCAGACTTGTAGTTCAAGAGTAATTGAATGATAAAGTATCCCCCTCCCGCCCCTTTTACCTAGTGTAAGCCACCTCCACTCAGATGTGGAATCTGGTCCACAGACCAGACAGCTCGCAACAAGGGACAATCATCGTACTGTGAGAACAATGAAAGTCCTGCCCCCATTGACAGGTTTTTCAGGTTTTTCCTTTATGTTATTTGAAGATTGTCCCTCTCTGCAATCCATCCGCACAGTCTTGTGCTCTGAGGTGAGCAGTGTTACATCAGTAAAAGGGGCGGGATACTTTATCATTCAATTATTCTTGTACTACAACTCTGACAGTATTGTAATACCACTCTCCATGGCCCAAATACTATGAAGATTAATTGGAGCTGTTTTTATTGTGAATCATTACTATCCCTTTAATCCCGAAGTGTGTCAACATTGAAAACAGACTTAAAGGGATAGTAACACTTAATATGCAAAAAATATACATTATAGTGTTTATCCTCCAAAGTAAAACACTCCCACTGCTGACAGGTGTTTTTTTCAAAGGTTATTGCAGCTCAAACATACATTTTTTTTAGGTGCAATATTTCAATGGCCTTAAATTGTACAGTGGCGCTGTTGCTACACCATCCTATAGACAGCTCTGGCCAGTTGACCATAAATCTCCATAGGATACTGCAGCAATAGCGCTACTGTAAAATTTCAGGCCACTGAGATATTGTACCTAAAAAAATTCAAGTTTGTGCTGCAATAATTTTTGAGTAAAACACCTCTCAGGAATGGGAGTACCCTTATTTTACTTAAAATGACAAACCCTACAATATATATAATTTTTACATGTTAAGTATTACTATCCCTTTAATTTGCATAGAACAATAGCGTGTCATGGATTAGTACCACATATCAATAGAGTCAAGCAATAGATGATACTTAGATAAGATGATGTTGTGTGAAACATATACAGCAGAATGGTTTGAGCTCATAGTTACATAGTTACATAGTAATTTAGGTTGAAAAAAGACTTGCGTCCATCCAGTTCAACCCTTTTCCTATTCCTGTTTACCATCGCTGACCCACAAGAAGGCATCTGACTCCAAATGGCAATCAGACTTCTCCCTGGATCAACAAGCCCTAACTAAATATTAATCCCATATATCACATAAGAAGAAGAAAAGGAGGGGCGCATTTTGATGTGTATTTATGCCAATATATTATTGTATTTTGACTATAAGCCCCTGATGGTTAATACAAAACGCGTTGGGAGTTGCATCATTGTACATCGGATTTATCCCGTTAAGTGTTTTGTGACTATTTATAAGATTTCTGTTTAACCCCTTAACGATCCATGACGGTCATGGTACGTCATGGGTAAAAAGTGCCTGAACGACCCATGACGTACTATGACCGTCATGGATTTCAGAGCTCCCCACGCGGCTGCACGCCGTCCGGGAAGCCCTGAGTCCGATCATCAAAAAAAAAATGCTCTGAGGTCCTTTAGTGACCGCCACGTGCCTGCGAGGCTGGTCGTTAAGGGGTTAATAAATTATTTGGATCAAAGCGGTTATCTTGGAGCTTTGGAAGGTTGGAATTCCAGTGACACCATTAAGGGCGCTGTTTATAGGCTGACTATCTGGTGAAATCTGGGGAGCCGTTATTATACAGGGGGGAAGTGTTTATATACCCTGTTCTGAATATATAGAGATTTGCTCTTAGATGGGTTTGCGCCCCTCCTCTTTTTCTTTTCCTGTTTTTAGTTTCGAAAGACTCTACCCACCACCGGGGTTAAAGGGAGCTGCACCCACAAGAGGCGGATTTGTTGTAAAAGAGGAACTGTCTATACTCTTCAATAAAAAGAAGAGGATATAATATAATATATAATATTAAAGGGATAGTAATACTTAAAATACAAAAAAAAATATGTTGTAGAGTTTATCCCCCTGAGTAAAACAAGGGCGCTCCCACTGCTGAAAGGTGTTTCATTCAAAAGTTATTAATTTTCAAAGTTGAATTTTTTAGGTGCAATATCACAGTGGCCTGAAATTTGCACAGTGGCGCTGTTGCTACACCATCCTATGGACAGCTCTGCTCAATTGACCATAAATCTCCATAGGATGGTGTAGCAACAGCGCCACTGTACAATTTCAGGCCACTGTGATATTGCACCTAAAAAATTCAACTTTGAAAATTAATAACTTTTGAATGAAACACCTTTCAGCAGTGGGAGCACTCTTGTTTTACTCAGGGGGATAAACCCTACAACATATTATTTTTACATTTTAAGTATTACTATCCCTTTAATCACCATTTTTCATAGGACTGTTTTTACTTAAGGATTTCTTATCTTTTACATTTAAATTGAAGTACTGCCTAGTATCTATAGATTTATTTAGTGCCTTGACCTCTATATATCCTTTGAGCTCACATAAGGTAGTTCAAATAAATATGTGGCACTCCACAGGTTAATAGTTGGTGCAGCAGTGAAAGCAAAAGCTGTTAGTATGTATCCACTCAATACAACACAACTGAGTCTGAAAACACAGTCCCATATATCTCAACAGACGGAGACAGGGGCGTATTGTAGGGGAATACCAGCCTGGGCATTTTTTTTTAAAGCAGCCCACTAGCTGCACCGATGTCCCTATCAACGCCCCCTTGTGGTCCCTGTGCGGCATGGGAGAAGAGGCGCCAGGATATTATGTCATATCCTGGCTCTCTGCATTAACAAGGCCCATGATCTAGCGGCCCGCAGGGATACCCGATCCCCCGATAGGACAATCCACCCAAGGACAGACATATATCTGGAGATATGATATGTGTTACCAGATTAATTGGTCTCATCCATCTTTACCCTCACACGGGTATCTGTTGTGGATCCAGTCCTGGGGCATATGCACTAAGGTGTGATAAAGAGGTGATAAAGTGGAAATTACTTCTCCATTGATATCACTTCTCCAGTTCCTGTGTTAATCTATGGAACCTATTCACTAAGATCTCTGAATCTGAAGAAATCTTAGTGCATAGGCTCCATAGAATAACATAGGAACTGGAGAGGTAATATCACTGGAGAAGTTATCCCCTCTTTATCACCACTTAGTGAAACTCCCACATGCTTTGTAGGAAATGAAGGGAGAGATGCACTAAGGTGTGATAAAGAGGTGATAAAGCGGCGATGACTTCTCCAGTGATCTCACTTCTCCAGTTCCTATGTTATTGTATAGAGCCTATGCATTAGAGCTCCAAAGTTGGAGAGATCTTAGTGCATTTGCTCCATAGAATAACACAGATATTGGAGAAGTGATATCTCTGGAGATGTCATCTCCACTTTATCACCTTTTTATCATATCTTACTGCATCTCCCCCGACTTCTCCAGTGATATCGCTTCTCCAGTTCCTCTGTTATTCTATGGAGCCAATGCACTGAGATTTCTCCAGCTTTGGAGCTCTTAGTGCATAGACTCTATACAATAACATAGGGACTGGAGAAGTCATTTCAGCTTTATCACCTGTTTATCATTCTTTGTGCATAACCCTTGAAGCCTCAGGCTGCTTACGAATTGTTCTCCGGATGCCGATAAAGCTGCCATGTTCATGTTAGTGTGACATCTCCATCACAGCTTATAGCTTGTTAACCCTTTTAATGCCAGACGGGTATGGAACGCATTGCTTTCCATACCCCTCTGGCACTCAAAAGGTTAATGTGTTCTACTTCACCTTATCCTCCATAGTTTAATATGGATCTGAATACGACTCCACAAAAGAATGTACATCTCCGGTGAACAGGTCGGGACACCAACGTTTTTCATCCTCAGTGCAAGGTTATTACATACATATTATCAAGGGTTAACTACGTGCTCTAAGAACTGCTTGTATTGTAGAATTACTGCTCCTTAAAAGTGGCCAAAATCAAAGGTGTTTTATGGAAACCGACCCTCTTAAACCCTCATTACTGTAGCAGACCCAGTGTATTACAGCTACTGGTTTGTGTCAGTGAAGGATAATGCGGCGTGGAGAAGCCTCTCGGTTTTCTAATGGTTTAACCCTTTGAGTGCCAGAGAGGTATGCAACACACTGAGGGAAAAGAGGGACATTTGGGAGGTATGGAGCCCTAATATCTACAAAAGAGGGACACTTGGGAGGTATGGACCCCTAATATATCCTAAACAGGGCACTTTGGAGGTATGAACCCCTAATATCTCTTAAAGAGGGACACTTGGGAGGTACGGACCCCTAATATCTCTTACAGAGGGACACTTGGGAGGTATGGACCCCTAATATCTCCTAAAGAGGAACACTTGGGAGGTATGGACCCCTAATATCTCCTAAAGAGGGACACTTGGGAGGCATGGACCCCTAATATCTCCTAAAGATGGACACTTGGGAGGTATGGACCCCTAATATCTCCTAAAGAGGGACACTTGGGAGACATGGACCCTAATATCTCCTAAAGAGGGACACTTGGGAGGCACAGAGCCCTAATATCTCCTAAACAGGGACACTTGGGAGGTATGGACCCCTAATATCTCCTAAACAGGGACACTTGGGAGGTATGGACCCCTAATATCTCCTAAACAGGGACACTTGGGAGGTATGGACCCCTAATATCTCCTAAAGAGGCACACATGGGAGGTACAGACCCCTAATATCTCCTAATGAGGAACACTTGGGAGGTACGGACCCCTAATATCCCCTAAACTGGGACACTTTGGAGGTACAGACCCCTAATATCTCCTAAAGAAGGACACTTGATTGGTATGGACCCCTGATATATCCTAAACAGAGACAATTGAGATATATGTTACCCTTAATCTATCCTAAAGAGGGACACGTGGGAGGTACATACTCCTAATATCGCATAAAGATGGACACTTGGGAGGGATGCAGAAGTACTCTAGTCTTTAGTTAATCAGCCTCAGAATCCAGGTAGCATTTTGACTGTGGGGTTGTGATCAGCAGTCAGTTGGATGAATATTAATCACGCTAATGGCCACTATTCTGCAGATGTAGAATCTTATCAAGCTGTCCTAGTTTATAATGCAGCTCCAGACTTATCTAGAAAAATCGCCAGAGCACAATAAAGCGTATTTAATTCACATCCATTGGGGTGAGCGTGCTCGGTGCATATAATGAGTGATATGAATGTTTTTAATTCATTCTCACTTACTCCTCGATGCATTACAAGCTCGTAAGTGTATTCCAGAGCACAATGTAACACTTTTAAATCCATGGAACAAATTCTCTGGGGGGAACAAAGACTGTTTTCTGCTAATGGAACAAACTCTTACATTGCTCATACATCTGTTGAAGAAGAGTCTACATTTAAAAAGCTTGTGAATCATTATTGGCTGAGATATCTTGTTTGTTCAGACCAAGGAGCGAACAATAACAGGGCTGGATTTACATCCCAGGTGGAAACATTCTATTCACCCTTAGCTCTGCCAGTGGCCACACCTCCATTACTCAAATGACCACGCCCACAGTCCCTTTAAAGGAGCAGTGAACTTTTTTTTATAAAAACACAAATTTTACAGAGCATTTCCTGCTGCATAAAAGAAGGTCACTCCCATCGCTGTCAGATGTTTTATTTAAAAATTATAGCAGTTTAAATAATCAGGAAGTGTTTAATTCCTGATAGTTCTAACTGACAGGAAGTGAATTTACTGTGTTTACTTCCTGATAGTTCTAACTGACAGGAAGTGACAGGCAGTTTCTATCACATTCTATGGAGAACTGTATGTCTCTGACTTTTCTGACTTTCCTCTCCATTAGAATCTAACAGGAAATCTAATTAGAATTTGACCACTAGAGGGCACTGCTAATGTAAAGAAACATGGGTTTAAACTGTAATAACTCTGGAAATATAAATCTCTCTGCAGTGGGAGTATCATTATTTTACTCAACAGGAAAATTCCTACAATATATATTTTTTCATAAAAAAGTTTACTGCTCCTTTAAGTGTTTCCTGACAGAGAAAATACCCTGGCCTATAACAAGCAAGAATGAAAAGAAGCTTTAACCCCTTGGTTGCTAGAAATCCCTCAACAATGCTTTGGAGATATCTCTAGCTTCTGAGTGTTTAAAATATAGGCTGACCACATCACCTTTAACCGGGGAAGCATAGAAGAAATGCATACTGCAGGAATGCATTGATTTCAGTGAAGTACTGCTAAATGGCTATTTCCTATGTGTCCCCAGTTAAAGGTGAGATCTGGTCAGCCTATTAAAACAGGGCTGTCCAAGTTCAGTCCTCAAGGGCCAACAAAAGGCCGGGATGTACGGATTTCCCTGATTAAAGGGGAACTACCACCCCGCAATAACTTTACCTTAAATCATCTGGCGACTATCTGCTTAGTAGCGCTAGTCGCCAGAAATATTACCCGGTTCAAAAGATTTTTGCCTTTTGCTGACGGTCACAGGAGCAGGAAGCACGGACATCTCGTCACAGTGACGTCTGTGCGCCTGCGCTGTCAGTCCCTTTTGAGCCGGGTGGCTTTTGAAGACTGATTTAAGGTAAAGTTATTGCGGGGTGGTAGTTCCCCTTTAATCGCAGGTGAATCAGTAACAATGAATGATCCACTGATAAACCCACCTGTGGCCAATCACAGAAATCCTTATATCCTGGCCTGTTGGTGGCCCTAGAGGACTGAACTAGGACAGCCCTGATTTAACCCTTTGAGTGTCAGAGGGGTACACAACGCAACAGACTGGTGTAGGAACCCTGAAATTGCTCTGGCCACACCCACAATTCAGAATGCGGGTGTAGGCAGCACCACTGAGGCAAGGACCTTCGAAATTTGAAGGTCTTGGCGGCTGTCCCCTCTGCCTATTGGGAAAGCCAGCACTGAACAATAATAATTTTATATGTATGATTTTAACAGGCAATAAACCTGGAAAATAAAATAAAAATGAAACTTTACTTATATTGATTTAGAATATCACTTATTTTTAAACTCACATCTCAGTGGGAAATAGATTTAAAGGGTTAGTAATGCCATATTTAAAGGGATAGTAATACTTCGTTTTATCTTTATTTTATTTTATAGGCATTAAAAAAACATGAAGAACGATATAAGTCTTATCTCTCAAACCTTTATGGATTGAGAGATATTCACAAGCAAAGTTTCCCCTCCTGCCCCTTTTACCTAGTGTAAGCCATCTCTTCTCAGATGTGGAATCCAGTACATAGACCAGACAGATAACAGCAAGGGACAATCTTCTTCCTATGAGAACAATGAAGGCCCTGCTCACCTTGACAAGTTTTTCAGGTTTTTCCCTTATCTTAATTGAAGATTGTCCCTCTCTGCAGTCTACCTGGGCACCTCCCTTCTGCTCTAGCTGAACAGTGTTACATCAGTAAAAGGGGCGGGAGGGGGATACTTTATCATTGAATTACTCTTTGTACTACAACTCTGACAGAATTGAAATAACACTCTCCAAAGTCCAAATACTATGACGAATTTTTAGAGCTGCTTTTATTATGAAACATTAATATCCCTTTAAAGGGTTAGTAATGCCATATTTAAGTTGATGCAGTATTATAGATGTTAAACAAAATAAAGTATCAGGAGCAAGTCATGTTTTCAGGTTTCCCCCTTCCTCCCTTTTCCTTGTTGTCAGCTGTAAAGCTGACAGAAGGAGATCTGCGTCGGCCGACTCAAGGAGGCTCTTCAGCAGCGCCGAAATAGCGCAATCTAATAAGAACTACTTCATTGGAACGGTCTACAAAGTGTACCTGGTTTGCCTACAGCTCTTCATCCAAAGTGATAGCAACAGCGCCACCTGGTAACCTCAATAGAAAACTGCCGTTTCATTCAAAATAATTAACCTGAAATAATTTTGATTGAAGCATCGTCCAGCAGTGTGAGAACCCATCTTTTACTCAGGGAGAATGGCCCTACAATTTATATGTTTTCCATAATAAAAATGTGCTGTTCCTTTTATCATTTAACCATCTGAGTGCCAGAGGGGTGTGCATTGGACACCCCTCTGACATAAAAGGTTAAAGGTCAGTGAGGTGATCAACCCTTTTCAAAGCAATGCGTCGTGCATCCCTCAAAAGGTTAACATTAGTTCTTAGCTATGTAGGTGATCACCGTGTGAAATTTATATCCCAGAATCCCCTAGGTAAGGCATTCTATGTGCCCATAGCTCAAGCCATGGCCACACCTCCACTACTTATATGACCCTGCCCCAAATATCATCCACTATTTCCTGGCACAGAAAATACCCTTGGCTTCTAACAAGTAAGGACCAAAAAACGGATTTACCCCAAGACTTCTATAGAGATCTCTGACGTATTGCATTGAAATGCTTTGGAGATCTCTCTAGAACCCAAAGGCTGAAATAATAGCTATTAATGGTGTATAAAACTGGTGAAGAGACATTGAGAGTACTCTGACCACGCCCAAACTTCAGAAAGTGGGTGTGGTCAGAACTGCTGAGGCTCCACCCCTCAAAATTTGGAGTTCTAGGCCTTTGCCTACTCTGCTTATTGGGAATATCCGCCACGGGGATAATCTCTTGATAATCCCCTTGAGCAGACGGAGAGGGCTCATGTGCTGTGATCAGGGAGATGTAAATTATGTGATTTGCTTCATAAAGGGGGTGTGGCTTAATCTGGAGGGTGGGAATTACCATCTTTGTGTCATGAAGTGGGTGGGAAGTGGGCAGAACAGGGAGGGAAGGAGGAGAAGTGGGCGAGAAGTGGGAGGAACAGGGTCGGAAGGAGAAGTGGATGGGTAGTGGGAGGAACAGGGTGGGAAGGATGAGAAGTGGGTGGGAAGTAACCAGAACAGGGTGGGAAGGAAGAGAAGTGGGCACAAAGTGAGCACAACAGGGTGGGAAGGAGGAAAATGGGCAGGAAGTGGGAGGAACAGGCTGAAAAGGAGGAGAAGTGACAGAAAGTGGGAGGAGCAGGGTGGGAAGGAGGAGAAGTGGGTGGGAAGTGGGAGGAACAGGGTGGAAAGGAAGAGGAATGGGAGGGAAGTGACCAGAACAGGGAGGGAAGGAGGAGAAGGTGTCAGGATGTGGGAGGAACAGGGTGGGAAGGAGTAGAAGGTGGCAGGATGTGGGAGGAACAGGGTGGGAAGGAGTAGAAGGTGGCAGGACGTGGGAGGAAAAGGGTGGGAAGGAGTAGAAGGTGACAGGATGTGGGAGGAACAGGGTGGGAAGGAGTAGAAGGTGGCAGGATGTGGGAGGAACAGGGTGGGAAGGAGTAGAAGGTGGCAGGACGTGGGAGGAAAAGGGTGGGAAGGAGTAGAAGGTGACAGGATGTGGGAGGAACAGGGTGGGAAGGAGTAGAAGGTGGCAGGACGTGGGAGGAACAGGGTGGGAAGGAGTAGAAGGTGGCAGGACGTGGGAGGAACAGGGTGGGAAGGAGTAGAAGGTGACAGGATGTGGGAGGAACAGGGTGGGAAGGAGTAGAAGGTGGCAGGACGTGGGAGGAACAGGGTGGGAAGGAGTAGAAGGTGGCAGGACGTGGGAGGAACAGGGTGGGAAGCAGGAGAAGGTGGCAGGATGTGGGAGGAACAGGGTGGGAAGGAGTAGAAGGTGGCAGGACATGGGAGGAACAAGGTGGGAAGCAGGAGAAGTCGAAGGCATTTCAGAGGAAACTCCCCACCACCACAGAATTAGTATCTGTCCCTGGAGAACCAACAATTAAAGCAGAACTACCATGTCACCAAATGTTTAGCTTAACTAAGTCCCCTTCTGGCGACTAGCTGCTTAGTAGTGCTAGTCGCCAGAATTATTACCTGATTTAATAGATAAATGCTTTATTCCCTCAGCTGTCAGTAGCACGGCTCGTGAACATCTTACCAGAATGACGTCCGTACGCCTGCGCTGTCAGTCCCAGCCGGAGCCAAATGGCTCCTAACAACGCCTCCTAGTCCCTGCTGGAACTGACAGCGCAGGCATGAGGACATCATTCTGGCAAGATGTTCGCGCTCCGTGCTACTGACAACTGAGGGAATAAAGCATATATCTATTAAATCAGGTAATAATTCTGGAGACTAGCGTTACTAAGCAGCTAGTCGCCAGAAGGGGACTTAGTTAAGCTAAACATTTGGTGACATGGTAGTTCTGCTTTAATTGTTGGCTCCGGCTGGGACTGACAGCGCAGGTGTACGGACGTCATTCTGGTAAGATGTTCACGCTCCGTGCTACTGACAACTGAGGGAATAAAGCATATATCTATTAAATCAGGTAATAATTCTGGAGACTAGCGTTACTAAGCAGCTAGTCGCCAAAAGGGGACTTCGTTAAGATAAACATTTTATGACATGGTAGTTCAGGTGGCGTAACAAAAGGGGTCGCAAGGGTCGCATCTGCGAATGGGCCCTTCACTCTCAGGGGCCCCGGCCGCCCTCTGCGACCCGCTCGCCACACGCCCGCAGCAACCTGTAAAACAGGGCAGCACTGTGCACAGCTGATCTCCCGGCGGCCGGCGCTCTAGTAATGCAGAGAGTTGACATAATCTCCCAGCGCTCTGCATTACTAACAACCGCGCGGGAGTTCCAGTCAGAGGTCGTCTGTGCTGAATCTGTCAAGTCACACACCACTAGACCACAAGGGACTCGAGGTAGGAGGACGGGGGGTCAGAAGGGGCATTGTGGAGAATGAGGAGCATTGCGATGGGGGCAATGTTGAAGGGGTAATATGGATAATGAGGGGCATTGTGGAAGAGGCATTGTAGAAGGGGCAATGTGGTGGTGGCCAATGTGCTTGAGGGGGGCCAATGTGGTCGGGGGAGCCCATGGCGATTCTTGCGCCAGGGCCCGGTGGCTTCTAGTTACACCTCTGGGTAGTTTCACTTTAACTGTAAAAACTGGAGTCTCCAGGACATATCCAGAGTATGAATATCAGTTGTAACCCAAGCACGACAGGAGAACTGCAATTTTTCCACCATTGTTTTAGGGCAGTGGAATTGTGGGAATTTTTATTTCTCATCTATAATGCAGTTGGATTGCCTCCTCCTCCTTGCCCCACTTTTCGTTGCGGCTATGGCTCACATACTATAATAAAGATGTGTCATTCTAAACAATTTACAGCCCCAGAATCCCACTCGTCATCCTTTCTCAGAATACGGCCCGATAGAGAATGACTCACGTCCTTTACATGGAAGAGCTGTTCCACACTCACACAAATTGAACCTATTTCCAAAGCCTGAAACTAATTTGATTAAATTGCTGTTTTTTGTCTCTGTAACTCTCCGCACTTTGAGTATGTTACGTGTTCCCAGAACTGATTAGTTGTTCGTTTTCAATTAGAAAGGTAATTTTCTCAGAGACTGAAAAGGAATAAGGTTGTTAAAAGAGGATCTGACCGGCCCTGTTTACATGGGGGTTGTTGATTCTGTTAGATCCCTCAAGAAGGGGGATACCCTAAACCAGGGGCGTCCAAGTGTTCTCAATTGTGGGCCATTTGATCAGAGATCGATATGTGTAAGGGTAAACATGTCCCCACAATGAAAAGGGTGATATTCTGATATCAAGGGCTTAAAGGGACAGTAATGTCCCATGAAAAATTATGCTTGTTTTGTAGAGTTTTAAAAAATAAGTTATCTGGCACAAATAACAGTTGTAAATAGTGATGAGCGAGCATGCTCGGCCGAAGCTCAGTTCGGCTCGAGCATCGCTCTGCTCGGCACATGGCGGTACTCGTACGAGTACCGCATGTACTCGCCCGCCATGTTCGGGTCTCCTCCCCGCACGTTTCGCGGCTGCTGCGCAGCCAATAAACGTGCGGGGAGGCTCTGACATCAGTGTAATGCCAGCAGCCATGTTGGCTGCTGGCATTACACTGATTGGCTGGCCAGAACCCGTGATCGGGTGCTGTATAGCACCCGACGCGCGAGTTCGGCTCATTCTTAGCCAGGGATAGATGCGCTTAGGCAGGGAAAGTCAGTGTAGGGAGAATAAAATTGTTGAAACTCTTTCAAGACCCAAAAGTCCTTTTTAGGACTGTTGTGTGTGGGGGCAGCATTTATATTTTGTTTGGGGGGGCACAATTTCCTTTTTTTTGTGGGGGGGATATATGTAAGGTGACATATAATACTAGATGCACAGGAAGTCAGTGTAGGGAGAATAAAATTGTTGAAACTCTTTCAAGACCCAAAAGTCCTTTTTAGGACTGTTGTGTGTGGGGGCAGCATTTATATTTTGTTTGGGGGGGCACAATTTCCTTTTTTTTGTGGGGGGGATATTTGAAAGGTGACATATAATACTAGATGCACAGGAAGTCAGTGTAGGGAGAATAAAATTGTTGAAACTCTTTCAAGACCCAAAAGTCCTTTTTAGGACTGTTGTGTGTGGGGGCAGCATTTAATTTTTTTGGGGGTGGCAGAATTTCATTTTTTTGTGGGGGGGACATGTTCTAAGGTGACATTGTACTAGGTGCACAGGGACAAATATTTCACAGTGCAGTGACAAGCTGACATATTCTGTTAGGTGCACAGGGCCAATGATTTTACAACGCAGAGACAAAAAGGGCCATTTTAAACGTGTGCCTAGCCATAGATTATTGTCACATTCTGTTTAGTGTGCAAATTCACAAATTAACGTCACATATTCCATTCACTGTGCCTAGCCGCAGATTAGCGTCACATTCTGTTTCGTGTGCCAAGCCGCAGATTAGCGTCACATTCTGTTTCGTGTGCCTAGCCGCAGATTAGCGTCACATTCTGTTTAGTGTGCAAATTCACAAATTAACGTCACATATTCCGTTCACTGTGCCTAGCCGCAGATTAGCGTCACATTCTGTTTCGTGTGCCTAGCCGCAGATTAACGTCACATTCTGTTTCGTGTGCCTAGCCGCAGATTAGCGTCACATATTGTTTAGTGTGCCTAGCCGCAGATTAACGTCACATATTGTTTAGTGTGCCTAGCCGCAGATTAGCGTCACATATTGTTTAGTGTGCCTAGCCGCAGATTAGCGTCACATTCTGTTTAGTGTGCAAATTCACAAATTAACGTCACATATTCCGTTCACTGTGCCTAGCCGCAGATTAGCGTCACATTCTGTTTCGTGTGCCTAGCCGCAGATTAGCGTCACATTCTGTTTCGTGTGCCTAGCCGCAGATTAGCGTCACATTCTGTTTCGTGTGCCTAGCCGCAGATTAGCGTCACATATTGTTTAGTGTGCCTAGCCGCAGATTAACGTCACATATTGTTTAGTGTGCCTAGCCGCAGATTAGCGTCACATATTGTTTAGTGTGCCTAGCCGCAGATTAGCGTCACATTCTGTTTAGTGTGCAAATTCACAAATTAACGTCACATATTCCGTTCACTGTGCCTAGCCGCAGATTAGCGTCACATTCTGTTTCGTGTGCCTAGCCGCAGATTAGCGTCACATTCTGTTTCGTGTGCCTAGCCGCAGATTAGCGTCACATATTGTTTAGTGTGCCTAGCCGCAGATTAACGTCACATATTGTTTAGTGTGCCTAGCCGCAGATTAGCGTCACATATTGTTTAGTGTGCCTAGCCGCAGATTAGCGTCACATTCTGTTTCGTGTGCCTAGCCGCAGATTACCGGCATATATTCCGTTTAATATGAAGAAGGCGGGTAAAAAGGGACGGGGAAGTGGACGTGATCCTGATAGTTCAGGGCGCGGGTCAGGACGCGTAGAAACTGTGCCTGGTGCCAGAGCACAAGAAAGAAAGACATCCACCATACCTAGCTTCATGTCTCAGTTTACAGGGCGTCGCAGGACATCACTCTCGAGGTCAGACCACTGCGAACAGGTGGTCGGTTGGATTTCAGCTGATACTGCTTCCAGTCGGTTAAGCACCACCCTGTCTTCCACCAAGTCCACTCTCACTAGCCAAGAGTCTGGTCAACATAATCCTCACCCTGATCATCCTTCCTCCCACCATAGAGGGTCTGGCCAAAGAAGTGATCCCACACTGGGATATAGTGAGGAGCTCGTCTCATCACCAATCCTTGATTTGAACCTCTCTCCAAGCACGCTTGCAGAGGAACATGAGATCTTGTGCCCTGATTCACAACCTCTAGAGGGTACCCAATCACAAGAAGATGACAGAGGGGAACGGCATTTAAGGTCAAAGGAAGTGGATGATGATGATGATGAGACACAGTTGCCATCAAATCAACCACAATTACTGTCTCAAGACCTTGATGAGGAGGATGATACACAGTTGTCAATGACTGAGGATGTGGTGGGATCAAGAAATAAGGAGGATGATCAGAGTGAGGAAGTGGAGGAGGACTTGGTGGACGATGAGGTCACTGACCCCACCTGGGAAGGTGGAAAGCCGAGCGATGACAGCAGTCCTGAGGGTGAGCCATCTGCAGCACCGCAACAGGCTGGAAGAGGCAGTGGTGTGGCTAAAGAAAGAAGGCGGACCGCACCAAACCGGCCCGCAAATGTTCCACGGAGCACCCCCTTGCGTAAATCTCCCTTGCCAAGGGCTAGGTGTTCCGCGGTATGGCGTTTTTTTAAGGAAAGTGCGGACGACAAAAGAATTGTAGTTTGCAACCTGTGCCACACCAGAATGAGCCGAGGCATGAACACTAGCAACCTCACCACCACCAGCATGATCCGACACATGGCATCCAAGCACCGTAATAAGTGGGAGGAACGCCCGGATCGCCAATCTGTGTCTGCAGGCCACACCACTGCCTCCTCTTCCCCTGTTTTCGGTGCCGGCCAATCGCCTGTCGAAGGCGCAGGCCCGCATACCTCCCGCCCTGCACCTGTACCATCTGAAGCACCATCAGCGACCACATCCACTTCCCTGTCCCAGCGCAGCGTCCAAATGTCGTTACCCCAGGCATTTGAGCGCAAGCAAAAATACCCAGCCACCCACCCACAGGCCATAGCACTAACCTCACACCTTTCCAAATTACTGGCCATCGAAATGCTGCCATTTAGGCTTGTGGACACTGAGTCCTTCCGCAGCCTGATGGCAGCAGCTGTCCCTCGGTACGCAGTCCCCAGCCGCCACTACTTTTCCCGGTGTGCCGTCCCCGCCTTACACCACCATGTGTCCCTTAACATCACCCGTGCCCTGACCAACGCAGTTACTGGGAAGGTCCACTTAACGACTGACACATGGACAAGTGCTTGTGGCCAGGGACGCTACATTTCCCTGACGGCACACTGGGTGAATGTCGTGGAGGCTGGGAGCGACTCGGACCCTGGGATGGCACAGGTGCTACCCACGCCGAGGATTGCGGGCCCTACCTCCATCAGGGTTTCCGCCAGCACCTACGTTATTGGCTCCTCCTCCTCCTCCTCCGTTTCCACCTCCTAATTCTCTGCGCGCAGCGCCACTCACCCATCAGCCGGTAGCTGGAAGCAGTGTAGTACTGCAGTGGGGAAGCGTCAACAGGCCGTGCTGAAGCTGATCTGCCTTGGGGACAAACAGCACACGGCCTCAGAGCTGTTGCAGGGGATTAGTCACCAGACCGAGCAGTGGCTCTCGCCACTCAACCTGCAACCAGGCATGGTTGTGTGTGATAATGGGCGTAACTTGGTGGCGGCTTTGGAGCTCGGCAAGCTCACACACGTACCATGCCTAGCGCATGTATTTAATTTAGTGGTTCAGCGATTTCTAAAAACCTACCCCAATTTGCATGATCTCTTGACGAAGGTGCGCCGCGTGTGTGCACATTTCCGTAAGTCATCTACAGCTTCAGCCGGCCTGTTGACGCTGCAGCAGCGCTTACAATTGCCAGCTCACCGGCTGCTGTGTGACGTGAGCACGCGCTGGAACTCCACCTTCCACATGTTGGCCCGGCTTTGTGAGCAGCAGAGGGCAGTAGTGGAGTACCAGCTGTTACACGGTCGTCGCCTCTCCGTTCAACTTCCTCTAATCAGAAGTGAGGAGTGGGAATGGATGTCAGACCTCTGTGAGGTTTTACGCAATTTTGAGGAATCGACACAGATGGTGAGCGGCGATAACGCTATTATCAGTGTAACCATCCCACTTCTGTGTCTACTGAAACGCTCGCTGCTCACAATTAAAACCGACGCTTTGCATGTGGAAGAGGTGGAAATGGGGGAGGAAGAGCTTACACAAGGTGATAGCCAGAGCACCCTCACTTCGTCTTCTCAGCGACAATTGGAGGAGGCGGAGGAGGAGGAGGAGGAGGAGGAGGAAAAAGACACGGTTGCCTCCGCTACAGAGGGTAGCCATGGAACTTTATTTCCATCTCTTCAGCGTGGGTGGGCAGAAGAGGAGGAAGAGGATGAGGAGATTGAGAGTCATCCTCCTGGTGAGGACAGCGAAATCTTGCCTGTTGGTACTCTGGCACACATGGCTGACTTTATGTTAGGCTGCCTTTCCCGTGACCCACGCGTTATACGCATTTTAGACAACACGGATTACTGGGTGTTCACCCTTCTGGACCCCCGCTACAAAGAGAATTTCTCATCTCTCATTCCTCCGGTGGAGAGGACAAGCAAAATGGTGCAATACCAGAAGGTTCTTGTCGAAAAATTGCTCCAAAATTTTCCATCTGACAACGCTGGCGGCAGAGTACGTGCTACCTTGGCCAACCGAGAAGGGGAGAAAAGGGGAGCACACAGCAGTTCCGACAAAGGCAGGGCAACACTCTCCAAGGCGTGGGACACCTTCATGACACCCCGCCAGCACCCTCACCCTGATGCGTGGCCTAGTGTCACAAGGAGGGAAAAGTTTTGGAAGATGGTGAAGGAGTACGTAGCAGACCGTGTCAGCGTCCTCACTGATCCCTCTGTGCCTTACAACTACTGGGTGTCCAAGCTGGACACGTGGTATGAACTGGCACTCTACGCCTTGGAGGTGCTGGCCTGCCCTGCCGCCAGCGTTCTGTCTGAGCGGGTATTTAGTGCTGCTGGTGGCATCATAACAGATAATCGTATCCGCCTTTCCACCGAAAATGCTGATAGGTTGACACTTATAAAAATGAACAAGGCCTGGATTTCCCCTGACTTCTCCACTCCACTGGAGGAAAGCCCCGGGTGAACATAAAGTCACTTTAGATATGTTATTTACAATGATGGGAATACTCTGTATTCCCATTCACCCCTTCCACCCAAAAAACGGGTATATGGTTGACTCTTAATCTTCTCATCCTCCTCCTCCTCTTCCATATGCCCTGTGATATAATTTTTATATAGGGCCAGCTCACCAGCGGGCCCTGTGATATAATTTTTATATAGGGCCAGCTCACCAGCGGGCCCTGTTTGACAATTTTTGTATAGGTCAGCTCACCAGCGGGCCTTCTCATATAATGTTTTATTGGGTCAGCTCTCTAGCGGGCCCTCTCATATAATGTTTTATAGCGTCAGCTCACTAGCGGGCCTTCGCATATAATGTTTAGGATGGTCAGCTCCGCAGCAGACCCTCACCCATAATGTTTTAGATGGTCGGCTCAGCAGCAGACCCTCATTCCTAATGTTTTAGATGGTCAGCTTAGCGGCATGCCCTCGCCCCTAATGTTTTAGAGGGTCACCAGCAGGCCATTAATCCTAATTTTTCAAGGGTGTGTATGATGCCCTCCTTTATGTGTAATAAAGGGTGTATTGGAGTGACATTTCAGTCTAATTTTTGGCAGCCCTTTCACTTAGTGCATAGGCTTTATGAGTGTTGGACCACTACCTGAACTATTGTACCACAATGTGAATGAGGCCCTCCATTTTGTGATATACAGGTTGTATCGGAGTGCCTCAGGTCCTCCCATTGAATTAAATAGGGCTGGGGTGTTCGACAGAGCAGAAGGTAGTTCTTGGCTTCATCCACTAAGTCACTTCGTCACTTTTACTCAATGGATCAGACCCCACTGTTCCGACTATAAATTTTGGACTTAACAAGGGCAAACGGACATGTTGTAAAACCTGTGGTAGCTGCGGCCTCCGTTCCTGAATGCTGTACCTTACCCGGGCCATAACCACGTTGAACACCTGCTTTACGCTGCGCACGTTTCCCTCTTAATCATGGCCCCAGTTCCGAAAAATCAATGAAATTTTTTGCAGAATTTGCAGATGATATACAAGTAAATATACAGCAAATACTGTTTGGTAACAATTTTTCGCCTAAAATCGTTTTTATCTTCCTTTTTGTGTGTTTTACGGTCAGTCTGTAAAAATGGCGTACTACGGGCGAAACATCGTTCCCAGCAGCGATGTTGGAGTCCAAGATGCATCCAGACATCCTCCCTATGCTGTCCCTGAACCATTTCTGTGGTGTTTCCATCATATTCTGACCTTTTCCTATGAACCAGGCACCCTCCCCTCATCAGAGCAGGGGGTGCCTGGTGTAATGCTCGAGTCCTCCCATTGACTTCAATGGGGCTCGGGTGCTCAGCCGAGCACTCGAGCCTCCGGGGGCGCTCGGCCAGAGCACCCGAATACCCGAGCATCGGGGTGCTCGATCATCACTAGTTGTAAAGCTTCCAGCAGGAGATTCAAGTCGTGAGACTCGAGGAGGCTCTTCAGCAGAGATGAAATTGCGTTATTTAAATAGAACTACTTCATGGGAACAGTCTACAAAGTGTGCTTGAAAACCAGGCACACTTTGTAGACCTTTCCAATGAAGTAATTCTTTTTAAATAACGTGATTTCGGCTCTGCTGCAGAGCCGGACCGGGATCTCCTGTTGCCAGCTAGACGCTGACATCAGGAGAAGAGGAGGGAGGGAGGAACTTTTATGGTTTGAGAGATAGGATTTGTGCCAAATAACTTATTTTTTAAACCTCTACAAAACAAGTATAATTTTTTATGGGACATTAGTGTTCCTTTAAAGCATTGTTCATTGTAATAGTTAACAGTGAAAATCATAACCTACACGCTGCACACGCTGATGGACCTCAGAGCAATTCACTACAACAATGATTTTAATGAATGTAGGAATCACACTTCCAACCGCTGCAAGTACTTACATCCATGTATGTTAACCCTTTGAGCACGAGAGTGGTTCCGTGGCAAGCGTACCCCTCCAATGCCTATAGGGTAAACAAACATGGATGCACCAGCAATGGTTGGATGTGTGATTCCTACATCCATTAAATTATTGTTGTAGTGAATTGTTCTGAGGTCCATCAGAGTGTGCAGCGTGTAGGTTATGATTTTCAAAGTTATCTATTACATTGTGCAACGCTTTAAGCCTGCAATATCAGAATCTCACTCTTTTGATACGGGCAAGATTCTGATATTGGCCTTTTCATTGTGGCGACATGTTTAATGTGTCGTATTCTTTGTCGCCCAATAGCGGGTGATGTATCAAAAGGATACCGCCACATTTTGCCCACGGTCTGCACTTGGACATCCCTGCCCTAAACCTGTATAAAACAAGGACTGTGGGAACATTTAGCCCCCACCTGATACCAAGAGTCAAGGCTTTCAGAACATACTTGAATTTTGTTTATAACTAGTATGAAAGCCTATGTACACGGGCTAAAGTGCCACCCTGCTCCGGATCAGTGCGTTCCGCCAGTCTCTACTGTGCATGACTGCATGGTTCCGCCAGTCTCTACTGCGCATGACTGCATGGTTCCGCCAGTCTCTACTGTGCATGACTGCATGGTTCCGCCAGTCTCTACTGCGCATGACTGCATGGTTCCGCCAGTCTCTACTGTGCATGACTGCATGGTTCCGCCAGTCTCTACTGCGCATGACTGCATGGTTCCGCCAGTCTCTACTGCGCATGACTGCATGGTTCCAGCAGTCTCTACTGCACATGTGCGGTTACGCACACAGGAATCTATGCAGCATAGCAATTTATGTATATTGATTTACAGAGGAGTCAACTGGACACAAAAGAAGTAGTTTATTGTTGGCCATCCAGCTGTTGAGGACAACTCCCATCCCTTCCGAACAAGCCAATGGATACAGCAGTTGGAGGGCCGAGAATTGACTACACGTGATGTAAAGCAAGGCGTTCATCCCTAACGCTGAAATAATATCAGTTTCCGCATCTGAGAAAAACATTACTGGTCCAGAGATGTAATCTTACTAGCCTGACCCAATGTTAAAGCAGATCTCATGTCTGTTAAAATCCTTCCCCTATTTACCTTACCCTGACCAGAAAATCCTATGAATCTTGCCTTTGTTCAAAAGATCACATCCTCAGTCAGTTCTAGATGTGGGTTCCAGAGATGCGGACATAACAGTGGATGGTGTTTTTTTTTCGAAGTGGAGCAGGGAGAGTGCACTAGTCTACTTAACCCTTTACAGACTAGAGAAGTGCAAAGCAATGCATTGCCCACACCCTCTGGTACTTAAGAGTTAAGATTATCATGAGAATTTAGCGGCTTTTGAGATCTTATGGTCCTGATACCAGTGTTATGTCTGCCTCTATTTCCTCCAGAACTGAATGTGCAAATTACATAGGGGCCATTGAGATCTTCTGTCCAGTTGTTAGCTCTTGTTTAAAGGGATAATAATGTTTCACAAAAAAAACAGCTCCAATTAATCTTCATAGTATTTGGGCCATGGAGATTGTTATTTCAACACTGTCAGAGTTGTAGTTCAAGAGTAATTGCATGATAAAGTATTCCTCTCCTGCCCTTTTTACCTATTGTAAGCCACCTCCCCTCAGATGTGGAATCTGGTCTCTTGACCGGACAGATCACAACAAGGGACAATCTTCTTACTGTGATCATAAGGAAAATCCTGCCCCCCTTGACAGGTTTTTCAGGTTTTCCCTTATGATCACTGAAGATTGTCCATCTCTGTGATCCATCCGGACAGTCTTGCTGCTCTGAGTTGAGCAGTGTTACAGCAGTAAAAGGGGCGGGAGGGGGATATTTTATCATTCAATTACTCTTGAACTACAACTCTAACAGTACTGAAATAACACTCTCCGTGGCCCAAATACTATGAAGATTAATTGGAGCTGCTTTCTTTTTTAAACACAGAGAATAGCATACATTGTTTTACTTGTCTGCTCGATTGTTTTTTTAACCCTTTGAGTGCCAGAGAGGTATGCAACGCATTGCTCCGCAATACGTTGCCCACCCCTCTGGCGCTCAAAGGGTTAACAGTCACGGACTAATAGACTAGTGGAAACGTCTAGCCCTTTTAACCCTGTGTCCCATCACAATGCAGGGACCATCATGCAGTCCTTTTGACAAGTCATTCATCTTGTCTAATCCTGTTCCCTGCTCAGTGAGTGATGAGACAGCGGTCCGGAGCTGACAGCTTGCTGTTCAGCCTGAAGAATGGATCTACATCCTGATAATGTGTCATACGCAAAAAGAAAAGTGGTGCAATTCTGACCATATCCACTGCACCATAGGAATCACATCAAAAATCAAAAGAAAAGCAATGAGTTGGATACCTCTCTGGCACGCAACAGATTTAGGCCTTTAATGCTAACGAGGTCTCCAACACATAAAAAGACCCATTTATATTAAAGGGATAGTAATTCTAAAAATGTAAAAAAATATATATATTACAGGGTTTATCCCTCTGAGTAAAACAAGGCTACTCCCACTGCTGAAACATGTTTTATTCAAATGTTATTACAGCTCAAACGTGATTATTTTAGGTGCAGTATCACAGTGGCCTGAAAGTGTACAGTGGTTCTGTCTCTACACTGTTCTCTGGACAGATCTGGTCAGTTGGCCATAAATCTCCATTGGATGGTGTAGCAACAGCACCACTGTACAATTTCAGGCTACTGTGATACTGCACCAAAATCAAGTTTGAGCTGTAATAACCATTGAATAAAACACCTTTTAGCAGTGGGAGACCCCTTGTTTTACTCAGGGGAATAAACCCTTCAGCATACTTTTTTTTACAATTTTAGTATTACTATCCCTTTAATGGGCATTTGGTTTGTCCTCAGAATAAATACATTTTTGCTTTTCTTATGTGGCTGCTTACACTGAGTTTAGGAGATATTAGTGGTCCGTACCTCCTAAGTGTCCCTCTTTAGGAGATATTAGGGGTACATGCCTTCCAAGTGTCCCTCTTTAGGAGACATTAGGGGTCCATATCTCGCAAATATCCCTCTTTAAGAGATATTAGGGGTCCATACCTCCCAAGTGTCCCTCTTTAAGAGATATTAGGGGTCCATACCTCCCAAGTGTCCCTCTTTAAGAGATATTAGGGGTACATACTTCCCAAGTGTCCCTCTTTAGGAGATATTATGGATCCTACCTCATAAGTGTATCACCCTGGTGTCCCTGTTCTTAGGAGATCAGACTGTGTGGTGTGTATAGAAGTGTATCACCCTGGTGTCCCTGTGTTTAGGAGATCAGACTGTGTGGTGTGTATAGAAGTGTATCACCCTGGTGTCCCTGTGTTTAGGAGATCAGACTGTGTGGTGTGTATAGAAGTGTATCACCCTGGTGCCCCTGTGTTTAGGAGATCAGACTGTGTGGTGTGTATATAAGTGTATCACCCTGGTGTCCCTGTGTTTAGGAGATCAGACTGTGTGGTGTGTGTATATAAGTGTATCACCCTGGTGTCCCTGTGTTTAGGAGATCAGACTGTGTGGTGTGTATATAAATGTATCAGACAGTGTGGTGTGTATATAAGTGTATCACCCTGGTGTCCCTGTGTTTAGGAGATCAGACTGTGTGGTGTGTAGGGTTGCCACCCGGCCGGTATTTTACCGGCACAGCCGGTAATTAGCACTGCTGAGCCGGTGCCGGTATAACCTCTATACCGGCCATTGAAAAGCCGGTATTACTGCTTTGCCCCGCTTCCCAGACCACTTTGGCAGCCTTTAATGATGTTGCCGACTAGGGCTGCAACAACTAATCGATTCGTTGAGCAACGATTAGTTGTGCAGCCCCACAGCCGCCGGATACTGCTGTCTTACTTCCTGCACTGCCGACATCCGGAGCGCAACCACTCCAAATGCGGAGACGCCGCGTGGAGCGTGCAGGTATTTTCTTCCTCTGTTCTGAGGCCAGTTTAAAACTGGCGCCCAGATAGAGGAAGAAAACCCCTGCACACTACATGCGGCGTCTCCGCGTTTGGAGTGGTTGCGCTCCGGATGTCGGCAGTGCAGGAAAGTGAAAAAGAGGTACGGGAGAGAGAGGCACAAGGGGGAGAGAAAGAGAGCAGTACATGGGGGTGAAAGAGGCACAAGGGGGAGAGTGAAGTACATGGGGGTGAAAGAGGCACAAGGGGGAGAGTGAAGTACATGGGGGTGAAAGAGGCACAAGGGGGAGAGTGAAGTACATGGGGGTGAAAGAGGCACAAGGGGGAGCGACAGAGAAGTACATGGGGGTGAAAGAGGCAAAAGGGGGAGAGAGAGAGAAGTACATGGGGAGAAAGAGGCAAAAGGGGGGAGAGAGAGAGAAGTACATGGGGGTGAAAGAGGCAAAAGGGGGAGAGAGAGAGAAGTACATGGGGGTGAAAGAGGCAAAAGGGGGAGAGAGAGAGAAGTACATGGGGGAGAAAGAGAGGCAAAAGGGGGGGAGAGAGAGAAGTACATGGGGGAGAGAGACAAAAGGGGGAGAGAGAGAGAAGTACATGGGGGAGAAAGAGAGAGGCAAAAGGGGGGGAGAGAGAGAAGTACATGGGGGAGAGAGGCAAAAGGGGGAGAGAGAGAAGTACATGGGGGAGAGAGGCAAAAGGGGGAGAGAGAGTACATGGGGGAGAAAGAGGCAAAAGGGGGAGAGAGAGAGAGAGAGAGAGAGAGAGAAGTACATGGGGGAGAAAGAGGCACAAGGGAGAGAGAGAAGTACATGGGGGAGAAAGAGGCACAAGGGGGAGAGAGAGAAGTACATGGTGTGAAAGAGGCACAAGGGGGAGTGAGAAGTACATGGGGTGAAAGAGGCACAGGGGGAGAGAGAAGTACATGGGGGAGAGAGAGGCACAAGGGGGAGAGAGAGAAGTACATGGGGGAGAGAGAGGCACAAGGGGGAGAGAAGTATTTACTCAGTAGGAAATACTCTTGTGGGTTCTTCTTTGGTTCTAGGGCAGCTGCCAGCCTTTATGACATTATTACAAAGGGATTCTGCATTAACCTCCTTGGGAACCAGAGAGGTTAATGTTTGGAAATGTGTTTCATTCCCATCTAGGCCTCAAAGGCTTAACTGTGAGGTCTGATCACCTTTGTGTGTAGGGGATCCTTCACCACACTGGTCTGGGAGAGCATAGTCTGAGAGAGAGAGAGTGTGTGAGTGCTTAGTCTGAGAGAGAGTGTGTGAGTGCTTAGTCTGAGAGAGAGTGTGTGAGTGCTTAGTCTGAGAGAGAGAGTATGAGTGCTTAGTCTGAGAGAGTGTGAGTGCTTAGTCTGAGAGAGAGATTGCTTAGTCTGAGAGAGAGAGAGTATGTGTGCTTAGTCAGAGAGAGTGTGTGTATGTGCTTAGTCTGAGAGACTGAGTGCTTAGTCAGAGAGAGAGAGACTGCTTAGTCTGAGAGTGGTCATGCAACATTCTGCCCCTTTTGTGGCTCCTCCCTTTTGTAGCTCCTCCCTTTTGTGACTCCGCCCTCACCGACCCACAGCTATGGCCGGTATTTTTTTTAGGAAAAGGTGGCAACCCTAGTGGTGTGTATATAAATGTATCAGACTGTGTGGTGTGTATATAAGTGTATCACATTGCTCCACAGCAATAAAACTCAAATTAGTGTTTATATAATCTTCAGTATATGTGTTTAGTAATTCATCTGTGTAAATAAAACACTGTGGTCTTTTTCTAAATCCTCTATCCAGTTAGATAAAGAGGTCATGATGTAACCAAAAAATTCTCTGTCATGCCCCACCCACCAGTAATGCTCCAGCAACACCCCCTAAAAGCACAAGCGTGCCTCTTTGGTCAATTAAAAAATTGGGAGGTATGCAGTAAAGGTGAGGTGCCCTTCAAATCTTGGCCCTATAGGCAGGGCCGGATTTGTAATTAGGCAGAGTAGGCATCTGCCTACAGGCACACCCCACAGAGGGGCACCTGTCATTGGGATCATCCTTTGTTGCCTCCCCCGCCTGGCGCCGCAACATCATGTTGAGGTCTGTGCCTTCTCCGGCACAGACCTGTAGCTGCTGAGCTCCCTTGTCGGCTCTTTAGTAATGCAGAGCACTGGGAGATGACATCATCTCCCAGCGCTCTGCATTACTGAAGAGAAGACCATGCAGGAGCTCAAGCAGCTACAGGTCTGTGCAGAAGGAGGCAAAGACCTCTCCTGCTGCTGGACCTCCAGGGAGGTAGGAAACGGAAACTGGGGGTGGGGAGGCAATGTGAGGGTAATATGGAGATAATGGGGGCAATGTGAGGGCAATGTGGAGATGATGGGGGGAAGTTGGAGCTGCTGGGGGCAATGTGAGGGCAATATGGAGAAGATGAGGGCAATATGGAGCTGATGGGGGGCAATGTGAGGGCAATACGGAGATGATGAAGGCAATGTGAGGGCAATATGGAGCTGATGGGGGGCAATGTGGAGATGATGGGGGGCAATGTGAGGGCAACATGGAGATGATGGGAGGCAATGTGGAGATTAGGAGCATTGTGGACTGGAGATGGCCAATGGGGGTCGCTTCAGATTTCTGTGCCTACAGGCTCCTGAGATGTAAATCCGGCCCTGCCTATAGGTGGTTGCCCACCCTGCCTAACGGGAAATGCAGCCTTAAGACTTGTAATAAATGTATGCAAGCTTACAGTTTTCACTGAGCACTTCCACCAGATAATGTCATTAATGTTTTTATATATCCATTGTATCTCCATACTATAAAATCATCCACTGTAACTCCATACTATAATATCATCCACTGTAATTCTAAACTATAAAATCATCCACTGTAAATTCAGACAATGAAATCATCCACTGTAACGCAAGGCTATGAAATCATCCACTGTAAAAACTCCAGACTATGCAATCATCTGCTGTAGCTCCAGACTATGAAATCATCCACTGTAACTCCATACTATAACATCATCCACTGTAGCTCCAGACTATGAAATCATCCGCTGAAATTTAAGACTAGAAAATGATATGCTGTAATTCCAAATGATAAAATCATCTGCTGTAACCCCGGACTACAAAATCATCCACTGTAATTCCAAATGATAAAATCATCTGCTGTAATCCCAGACTACAAAATCATCCGCTGTAATTCCAGTCTATAAAATCATCCGCTGTAATTCCAGACTATAAAATTATCCGCTGTAATTTCAGATTATAAAATCATCCGCTGTAATTCCAGACTATAAAATCATCCACGGTAATTCCATTCTATAAAATCATCCGCTGTAACTCCAGACTATAAAATCTGATCTGCACTCCAGGAAAGTTATTAATCTTTCAGAAATCTGATTTCAAAATCTCTTTTATCCTTTATTTAGTGCTTTGGTAGATACATGTTTGAAAATAAACTCTATATTTTTTATAATGTTTTGCTTGTAACATAATATTCACTTTGAAATATTAAATTGATATGGAACCACTGTTTGCATGTATAAAGGGTAATTATCGTGTTTCATTAACTCCGCTCATTTGGGAAAAGGGATTATGCTGTGCACTCCCAAAATGTCTTGCCATTTGAAGGATTAGAGAACTGACTCCTTTGGCTGGCAGGAGGCTGAACTCAACCAGGGTGAACTTGGCATAAATCCGTTGTTATCTCTGGCTGCACATGAGGTCTCCATAGACAGCCTGGGGTGGATTAGGAAACATGTGCCTAGCAGTCTATGTGGGCCGCAGTCCTAGTTACTGAAATCCCCAGCTGCTGGCAGTGCAGCCCTGCTTTCCTCCGTGTAGCTGCTCTGAGAGTCATAGACCAGCAGAGAATACAACTATCCCAGGACAGTTATGAATTAACCCTTTCATGACCACAGGTTGTGCAATGCATCTCACCCCCCACCTTGTTTTCAAAGGGTTAACTCTTTGAGCGCCAGCGGGGCGTCCAACGCTTTGCAATGTGATGGATAGCCACTCTGGCACTCAAAGTGTTAAAGTGAACCGGTCACCCTAAGACAGGTTTATTTTATTTTACAGAGGATAAAATATATCTCCCTATATGTTACACTGTCCATTTTGCTGAAAAGTAAATAGTTTTTGAGAAATTAACCATTTTGTTGCCGTGGTACGGTACTTCGTGCTAATTCACTGCACAGAATACTATTTTGTTCTGTTCTAGGTAAAATGTACCTCTCGATTTAAAAATGCACCCCCCCCACCGTGTGTGGGCTCTGCCTAGATTAATTCATAGCACAGTGTGGGGTAATATTGGCCCAGCAGAGAACGTAATTAGCCTAAAATGCCAAACTGTGCCATCAACATATAAAAAGTTAATTTATCAAAAACTATTTAAATTACAAACAAATAATTAGTAAAACATATAGGCAGCTTTTAATTCTAGTTAGCATTAACCCAGGGCTGGCGCCACCTATAGGCGAGGTAGGCGCCGGCCTAGGGCGCCCATGTACTGGGGGCGTGGGCATGCAGAGGAGAAGAGCTGCGCCCGATGCCTGCACGCACCACACCGGGAACGCAACATAGTCAGATCTGTGTCGCTACTGCGCTCCCTCGTCGCCGTCAACTCTTTAGTAATCCAGAACGCGCTGGGAATCATGATTATTGAAAAGAAGACTGCGCGGGAGCTCCAGGTATGTGATGCGGGGCAAAGTGGAGCTGATGGGGGACAAAGTGGAGCTGATAGGGGCAAGTTGGAGCTGATGGGGGGCAGAGAGGAGCTGGTGGGGGCAAGTTGGAGCTGATGGGGGCAAAATGGAGCTGATGGGGGCAAGTTGGAGCTGATGGGGGGCAAAGTGGAGCTGATAGGGGGCAATTTGAAGCTGATAGGGGCAAAGTGGAGCTGATGGGGCAAGTTGGAGCTGATGGGGGACAAAGAGGAACTGGTGGGGGCAAATTGGAGAGGATGGGGGCAAAGTGGAGCTGATGGGGGAAAGTTGGAGCTGAGGGGGCAAAATGGAACTGGTGGGGCAAGCTAGAGATGGTGGAGGCAAGGTGAAGCTGATAGGGGGCAAAGTGGAGCTGGTGGGGGCAAGTTGGATCTGGTGGGGGCAAGTTGGAGCTGGTGGGGGGCATCTCTTATAGGCATCTCCAGACCAGGGGCAGAGAGAGTACAATCATGAAAAGAGGTGGGGGTATAAGTAGGCGGGGTATAAAGGGGTGGGACACAAGGAGCGGAGCCAAATGGGTGGTAAAATTAGGTTTTGCCTAGGGTGGCAAAAATCCTTGCACCAGCCCTGCATTAACCCATTGTGCACTTTGCAATGTTTTGGATACCCCTATGGCACTCAAAGTGTTTAGATTACATTCTGTACTTAATCATTACTGAGTCTAAACTCAGAGTATGTGTGTTTAATTCAGTGTGTCCATCCGCAGTGGAATTTCCTGTACCTTTGTCTGTGGTTCCGTCGTTCTCATTCACGTTTGTACTTTGAGAGCTAATGGGCTCGTATTTATATGTTCTGTGTTACAGTACTGTGCAAAAGTCTTAGGCAGGTGTGAAAAAATGCTGAAAAGTAAGAATGCTTTCAAAAATAGACATGTTAATAGTTTATTTTTATCAATTAAAAATGCATAGTGAGTGGACAGAAGAAAAATGTAAATCAAATCAATATATGGTGTGACCACCCTTTGCCTTCAATACAGCATCAATTCTTTAGATACACTTCCACAAAGTTAGGGATTTTGTAGGCATATAGTCAGGTGTATGATTAAACAATTATACCAAATGGGTGCTAATGATCATCAATTTAATATGTAAGTTGAAACACAGTCATTAACTGAAACAGAAACAGCTGTGTAGGAGGAATAAAACTGGGTGAGGAACAGCCAAACTCAGCTAACAATGTGAGGTTGCTGAAGACAGTTTATTGTCAAAAGTCATACACAACGGCAAGGCTGAGCACAGCAACAAGATACAAGGTAGTTATACTGCATCAGCAAGGTCTCTCCCAGGCAGAAATTTGAAGGCAGACAAGGGTTTCCATATGTGCTGTCCAATCTCCTTTGAAGATGTACAAAGACACGGGCAGAGTTGAGGACCAAAGATAAAGTGGTTGGCCAAGGAAACTTAATGCAGCAGATGAAAGACACATCATGCTTACTTCCCTTTGCAATCGGATGATGTCCAGCAGTGCCATCAGCTCAGAATTGGCAGAAAACAGCGGTACCCTGGTACACCCATCTACTGTCCAAAGAAGTCTGGTCAGAAGTGGTCTTCATAGAAGACTTGCGGCCAAAAAGCCATACCTCCAACGTGAAAACAAGGCCAATTGTCTCAACGATGCACAAATACACAGGAACTTGGACGCAGAAAAACGGCAGCAAGTGCTCTGGACTTATGAGTCAAAATGTGGTTGTTGCAGAAGGCAATTTGTTTGCCGAAGGGCTGGAGAGCGGTACAAGAATGAGTGTATTCAGGCAGCAGTGAAGCATGGCAGAGGTTCCTTGCTAGTTTGGGGCTGCATTTCTGCAAATGGAGTTGGGGATTTGGTCAGAATTAATGGTCTTCTGAATGCTAAGAAGTACAGGCAGATACTTATCCATCATACAGTACCATCAGGGAGGCATCTAATTGGCCCCAAATGTATTCTGCAGCATGACAAAGACCACAAATATACAACCAAAGTCATTAAGAACTATCTTCAGCGTAAAGAAGAACAAGGAGTCCTGGATGTGATGGTATGACCCCCACAGAGCCCTGATCTCAACATCGCCGAGTCTGTCTGGGATTACATGAAGAGAAAGAAGCAACTGAGGGGCCTAAATCCACAGAAGGAATGTGGTTAGTTCTCCAAGATGTCTGGAACAACCTACCTGCCGAGTTTCTTAGCACTTTAAGGACCCATGACGGTCCTGGACCGTCATGGGTTGTTATACCCTTAAGGACCCATGACGTCATGGAATTCAGGGCTCCCCGTGTGGCTGCACACTGTTCGGAGAGTCGGGAATTAGACTGCACAAGAAAAAATGCTCCGAGGTCCTTAAGGGACCGCAAAGTACATGCGTGGCCAGTCCTTAAGGGGTTAATAAACTGTGTGGAAGTGTACCTAGAAGAATTGATGCTGTTTTGAAGGCAAAGGGTGGTCACACCAAATATTGATTTGATTTAGATTTTTCTTCTGTTCACTCACTATGCATTGTGTTAATTGATAAAAATAAACTATTAACATGTCTATTTTTGAATGCATTCTTACTTTACAGCATTTTATCACACCTGCCTAAGACTTTTACACATTACTATAGGTAGGAATATACTGCAGATCTAAAATCTAGTTGTACTATCAGGTGTAGGCAAGAGAAAATACCAGAAATAAATACAAATGTTTAACCCTGTGAATTCCAAGGGAGCTGTACAACATATTGGAAAGCAATATGCTAAACACCTTCCTGGCACACAAAGGATTAACGTGACAATAAACCTTGTTCTTGGCTTCGTTTTCTGAAAGTACATTATATGTAAAGTCCCATTGCCTAGACTTTTTATTTTATTTTTTTATCATCTTCATCTATTTTTTTTAAACGTTATGTTGCCAACGGTGCGTTCCCTGGATCTTTTTACTGAGAGCTTTCTGTCTCACTATCCCTGCAGCACAGAGTGCTCCGTGCGCTGTATTAACCCTTTGATTGCCAGAGGGGTACTTCGCAATGTGTGGCGCACCCCTCTGGCACTCAATGGGTTAAACAGACTGAAGCCAAGCTTTTCTGCTGCAGGTATAGTGTTACCTTGTATCACTACCCCTGGAAACAGAAATTCAGGGACAGATGTGTAAAAATCCTAAGTGAAGAGGGAAAAAAAAAAAAAATTAACCCTTTGAGTGTCAGGGGGCAAGCAATGCATTGCACACCCCCTCTGGCGCTCAAAGGGTTAAGGAATACAGGCAATTTGACTTTACATCATGCGTTAAGTCAAAAAGGTCTACTGTCACTTTAAATGTTGAACATCTATAAAATCATAAACCAGACCACTGACCCAGTGTAATGGGCAGTAATCCCGACAGCGGAACTGGTGTTGCAGGGTAAAAAACCAGCCATCATCCAGAGTGCGTCTCTAAACAGGTGGTTCGGGTAGAAAATCAATGTCAGTTTAGACTTGTACACACGGAGACCATTTGGATACTTCTGTGCACAGACTGATATGGAACAATATGGTACTTCTGCCTCATTTCACAGTCAATATCCCATTAACAAGCTATTGGAGGGTGATATTTCACTGATTCTATTGAGCTCCTTCCAGCTCTGACGTCTTACGTGCACTTCACACAGGGACCTTCAATATCCTGCAGTGGATCAATCCACAGATTGAGGGCCCATATCCGCTGCTGGAACTTCTGGGGGGAGATTCACTAAGCGGTGATAAAGCAGAGATTACTTCTCCAGTGATATCACTTCTCCAGTTCCTATGTTATTCTATAGAGACTATGCACTAAGATCTCCAATGCTGTAGAAATCTTAGTGCATGGGCTCCATAGCACAGGAACTGGAGACGTGATAAACTGGAGAAGTCATCTCCTCATTATCACCTCTTTAGTGAATCTCCCCCTGGAGCGCAACGAGACCTCACATCAAGGCTGAAGAACACCCTGACACGGACTCTTTTACCTTGTACTTTTTAAAGGGGAACATTCTGAGAAGGATGGGGGATACAGCAAAAAAATTATGCAGAGTATATTTGCGGTGTAGTTCATTGTTGGCTCTCCAGTTATTGGGGATGTTGGCTCAGTGTTCATCTCCTCACTCAGACTTGACTACATACCCCACTACATCTACTGTACACACACACACACACACACACACACACACACACACACACACACACAGTGTTCATCTCCTCACTCAGACTTGACTACATACCCCCACTACATCTACTGTATAAACACACACACACACACACACATACAGTGTTCATCTCCTCACTCAGACTTGACTACATACCCCACTACATCTACTGTACACACACACACACACACAGTGTTCATCTCCTCACTCAGACTTGACTACATACCCCCACTACATCTACTGTATAAACACACACACACACACATACACAGTGTTCATCTCCTCACTCAGATTTGATTACATACCCCACTACATCTACTGTATATACACACACTCACACACACACACACAGAAAGCACATCCTATCCTTCTATATATATATATACACACACACACACACACACACACACACACACACAAAGAAAGCACATCGTATCCTTCTACAAACACACACACATGCACACATACACACACAGTTTATATCAGGTGCACAGATCTCTTAATGTAGTTACCCTCTTGCCCTCTTGCATTGTTCAATATGTCAGTGTTTAGAAGTTCATGTTATCGATGATAATACACACATTACATTCTCTCTCTCTCCACCCCTACACGTATCTACAAGGACCTCTGTTTAAGAGGATGTGATACAAAAAAATGTAATGCATTGTGATTTTTTATTTACATAATACCACCCATAAACTATGTCACCTACCCATAACCTTGTACTGTAGCAGTCACATGACGTGATACTACCCATAATCCCCTGCTGCAGCAGTGATACTATACATAGTCCCCTACTGCAGCAGTCGTTGCATGCGACACTACCCATAACCCCCGCTGCTGCAGTGACACTGTGTGAAACTACCTATAATCACCTGCAGCAGAAGTGCCACTGTGTGACACTACCTATAACCCCTAGTTCAGCAGTGCCACTGTGTGACACTACCTATAATCCCTAGTTCAGCAGTGCCACTGTGTGACACTACCTATAACCCCTAGTTCAGCAGTGACACTGTGTGACCCTACCTATAACCCCCTAGTGCAGCAGTGATGCTGTGTGATACTACCCATAATCCCCTGCTGCAGCAGTGACACTGTGTGACACTACCCATAATCCCCTGCTGCAGCAGTGACACTGTGAGCTGTGGGAGAGCAGGCGTGGGAGTTATGTAAATGTGTTCACACTGGAGGATTCTCTTCTCTGGTGTATGTGTGTATACACCGTGCAGGCAGCTCCTCTCCCCCACTACTTCAGGAATACATGCCTTTATGTAGATAGGCTGATATTCGGTCTGGGGTGCAGTTAATTTGCCTTTGCGAGAGGACATTACTGTTCAATCCATTTCAGAGAAGGAGAGAACTGTTCACATCACAGTGATGTTTAGGAGAAGCAATAACAGCAGGCAGGGAGACATTCTGATCCCAATTCATAGCTCACTGGTAAGAACTCACTTAGGGCCGTATATATTCAATAGAAAAGTGGAGGCGTTCCAGGGGAGGGCTGGCCTGGGGGGCAGGGGGGCAATTGCCCCCTGGGCTGGCCATGTGTCTGGGCTGGAGGGCCAGTGCCTCACTCAATCTCCCACCTGCTGCTGTAAATGGAGCTACACTAGTGATACCACAGAACTTATGATATGAATCTATATGCAGGTGATACCACAGAGCTACAATCCAAACATAGCTGCACTAGTAGCGTAATCCATTTCCCTTGCAAACTCTATGGCATCACTATTCTATCTTTACTTAACCCTTTGTGTGACAGAGGGGTACACAGTGCAATGAAAAAGCAATGTGTTGTATACCCCTCTGGAACTCGCAGGGTTAAATTGTAAGCACTGTAGTATCACTAATGTAGCCCCATTTCAACAGTAAGCTCTGTGGTATCACTTGCTTTAATTCACAGCATTAAGGACAATTTTAAAATTAAGGAAACAGAGGTGAGCTGGGACAATGGGCTTGGACGATAGTAGATATGGGCCACTTAATTTTATTTGCCACCTGGGCCGTATGTTGCCAGCCTACCCCCCAATTGCCCTATAATGGAGAATTAAAAATTCCAAAAATTCACCTAGCCAGGTGGTCAGGGTGGAATGGAAGCAGGTTAGCTCTCTTGCTACACTGTGTCACCTCTATCAGCTGAATCAGCTGGGATATCAGTAGCTGGGGGGCCATCAGGAAGGGTACTGATGCCCCATCAAAAGGTATGACTTTTAATCAGTTATCTCTTTCAGTGCCACAGAGATAGCACCCAAAGGGTTAAAATAAAAAGCAGGGTTCACCGCACGGGTGAAGCTGTGCCACACACCTTCTAATATTGTAACGGGTTGGGACCCGTTACTGGACAGGTCTTCCTAAGGCCACGGGAAAAACTAGCTCTCTTAAAGGAGTTGTGAATTCACGGGAGTGCTGGGCATGTACAGTACTGTGGGGGTTTTCCGCTTCTGGCTACAGCCTGATTGGAGGAGCCGGAGTTAAAGGGACGCCATAGGAATAACATGGCGAATGGTTGGCCGCAGCCTGATTGGAGGAGCAGGAGTTAAAGGGCTGCCATAGGGATAACATGGCGAACGGTCGGCCCTCTTCCTATTGGTTGTCGAACATATGGCTCGGGAAGTATACTCCCATAGACTTATAATGGAACTGTCGGCCGTTTCCTGATTGGCCGCCGACCCAGGGACTGAGTTAAAGGGACTCCATCGACTTAACATTGGAAAATGTCGGCGGCCCTGGGATTGGCTGCGAGTACTCAGTAGCTCAGCCGTCCATTGGCTGAGACCAAGAAGCGGCGTTAGGTCCCTGCCGCCGCTAAGTCTTAACCCCATTGTCTAGGTAGGCTACCCCGGCCCATTGTATGCCCCTAACACCCACTGTAGCCAGAGTTCCCACGTCTCCTATCCTTTGTGTGGTTAATGAAGTTATGTGTGTGCCATTGTTACATGAATACAGCCTTTTGTATGCCAGGGTTGATGAAGTTAGCTTAACCTGTTTAACTGTACATAAAAGTGCTGGAATTGCGTGAAATAAAGTGTGTTCTTGCTTGATCCAGAATCGTGTCCTGTCACTTTACTGGGGGATGGTATCAAGGGTCTTCTTGTGACCCCCGTCCTAGGAGGAGAAGCTGCTGTGCAGACTGAAGTATCTGTCTAGAGAGTAACCGGTTATAGGAGGTAGATCCCCGGAAGCAGGTCCTGAGTCCATCCGTGGACGACGAACCCCGTTACAAATATATATACATATACAGTACTGTGTAAACGTTTTAGGTAGGTGTGAAAAAACGCTGTAAAGTAATAATGCTTTAAAAAATAGACATGTTAATAGTTTATTTTTAGCAATTAACAAAATGCATAGTGAGTGAACAGAAGAAAAATCTAAATCAAATCAATATTTGGTGTGACCGCCCTTTGCCTTCAAAACAGCATCAGTTCTTCTAGGTACACCTGCACACAGTTTGGTAAGGAACTCAGCAGGTAGGTTGATCCAAACATCTTGGAGAACTAACCACAGATCTTCTGTGGATTTAGGCCCCTCCGTTGCTTCTCTCTTTATTTAATCCCAAACACACCCCATGATGTTGATATCAGGACTCTGTGGGGGCCGTACCATCACTTCCAGGAATCCTCGTTCTTCTTTACCCTGAATATAATTCATTAAATGCATGGTGGTTAGCTTGAAAATATCTGTCTTACCATAAAAAAATACTTGTGTCTAAAGGAATCCGTCCCGTTTGGAAACCGGAACTGAGGCTACAGCGCAGACATCTTGTCTGTGCATCCGCGCCGTCAGTCCCAGTTTCCATAGAGTAGACTGCTTTGCACCATATGGTCACCGGAAAGGACTGAAGGCGCAGACGCACAGACCGCTCTAACCTGCCCGTCAGTCCCGAAACGGGACGGATTCCTTTAGACACATCTATTTTTTCACGGTAAGACATCTATTTTCAAGCTAGTCACCATGAAATTTAATGAACTATATTCAGGGTAAAGAAGAACGAGGATTCCTGGAAGTGATGGTATGGCTGTATGTCTGGGGTCGTTGTCATGCTGCAGAATGAATTTGGGGCCAATCAGATGCCTCCCTAATGGTATTGCATGATGGATAAATATCTGCATGTACTTCTCAGCATAAAAATAAACTACTAACATGTCTATTTTTTTAAAGCATTCACACGTGCCTAAGATTTATGCACAGTACTGTATACATATGTAGAAAATCACCTATTTGAAATAAAGTGACAGCTCCACTTTAAAGGAACACTAATGTCCCATAAAAAATTATACTTGCTTTGTAGAGGTTTAAAAAATAAGTTATTTGGCACAAATCCTATCTCTCAAACCTTTACAGTTTGAGAGATATTCGTATGTAAAATTCCTCCCTCCCCTTCTCCTGACGTTAGCTTCTAACTGACAGCAGGAGATCCTAGTCTGGCGACCAGCCGGAGGCTCTGCAGCAGAGCCGAAATCGCGTTATTTAAAAATAATTACTTCATTGGAAAGTTCTACAAAGTGTGCCTGGTTTGCAAGAACATTTTGTAGACCGTTCCCATGAAGTAGTTCTATTTAAATAATGCGATTTCGACTCTGCTGAAGAGCCGCCTCGAGTTGCATGACTCGAATTTCCTCCTGTGATAGCAGGAAAAGGGAAATTTTACAAGCAAATATCTCTCATAGCATAGCGGTTTGAGAGATAGGAATTGTGTCAAATAACTTATTTTTTAAATCTCTACAACACAAGCATCATTTTTTATGGGACATTACGGTCCCTTTAAGATGTAGGCAGCAAATCTATGAAACCCCATGTTTTCTTTCTTCTGTTCACTCAAGCTTGTAATAAGTGATAAGATATAAAGCAGATCTCTTAAGAACTAGCTGTAGGTGATGATATATTGGCTTAATCAGAGTTTATTACTGTTCTCTACTAACAGTATGGATTGCACTGTCATCATCACTCAAACAAGCATCAATGGGAAAGTGAGCTCAGCTTATAATACAATTCTTTATGAGCCATCACAAATTAAATTAACTTCTCAGTGTTTCTGTACTGCCAGCTACAAGTCAAAGTGGAACTATATTTTCTAAAGCTTCTTGTATGGGAAGAAACTTATATAAAAACGCCGGAGGCAGCTTCAAAACTGCTATTATCAGAAGGGAAAATTTAACAATAAGGCAAAGCATGCAACAGCCCAGATCCCACCGCTGGAAGACCCCCTTCCTTGTCATGGCGGAACTCTGAATGTCTTATAGCACAGCTTCAAACCAGTGGTGTAACTATAGGGGTCGCACCTGCGACCGGGCCCGTCACTCCAGGGGCTCGGCCGCCCCCTGCGACCCCTCCGCCTGGTCCCCGCAATCTCCCTTCGGTGCTCTAGTAATGCAGAGCGCTGGGAGATGACATCATCACCCAGCGCTCTGCATTACTAAGAGGACCGCGCGGGAGTTCCAGGGTGGTAAGAGATGGGGGCATTGTGGAGATTGAGGGGCATTGTAGAGGGGGTCAGTGTGGTGGGGGGGCCAATGTGGTGGGGGGCCAGTGGCACTTCTTGCCCC
Source organism: Rhinophrynus dorsalis (assembly GCA_037306005.1). NCBI lineage: Eukaryota > Metazoa > Chordata > Amphibia > Anura > Rhinophrynidae > Rhinophrynus > Rhinophrynus dorsalis. The sequence continues at coordinate 114,426,472 of CM074728.1, read as the reverse complement.
AAGGCCCTGGAGGCTTCTAGTTACGCCTCTGCTTCAAACCTTTTGAATCCCCCTCTCCCTGATGATCCAGGGCCCACACTACTGTCTGCTCATTGTGTGAAAACTCAGCATTGTGTGAAGACAGGTGTGAAAGCTGAGTATTTTGACAAGCTTTATACATGTAACCACAACCCTGTGTGAACCTAGGTACAAGGACACGCCATGATACAAAGCGAATTTAGTGTAAGATGAAAACTGTATGAAGCCATCATAAGCATGTGTGTGTGTTTTATCAGATACAGGAAACAGGCAAAGTTATTACATAACCCTTTGTATGCCAGAGAGACCTGGAATGCAATGCTCAGTAATGAATTGAAGTACAGTACAGTACTGGAGACCCCATCTCCAGAAGGATATAGATACTCTAGAGAGAATTCAGAGAAGAGATACTAAAATGGTGACTGGTTTACAGGAAAAGACATATCAGGATAGACTAAAGGATCTGAACATGTATAGCTTGGAGGAGAGAAGAGAGAGAGGGGATATGATAGACACATTCACATACATGAAGGGATTCAACAAAGTGCAGGAGGGAAGTAGAAATGTTAGGACAGGGGTCATAGTCTAAAACTAGAGGGACAGAGATTTAGATGTAATATAAGAAAGTTTGAAAGTTTTACTTCATTGAGAGATAAGTGGAATAGCCTACCAGCAGAAGAGGTAGATAAGTGGATTAGCCAACCAGTAGAAGTGGCAGATATGTAGAACTGCTTACCAACAGAAGTGGTAGATAAGTGGAATAGCCTACCAGCAGAAGAGGTAGATAAGTGGAATAGCCAACCAGCAGAAGTGGCGGATATGTGGAACTGCTTACCAACAGAAGTGGTAGATAAGTGGAATAGCCTACCAGCAGAAGAGGTAGATAAGTGGAATAGCCAACCAGTAGAAGTGGCGGATATGTGGAACTGCTTACCAACAGAAGTGGTAGATAAGTGGAATAGCCTACCAGCAGAAGAGGTAGATAAGTGGAATAGCCTACCACCAGAAGTGGCAGATATGTGGAACTGCTTACCAACAGAAGTGGTAGATAAGTGTAATAGCCTGCCAGCAGAAGCGGTGGATAAGCGGAATAGCCTGCCAGCAGAAGAGGTAGATAAGTGGAATAGCCTACCACCAGAAGTGGCAGATATGTGGAACTGCTTACCAACAGAAGTGGTAGATAAGTGGAATAGCCTGCCAGCAGAAGCGGTGGATAAGCGGAATAGAATACCAGCAGAAGTGGTAGATAAGTGGAATACCCTGCCAGTAGAAGTGGTAGATAAGTGGAATACCCTACCAGTAGAAGTGGCAGATATGTGGAACTGCATACCAACAGAAGTGATAGATAAGTGGAATAGCCTACCAGCAGAAGTGATAGATAAGTGGAATAGCCTACCAGCAGAAGTGATAGAGAAGTGGAATAGCCTACCAGCAGAAGAGGTAGATAAGCGGAATAGCCTACCAGCAAAAGTGGCAGATATGTGGAACTGCCTACCAACAGAAGTGGTAGATAAGTGAAATAGCCTGCCAGAAGAAGTGGTAGAGGTTAATACAGTGAAGGGATGTAAGCGTGCATGGGATAGGCATAAGGCTTTCCCAAATATAAGACAAGACCAAGGATTAAATAAGTTTTGAGGTTTTTACGGTAGGAAAATGGGCAGAATAAATGGTCCAATTGCTTCTGATCTTCTGTGTTTCTAAGACCTCTTTAAAACTGAAATGGTTGAAAGGGCTCATTAATTTATAATGTGCCGAGGACCCATTTTGGGATTAGAAAACACTGACCCCCAAGTCTCAGGGGCCGGGTCTTCTCCAGTGTAGTTTGTGGCTGACTCTACAAATGCCCCCAACTGCGACAGCCATGGCCAGGGATCAGCATTCTCAGTTGCTGCTTACAGGGGCACCAGACACACCTCTTGAGATTAATTAGACTATTTGCCATCTGCTCCTGATGAAAAAGCAGCGTGATTAGAAACCCAAGCAATAATTACATTGTTTATTGTTTTTTAATAAATTATACACTGTAACATTTAAGCGGATCCAGTGATCTATCCCTGTGTGGGGCAGGCTTCAATACCATTCATGCATACGACCAGCTTTATTTGGCTATAGTCGGTGTTGGATTTTTATGTGAATATTTATCTCTGATACTTTCTGTTACTATTATGGGAGATTGGAAACTGTGGTTTGTGCCACTTCTTGGTGTTTCTTTATTAAGTGCCCCTGAGAGGTTACCTGTGATTTGTGGAGAGCAGAATTCCATGTCCATTTGTGACCGAGCGGGGGCAGTCTCGAACCCCTCATCCTTCTGTCTGACCACTTGCAGTGGTTCTATTATTGTGAGTGTGGTGGTTATCGGTGGACAGTGGAGTAACAGTAGGGGCCGCAGGGGAAGCAACTGTGACTCGGCACATCACTCCAGGGATCTGGCCACCCCCTGTGACCCCCACGCCCGGCACCCGCAACAAGCTGAGGTTTGTGCCTTCATCGGCACAGACCTCTACTAGCAGCTCCCTCTCTGTCCCCGGCACTCTAGTAATGCAGGGCACTGGGAGATTACATCATCATGCAGAAGGAGGAACAGACCTTTCCTGCCACGCCTCTGGACCACCAGGGAGGTAGGAGATGGACACTGGGGGTCAATGGGGGCAATGTGCGGTGTTCAATTAACTTTTGCAAATTGTCTCATGTACATTCTGTAGCAGAATGGAGGAGTTGGCAAGTGGACTGACGTTTTGATCGGATAATCAAATTCTGTTGCTGTTGTATCTGATGTGTCAAAAAACACTTTGTTTTTACTTTTTATCACCCATTTCTTCTTACTGCAAGTTAGACATCAAGTTATTGGATTATGTGCCCAGATACAGCCTTTTCTTTGGTCTCTGTGATTTATCATTTTGGATCTAACAGACGTACGTAAGCCAAAAAGGCCGCAGTCGGAGACTAGCGTATAGATTTGGCAGACGCTGTTCCGCTACAGATAAGATAATGTTACTTACCGGGAGCGCTCGTTGGTTCAGTCTTTATGTATGTTATCATATCAGGGCATTGCTTAAGGGATAGCAATACCTCTAATAAAATTTAGCTCAGAGTATTATTTAAATTTTATTAACATGTTTCACTATATGTAGTTAGTTACAGATTTGTAGTTCAAACGTTATTCACGAGGAAAAGATCCCCCTCACGCTCCTTCTGTCTGCCTCCCCATAGATCTGGAAACCCGTCATGGGACCGGACGGAGGTGGTGAGGGGCAATCTTTATTCAGTAAGCAGGGCAGGATTTTCCTTTTGCTTACTGAAGATTGTCCCTCGCCAAGCTCCATCTGGACCAGACAGAGATGCTGCATTGCAAGGCATTGGATACCATCAATAGGTATTTTGGGATTTTAATTTGTCCTGTGTGGTACAGTTGAATTGTTCCGGTTTTTCTTACTGTAATAGCCTCTTTATATCTCCTGCTGTGTTCATGCATTTAAAGGGATAGTAATGTCAGAAAAAGCATTAACTATATGGTATATACAATTAAAAGAGAGTACTTGCACTTATTTGTATCTCTCAAACTGCTATGGTTTGAGAGATATAGGAAAATAAAGTTCTCTGGTCCCTCCCCTTTCTGCTTGACGAGCTGTAAAGCTGTCAGAAGCAGATTCTGGTCACTGGACCAGATGTGGCTCTTCGGCAGCGCTGATATGATATTTAAAGAGAAATACTTACTTTGGAACAGTCTACAAAGTGCGTCTGGCTTGCAAGCACACTTTGTAGACCTTTCCAATTAAGTATTTATTTCTAAACAGCGTGATTTCAGCTCTGTTGAAGAGCCTCTCTCTGGTCAAATGACTGGAATCTGCAGCTGTCAGCTAGATGGCAGACTTGAGTAAAACAGCCAGGGAAAGGTAACTTTAGCAAGTTATATCTCTCAAACCATAAAGGTTTGAGAGATAAGACTTACATCTATGTTAATCTTTTTTTAATGTCTACACTATTAGATCAACTTAAAATTAACCATTACTATCTCTTTAATGCGGATCTCTCTAATATGCCTTGGTTATTATTATTTTTTCGGAAGGAGGAGGTAAAGACGGCAGATCATTAAATTGTGACAATTAAACCCGCTTATCTTTAAGAAACTGCATTACATTTAACGTTTTTCTTTCAATTCTTGATTTGTTCTTTTTATCTTTCCTTTTATCTTGAATATTTGACATTAGTGTTAATCAGATTTTCAACATGTTCCTAGTTACATAATTCTTATAACACATTCACTGCACTGTCTCCATTAAAAGGATAGTAATGTATAATGTGGAAAAATATATATAATGCAGAGATGCAGAGAGATGATTTATTCAAAAGATACCGCAGCTCAATCTTGCTTTCTTATGGTGGGTGGGGTTGGATTAGGCATCCATACATTTTACTTAAAATAGAATTGATGCTTTGTAACAAATAGGTAATTTTGAAAAATATTACAAATCACCTACATTAATGTTAGTTATTTTTATTTCAAACAACAGTTTACGAGACATTTAGTTTTATTTATTTGAAAGATTAAAGGAGCAGTAAACTTTTTTTTATGAAAAAATATATATTGTAGGGATTTTCCTATTGAGTAAAATAGGGTACTCTCACAGCCGAGAGATTTATATTTCCAGAGTTATTACAGTTTAAACCCATGTTTTTTTTACATTAGCAGTGCCCTCTAGTGGTTGAATTCTAATTAGATTTCCTGTTAGATTCTAATGGAGAGGAAAGTCATAGACATAAAGTTCTCCATAGAATGTGATAGAAACTGCTGAGTCACTTCCTGTCAGTTACAACTAACAGGAAGTAAACACAGTAAATTCACTTCCTGGTTATTTAAACTGCTATAAATTTTGCATAAAACATCTGACAGTGATGGGAGTACCCTTGTTTTATTCAGCAGGAAATGCTCTGTAAAATATGTTTTCATAAAAAAAAGTTTACTGCTCCTTTAAGCACAACAGACAGTACTGGCTAGCACAGCCAACTGTCAAATACTAAAATTCCACAGTGCACCCCATCCCAACTGTCACTCCCCGTCTGAGTTATTATCATTCCACACTGCGCCTCATCATACTGCTCCTCATCATACTACTCTCCCTCTCACCAGCTAGACAGATACTAACATTCCACACTACTCTCCCTCTCACCAGCTAGACAGATACTAACATTCCACACTACTCTCCCTCTCACCAGCTAGACAGATACTAACATTCCACACTAGTCTCCCTCTCACCAGCTAGACAGATACTAACATTCCACACTACTCTCCCTCTCACCAGCTAGACAGATACTAACATTCCACACTACTCTCCCTCTCACCAGCTAGACAGATACTAACATTCCACACTACTCTCCCTCTCACCAGCTAGACAGATACTAACATTCCACACTAGTCTCCCTCTCACCAGCTAGACAGATACTAACATTCCACACTAGTCTCCCTCTCACCAGCTAGACAGATACTATCATTCCCCTATGTTCTCCCTTCCAAAACCTGCTAGCCAGACAGTAGCATTTCCCACTGTTCTCCCTCTCACCTGCTAGACAGATACTACTATTCACACTGCTCTTCCTCCGCCTTCTGGAAACATACTAACATTCCACACTGTTCTCTCTCCCACCTTCTGGACACATACTGACATTCCACACTGTTCTCTCTCCCACCTTCTGGACACATACTAACATTCCACACTGTTCTCTCTCCCACCTTCTGGACACATACTGACATTCCACACTGTTCTCTCTCCCACCTTCTGGACACATACTAACATTCCACATGTTCTCTCTCCCACCTTCTGGACACATACTAACATTCCACATGTTCTCTCTCCCACCTTCTGGACACATACTAACATTCCACACTGTTCTCTCTCACACCTTCTGGACACATACTGACATTCCACACTGTTCTCTCGCCCACCTTCTGGACACATACTAACATTCAACACCGTTCTTTCTCCCACCTTCTGGACACATACTAACATTCCACACTGTTCTCTCTCCCACCTTCTGGACACATACTAACATTCCACACGTTCTCTCTCCCACCTTCTGGACACATACTAACATTCCACACGTTCTCTCTCCCACCTTCTGGACACATACTGACATTCCACACTGTTCTTTCTCCCACCTTCTGAACACATACTAACATTCCACACTGTTCTCTCTCCCACCTTCTGGACACATACTAACATTCCACACGTTCTCTCTCCCACCTTCTGGACACATACTAACATTCCACACGTTCTCTCTCCCACCTTTTGGACACATACTAACATTCCACACGTTCTCTCTCCCACCTTCTGAACACATACTGACATTCCACACTGTTCTTTCTCCCACCTTCTGAACACATACTAACATTCCACACTGTTCTCTCTCCCACCTTCTGGACACATACTAACATTCCACATGTTCTTTCTCCCACCTTCTGGAAACATACTAACATTCCACACGTTCTCTCTCCCACCTTCTGAACACATACTCACATTCCACACGTTCTTTCTCCCACCTTCTGGACACATACTAACATTCCACATGTTCTCTCTCCCACCTTCTGGACACATACTAACATTCCACACTGTTCTCTCTCCCACCTTCTGGACACATACTAACATTCCACACTGTTCTCTCTCCCACCTTCTGAACACATACTCACATTCCACACGTTCTCTCTCCCACCTTCTGGACACATACTCACATTCCACACGTTCTTTCTCCCACCTTCTGGACACATACTAACATTCCACATGTTCTCTCTCCCACCTTCTGGACACATACTAACATTCCACACGTTCTCTCTCCCACCTTCTGGACACATACTAACATTCCACACTGTTCTCTCTCCCACCTTCTGGACACATACTGACATTCCACACCGTTCTCTCTCCCACCTTCTGGACACATACTAACATTCTACATGTTCTCTCTCCCACCTTCTGGACACATACTAACATTCCACACGTTCTCTCTCCCACCTTCTGGACACATACTAACATTCCACACTGTTCTCTCTCCCACCTTCTGGACACATACTAACATTCCACACGTTCTCTCTCCCACCTTCTGGACACATACTAACATTCCACACCGTTCTCTCTCCCACCTTCTGGACACATACTAACATTCCACACGTTCTCTCTCCCACCTTCTGGACACATACTAACATTCAACACGGTTCTCTCTCCCACCTTCTGGACACATACTGACATTCCACACTGTTCTCTCTCCCACCTTCTGGACACATACTAACATTCCACACTGTTCTCTCTCCCACTTTCTGGACACATACTAACATTACACACGTTCTCTCTCCCACCTTCTGGACACATACTAACATTCCACATGTTCTCTCTCCCACCTTCTGGACACATACTAACATTCCACACGGTCTCTCTCCCACCTTCTGGAAACATACTAACATTCCACACGGTTCTCTCTCCCACCTTCTGGACACATACTAACATTCCACACTGTTCTCTCTCCCACCTTCTGGACACATACTAACATTCCACACGGTTCTCTCTCCCACCTTCTGAACACATACTCACATTCCACACGTTCTCTCTCCCACCTTCTGGACACATACTAACATTCCACACTGTTCTCTCTCCCACCTTCTGGACACATACTAACATTCCACATTGTTCTCTCTCCCACCTTCTGGACACATACTAACATTCCACGCTGTTCTCTCTCCCACCTTCTGGACACATACTAACATTCCACATGTTCTTTCTCCCACCTTCTGGACACATACTAACATTCCACACGGTTCTCTCTCCCACCTTCTGAACACATACTCACATTCCACACGTTCTCTCTCCCACCTTCTGGACACATACTAACATTCCACACTAGTCTCCCTCTCACCAGCTAGACAGATACTAACATTCCACACTAGTCTCCCTCTCACCAGCTAGACAGATACTATCATTCCCCTATGTTCTCCCTTCCAAAACCTGCTAGCCAGACAGTAGCATTTCCCACTGTTCTCCCTCTCACCTGCTAGACAGATACTACTATTCACACTGCTCTTCCTCCGCCTTCTGGAAACATACTAACATTCCACACTGTTCTCTCTCCCACCTTCTGGACACATACTGACATTCCACACTGTTCTCTCTCCCACCTTCTGGACACATACTAACATTCCACACTGTTCTCTCTCCTACCTTCTGGACACATACTGACGTTCCACACTGTTCTCTCTCCCACCTTCTGGACACATACTAACATTCCACATGTTCTCTCTCCCACCTTCTGGACACATACTAACATTCCACATGTTCTCTCTCCCACCTTCTGGACACATACTAACATTCCACACTGTTCTCTCTCCCACCTTCTGGACACATACTGACATTCCACACTGTTCTCTCTCCCACCTTCTGGACACATACTAACATTCAACACCGTTCTTTCTCCCACCTTCTGGACACATACTAACATTCCACACTGTTCTCTCTCCCACCTTCTGGACACATACTAACATTCCACACGTTCTCTCTCCCACCTTCTGGACACATACTAACATTCCACACGTTCTCTCTCCCACCTTTTGGACACATACTAACATTCCACACGTTCTCTCTCCCACCTTCTGAACACATACTGACATTCCACACTGTTCTTTCTCCCACCTTCTGAACACATACTAACATTCCACACTGTTCTCTCTCCCACCTTCTGGACACATACTAACATTCCACATGTTCTTTCTCCCACCTTCTGGAAACATACTAACATTCCACACGTTCTCTCTCCCACCTTCTGAACACATACTCACATTCCACACGTTCTTTCTCCCACCTTCTGGACACATACTAACATTCCACATGTTCTCTCTCCCACCTTCTGGACACATACTAACATTCCACACTGTTCTCTCTCCCACCTTCTGGACACATACTAACATTCCACACTGTTCTCTCTCCCACCTTCTGAACACATACTCACATTCCACACGTTCTCTCTCCCACCTTCTGGACACATACTCACATTCCACACGTTCTTTCTCCCACCTTCTGGACACATACTAACATTCCACATGTTCTCTCTCCCACCTTCTGGACACATACTAACATTCCACACGTTCTCTCTCCCACCTTCTGGACACATACTAACATTCCACACTGTTCTCTCTCCCACCTTCTGGACACATACTGACATTCCACACCGTTCTCTCTCCCACCTTCTGGACACATACTAACATTCTACATGTTCTCTCTCCCACCTTCTGGACACATACTAACATTCCACACGTTCTCTCTCCCACCTTCTGGACACATACTAACATTCCACACTGTTCTCTCTCCCACCTTCTGGACACATACTAACATTCCACACGTTCTCTCTCCCACCTTCTGGACACATACTAACATTCCACACCGTTCTCTCTCCCACCTTCTGGACACATACTAACATTCCACACGTTCTCTCTCCCACCTTCTGGACACATACTAACATTCAACACGGTTCTCTCTCCCACCTTCTGGACACATACTGACATTCCACACTGTTCTCTCTCCCACCTTCTGGACACATACTAACATTCCACACTGTTCTCTCTCCCACTTTCTGGACACATACTAACATTACACACGTTCTCTCTCCCACCTTCTGGACACATACTAACATTCCACATGTTCTCTCTCCCACCTTCTGGACACATACTAACATTCCACACGGTCTCTCTCCCACCTTCTGGAAACATACTAACATTCCACACGGTTCTCTCTCCCACCTTCTGGACACATACTAACATTCCACACTGTTCTCTCTCCCACCTTCTGGACACATACTAACATTCCACACGGTTCTCTCTCCCACCTTCTGAACACATACTCACATTCCACACGTTCTCTCTCCCACCTTCTGGACACATACTAACATTCCACACTGTTCTCTCTCCCACCTTCTGGACACATACTAACATTCCACATTGTTCTCTCTCCCACCTTCTGGACACATACTAACATTCCACGCTGTTCTCTCTCCCACCTTCTGGACACATACTAACATTCCACATGTTCTTTCTCCCACCTTCTGGACACATACTAACATTCCACACGGTTCTCTCTCCCACCTTCTGAACACATACTCACATTCCACACGTTCTCTCTCCCACCTTCTGGACACATACTAACATTCCACACTGTTCTCTCTCCCACCTTCTGGACACATACTAACATTCCACACTGTTCTCTCTCCCACTTTCTGGACACATACTAACATTACACACGTTCTCTCTCCCACCTTCTGGACACATACTAACATTCCACACGGTTCTCTCTCCCACCTTCTGGACACATACTAACATTCCACACGGTTCTCTCTCCCACCTTCTGGACACATACTAACATTCCACACCGCTCTCCCTCCCACCTGCTGGAAAGATACTAACATTCTATGCTTCTCTCCCTCCCGACTGCTTGATAGCTAATAACATTCCACACTGCTCCCAGTCCCGTCTGCCATTCCCTGCTGGCCAGCACTAGCTAATTTGCATTAAATCACAAATAAAGTAACATATTTCATAAACTATTTGCGACATGAATAACGGCTAACATAAATATAAATGATTTTGAAAAAGCTTTCAAAATCACCTATTTGTTACAAGGCGACAGATCCACTTTAGTTATATAAGCCACTGGAGACATTTCTACAGAGGAAAGCATGAAGATACTTTTTATACAAATCGTACAATTCACTTGCTCCAACCAGAATGTATCCCTATTTACTTCTCTCCCTCATTTATGTATTTTTACATATCTATATATGTCTGTATTCTACTGTAAAGTGCCGCTGGGTATATCAGATTCAGAATTTGAATGATATCAATAATAATAATTTTACATAACGGTCTTGATGTAGTCAGTTTAGTTTGTACCTTGCTTCATGTCAGAGTTTTGTCTTCTACACTTGCCCGTTGGTAATCCGTACAGCGGCCCTGTCCACAAGCTCTGCACTAATTACTGTATGTTACACTGTGTTATGTGTGGAAGGATAGGAACTTCATAAATATGCAGGTGTTCCAATCACAAATTCTCTCCTTGTCTGTTATATTCTTCATGCCTTCGTGATGAAATAAGTAACACCTCAACAGTATCAATAGTATACAAACTTATACAGGAATGAAATGGCCCCCTTAACCCCTTAACGACCGGCCGATCGGCGCGGCGTGTTCAGTTAAGGACCATGGAGCATTTTTTCTCTTTTCTCCGCTTACGGAATCCCCGAACGGCGTGCGGCCGCGGGGAGAGCCCGGAATTCCATGACGGTCATAGTACGTCATCGGTCGTTCAGTCAGATCGACCCTTGACGGACTATGACCGTCAAGGGTCATTAAGGGGTTAAAGCTCTAAAGTCCCAACTGACAATAAAAAATAGAATTCCGGACATTGGCGATGCAATTGTTTCATTAAAGGGACACTGATGTCCCATAAAAATGTTTTTTTTGTTTTGTAGAGTAAAAAAAAATAAAATCTGTGCACCAAATCCCATCTCTCAAACCTTTACGGTTTGAGAGATATTCGGTCCTAAAGTTCCCCCTCCCTCCCCCTCTACTGAAGTCAGCTGTAAGCTCACAGCAGGAGTTCTCAGTCTTCAGCAGAGCCGCAATAGCGCAATTTTAAAAGAAATACTTCATTGGAATGGTCTACAAAGTGTGCTTGGTTTGCAAGCACACTTTTTAGATCGTTTCAAAGAAGCATTTCTTTTTAAATTGTGATATTGCGGCTCTGCTGAAGAGCCTCCTTGTGTCGGCCGACAAGGATCTCCTTCTGTCAGCTTTACAGCTGACATCAGGAGAGAGAAAACTTTAGTGGCGAATATCTCTCAAACCGTAAAGGTTTGAGAGATAGGATTTGCTGCACAGAATTTATTTTTCTGTCATCTACAAAACCAAAAAATATCTTCATGGGACATTACTGTCCCTTTAACCCTTTGAGTGCCAGAGGGGTATGCAACGCATTGCAAAGCAATGCGTTGCATACCTCTCTGGCACTCAAAGGGTTAAAAGACAGGAGGTGTAGAACATATCAATACGCTAGACCTCTGCTGCGGAAGGTTTTGGAGGTCCGATATCAAGACCCACTCCAACTCTTACTACATAGGACGGGAGAGAGGTCGAAGCTAAAACCATCGACAGAGCTGACTGTTTGCAATTCCTTTTGCCCGCTAGACAAACAGCCACTCTACCAAGGATCTACATTTTTACTGCAGAGCCTCGCAGACAGGAAAAGAACTGTGCTTTTGAAATAACACCATATACCTGCCCCCGTACCAGTTTTCTATGTATCCATTGATAAAATCCACCTGTTAACATCTTTCCGGAATACTGCATCTTTCATTATCAGGTGACAGCAATCCACTTTACAGACCTTTTAGAGCGTATTCACTATATATATAGTGTTAAATAGCACTATTGTTATGATATAGGGGAAATCTCCTATATGTTTTATTCATCTCTGTGTATTTATTGTAAATAAAAGTCCGTGTACATGGGCACAGCAGACCTACACGGCAGGTGTACTACCACAGAACTACACCTCACAGCATTGTGTGTGTTCAGGCAGTGTCTACTGCGCATGACTGCATCGGACAAACATACATCTGGCCTTTTGTAGTATTGGATAATAAAAACTACTTATTATATAGAGGTGCTTGCGCTTTCCTTATATTGTATTTAAGGGATAGTAAGTATCCCCCCCCACTGCTCAGCCAGATCAGAAGGGAGGTGCCCAGGTAGACTGCAGAGAGGGTCAATCTTCAATTAAGATAAGGGAAAGACCTGAAAAACTTGTCAAGGGGGGAAGGGCTTTCATTGTTCTCATAGGAAGAAGATTGTCCCCTTCTGTTATCTGTCTGGTCTTACAACCAGATTCACATCTGAGAAGAGATGGCTTACACTAGGTAAAAGGGGCGGGAGGGGAAACTTTGCTTGTGAATATCTCATAAACCATAAAGGTTTGAGAGATAAGACTTATATCATTCTTCATGTTTTTTTAATGCCTACAAAATAATATAAAGTTAAAAAGAAGTATTACTATCCCTTTAGTATCAATAGTATGACCACAAATACTTTATTATGGACCACAAAATCTGAAAGGCCCCTATGAATTTTGATTTTTTGTTGAAGAGATAAGAGTACAAAAGTACAAAGTCACCAGTGCAGGAGTTACCCTCTAATGCCAGTGGTAGAACCACTGGGTACGCATTACAGAGAGTGGTCATTGCAGTCCATACCAGAGGACAATCTCATCATTAGCACTATAATGACAGCTTCAAACTATGGGCTCGATGCAAATGTTTGAGTTAAAACCAACGTGAAGAAAAAAACTGCCTTCGCAAGTTAAACAACACTGTGTAACGTGAGATTCAAATCTTCCTTACCTGGAAAGGTTAACGTGCGACGGCCTACAAAACACACAAAAACTTCAAAACTGGAGTCGCCTAAAATCTGACCTCATCGTCAACGCAAAACACACGATAAACGAGAGAAACGTCCCAATAAAAAAAAGTGAAGCATCCAGCGTTACCTAGTGCCCCAGCCAATCACAGCACCCCAAAGTGTCAAGTTCAGTCAAATAAACTATATATAGACCTAAAATAACTGACGCACCGGTCATGCCTCGCTTACCCCCTCGCTCCTTTGCCTGCTTCTTTTATGGCTTCTTGCCGTGCCTCAGCCACTCAGCTGCATCACAACTCTGGTCTAGGCAACCCACGCCCCCCCAGCGCCGTTCCCAAGCCTCGCACCCCAGCCTCTTACTCAGTAATCCCTTGTTGAAGGAGTCCCCTGTTCACTCTCTAGGTACTCCTCATTCTCCTGGTCGTTCCAACCGTAGGTAGTTTGACAACACCTTTGTCTGTGTATCGCGTTCATTAGAGCTATAGCACAGGATCCAGGGGCGGAGGTTAGTGTTTAGAGAAAGGGACATAGGAGCGTTCACATCAGTCAGTTGAGGAGTTGGAGAGCATTGTACACCAAGTGACACATAACAAAATTTTGCACATAACCCATAACACACATCCAAACACAAACACACATACACACACATAGCTATTTTGTTTTATATCACACATACACTTTTATATATTTTTTTGACCGTGTGAGTCCGTGAGTGCAAGTGAGTGACAGTGAGTGAGTGAGTGTGTGTGTGAGGGCCTGAGTGAGTGCCTGTGTGTGAGTGGGTGAGTGAAATGGAGAGGAGAGGAGGACAGGAGAGGGGGGGTGGGGAGTGTAGGAGGAGAGGAGAAAGAGGTGCAGTTGGGCATCCCCGGTCAGGGTAGGGTAGGGGAGGGTGAGCCCTGGGGAGGAGGGGGAGTACCACCAGTAGAAGAGGCACATGGAGTGCAGGGCAAGAGATGGCAGTGGGATGAGTGGTACGGCATGGGGAGCACCGCACTCAGCCAGGGCCATCGCAGACAGGGCCTGAGAGCCAAGGCTCTCAAAGAAGCTGTGGGGGTGAGGAGGAGGACAGGGCAAGAGAACCTAAGTTCTCAGAGGAGGAGAACTTCATCCTTTGTGAGGTAGTCATCACCAGGGAAAGGCTCCTGTTCCCCAAAGGGAAGGTTGTTGGTATGGGGGCCAAACGAAATGCTGCATGGAAGGAGGTCCTGGCTGTGGCGAATGCAGTTTCCAGCCGCAGCCAGTTGCTGGAGTCCATAAAAAAAGGAGGACAGACTGCAAGGCCAAGGTAACATAGTAACATAGGAATCTAGGTTGAGAAAAGACTTGCGTCCATCTAGTTCAACCCTTTTCCTATTCCTTGTTACCATCGTGAAGGTGAAGAAGAAGATGGGAGAGGAGGCCTTGCATACTGCCGGCACAGGGGGTGGTCCGCCCCTGCTCGTGGAGTACAGCCAGTGGGATGAGGCAGTGAGGAGGACCTTGTCCAGGACGGCAGTGCAGGGGATCCCTGGATGGAGTGACACCGTGGATGAAAGGAGCCTCCAGTCCACCAGTAAGTGCATCAAGGCCTACACACACATCACCTACCAGACAGAGGCCAACACAGTGACACCTGAACACATGGACAGCATTCCACACCACAATTCAGTAACACAGCTTGGAGGGATGTCAAACAAGGACAGAATGCCTGACAAACCCAGCCTGAATGGTAACGGTCACGTTCCTGTTGAACCCCTTTCATGTTGTCTACAACAACATCATGCACAGCACAAAAACAATGCACACCGTCATGTGTCAGTCACAGATCTAACTGTTATATGTATCACAATGTCATACATAGAGTGACAAAGAGGTCAGCACACAACCCCTTAAGTGCCACAGGGATAAGCAATGCACTGTTTGACAATACATTGGCTAGTCCCCTGGCACCCAAAGGGTTACCAGAGCATAGCAAGGAGGGGAATTGGTGTGTTTCCTATTGTTACTGCATGTCAGGGCTAGGCGTTGTACATATAGGTAGTTAGTACAAGTGGAAGGTTCAGCTTTCTGCATCATATGTAGCCTGCAGAGTGTGGATGGCCAGGGGGCATTCACCGCCATCACCACTCTGCAGAACATATGTGATTCACAAAGCTCAATCATGACTGGGGGGGTCATTCACTAGGATGTCAGAAAGAAGTGACAATGTGTACATGACAACTGCAGTGTCATCACACCTGCAATCCCTGTGTTATTCTGTGGAGCCAATGCACTAAGATCTAAACAACACGTGATATACCAGTGCTTAGGCTCCATAGGATAACATAGGAAAAGGCAGAAGTAACCTCCAGTAGTACAGTATAACCATGCATATGTTTGCTGTGTGTTAGGATTTCAGCTGTCCTGGGGTGTGTTCGTGTGTCCTCCAGCTGATTGGGATGTTGGGTTCCTACAGATCATGTTGGTTGGTGTGTTTGTTACTGTTGCCGACATCATTGGTTGGACTCTGTAGTCAATGGTCATCACTGGTGCATTGCTGTGTGTAGAGGCCCTAGTGAGCTTGCTGTTGAGACCTAGGTGTAGGACATGCAGTGGTTTTGTGTCACTCAAAGTGTGATGGTTCAGTTTTACTCACCACATGGATCCTGATGAATGGGGATAGCAAGGAGGTATATGCCTTGCCATCCCCACTGCTCAGGATACACATGATGATCAAATCTACACCACTGTAGGTTACTAGAATCAATATATGGGATCATGTCAAGCTCAGCAATGTGTGTCAGGATGGTAACCAATGCATTGCATAGCAATAGATACCATCTTAACACTCAATGGTTCACATGTAAATGTAATAATCTTGCAGCACTCCTGTCATGGCTCACATCACTGATTACATCATGTCATTTCCCCACACAGCATACTACTCAGCAAGAGCGGAGGAGTCCGGGGAAACCTCCTCTGAGGAGCCCACCACCTCCAGGGCACTGCCACCACCACAGCAGCATCCACAGCAGCAGTGGTCCCAGCAGGGTCAGCAGCAGCCACAGCAGCCATAGCCCCAGCAGGGTCAGCAAAAGCCACAGCAGCAGTGGCCCCAGCAGGGTCAACAGCCACAGCAGCAGTGGCCCCACCATGGCCCCCAGGGTCCACAGCAGCAGGAGCCACAGCCTGATCCTGCCCTCCATGTCCCTCCACCACCGCAGCCTGTGGCGAGGCACAGGATGCCAGAGACAATCACAATGCCAGGCCAGGGCAGAGTACCACACATGGGCCAGGCCTCAGTCACTCACGTGTACAGCAGTCAGCCAGGAGGCATCCGAGGTGTGGCCCATGGACTACCACCACCTTGGCCTCATTGGGGAGCCACAGCGGCCACAGGGCCGCACCGTCATCACCCCACCCCCACCAACGCCATCACCCCCAACCACACCATCATATGAGCTCCACTCTGAGACTGGAGTATGGTGCTTTAGGATATAGAAATGAAGTATTTCTTTCTAACTAGAGCGATGATGGCTCTGCTGAAGAGCCACAGGACAGTCTGCGGACCGGGATCTCCTTCTCTAAGACAGAAAGCTGTCAGTGCAAGGGGAGGGAAAGGGGAATTTTGTAAGCGTATATCTCTCAAAACATAAAGGTTTGAGAGAAAGGACTGGGTGCAATTAATTTATTTTTGTAATATCTACAGAATTAAAGTTAATTTTAACAATGTATTACTATCACTTTAACAGTAGGCAGACAATGTAATAAAGCTGTGGGGAATGCAAGCAGGGTACTGGGTTGTATAGTTAGGGGCATTAGTAGCAGAAAAAGGGAAGTGGTCATGTCACTCTACAGATCTCTAGTTAGACCTCACCTAGAGTATTGTGTACAGTACCGGAGACCTAGAGTATTGTGTACAGTACTGGAGACCTAGAGTATTGTGTACAGTACCGGAGACCTAGAATATTATGTACAGTACTGGAGACCCCATCTCCAGAAGGATATAGATACTGTAGAGAGAATTCAGAGAAGGGCTACTAAACTGATGACTGTTTTACAGGAAAATAAATATCAGGATAGACTAAATGATCTGAACATGTATAGCTTGGAGGAGAGAAGAGACAGAGGGGATATGATAGACACATTCACATACATGAAGGGATTCAACAAAGTGCAGGAGAGAAGAACATTTCAAAGGAGTAAAAATGTTGGGATAAGAGGCCATAGTCTAAAACTAGAGGGACACAGGCTTAGATGTAATGTAAGAAAGTGTTACTTCACTGAGAGGGTAGTAGATAAGTGGAATAGCCTACCAGCAGAAGTGGTAGAAGTTAATACAGTGACAGAATTTAAGCATGCATGGAAGAGGCATAAGGCTGTCCTGAACATAAGGTTTTTACAGTAGGAAAATGGGCGACTAGATGGGCTGAATGGTTTTTATCTGCCGTCAAATTCTATGTTTCTAACAATGTCAAAATGCAAAGTAAATAAGGACAATTTAGTGAAGAACAGCCCCTGATAGACTCCTACATCATTCCATCTAACTGGGATCACTAACACAGTGATGAGTTCCTCACTCTGCGCCCTGTCACCTTAGGGCTCCTCAGTACCATCTGACAGATCTCTGCACCAGGAGCCGAAAGCGATGGGATTTCATCTCTAATTTACATATCAAGATGTTCCCTATACAGCAATAATTATAAATGCAACGCACAAATTTAAGTTCATCCCCAAAGGCATTTATAGAAATGTTAATAACACCCAGTATTAATAAATGGATAGGAATATGCACTGACTTATTTATATAAAAAGAAGAAAAAGGATCCTCAGATATTGTAATAGATTATAATATGCTGGATAAGAGTTTTATCATGTTAACTGTTTGACTGGCACAAAAGTGAGCAATGCTCTGCACTGTACTGATGCAACGAGGATAAAGATGATTTCATTGTCCATAAGCAATTTTCTCCACTTGATCTTTTTGTTTGGAGATATATGTTTCATTCAGAGGGGTAACGAGAAGCCACGGGGCCCTGGTGCAAGAATTTCCATGGGCCCCCCCGACCACATTGGCCACCTCCACATTGTCCCCCATCCCCACATTGCCCCTTCCACAATGACCCCATCTCCACAATGCCCCCATCTCCACAATGCCCCTTCCACATTGCCCCTAAACCTCCTACCTCCCTGGTGCTCCAGTAGCAGAGGACAGGTCTGTACCTCTTTCTGCACAGACCTCTTCTCCCGCACGGTCCTCTTCAGTAATGCAGAGCACTGGGAGATGATGTCATGATGATGTAATCTCCCAGCGCTCTGCATTACGAGAGTGCCGGTCTGCCGGAGGGAATACTGATCTCCCTCTGGCAGGCCGTCACTCTCATAATGCAGAGCCCCAGCACTCTGCATTACTTAATTGCGGGCATCAGGGGAGGGGGTCGAAGGGGGAGGCCGGGCCCCTGGAGTGAAAGGCCCGGTCACAGGTGCGACCCCTGCGACCCCTATAGTTACACCACTGCATTTGATTGAAACATTAGAGACAGTGGTCCATCATACAGCAGTCAATTGTATATATATATATATATATATATATAAATACTGTAACAGAAGCACTTACCTAGGTAGAAGTCCATCATACAGCAGTCAGGTGTATCTATATAATTACTGTGTGTAACAGAAGCACTTACACACAGTAATTATATAGATATACACCCGACTGCTGTATGATGGACTCCTACCTAGGTAAGTGCTTCTGTTACACACAGTAATTATACAGATACACCTGACTGCTGTATGATGGACTCCTACCTAGGTAAGTGCTTCTGTTACACACAGTAATTATACAGATACACCTGACTGCTGTATGATGGACTCCTACCTAGGTAAGTGCTTCTGTTACACACAGTAATGATATATATATACCTGACTGCTGTATGATGGACTCCTACCTAGGTAAGTGCTTCTGTTACACACAGTAATTATATAGATATGCCTGACTGCTGTATGATGGACTCCTACCTAGGTAAGTGCTTCTGTTACACACAGTAATTATACAGATACACCTGACTGCTGTATGATGGACTCCTACCTAGGTAAGTGCTTCTGTTACACACAGTAATTATACAGATACACCTGACTGCTGTATGATGGACTCCTACCTAGGTAAGTGCTTCTGTTACACACAGTAATTATACAGATACACCTGACTGCTGTATGATGGACTCCTACCTAGGTAAGTGCTTCTGTTACACACAGTAATTATACAGATACACCTGACTGCTGTATGATGGACTCCTACCTAGGTAAGTGCTTCTGTTACACACAGTAATTATACAGATACACCTGACTGCTGTATGATGGACTCCTACCTAGGTAAGTGCTTCTGTTACACACAGTAATTATACAGATACACCTGACTGCCGTATGATGGACTCCTACCTAGGTAAGTCCTTCTGTTACACACAGTAATTATACAGATACACCTGACTGCCGTATGATGGACTCCTACCTAGGTAAGTGCTTCTGTTACACACAGTAATTATACAGATACACCTGACTGCTGTATGATGGACTCCTACCTAGGTAAGTGCTTCTGTTACACACAGTAATTATACAGCTACACCTGACTGCTGTATGATGGACTCCTACCTAGGTAAGTGCTTCTGTTACACACAGTAATTATATAGATACACCTGACTACTGTATGATGGACCCCTACCTAGGTAAGTGCTTCTGTTACACACAGTAATTATATAGATACACCTGACTGCTGTATGATGGACTCCTACCTAGGTAAGTGCTTCTGTTACACACAGTAATTATACAGATACACCTGACTGCTGTGTGATGGACTCCTACCTAGGTAAGTGCTTCTGTTACACACAGTAATTATATAGATACACCTGACTGCTGTATGATGGACTCCTACCTAGGTAAGTGTTTCTTTTACACACAATAATTATATAGATACACCTGACTGCTGTATGATGGACTCCTACCTAGGTAAGTCCTTCTGTTACACACAGTAAATATATAGATACACCTGACCGCTGTATGACGGACCCCTACCTAGGTAAGTCCTTCTGTTACACACAGTAATTATACACATACACCTGACTGCTGTATGATGTACTCCCACCTGGGTAAGTCCTTCTGTTACACACAGTAATTATACAGATACACCTGGCTGCTGTGTGATGGACACCTGCCTAGGTAAGTGCTTCTGTTACACACTGTAATTATACAGATACACCTGACTGCTGTGTGACGGACTCCTACCTAGGTAAGTGCTTCTGTCACACACAGTAATTATACACATACACCTGACTGCTGTGTGACGGACTCCCGCCTAGGTAAGTGCTTCTGTTACACACAGTAATTATACACATACACCTGACTGCTGTGTGACGGACTCCCGCCTAGGTAAGTGCTTCTGTTACACACAGTAATTATACACATACACCTGACTGCTGTGTGACGGACTCCCGCCTAGGTAAGTGCTTCTGTTACACACAGCAATTATACACATACACCTGACTGCTGTGTGACGGACTCCCGCCTAGGTAAGTGCTTCTGTTACACACAGTAATTATACACATACACCTGACTGCTGTGTGACGGACTCCCGCCTAGGTAAGTGCTTCTGTTACACACAGTAATTATACACATACACCTGACTGCTGTGTGACGGACTCCTGCCTAGGTAAGTGCTTCTCTTACACACAGTAATTATACACATATACCTGACTGCTGTGTGACGGACTCCCGCCTAGGTAAGTGCTTCTGTTACACACAGTAATTATACACATACACCCGACTGCTGTGTGACGGACTCCCGCCTAGGTAAGTGCTTCTGTTACACACAGTAATTATATAGATACACCTGACTGCTGTGTGATGGACTCCTACCTAGGTAAGTGCTTCTGTTACACACAGTAATTATATAGATACACCTGACTGCTGTGTGACGGACTCCTACCTAGGTAAGTCCTTCTGTTACACACAGTAATTATATAGATATACCTGACTGCTGTATGATGGACTCCTACCTAGGTAAGTGTTTCTGTTACACACAGTAATTATATAGATACACCTGACTGCTGTATGATGGACTCCTACCTAGGTAAGTGCTTCTGTTACACACAGTAATTATACAGATACGCCTGACTGCTGTGTGATGGATTCCTACCTAGGTAAGTGCTTCTGTTACGCACAGTAATTATACAGATACGCCTGACTGCTGTATGATGGACTCCTATCTAGGTAAGTCCTTCTGTTACACACAGTAATTATATAGATACATCTGACTGCTGTGTGATGGACCCCTACCTAGGTAAGTGCTTCTGTTACACACAGTAATTATACAGATACACCTGACTGCTGTATGATGGACTCCTACCTAGGTAAGTGCTTCTGTTACATACAGTAATTATACAGATACACCTGCTTCTGTTACACACGGTAATTATATAGATACACCTGACTGTATTTCTGATTCGTGCCATCTAAAAGAGTTTAGTGAATGTAAACTAATTTCTATTTGTTTCGTAACAAAATGAAATGGTAAAACCTGTGTATTCTGTTTTCATATTGACGCTCTACACAAAGATCTTTAGTTTTTATTGTAAAAGGGAGATGAGGTAGGTAGGACATGAGATGTCTGATACACACTGGCCTTGCCGGGAACATTCTGTTTCACACGACTAGAAACATATGTTTTGTTGTACAGACGCATTAGTCAGCACAGACCCTGTCAAGTGTCACTCATTTAACATAAAATCCCTTTGGAAATCAGACTGTCTGAACAGTGCTGCTATGTAACACTAAATTGTCTGTTCAGTATGAGGAGTTCCAAGGGCTGGTTTTACCAATAGGCAAAGTAGGCAACTGTCTAGAGTGCCACATTTTGAGGGGCGGGGCCTCAGCTGTGCTGGCCACACTCTCATTCTGAATTGTGGGTGTGGCCAGTGCAATCTCAATGTGCCTGCACTAGTTTTATACATCTTTGCTTGCTATTATTTGACCCCTCGCATGTCAAAGAGATCTCCAGCACATTGTGAAGCATGGTGGACACGTCTCCGTGTACTCGTTAAGTTGTTCCACACTATTTCCTTTATTTAACTGTATTGTCCCTTTAATGCGGGTCCAGTAGTTCTCGGATTACATTAAAGCACTGCAGTGAGATGTACTGGGGGTTTATATACAATATACAGACATGAACAGAACGTACAGCAGTATACACTGCAGTGAGATGTACTGGGGGTTTATATACAATATACAGACATGAACAGAACGTACAGCAGTATACACAGCAGTGATGCACAAGTGCAAAACCAAGAGCTCAGATTATGGAGCGTCCATCAACATCTCCAGTCTTGATAAACAGCAATAACAAAAATCACTACAGAAGAGCCAATAGGTATCATGTGTGTGTCTTTGTGTTTGTGTATATGTATATATGTGTATGTGAGTGTATGTCTGTGTGTGTCTGTATGTGTATGTACATGTGTGTATGTGAGTGTATGCGTATGTGTATGTGCATGTGTGTGTGTGAGCTTGTGTGTGTGTGTATGCGTGTATGTGAGTGTGTTTGTGTGTGTATATATGTATATGTGTGTATATGAGTGTATTTGTGTTTGTGTATATGTGTGTGTATGTGAGTGTATACATATGTATATGTGTGAGTGTATATATATGTGTGTGCGTATGTGAGTGTATGTGAGTGTGTGTGTGTGTGTATGTGTGTGTGTGTATGAGTGTATTTTTGTATGTGTATGTGTGTATGTAAGTGTATGTGTGTGTATGTGAGTGTGTGTGTGTGTGTGTGTGTGTGTGTGTGTATGTGTGTGTGTGTATGTGACTGTATGTTTGTGTGTGTGTGTGTGTATGTATGCTTCTGTGTGAAAGCATATGTGTATGGATATGATTATAGTACCTTGGACACTTCACTGTGCAGTATATGTGTGTGTGTGTGTGTGTGTGTGTGTGTGTGTATGTCTGTTTGTGTGTATACATGTGTGTCTGTATGTATATGTGTGCATGTATGTTTCTGTGTGAAAGTATATGTTTATATACACAATATATATGTGTGTGTATGTGTGAGTGAGATCATTTTGGAAGGAAAATTGGTAATGTATAATGGCGTCAGCCCAAATGAGGATCGGAGGGGTTTGCAACTGATTGCTTCACAATGCTTTGCGCACTCTTCTGGTCCTCAAGTGTTTATTATTATTATTATTATTATTATTAATAATAATAATAATAATAATAATACTCCTTTGATTGTAAGTGAGGTGTTTAATACTCCTTTGGAACTCTGATGGGTTAAACTTACATCTGAGCATTTACAGGCTGATTGTGTTTCCCTGAGCTACTCAGTTCAGCCATACTAAGTGCATTCAGGGGTCTTAGAACCACATATGTGAACACACACACACACACACACACAGATACCTGAACAGTTCCCTGGTCCTGCAGGTACAGAGTACAGTAATAGGATCCATTATCTTTGATGTATGACTTCTCCTACTGTTACAGACTGGGGTATGGGATTCAGTACCTTGGACAAGT
Source organism: Rhinophrynus dorsalis (assembly GCA_037306005.1). Taxonomy (NCBI): domain Eukaryota; kingdom Metazoa; phylum Chordata; class Amphibia; order Anura; family Rhinophrynidae; genus Rhinophrynus; species Rhinophrynus dorsalis. Next base: position 114,402,486 of record CM074728.1, on the reverse strand, counting down.
CACTGTTCTGCTGTTACTGACTGGGGTATGGGATTCAGTACCTTGGACAAGTCATTGTTCTGCTGTTACTGACTGAGGTATGGGATTCAGTACCTTGGACAGTTCATTGTTCTACTGTTACTGACTGAGGTATGGATTTCAGTACCTTGGACAGTTCATTGTTCTGCTGTTACAGACTGAGGTATGGGATTTCAGTACCTTGGACAGTTCATTGTTCTGCTGTTACAGACTGAGGTATGGGATTCAGTACCTTGGACAGTTCATTGTTCTGCTGTTACTGACTGGGGTATGGGATTCAGTACCTTGGACAGGTCATTGTTCTGCTGTTACTGACTGGGGTATGGGATTAAGTACCTTGGACAGGTCATTGTCCTACTGTTACAGACTGAGGTATGGGATTCAGTACCTTGGACAGGTCATTGTTCTGTTGTTACAGACTGAGGTATGGGATTCAGTACCTTGGACAGTTCATTGTTCTACTGTTACAGACTGAGGTATGGGATTCAGTACCTTGGACAGTTCATTGTTCTGTTGTTACAGACTGGGGTATGGGATTCAGTACCTTGGACAGGTCATTGTTCTGCTCTTACTGACTGGGGTATGGGATTCAGTACCTTGGACAGTTCATTGTTCTGTTGTTACAGACTGGGGTATGGGATTCAGTAACTTGGACAGTCCATTGTTCTGCTGTTACTGACTGAGGTATGGGATTCAGTACCTTGGACAGTTCATTGTTCTGTTGTTACTGACTGAGGTATGGGATTCAGTACCTTGGACAGTTCATTGTTCTACTGTTACTGACTGAGGTATGGATTTCAGTACCTTGGACAGTTCATTGTTCTGCTGTTACAGACTGAGGTATGGGATTTCAGTACCTTGGACAGTTCATTGTTCTGCTGTTACAGACTGAGGTATGGGATTCAGTACCTTGGACAGTTCATTGTTCTGCTGTTACTGACTGGGGTATGGGATTCAGTACCTTGGACAGGTCATTGTTCTGCTGTTACTGACTGGGGTATGGGATTAAGTACCTTGGACAGGTCATTGTCCTACTGTTACAGACTGAGGTATGGGATTCAGTACCTTGGACAGGTCATTGTTCTGTTGTTACAGACTGAGGTATGGGATTCAGTACCTTGGACAGTTCATTGTTCTACTGTTACAGACTGAGGTATGGGATTCAGTACCTTGGACAGTTCATTGTTCTGTTGTTACAGACTGGGGTATGGGATTCAGTACCTTGGACAGGTCATTGTTCTGCTCTTACTGACTGGGGTATGGGATTCAGTACCTTGGACAGTTCATTGTTCTGTTGTTACAGACTGGGGTATGGGATTCAGTAACTTGGACAGTCCATTGTTCTGCTGTTACTGACTGAGGTATGGGATTCAGTACCTTGGACAGTTCATTGTTCTGTTGTTACTGACTGAGGTATGGGATTCAGTACCTTGGACAGGTCATTGTTCTGCTGTTACTGACTGGGGTATGGGATTCAGTACCTTGGACAGTTCATTGTTCTGCTGTTACAGACTGAGGTATGGGATTCAGTACCTTGGACAGGTCATTGTTCTACTGTTACAGACTGAGGTATGGGATTCAGTACCTTGGACAGGGTCATTGTTCTGTTGTTACTGACTGAGGTATGGGATTCAGTACCTTGGACAGTTCATTGTTCTGCTGTTACAGACTGGGGTATGGGATTCAGTACCTTGGACAGGTCATTGTTCTGCTGTTACTGACTGGGGTATGGGATTCAGTACCTTGGACAGGTCATTGTTCTGCTGTTACTGACTGGGGTATGGGATTCAGTAACTTGGACAGTTCATTGCTCTACTGTTACAGACTGAGGTATGGGATTCAGTACCTTGGACAGGTCATTGTTCTGCTGTTACTGACTGGGGTATGGGATTCAGTACCTTGGACAGGGTCATTGTTCTGTTGTTACTGACTGAGGTATGGGATTCAGTACCTTGGACAGTTCATTGTTCTGCTGTTACTGACTGGGGTATGGGATTCAGTACCTTGGACAGTTCATTGTTCTGCTGTTACTGACTGGGGTATGGGATTCAGTACCTTGGACAGGTCATTGTTCTGCTGTTACTGACTGTGGTATGGGATTCAGTACCTTGGACAGTTCATTGTTCTGCTGTTACTGACTGTGGTATGGGATTCAGTACCTTGGACAGTTCATTGTTCTGCTGTTACAGACTGGGGTATGGGATCCAGTACCTTGGACAGTTCATTGTTCTGTTGTTACTGACTGGGGTATGGGATTCAGTACCTTGGACAGTTCATTGTTCTGCTGTTACTGACTGGGGTATGGGATTCAGTACCTTGGACAGTTCATTGTTCTGCTGTTACAGACTGGGGTATGGGATTCAGTAACTTGGACAGTTCATTGTTCTACTGTTACAGACTGAGGTATGGGATTCAGTACCTTGGACATTTCCTTGTCCTACTGTTACAGACTGAGGTATGGGATTCAGTACCTTGGACAGTTCATTGTTCTGCTGTTACAGACTGAGGTATGGGATTCAGTATCTTGGACAGTTCCTTGTCCTACTGTTACAGACTGAGGTATGGGATTCAGTACCTTGGACATTTCCTTGTCCTACTGTTACAGACTGAGGTATGGGATTCAGTACCTTGTACAGTTCATTGTTCTGTTGTTACTGACTGGGGTATGGGATTCAGTAACTTGGACAGTTCATTGTTCTTTTGTTACAGACTGAGGTATGGGATTCAGTACCTTGGACAGGTCATTGTTCTGTTGTTACAGACTGAGGTATGGGATTCAGTACCTTGTACAGTTCATTGTTCTGTTGTTACAGACTGAGGTATGGGATTCAGTACCTTGGACAGTTCATTGTTCTACTGTTACTGACTACGGTATGGGATTCAATACCTTGGACAGTTCATTGTTCTGTTGTTACTGACTGGGGTATGGGATTCAGTACCTTGGACAGTCCATTGTTCTGCTGTTACAGACTGGGGTATGGGATTCAGTACCTTGGACAGTTCATTGTTCTACTGTTACTGACTACGGTATGGGATTCAGTACCTTGGACAGTTCATTGTTCTACTGTTACAGACTGAGGTATGGGATTCAGTACCTTGGACAGTTCATTGTTCTACTGTTACAGACTGGGGTATGGGATTCAGTACCTTAGACAGTTCATTGTCCTACTGTTACTGACTGAGGTATGGGATTCAGTACCTTGGACAAGTCATTGTTCTACTGTTACAGACTGGGGTATGGGATTCAGTACCTTGGACAAGTCATTGTTCTACTGTTACAGACTGAGGTATGGGATTCAGTACCTTGGACAGGTCATTGCCCTACTGTTACAGACTGGGGTATGGGATTCAGTACCTTGGACAGTTCATTGTTCTACTGTTACTGACTACGGTATGGGATTCAGTACCTTGGACAGGTCATTGTCCTACTGTTACAGACTGAGGTATGAGATTCAGTACCTTGGACAAGTCATTGTTCTACTGTTACAGACTGGGGTATGGGATTCAGTACCTTGGACAAGTCATTGTTCTACTGTTACAGACTGGTTTATGGGATTCAGTACCTTGTACAGTTCATTGTTCTACTGTTACAGACTGGGGTATGGGATTCAGTACCTTGGACAGTTCATTGTTCTACTGTTACTGACTACGGTATGGGATTCAGTACCTTGGACAGGTCATTGTCCTACTGTTATAGACTGAGGTATGAGATTCAGTACCTTGGACAAGTCATTGTTCTACTGTTACAGACTGGGGTATGGGATTCAGTACCTTGGACAAGTCATTGTTCTACTGTTACAGACTGGGGTATGGGATTCAGTACCTTGGACAAGTCATTGTTCTACTGTTACAGACTGGGGTATGGGATTCAGTACCTTGGACAAGTCATTGTTCTACTGTTAAAGACTGGGGTATGGGATTCAGTACCTTGTACAGTTCATTGTTCTACTGTTACAGACTGGGGTATGGGATTCAGTACCTTGGACAGTCCATTGTCCTACTGTTACAGACTGAGGTATGGGATTCAGTACCTTGGACAGTTCCTTGTCCTACTGTTACAGACTGGGGTATGGGATTCAGTTCATTGCTCTACTGTTACAGACTGGAGTATGGGATTCAGTACCTTGGACAGGTCATTGTTCTACTGTTACAGACTGGGGTATGGGATTCAGTACCTTGGACAGTTCATTGTTCTACTGTTACAAACTGGGGTATGGGATTCAGTACCTTGGACAGTTCATTGTTCTGCTGTTACTGACTGGGGTATGGGATTCAGTACCTTGAATAGTTAATTGTTCTGCTGTTACTGACTGGGGTATGGGATTCAGTACCTTGGACAGTTCATTGTCCTAGTGTTACTGACTGGCGTATGGGATTCAGTACCTTGGACAGTTCATTGTTCTACTGTTACAGACTGGAGTATGGGATTCAGTACCTTGGACAGGTCATTGTTCTACTGTTACAGACTGGGGTATGGGATTCAGTACCTTGGACAGTTCATTGTTCTACTGTTACAAACTGGGGTATGGGATTCAGTACCTTGGACAGTTCATTGTCCTAGTGTTACTGACTGGGGTATGGGATTCAGTACCTTGGACAGTTCATTGTCCTAGTGTTACTGACTGGGGTATGGGATTCAGTACCTTGGACAGTTCATTGTTCTACTGTTACAGACTGGAGTATGGGATTCAGTACCTTGGACAGTTCATTGTTCTACTGTTACAGACTGGAGTATGGGATTCAGTACCTTGGACAGGTCATTGTTCTACTGTTACAGACTGGGGTATGGGATTCAGTACCTTGGACAGTTCATTGTTCTACTGTTACAAACTGGGGTATGGGATTCAGTACCTTGGACAATTCATTGTCCTAGTGTTACTGACTGGGGTATGGGATTCAGTACCTTGGACAGTTCATTGTCCTAGTGTTACAGACTGAGGTATGGGATTCAGTACCTTGGACAGGTCATTGTTCTGCTGTTACAGACTGAGGTATGGGATTCAGTACCTTGGACAGTTCATTGTTCTACTGTTACAAACTGGGGTATGGGATTCAGTACCTTGGACAGTTCATTGTCCTACTGTTACAAACTGGGGTATGGGATTCAGTACCTTGGACAGGTCATTGTTCTACTGTTACAGACTGGGGTATGGGATTCAGTACCTTGGACAGGTCATTGTTCTACTGTTACAGACTGGGGTATGGGATTCAGTACCTTGGACAGTTCATTGTCCTACTGTTACTGACTGGGGTATGAGATTCTGTATCTTGGACAGTTCATTGTCCTACTGTTACTGACTGGGGTATGGGATTCAGTACCTTGGACAGTTCATTGTTCTACTGTTCCAGACTGAGGTATGGGATTCAGTACCTTGGACAGGTCATTGTTCTACTGTTACAGACTGGGGTATGGGATTCAGTACCTTGGACAGTTCATTGTTCTACTGTTACAGACTGAGGTATGGGATTCAGTACTTTAGAAACATAGAAACATAGAATTTGACGACAGATAAGAACCATTTCAGCCCATCTAGTCGGCCCATTTTCCTACAGTAAAAACCTCAAACCTTTTTTGGTCATTTGTCTTTTCTTACGTTAAGGACAGCCTTATGCCTATCCCATGCATGCTTAAATTCTGTCACTGTATTAAGTTCTACCACTTCTGCTGGTAGGCTATTCCACTTATCTGCTACCCTCTCAGTGAAGTAAAACTTTCTCACATTACATCTAAACCTCTGTCCTTCTACTTTTAGACTATGATCTCTTGTCCTACCATTTTTACTCCTTTGAAATATATTTCCATCTTGCACTTTGTTGAGTCCCTTCATGCATTCGAATATTTCTATCATATCCCCTCTCTCTGTCTCTTCTCTCCTCCAAGGTATACATGTTCAGATCCTTTAGTCTATCCTGATATTTATTTTCCTGTAAACCAGTCACCATTTTAGTAGCCCTTCTTTGAATATTCTCTAGAGCATCTATATCCTTCTGGAGATGGGGGTCTCAAGTGCTGTACACAATACTCTAGGTCTCCAGTACTGTACACAATACTCTAGGTGAGGTCTAACTAGAGATCTGTAGAGTGGCATGACCACTTCCCTTTTTCTGCTACTAATGCCCCTAGCTATACAACCCAGTACCCTGCTTGCATTCCCCACCACTTTATTACATTGCCTGCCTACCTTTAAGTCATTAGTATTAATTACTACCAAATCCCTTTCCTCTGTTGTCTCTGACAGCACAGTACCCTTAATAGTATATTTTTCCTTTGGATTTTTATGTCCCAAGTGCATTATTTTACATTTATCAACGTTAAACTGCATCTGCCACACTCTTGACCATTCTTCTAATTTACGTAAATAATTTGTCATTTGGCTTATTCCCCCTGGAATGTCTACGCTATTACAGATCTTGGTATCACCTGTAAAAAGGCATACCTTACCTTGAAGACCTTTTGCAATATCACTAATAAAAATATTAAAAAGAATGGGTCCCAGTACAGATCCCTGAGGTACCCCACTAGTAACACTCCTTTCGTCCGAATATTCTCCATTGACTACCACCCTCTGTCTCCTGTCACTCAGCCATTGCCTTATCCATTTAACTATTTTTGCATCCAAACCCAAACACTGCAGTTTAATTATGAGTCTTCTATGAGGGACAATGTCAAATGCTTTACCGAAATCTAGATAAGCTATATGTACTGCTACTTTGGAAATGTCCAGAGGCGGGCTGGCCCGGGGGGCATAGGGGCAAATGCCCCACGGGACGCAGGGCCAGTGCCTGCAGTGGGCCGCCATGTCAAAAAAAAAAAAGCAGTCTGAGCGTGTCAGTGCAGCTGCGGGCCGGAGCGGAGCCCAATGATGTCTGTCGCTGTGTCACTGCGCATTGCCAGGCAGTAATGTGTGCGGCTGCCTGTAACAGTGTCAGTCATATCAAAATGCCATGTGTGTCATTGTTAGTTTGAAGCCGCCGGGACTAGGCGGCCGGCGGGAGCAACATGCAACAGGTTGAGCACGCAGGGCCGGACAGTCTGGATATGATTTCATGTTGCGCTGGGCGGGCCGCGCGACATGAAATCTAATTCACCGTCCTGTCCTCCTGATATGACTGTGATCCAATAGAAACACTGGACGCTGCCTCTAGGCAGTGTCTCAGTGTTCCACTGGATGGTGGCTGGGCAGTGTGGGCATTGGGCTCATGGGCTGACTTCACTGACGTCATGCCATGTGCATCGGCTTGAGTGCAGGGTACAGGCTAGAGTGAGCATAGCAGTAACAGGCAGTCTGTGTCAGGCGCTGTCTGGGGGCTGGACTGGTGCTGAGACTGAGAGCGGCAAGCCAGCGCAGCACGCAAAATTTATCTGCTGGTGGTAAGCAGATCAAAAGATTTGATGATGTCCACACAATCACCTACATAATATTGATTCAACAGAGGCCCCCTGGCTGGCCTGAACCTCAGAGCATGCAATTTTTACATACGTTTATAATTCATTACATGTAGAAAAAATACTCTACATAAGATAATACAGTGTGACCCATTATGCAGTTCAGATTTAAATGACATTTTCATTTAAATCTGAATTGCACTAATGGGTCAAACTATATTCTCTTAAAGGCAGAGTAATCTATTTTCTATATGTAATAATTATATGAATTATATATGTATGTAAAAAATTGCATACTCTGCAGTTCAGGGCATCTGTTGACTGTAGATTTTATTTGTATGATTATTTCTTAATACAAGATGGTATGTAGAGCAGATCTGATGCAAAACAATGATTATTCAAAATACCCACAAAATCTAAAAGGGGATCTAACCCCGGGCCCTGCAGTATGTTTATTATCAATGCAGTATGCGCAGACAACATTGTTTTTAAAGTACAGTGTTCATATAATCAGTGGTGATACTCATTATTGTCGGAGCGGCGCTTACCGTGGGCGGCGTGTGGCGCGCTCACTTCCGGGTAACGTCGCTAGGCAACGGCGTCGCGGCGTCAGTCATGCCGTCGGGCTGCAATGACGTCGCCATGGCAGCATATATATATCGCGGCGCAACGCTACCCGGTGCTCAGTCTGAGTTCTCTCTCAAGCGGTTAGGCTGTATTCCTTCCTTGTACAGCCAGCCTCCTGCTCAGTACTTAGCCAGCCTTCAGCCAGCATCCAGCCTCTTGCTCAGTACTTAGCCAGCCTTCAGCCAGCATCCAGCCTCTTGCTCAGTACTTAGCCAGCCTTCAGCCAGCATCCAGCCTCTTGCTCAGTACTTAGCCAGCCTTCAGCCAGCATCCAGCCTCCAGTCCTTCTGGCCAGTCTCCTGCTTCAGCTTCTCCAGCCAGTCTCCTGCTCCAGTCCCTCTGGTCAGTCTCTTGCTTCAGCTTTTCCAGCCAGTCTCCAGCTCCAGTTCTTCTGGTCAGTCTCCTGCTCCAGTCCTTCTGGCCAGTCTCCTGCTTCAGCTTCTCCAGCCAGTCTCCTGCTCCAGTCCTTCTGGCCAGTCTCCTGCTTCAGCTTCTCCAGCCAGTCTCCTGCTCCAGTCCCTCTGGTCAGTCTCTTGCTTCAGCTTCTCCAGCCAGTCTCCAGCTCCAGTTCTTCTGGTCAGTCTCCTGCTCCAGTCCTTCTGGCCAGTCTCCTGCTTCAGCTTCTCCAGCCAGTCTCCTGCTCCAGTCCTTCTGGCCAGTCTCCTGCTTCAGCTTCTCCAGCCAGTCTCCTGCTCCAGTCCCTCTGGTCAGTCTCTTGCTTCAGCTTCTCCAGCCAGTCTCCAGCTCCATTTCTTCTGGTCAGTCTCCTGCTCCAGTCCTTCTGGCCAGTCTCCTGCTTCAGCTTCTCCAGCCAGTCTCCTGCTCCAGTCCTTCTGGCCAGTCTCCTGCTTCAGCTTCTCCAGCCAGTCTCCTGCTCCAGTCCTTCTGGCCAGTCTCCTGCTTCAGCTTCTCCAGCCAGTCTCCTGCTCCAGTCCCTCTGGTCAGTCTCTTGCTTCAGCTTCTCCAGCCAGTCTCCTGCTCCAGTCCCTCTGGTCAGTCTCTTGCTTCAGCTTCTCCAGCCAGTCTCCAGCTCCAGTTCTTCTGGTCAGTCTCCTGCTCCAGTCCCTCTGGCCAGTCTCCTGCTTCAGCTTCTCCAGCCAGTCTCCAGCTCCAGTTCTTCTGGTCAGTCTCCTGCTCCAGTCTCCAGTTGCCGGTCGGTCTCTCACCCTGCGGGCCTCAGGTACTCAGTACGTTGCTCTCTCTTATGTATATGCATGGTCCCCCGTGAGTGTATATATGTAATAGTTCTGTGGGTAACTTCCTGGGTTTCTCCAGTCCTGCATCTGGGTATCCTCCTATTCCTCCCTCTTCCAAATTATATTGCTGCCTGCGCATGCTCGTTGTGGCCCTCTCTACATCGGGTGAGGGTTTCATGCAGCATACATATACCCCTTAATAGGGTAGAGCTGTCAATTATTTTAATTTAAAGTGTTCATTATCAGTATAGTTATTCGTCATTATAAAGCATCAGTTCATAGATAAGAACTATAACGTGCAACATGCAGTGTATTATTCATCAGTGCACATATGCTCTCAGCATCATTATTATACAGTGTAGTTTTATTAATTATCAGTGCACAGATACTCAACATCATCATAGGGTACAATGTGTTCATTATCCCCTCCCTCTGGAACCTGATAATACTGGATCCATGAGGGAATTATGCTGCCTTGCAGCAGATATTCTTTGCTGACTCTGTCAAAAAGCATACCTCCCAAGTGTACCTCTTTACGAGACCCAAATACCTCTGTCCCTCTTCCCCACCCTGGTGTCCCTGTGTTTAGGTGATCAGACTGTGTGGTGTGTATATAAGTGTATCACCCTGGTGTCCCTGTGTTTAGGAGATCAGACTGTGTGGTGTGCATATAAGTGTATCACCCTGGTGTCCCTGTGTTTAGGTGATCAGACTGTGTGGTGTGCATATAAGTGTATCACCCTGGTGTCCCTGTGTTTAGGAGATCAGACTGTGTGGTGTGTATAGAAGTGTATCACCCTGGTGTCCCTGTGTTTAGGAGATCAGACTGTGTGGTGTGTATAGAAGTGTATCACCCTGGTGTCCCTGTGTTTAGGAGATCAGACTGTGTGGTGTGTATATAAGTGTATCACCCTGGTGTCCTTGTGTTTAGGAGATCAGACTGTCTGGTGTGTATATAAGTGTATCACCCTGGTGTCCCTGTGTTTAGGAGATCAGACTGTGTGGTGTGTATATAAGTGTATCACTCTGGTGTCCCTGTGTTTAGGAGATCAGACTGTACGGTGTGTATATAAGTGTATCACCCTGGTGTCCCTGTGTTTAGGAGATCAGACTGTGCGGTGTGTGTATATAAGTGTATCACCCTGGTGTCCCTGTGTTTAGGAGATCAAACTGTGTGGTGTGTATTTAAGTGTATCACCCTGGTGTCCCTGTGTTTAGGAGATCAGACTGTGTGGTGTGTATATATGTGTATCACCCTGGTGTCCCAGTGTTTAGTAGATCAGACTGTGTGGTGTGTATATAAGTGTATCACCCTGGTGTCCCTGTGTTTAGGAGATCAGACTGTGTGGTGTGTATATAAGTGTATCATCATCCTGGTGTCCCTGTGTTTAGGAGATCAGAATGTGTGGTGTGTATAGAAGTGTATCACCCTGGTGTCCCTGTGTTTAGGAGATCAGACTGTGTGGTGTGTATATAACTGTATCACACTGGTGTCCCTGTGTTTAGGAGATCAGACTGTGTGGTATGTATATAAGTGATTCACCCTGGTGTCCCTGTGTTTAGGAGATCAGACTGTGTGGTGTGTATATAATTGTATCACATTGTTCCCCAACAATAAAACTCACATTCATGTTTGTATGAACGTCAGTATATGTGAAATAAAATACTTTGTCTTTGTTCTAAATCATTTATTCAGTTACATAAAAAGGTGTCAACAGGTCAGGAAATAACTTAAACATACTTGGTAATTCCATGCCCACCTGTTAAGCCCCAAGAAACATCACATAAAACAGAAGTGTCCCTCTTTGACCATTTGAAATATTGGGAGATGTGAAAAAGTAATGTGACAAAGGCCCAGCACAATGCAACTCTTGTACCCAAACTCAAAGTTAAAAATGTTGAGTATCTGTACTGATAATTAATAAAACTACACTTTATAATAACGATGCTGAGTGCTTGTGTGCACTGATGAAGAATACACTGCGTGTTGCACTTTATAGTTCTTATCTATGATGCTTTATAATGATGAATAACCATACTGATAAGGAACACTTTAGAATGATGAGTATAAGCACTCATTATGAACACCGTACTTTAAAACAATGTTGTCTGTGCATTGATAATAAACACATTCGCCCCCCTACCCCTCGGGCCAGCCCACCTGTGATTGAAAATAAATTGTTAAACATCATTACATTACTGACTGATACTTGTGTTACTTCGCAACTCAACAGAAGGGCTGGACTGGGACGGAGTGGAAATGGGCCACTTGATTACACTTGCCCCACAGCCAAATGTTTCCAGCCCTCCCCTGTAAATGTCACTTGTCTTTACTGTTACTGACTGGGGTATGGGATTCAGTACCTTGGACATTTCCTTGTCCTACTGTTACAGACTGGGGTATGGGATTCAGTACCTTGGACATTTCCTTGTCCTACTGTTACAGACTGAGGTATGGGATTCAGTACCTTGGACATTTCCTTGTCCTACTGTTACAGACTGGGGTATGGGATTCAGTACCTTGGACAGTTCATTGTTCTACTGTTACAGACTGGGGTATGGGATTCAGTACCTTGAACATTTCCTTGTCCTACTGTTACAGAATGAGGTATGGGATTCAGTACCTTGGACAGTTCATTGTTCTACTGTTACAGACTGAGGTATGGGATTCAGTACCTTGGACAGTTCATTGTTCTGCTGTTACAGACTGAGGTATGGAATTCAGTACCTTGGACATTTGCTTGTCCTACTGTTACAGACTGAGGTATGGGATTCAGTACCTTGAACATTTCCTTGTCCTACTGTTACAGAATGAGGTATGGGATTCAGTACCTTGGACAGTTCATTGTTCTACTGTTACAGACTGAGGTATGGGATTCAGTACCTTGGACAGTTCATTGCTCTACTGTTACAGACTGGGGTATGGGATTCAGTACCTTGGACAGTTCATTGTTCTACTGTTACAGACTGGGGTATGGGATTCAGTACCTTGGACAGTTCATTGTTCTACTGTTACAGACTGGGGTATGGGATTCAGTACCTTGGACAGTTCATTGTTCTACTGTTACAGACTGGGGTATGAGATTCAGTACCTTGGACATTTCCTTGTCCTACTGTTACAGACTGGGGTATGGGATTCAGTACCTTGGACATTTCCTTGTCCTACTGTTACAGACTGGGGTATGGGATTCAGTACCTTGGACATTTCCTTGTCCTACTGTTACAGACTGGGGTATGGGATTCAGTACCTTGGACATTTCCTTGTCCTACTGTTACAGACTGAGGTATGGGATTCAGTACCTTGGACATTTCCTTGTCCTACTGTTACAGACTGGGGTATGGGATTCAGTACCTTGGACAGTTCATTGTTCTACTGTTACAGACTGGGGTATGGGATTCAGTACCTTGAACATTTCCTTGTCCTACTGTTACAGAATGAGGTATGGGATTCAGTACCTTGGACAGTTCATTGTTCTACTGTTACAGACTGAGGTATGGGATTCAGTACCTTGGACAGTTCATTGTTCTGCTGTTACAGACTGAGGTATGGAATTCAGTACCTTGGACATTTGCTTGTCCTACTGTTACAGACTGAGGTATGGGATTCAGTACCTTGAACATTTCCTTGTCCTACTGTTACAGAATGAGGTATGGGATTCAGTACCTTGGACAGTTCATTGTTCTACTGTTACAGACTGAGGTATGGGATTCAGTACCTTGGACAGTTCATTGCTCTACTGTTACAGACTGGGGTATGGGATTCAGTACCTTGGACAGTTCATTGTTCTACTGTTACAGACTGGGGTATGGGATTCAGTACCTTGGACAGTTCATTGTTCTACTGTTACAGACTGGGGTATGGGATTCAGTACCTTGGACAGTTCATTGTTCTACTGTTACAGACTGGGGTATGAGATTCAGTACCTTGGACAGTTCATTGTTCTACTGTTACAGACTGGGGTATGGGATTCAGTACCTTGGACAGTTCATTGCTCTACTGTTACAGACTGGGGTATGGGATTCAGTACCTTGGACAGTTCATTGTTCTACTGTTACAGACTGGAGTATGGGATTCAGTACCTTGGACAGTTCATTGTTCTGCTGTTACAGACTGGGGTATGGGATTCAGTACCTTGGACAGGTCATTGTTCTGCTGTTACAGACTGAGGTATGGGATTCAGTACCTTGGACAGTTCATTGTTCTACTGTTACAGACTGAGGTATGGGATTCAGTACCTTGGACAGTTCATTGTTCTGCTGTTACAGACTGAGGTATGGGATTCAGTACCTTGGACAGTTCATTGTTCTACTGTTACAGACTGAGGTATGGGATTCAGTACCTTGGACAGTTCATTGTTCTACTGTTACAGACTGAGGTATGGGATTCAGTATCTTGGACAGTTCATTGTTCTGCTGTTACTGACTGGGGTATGGGATTCAGTACCTTGGACAGTTCATTTTTCTACTGTTACAGACTGGGGTATGGGATTCAGTACCTTGGACAATTCATTGTTCTACTGTTACAGACTGGGGTATGGGATTCAGTACCTTGGACAGTTCATTGTTCTACTGTTACAGACTGGGGTATGGGATTCAGTACCTTGGACAGTTCATTGTTCTACTGTTACAGACTGAGGTATGGGATTCAGTACCTTGGACAGTTCATTGTTCTGCTGTTACAGACTGAGGTATGGGATTCAGTACCTTGGACAGGTCATTGTTCTACTGTTACAGACTGGGGTATGGGATTCAGTACCTTGGACAGTTCATTGTTCTACTGTTACAGACTGAGGTATGGGATTCAGTACCTTGGACAGGTCATTGTTCTGCTGTTACAGACTGAGGTATGGGATTCAGTACCTTGGACAGTTCATTGTTCTACTGTTACAGACTGTGGTATGGGATTCAGTACCTTGGACAGGGCATTGTTCTGCTGTTACAGACTGAGGTATGGGATTCAGTACCTTGGACAGTTCATTGTCCTACTGTTACAGACTGAGGTATGGGATTCAGTACCTTGGACAGTTCATTGTTCTACTGTTACAGACTGTGGTATGGGATTCAGTACCTTGGACAGTTCATTGTTCTGCTGTTACAGACTGGGGTATGGGATTCAGTACCTTGGACAGTTCATTGTTCTACTGTTACAGACTGTGGTATGGGATTCAGTACCTTGAACAGGTCATTGTCCTACTGTTACAGACTGAGGTATGGGATTCAGCACCTTGGACAGTTCATTGTTCTGCTGTTACAGACTGTGGTATGAGATTCATTAACTTGGACAGTTCCTTGTCCTACTGTTACAGACTGAGGTATGTGATTCAGTACTTTGGACAGTTCATTGTTCTACTGTTACAGACTGAGGTATGGGATTCAGTACCTTGGACAGTTCATTGTTCTGCTGTTACAGACTGAGGTATGGGATTCAGTACTTTGGACAGTTCATTGTTCTACTGTTACAGACTGAGGTATGTGATTCAGTACTTTGGACAGTTCATTGTTCTACTGTTACAGACTGAGGTATGGGATTCAGTACTTTGGACAGTTCATTGTTCTACTGTTACAGACTGAGGTATGGGATTCAGTACCTTGGACAGTTCATTGTTCTGCTGTTACAGACTGAGGTATGGGATTCATTAACTTGGACAGTTCCTTGTCCTACTGTTACAGACTGAGGTATGTGATTCAGTACTTTGGACAGTTCATTGTTCTACTGTTACAGACTGAGGTATGGGATTCAGTACCTTGGACAGTTCATTGTTCTGCTGTTACAGACTGGGGTATGGGATTCAGTACCTTGGACAGGTCATTGTTCTGCTGTTACAGACTGAGGTATGGGATTCAGTACCTTGGACAGTTCATTGTTCTGCTGTTACAGACTGGGGTATGGGATTCAGTACCTTGGACAGTTCATTGTGCTACTGTTACTGACTGGGATATGGGATTCAGTACCTTGGACATTTGCTTGTCCTACTGTTACAGACTGAGGTATGGGATTCAGTACCTTGGACATTTGTTTGTCCTACGGTTACAGACTGAGATGGGATTCTACCGTTACAGACCGAGGATGCAAAATACAAGAATTAGCCAGTTGGACAGCTCATCCACCCTGTACAGTTAAAGGGGAACTCTAGAAATACCTGTCGCTTGTTTTTTTAACATATTAACTTATGAAGCTAGGTATCTTTTATACAGCAGTCAAGCATAACTATTACTATGTTGCATTCAGTCTGTAATTTCCTGTATAAAGTAATCTCTATACAAGTATGCCTCTTGGTCAGACCTCCTCACAGCAAACAATGGGCTACAATAAGGGGACACTGGTATTTATAAGTCTTTTATCAGATTATAAATAGAATCATATAGCAGTGGGCAACAACAGACAGCAAATGCTACAAAATCAACTATATAGACGCCCCTGACTGCTGTATGAAGGACACTTACCTAGGTAAGTCATTCTGTTAAACAAAATAAGGGTTCCCCTGTCATAGTAGACCCTGTGCACCCCCTCCCATGTATTATACAAAGATAAATCATAAAAAGACATTTTGGGGAACTCAGTTGGATATAGCAGATTACATGCGCGCCTGCCAGTTCTATAGTTTGCCGACATTTGGTCTTCTACATAATAGGGATTGGCCAACAGATCCTCTGTTGGACTACAACTGCCATCTTCCCCAAACATTCAATGGATGATGGGAGTTATAGTCCAACAATAGCAGGAGACCTGTTGGTTTTCCACTACTGGTGTAAAGTATGTCCTGATGCCAGATTTATGAGAACCTTGTTCTGTCTTTAAAGGGATAGTAATACTTAAAGGGATAGTAATACTTCGTTTTATCTTTATTTTATTTTGTAGGCATTAAAAAAACATGAAGAACGATATGTCTTATCTCTCAAACCTTTATGGTTTAAGAGATATTCACAAGCAAAGTACCCCCCCCCCCTTCAGCCAAATCAGAAGGGAGGTGCCCAGGTAGACTGCAGAGAGGGACAATCTTCAATTAAGATAAGGGAAAAAGCTGAAAAACTTGTCAAGGGGGGGCAGGGCTTTCATTGTTCTCATAGGAAGAAGATTGTCCCCTTCTGTTATCTGTCTGGTCTATGGACTGGATTCCACATCTGAGAAGAGATGGCTTACACTAGGTAAAAGGGGACGGAGGGGAAACTTTGCTTGTGAATATCTCTCAAACCATAAAGGTTTGAGAGATAAGACTTATATCGTTCTTCCTGATTTTTTAAAGCCTACAAAATAAAATAAAGTTAAAACGAAGTATTACTATCCATTTAAGTATTACTATCCCTTTACCTAAAGATACGTATTGGGTAGGCACAGGCAAGAACAGTCCTGCAGGGTGCCAGAAACGGTGGACTTACCAATGGTTGAGACAACTGTCCCCACAAAATAGAAAGCTCCTGTAAAATCCCAGCGGGGTCTGATGTTGTCCACTCTGATGCCAGCCACGTTGGCCTCCTCGTAGTCTCGCAGGAAGTTCCGCAGATCCGCTTCGCTGAGGTTGTATTTTAGGGAGAAGTTGTCGAACTTGTGTTGCCACCTCTCCTTGGCTTCTCTCTCCTTGGGCTGCTCAATGGCAGAGAAGACAGCGGCGCCACACAGCATGTAGAGGATGATCAGGATGGCCAACAAAAGGAACCGACCATTGTCTTCATTCAGGTGACCAAATCCACAGCAGCAGCCACTCCGACAAGCCATTATCTGCCCCGGGGCAGCGAAGACCAGGACCGAGATCGCCACCAAAGGTCTGTCCGCTCTTTACTGAGAAATAAAACGTACCACACAGAGGTTCTAGAGCACCCTCATTGTACCGGGTTCCCCAATTCACCCTGCTAATCTAGAACAATCATCTGGAGACATCTTTAGGGTTCTCCCCCTCTCAATACAAGCGTCAGTTCTATTAAGTTCTTATAAATCCACCCAGATTCCATAAACGTGGTGTGTCAGCGAGATGTTCTCTTTTCTGCCAAACATGGCAGGAAAAACAACTGCCCACTGGGGCAAACACCCCCTTCACTTACATATCTTTGTAGGGCAAATCCAAGTAGAGAACTCGACAGTGAGAAGTCACCCCAACTCCATGTTCAGGGGTCCAGGACCTTCCACCAGACCAGTGCAGCTCCCATGGGACAGATTCATGGAGCTCCTGTGGGTCCGTGCAGAGTGCCAGCTGCTGGGCTGGGCAGTACTGGCAGGGGCACCTCTGTTGCCTGGCTCGGCAGCATGTCTTGGTGCGCACAACGCTGATGCTGCTTCTCCCCTCCTGCATTCACCGGGCACCCCAACTCCCTGCAGTTATATCCAGTGCGGTGATTTGTACATCCAACGGGGGTTCAAGCATATCCATTGCCCCTCAGGACTCACCATCTTCCACGTAGGACACGAGGGGCAAACGGACTGATACTAAAACTCTACAGGGGTGATGATCTGAGCTCCGTCTCTTACCTGGGGGCGATCACTGCTAATACAGCCCATGGCTGGTCTGATGGTGATCAATCTTTATCACTTCTCGCCTCCCTGGGTCCATTGTGTCTGGCTCGGTACAATCCTGGATCTGCTTATGGCTTTGTGTTTAGTGGACTGCTCCCCCGGACAGACCAGCTCTCCTACCCACCACTCACACTGGCACAGGCGGATTTTCCTTTTTAAACGTGGCACAAAAGGAAACTTTGGCTCCACAAACTTCGTAGAACCTATTTCTGATTCCCTGGGTCTCCAGAGATCTCTGGGCAGGATTGTGCCCAAGGCTGGGGCTGTGGTATTCTACAGAAAGTGGGTTTAGTCTGTGCCACCCAGGAGACAACTTCACCAGGTCGTAATACACTAGTCTGATCCACAGCCTACTGGGGCTAAATCACTATTATTATATAAGTTCCTCTTCTGATTTCTTCTCTCCTCAAGGCAATGGGCTGTGTCTGGTCCTGTGTTTGATGCCTTTAATTCCAGCCCCTGCCCTCACTGGATCCAGAACCCCTCTACCCCCAGGAGATGTTCAACCCGCTGCTGGAATATGCTGCGCTCGCTGGAAAGCCTGCTTGGTTTCTGTCATCGTGCTTAGGATAAGGGGCAGCGCCTCCTCTGGTGAAGGGAGGGACTGCCGCCCTACAGAACACATGGCTTCCGTCCACCCACCCCCACTTACTGTAAACGGGCTGCCTGGTATATACAATTTAAAATATACATCAGGTTAATGTATAGCAAGGGTACATTCTTTCGGTAAAACCATACTCACATTTTGCGATGTTTTATCCAGATACTAGGGGCAGTGGGAGAGACGGGGGATATATCTCTTATGAGATGACTTCAGCTGCTGCAGAGCTTCATGTGAATCAGAGCTGTCACTTATCTTTAACGACCTTGTCTTCTCGATACAGAACCGAGGTGTATCTGCCGTTTAACTGGTTCTGCAAAAGCCACATTTCCCAGTCCCCATGTTGCCAAAAGGGCAGTTATGTAGGCTACTGATTGGAGGACTTTTGCCTATTAACCATTCCAGAGCTGGTGGACATCCATCTGGCACTCAGAGGGTTAACGCGATATCTCCCTTGTCATTTTGTCTCTGAAAGAACTACACACAGCAACGTACAGATACAGGACTGTGTGGGCGCCATAGACAATGAATCTCCCGAAACGCCGTTGATTTAAATGGGCATTTTAACCCTTTGAGTGGTAGACAGGTCTGAAACTCATTGCTTTCAATTGGGTAAAAGTCCCATTTAAATCAAACGGGATTTTTATGTGCTCCACATGGAGCCATTGCTTTATCTTAAAGGGATATATATATATACATATATATATATATATATACACATATACACAAACAATAATGAAAACACATTAAAGGGATAGTAATGTTTCACAAAAACAGCAGCTCCAATTAATCTTACTCTGGAACTACAACTCTGACAGAATTGAAATAACACTCTCCATGGACCAAATACTATGATGATTAATTAGAGCTGTTTTATTGTGAAACATTACTGTTCCTTTAATGTGTTTTCATTATTGTTTGAGTATGTGTGTATATATATATATATATATATATACAAATGTACTCAGCCTAGGATGATCATTGGACCAAGTAGACAGCACTCAGCGGATAGGATGAACAGTGAGTTTTATTCAATCCATGCCAAACGTTTTCGGTCAAACCACACCTTCCTTAGGGCAAAAAAAACAAAACAACACATTGGAGAACATGTTGCTACTGTGAATATTATTTAACCCCTTAAGGACCATTGACGTGGCAGGACCGTCAAGTTGGTCTGGCACTTAAGGACCAGTGACGGTCCTGGCACGTCACGTACTTTAGCTCACCGCGCTCCTGTAGGAGCGCGGTGAGTAATACCGGGCACTGAAGTTGATCACTCCAAGACCGGAGCGATCTCTTCCAGTGCCCCGTTTGATGTGCCGCCCCACGTGATCAGTCACGTGGGACGGCACATCAAAGTTTCCTATGTGGTCCTTAAGGGACGGCACGCCCCGGGACCGCTGGTCCTTAAGGGGTTAATGTGTGCCGCTGTGTTTCTTTGCTTTGTTTATATATATATGTGTGTATGCATATATACATATATATATATATATACACACACATACACACCCAAGTTCTAACCATTTAAGGACCAGAGGGGTGTGCAACGCATTGCCAATCATGAGACTGAACATCAAGATAAATTGCTGGATTACCACTCTCTCCCCCACCTCAGAGGGTTTCATTCTGCTCACAAATATGTTTGTTTTTAGGTTAAGGCTCCTCCTTGGTGCCTTTTAGGTTCATGTGTCCTCTCTCATAGGCCCCCAAAGTAATTATTAGTTTCTAGAGCAAGAACTGTGGATAGAAAGGACCTGTGAGTCCTGAATCCCAAACCACAAAATAACTGTACTCTGAGCTCTCACACCACCCTATAACTGTACACCAGGTCTGTCCGAGTCCAGTCCTCAGGGGCCACAACAGGCCGGGATTTCCCTGATTACGCACAGGTGAGTCAGTCACAATGAATGATCCACTGATTAATCACAGGTGAGTCAGTCGCAATGAATGATCACTGATTAATCACAGGTGAGTCAGTCATAATGAATGATCCACTGATTATACACAGGTGAGTCAGTCACAATGAATGATCCACTGATTAATCACAGGTGAGTCAGTCACAGTCACTGATTAATCACAGGTGAGTCAGTCACAATGAATGATCCACTGATTAATCACAGGTGAGTCAGTCACAATGAATGATCCGCTGATTATACACAGGTGAGTCAGTCACAATGAATGATCCACTGATTATACACAGGTGAGTCAGTCACAATGAATGATCCACTGATTAATCACAGGTGAGTCAGTCACAATGAATGATCCACTGATTATACACAGGTGAGTCAGTCACAATGAATGATCCACTGATTACACACAGGTGAGTCAGTCACAATGAATGATCCACTGATTAATCACAGGTGAGTCAGTCACAATGAATTATCCACTGATTAATCACAGGTGAGTCAGTCACAATGAATGATCCACTGATTATACACAGGTGAGTCAGTCACAATGAATGATCCACTGATTATACACAGGTGAGTCAGTCACAATGAATGATCCACTGATTATACACAGGTGAGTCAGTCACAATGAATGATACACTGATTACACACAGGTGAGTCAGTCACAATGAATGATCCACTGATTAATCACAGGTGAGTCAGTCACAATGAATTATCCACTGATTAATCACAGGTGAGTCAGTCACAATGAATGATCCACTGATTATACACAGGTGAGTCAGTCACAATGAATGATACACTGATTACACACAGGTGAGTCAGTCACAATGAATGATCCACTGATTAATCACAGGTGAGTCAGTCACAATGAATTATCCACTGATTAATCACAGGTGAGTCAGTCACAATGAATGATCCACTGATTATACACAGGTGAGTCAGTCACAATGAATGATCCACTGATTATACACAGGTGAGTCAGTCACAATGAATGATTCACTGATTATACACAGGTGAGTCAGTCACAATGAATGATCCACTGATTAATCACAGGTGAGTCAGTCACAATGAATGATCCACTGATTAATCACAGGTGAGTCAGTGACAATGAATGATCCACAGATTAATCACAGGTGAGTCAGTCACAATGAATGATCACTGATTAATCACAGGTGAGTCAGTCACAATGAATGATCCACTGATTATACACAGGTGAGTCAGTCACAATGAATGATCCACTGATTATACACAGGTGAGTCAGTCACAATGAATGATCCACTGATTAATCACAGGTGAGTCAGTCACAATGAATGATCCACTGATTAATCACAGGTGAGTCAGTCACATTGAATGATCACTGATTATACACAGGTGAGTCAGTCACAGTGAATGATCCACTGATTATACACAGGTGAGTCAGTCACAATGAATGATCCACTGATTAATCACAGGTGAGTTAGTCACAATGAATGATCACTGATTACACACAGGTGAGTCAGTTACAATGAATGATCCACTGATTATACACAGGTGAGTCAGTCACAGTGAATGATCCACTGATTATACACAGGTGAGTCAGTCACAGTGAATTATCCACTGATTATACACATGTGAGTCAGTCACAGTGAATGATCCACTGATTATACACAGGTGAGTCAGTCACAATGAATGATCCACTGATTAATCACAGGTGAGTCAGTCACAATGAATGATCACTGATTACACACAGGTGAGTCAGTTACAATGAATGATCCACTGATTATACACAGGTGAGTCAGTCACAATGAATGATCACTGATTATACACAGGTGAGTCTGTCACAATGAATAATCCACTGATTAATCACGGGTGAGTAAGTCACAGTGAATGATCCACTGATTAATCACAGGTGAGTCAATCACAATGAATGATCCACTGATTAATCACAGGTGAGTCAGTCACAATGAATGATCCACTTATTAATCACAGGTGAGTCAGTCACAATGAATGATCACTGATTATACACAGGTGAGTCAGTCACAATGAATGATCCACTGATTATACACAGGTCAGTCAGTCACAATGAATGATGCACTGATTATACACAGGTGAGTCAGTCATAATGAATGATCACTGATTACACACAGGTGAGTCAGTCACAATGAATGATCCACTGATTATACACAGGTGAGTCAGTCACAGTGAATGATCCACTGATTAATCACAGGTGAGTCAGTCACAATGAATGATCCACCGATAAATCACAGGTGAGTCAGTCACAATGAATGATTCACTGATTATACACAGGTGAGTCAGTCACAATGAATGATCCACTGATTATACACAGGTGAGTCAGTCACAATGAATGATCCACTGATTAATCACATGTGAGTCAGTCACAATGAATGATCCACTGATTAATCACAGGTGAGTCAGTCACAATGAATGATCCACTGATTATACACAGGTGAGTCAGTCACAATGAATGATCCACTGAATATACACAGGTGAGTGAGTCACAATGAATGATCCACTGATTACACACAGGTGAGTCAGTCATAATGAATGATCCACTGATTAATCACAGGTGAGTCAGTCACAATGAATGATCCACTGATTATACACAGGTGAGTCAGTCACAATGAATGATCCACTGATAATGCACAGGTGAGTCAGTCACAATGAATGATCACTGATTAATTCTCCTGTGATAAGGGGAATCCTTACATCTCGGCCTGTTGGTGGCCCCTGAGGACTGAATTCTGATACTCTGCTGTACAGTATGTGATACAAAGACAGACTGGCTGCACTATAAATGCAGGCAATACAACATGATACAGTGACACGATGCAAACAAGTTCAGAGGCACCACCAATTCTTGTGACACATCACGGTGCAGGTAAAGCTATTCCAATCCAGAAGATGTAAGAGAAGAACAAACTCGTCCAAGTTACAAATTTGGTTTGGTGGAAATAAAACTGCTTTTGCTCGTAACATGGACGAGTGCGGTTCTTCTTTTACATCTAATGTACATGATCTATCCTAGTACTGAATCCTATCTCCTCAGTGTATAACTGTACAGGATCTGTCCTAGTACTGAATCCTATCTCCTCAGTGTATAACTGCACAGGATCTATCCTAATACTGAATCCTATCTCCTCAGTGTATAACTGTACAGGATCTATCCTAGTACTGAATCCTATCTCCTCAGTGTATAACTGTACAGGATCTGTCCTAGTACTGAATCCTATCTCCTCAGTGTATAACTGTACAGGATCTGTCCTAGTACTGAATCCTATCTCCTCAGTGTATAACTGTACAGGATCTGTCCTAGTACTGAATCCTATCTCTTCAGTGTATAACTGTACAGGATCTGTCCTAGTACTGAATCCTATCTCCTCAGTGTATAACTGTACAGGGTCTGTCCTAGTACCGAATCCTATCTCCTCAGTGTATAACTGTACAGGATCTGTCCTAGTACTGAATCCTATCTCCTCAGTGTATAACTGTACAGGATCTGTCCTAGTACTGAATCCTATCTCCTCAGTGTATAGCTGTACAGGATCTGTCCTAGTACTGAATCCTATCTCCTCAGTGTATAACTGTACAAGATCTATCCTAGTACTGAATCCTACCTAGTACTGAATCCTATCTCCTCAGTGTATAACTGTACATGATCTGTCCTAGTACTGAATCCTATCTCCTCAGTGTATAACTGTACAGGATCTGTCCTAGTGCTGAATCCTATCTCCTCAGTGTATAACTGTACATGATCTGTCCTAGTACTGAATCCTATCTCCTCAGTGTATAACTGTACAGGATCTGTCCTAGTACTGAATCTTATCTCCTCAGTGTATAACTGTACATGATCTGTCCTAGTACTGAATCCTGTCTCCTCAGTGTATAACTGTACAGGATCTGTCCTAGTACTGAATCCTATCTCCTCAGTGTATAACTGTACAGGATCTGTCCTAGTACTGAATCCTATCTCCTCAGTGTATAACTGTACATGATCTGTCCTAGTACTGAATCCTATCTCCTCAGTGTATAACTGTACATGATCTATCCTAGTACTGAATCCTATCTCCTCAGTGTATAACTGTACATGATCTGTCCTAGTACTGAATCCTATCTCCTCAGTGTATAACTGTACATGATCTGTCCTAGTACTGAATCCTATCTCCTCAGTGTATAATTGTACAGGATCTGTCCTAGTACTGAATCCTATCTCCTCAGTGTATAACTGTACAGGATCTGTCCTAGTACTGAATCCTATCTCCTCAGTGTATAACTGTACATGATCTATCCTAGTACTGAATCCTATCTCCTCAGTGTATAACTGTACAGGATCTGTCCTAGTACTGAATCCTATCTCCTCAGTGTATAACTGTACAGGATCTGTCCTAGTACTGAATCCTATCTCCTCAGTGTATAACTGTACATGATCTATCCTAGTACTGAATCCTATCTCCTCAGTGTATAACTGTACAGGATCTATCCTAGTACTGAATCCTATCTCCTCAGTGTATAACTGTACAGGATCTGTCCTAGTACTGAATCCTATCTCCTCAGTGTATAACTGTACATGATCTGTCCTAGTACTGAATCCTATCTCCTCAGTGTATAACTGCACATGATCTCTCCTAGTACTGAATCCTATCTCCTCAGTGTGTAACTGTACAGGATCTATCCTAGTACTGAATCCTATCTCCTCAGTGTATAACTGTACATGATCTGTCCTATTACTGAATCCTATCTCCTCAGTGTATAACTGTACAGGATCTGTCCTAGTACTGAATCCTGTCTCCTCAGTGTATAATTGTACAGGATCTGTCCTAGTACTGAATCCTATCTCCTCAGTGTATAACTGTACAGGATCTATCCTAGTACTGAATCCTATCTCCTCAGTGTATAACTGTACATGATCTGTCCTAGTACTGAATCCTATCTCCTCAGTGTGTAACTGTACAGGATCTATCCTAGTACTGAATCCTATCTCCTCAGTGTATAACTGTACAGGATCTGTCCTAGTACTGAATCCTATCTCCTCAGTGTATAACTGTACAGGATCTATCCTAGTACTGAATCCTATCTCCTCAGTGTATAACTGTACAGGATCTATCCTAGTACTGAATCCTATCTCCTCAGTGTATAACTGTACATGATCTGTCCTAGTACTGAATCCTATCTCCTCAGTGTATAACTGTACAGGATCTATCCTACTACTGAATCCTATCTCCTCAGTGTATAACTGTACATGATCTGTCCTAGTACTGAATCCTATCTCCTCAGTGTATAACTGTACAGGATCTATCCTAGTACTGAATCCTATCTCCTCAGTGTATAACTGTACATGATCTGTCCTAGTACTGAATCCTATCTCCTCAGTGTATAACTGTACAGGATCTGTCCTAGTACTGAATCCTATCTCCTCAGTGTATAACTGTACAGGATCTATCCTAGTACTGAATCCTATCTCCTCAGTGTATAACTGTACAGGATCTATCCTAGTACTGAATCCTATCTCCTCAGTGTATAACTGTACAGGATCTATCCTAGTACTGAATCCTATCTCCTCAGTGTATAACTGTACAGGATCTGTCCTAGTACTGAATCCTATCTCCTCAGTGTATAACTGTACAGGATCTGTCCTAGTACTGAATCCTATCTCCTCAGTGTATAACTGTACAGGATCTGTCCTAGTACTGAATCCTATCTCCTCAGTGTATAACTGTACAGGATCTGTTCTAGTACTGAATCCTATCTCCTCAGTGTGTAACTGTACAGGATCTATCCTAGTACTGAATCCTATCTCCTCAGTGTATAACTGTACATGATCTGTCCTAGTACTGAATCCTATCTCCTCAGTGTATAACTGTACAGGATCTGTCCTAGTACTGAATCCTATCTCCTCAGTGTATAACTGTACAGGATCTATCCTAGTACTGAATCCTATCTCCTAGGTGTGTAACTGTACAGGATCTGTCCTAGTACTGAATCCTATCTCCTCAGTGTATAACTGTACAGGATCTGTCCTAATACTGAATCCTATCTCCTCAGTGTATAACTGTACAGGATCTATCCTAGTACTGAATCCTATCTCCTAGGTGTGTAACTGTACAGGATCTGTCCTAGTACTGAATCCTATCTCCTCAGTGTATAACTGTACAGGATCTATCCTAGTACTGAATCCTATCTCCTCAGTGTATAACTGTACAGGATCTGTCCTAGTACTGAATCCTATCTCCTCAGTGCATAACTGTACAGGATCTGTCCTAGTACTGAATCCTATCTCCTCAGTGTATAACTGTACATGATCTGTCCTAGGTACTGAATCCTATCTCCTCAGTGTATAACTGTACAGGATCTGTCCTAGTACTGAATCCTATCTCCTCAGTGTATAACTGTACAGGATCTATCCTAGTACTGAATCCTATCTCCTCAGTGTATAACTGTACAGGATCTGTCCTAATACTGAATCCTATCTCCTCAGTGTATAACTGTACAGGATCTATCCTAGTACTGAATCCTATCTCCTAGGTGTGTAACTGTACAGGATCTGTCCTAGTACTGAATCCTATCTCCTCAGTGTATAACTGTACAGGATCTATCCTAGTACTGAATCCTATCTCCTCAGTGTATAACTGTACAGGATCTGTCCTAGTACTGAATCCTATATCCTCAGTGTATAACTGTACATGATCTGTCCTAGTACTGAATCCTATCTCCTCAGTGTATAACTGTACAGGATCTATCCTAGTACTGAATCCTATCTCCTCAGTGTATAACTGTACATGATCTGTCCTAGTACTGAATCCTATCTCCTCAGTGTATAACTGTACAGGATCTGTCCTAGTACTGAATCCTATCTCCTCAGTGTATAACTGTACAGGATCTATCCTAGTACTGAATCCTATCTCCTCAGTGTATAACTGTACAGGATCTATCCTAGTACTGAATCCTATCTCCTCAGTGTATAACTGTACAGGATCTGTCCTAAGTACTGAATCCTATCTCCTCAGTGTATAACTGTACAGGATCTGTCCTAGTACTGACTCCTATCTCCTCAGTGTATAGCTGTACATGATCTATCCTAGTACTGAATCCTATCTCCTCAGTGTATAACTGTTCAGGATCTGTCCTAGTACTGAATCCTATCTCCTCAGTGTATAACTGTACAGGATCTATCCTAGTACTGAATCCTATCTCCTCAGTGTATAGCTGTACAGGATCTGTCCTAGTACTGAATCCTATCTCCTCAGTGTATAACTGTACATGATCTGTCCTAGTACTGAATCCTATCTCCTCAGTGTGTAACTGTACAGGATCTGTCCTAGTACTGAATCCTATCTCCTCAGTGTATAGCTGTACAGGATCTGTCCTAGTACTGAATCCTATCTCCTCAGTGTGTAACTGTACATGATCTGTCCTAGTACTGAATCCTATCTCCTCAGTGTATAACTGTACAGGATCTGTCCTAGTACTGAATCCTATCTCCTCAGTGTATAACTGTACATGATCTGTCCTAGTACTGAATCCTATCTCCTCAGTGTATAACTGTACAGGATCTGTCCTAGTACTGAATCCTATCTCCTCAGTGTATAACTGTACATGATCTGTCCTAGTAGTGAATCCTATCTCCTCAGTGTGTAACTGTACAGGATCTGTCCTAAGTACTGAATCCTATCTCCTCAGTGTATAACTGTACAGGATCTGTCCTAGGTACTGAATCCTATCTCCTCAGTGTATAACTGTACAGGATCTGTCCTAGTACTGAATCCTATCTCCTCAGTGTATAACTGTACATGATCTGTCCTAGTACTGAATCCTATCTCCTCAGTGTATAACTGTACAGGATCTGTCCTAGTACTGAATCCTATCTCCTCAGTGTATAACTGTACAGGATCTGTCCTAGTACTGAATCCTATCTCCTCAGTGTATAACTGTACAGGATCTGTCCTAATACTGAATCCTATCTCCTCAGTGTATAACTGTACAGGATCTATCCTAGTACTGAATCCTATCTCCTCAGTGTATAACTGTACAGGATCTATCCTAGTACTGAATCCTATCTCCTCAGTGTAAAACTGTACAGGATCTGTCCTAGTACTGAATCCTATCTCCTCAGTGTATAACTGTACAGGATCTGTCCTAGTACTGAATCCTATCTCCTCAGTGTATAACTGTACAGGATCTGTCCTAGGTACTGAATCCTATCTCCTCAGTGTATAACTGTACAGGATCTGTCCTAGTACTGAATCCTATCTCCTCAGTGTATAACTGTACAGGATCTATCCTAGTACTGAATCCTATCTCCTCAGTGTATAACTGTACAGGATCTGTCCTAGTACTGAATCCTATCTCCTCAGTGTGTAACTGTACAGGATCTGTCCTAGTACTGAATCCTATCTCCTCAGTGTATAACTGTACAGGATCTATCCTAGTACTGAATCCTATCTCCTCAGTGTATAACTGTACAGGATCTGTCCTAGTACTGAATCCTATCTCCTCAGTGTATAACTGTACAGGATCTGTCCTAGTACTGAATCCTATCTCCTCAGTGTATAACTGTACATGATCTATCCTAGTACTGAATCCTATCTCCTCAGTGTATAACTGTACATGATCTGTCCTAGTACTGAATCCTATCTCCTCAGTGTATAACTGTACAGGATCTATCCTAGTACTGAATCCTATCTCCTCAGTGTATAACTGTACATGATCTATCCTAGTACTGAATTCTATCTCCTCAGTGTATTACTGTACAGGATCTGTCCTAGTACTGAATCCTATCTCCTCAGTGTGTAACTGTACAGGATCTGTCCTAGTACTGAATCCTATCTCCTCAGTGTATAACTGTACATGATCTATCCTAGTACTGAATCCTATCTCCTCAGTGTATAACTGTACAGGATCTGCCCTAGTACTGAATCCTATCTCCTCAGTGTATAACTGTACAGGATCTGTCCTAGTACTGAATCCTATCTCCTCAGTGTATAACTGTACATGATCTGTCCTAGTACTGAATCCTATCTCCTCAGTGTATAACTGTACAGGATCTATCCTAGTACTGAATCCTATCTCCTCAGTGTATAACTGTACAGGATCTATCCTAGTACTGAATCCTATCTCCTCAGTGTATAACTGTACATGATCTGTCCTAGTACTGAATCCTATCTCCTCAGTGTATAACTGTACAGGATCTGTCCTAGTACTGAATCCTATCTCCTCAGTGTATAACTGTACAGGATCTGCCCTAGTACTGAATCCTATCTCCTCAATGTATAACTGTACAGGATCTGTCCTAAGTACTGAATCCTATCTCCTCAGTGTATAACTGTACAGGATCTGTCCTAGTACTGAATCCTATCTCCTCAGTGTATAACTGTACATGATCTGTCCTAAGTACTGACTCCTATCTCCTCAGTGTATAACTGTACAGGATCTGTCCTAGTACTGAATCCTATCTCCTCAGTGTGTAACTGTACAGGATCTATCCTAGTACTGAATCCTATATCCTCAGTGTATAACTGTACATGATCTGTCCTAGTACTGAATCCTGTCTCCTCAGTGTATAACTGTACATGATCTGTCCTAGTACTGAATCCTATCTCCTCAGTGTATAACTGTACAGGATCTATCCTAGTACTGAATCCTATCTCCTCAGTGTATAACTGTACAGGATCTGTCCTAGTACTGAATCCTATATCCTCAGTGTATAACTGTACATGATCTGTCCTAGTACTGAATCCTGTCTCCTCAGTGTATAACTGTACATGATCTGTCCTAGTACTGAATCCTATCTCCTCAGTGTATAACTGCACATGATCTCTCCTAGTACTGAATCCTATCTCCTCAGTGTATAACTGTACAGGATCTGTCCTAGTACTGAATCCTATCTCCTCAGTGTATAACTGTACATGATCTGTCCTAGTACTGAATCCTATCTCCTCAGTGTATAACTGTACAGGATCTGTCCTAGTACTGAATCCTATCTCCTCAGTGTATAACTGTACATGATCTGTCCTAGTACTGAATCCTATCTCCTCAGTGTATAACTGTACATGATCTATCCTAGTACTGAATCCTATCTCCTCAGTGTATAACTGTACAGGATCTGTCCTAGTACTGAATCCTATCTCCTCAGTGTATAACTGTACATGATCTGTCCTAGTACTGAATCCTATCTCCTCAGTGTATAACTGTACAGGATCTATCCTAGTACTGAATCCTATCTCCTCAGTGTATAACTGTACATGATCTATCCTAGTACTGAATTCTATCTCCTCAGTGTATAACTGTACAGGATCTGTCCTAGTACTGAATCCTATCTCCTCAGTGTGTAACTGTACAGGATCTGTCCTAGTACTGAATCCTATCTCCTCAGTGTATAACTGTACATGATCTATTCTAGTACTGAATCCTATCTCCTCAGTGTATAACTGTACAGGATCTGCCCTAGTACTGAATCCTATCTCCTCAGTGTATAACTGTACATGATCTATCCTAGTACTGAATCCTATCTCCTCAGTGTATAACTGTACAGAATCTATCCTAGTACTGAATCCTATCTCCTCAGTGTATAACTGTACATGATCTGTCCTAGTACTGAATCCTATCTCCTCAGTGTATAACTGTACAGGATCTGTCCTAGTACTGAATCCTATCTCCTCAGTATATAACTGTACAGGATCTGCCCTAGTACTGAATCCTATCTCCTCAGTGTATAACTGTACAGGATCTGTCCTAAGTACTGAATCCTATCTCCTCAGTGTATAACTGTACAGGATCTGTCCTAGTACTGAATCCTATCTCCTCAGTGTATAACTGTACATGATCTGTCCTAAGTACTGACTCCTATCTCCTCAGTGTATAACTGTACAGGATCTGTCCTAGTACTGAATCATATCTCCTCAGTGTGTAACTGTACAGGATCTATCCTAGTACTGAATCCTATATCCTCAGTGTATAACTGTACATGATCTGTCCTAGTACTGAATCCTGTCTCCTCAGTGTATAACTGTACATGATCTGTCCTAGTACTGAATCCTATCTCCTCAGTGTATAACTGTACAGGATCTATCCTAGTACTGAATCCTATCTCCTCAGTGTATAACTGTACAGGATCTGTCCTAGTACTGAATCCTATCTCCTCAGTGTATAACTGTACATGATCTGTCCTAGTACTGAATCCTATCTCCTCAGTGTATAACTGTACAGGATCTGTCCTAGTACTGAATCCTATCTCCTCAGTGTATAACTGTACATGATCTGTCCTAGTACTGAATCCTATCTACTCAGTGTATAACTGTACAGGATCTGTCCTAGTACTGAATCCTATCTCCTCAGTGTATAACTGCACATGATCTCTCCTAGTACTGAATCCTATCTCCTCAGTGTATAACTGTACAGGATCTGTCCTAGTACTGAATCCTATCTCCTCAGTGTATAACTGTACAGGATCTGTTCTAGTACTGAATCCTATCTCCTCAGTGTGTAACTGTACAGGATCTGTCCTAGTACTGAATCCTATCTCCTCAGTGTATAACTGTACATGATCTGTCCTAGTACTGAATCCTGTCTCCTCAGTATATAACTGTACATGATCTATCCTAGTACTGAATCCTATCTCCTCAGTGTATAACTGTACAGGATCTGTCCTAGTACTGAATCCTATCTCCTCAGTGTATAACTGTACAGGATCTGTCCTAGTACTGAATCCTATCTCCTCAGTGTATAACTGTACAGGATCTGTCCTAAGTACTGAATCCTATCTCCTCAGTGTATAACTGTACATGATCTATCCTAGTACTGAACCCTGTCTCCTCAGTGTATAACTGTACAGGATCTGTCCTAAGTACTGAATCCTATCTCCTCAGTGTATAACTGTACAGGATCTGTCCTAGTACTGAATCCTATCTCCTCAGTGTATAACTGTACATGATCTGTCCTAGTACTGAATCCTATCTCCTCAGTGTATAACTGTACATGATCTATCCTAGTACTGAATCCTATCTCCTCAGTGTATAACTGTACATGATCTGTCCTAGTACTGAATCCTATCTCCTCAGTGTGTAACTGTACATGATCTGTCCTAGTACTGAATCCTATCTCCTCAGTGTATAACTGTACAGGATCTATCCTAGTACTGAATCCTATCTCCTCAGTGTATAACTGTACAGGATCTGTCCTAAGTACTGAATCCTATCTCCTCAGTGTATAACTGTACAAGATCTATCCTAGTACTGAATCCTATCTCCTCAGTGTATAACTGTACAGTATCTGTCCTAGTACTGAATCCTATCTCCTCAGTGTATAACTGTACAGGATCTGTCCTAGTACTGAATCCTATCTCCTCAGTGTATAACTGTACAGGATCTGTCCTAGTACTGAATCCTATCTCCTCAGTGTATAACTGTACAGGATCTGTCCTAGTACTGAATCCTATCTCCTCAGTGTATAACTGTACAGGATCTGTCCTAGTACTGAATCCTATCTCCTCAGTGTATAACTGTACAGGATCTGTCCTAGTACTGAATCCTATCTCCTCAGTGTATAACTGTACATGATCTGTCCTAGTACTGAATCCTATCTCCTCAGTGTGTAACTGTACAGGATCTGTCCTAGTACTGAATCCTATCTCCTCAGTGTATAACTGTACAGGATCTATCCTAGTACTGAATCCTATCTCCTCAGTGTATAACTGTACAGGATCTGTCCTAGTACTGAATCCTATCTCCTCAGTGTATAACTGTACATGATCTGTCCTAGTACTGAATCCTATCTCCTCAGTGTATAACTGTACAGGATCTGTCCTAGTACTGAATCCTATATCCTCAGTGTATAACTGTACATGATCTGTCCTAGTACTGAATCCTGTCTCCTCAGTGTATAACTGTACAGGATCTGTCCTAGTACTGAATCCTATCTCCTCAGTGTATAACTGTACATGATCTATCCTAGTACTGAATCCTACCTCCTCAGTGTATAACTGTACATGATCTATCCTAGTACTGAATCCTATCTCCTCAGTGTATAACTGTACATGATCTGTCCTAGTACTGAATCCTATCTCCTCAGTGTATAACTGTACATGATCTGTCCTAGTACTGAATCCTATCTCCTCAGTGTATAACTGTACAGGATCTCTCCTAGTACTGAATCCTATCTCCTCCATGTATAACTGTACAGGATCTATCCTAGTACTGAATCCTATCTCCTCAGTGTATAACTGTACATGATCTGTCCTAGTACTGAATCCTGTCTCCTCAGTGTATAGCTGTACAGGATCTATCCTAGTACTGAATCCTATCTCCTCAGTGTATAACTGTACATGATCTATCCTAGTACTGAATCCTATCTCCTCAGTGTGTAACTGTACAGGATCTGTCCTAGTACTGAATCCTATCTCCTCAGTGTATAACTGTACAGGATCTGTCCTAAGTACTGAATCCTGTCTCCTCAGTGTATAACTGTACAGGATCTGTCCTAGTACTGAATCCTATCTCCTCAGTGTATAACTGTACAGGATCTGTCCTAAGTACTGAATCCTGTCTCCTCAGTGTATAACTGTACAGGATCTGTCCTAGTACTGAATCCTATCTCCTCAGTGTATAACTGCACATGATCTGTCCTAGTACTGAATCCTATCTCCTCAGTGTATAACTGTACATGATCTGTCCTAGTACTGAATCCTATCTCCTCAGTGTATAACTGTACAGGATCTGTCCTAGTACTGAATCCTATATCCTCAGTGTATAACTGTACATGATCTGTCCTAGTACTGAATCCTATCTCCTCAGTGTATAACTGTACATGATCTGTCCTAGTACTGAATCCTGTCTCCTCAGTGTATAACTGTACATGATCTATCCTAGTACTGAATCCTATCTCCTCAGTGTATAACTGTACAGGATCTATCCTAGTACTGAATCCTATCTCCTCAGTGTGTAACTGTACAGGATCTGTCCTAGTACTGAATCCTATCTCCTCAGTGTATAACTGTACAGGGTCTGTCCTAGTACTGAATCCTATCTCCTCAGTGTATAACTGTACAGGATCTGTCCTAGTACTGAATCCTATCTCCTCAGTGTGTAACTGTACAGGATCTATCCTAGTACTGAATCCTATCTCCTCAGTATATAACTGTACAGGATCTGTCCTAGTACTGAATCCTATCTCCTCAGTGTATAACTGTACAGGATCTGTCCTAGTACTGAATCCTATCTCCTCAGTGTATAACTGTACAGGATCTGTCCTAGTACTGAATCCTATCTCCTCAGTGTATAACTGTACATGATCTGTCCTAGTACTGAATCCTATCTCCTCAGTGTATAACTGTACATGATCTGTCCTAGTACTGAATCCTGTCTCCTCAGTGTATAACTGTACAGGGTCTGTCCTAGTACTGAATCCTGTCTCCTCAGTGTATAACTGTACATGATCTGTCCTAGTACTGAATCCTATCTCCTCAGTGTATAACTGTACAGGATCTGTCCTAGTACTGAATCCTGTCTCCTCAGTGTATAACTGTACAGGGTCTGTCCTAGTACTGAATCCTATCTCCTCAGTGTATAACTGTACAGGATCTATCCTAGTACTGAATCCTATCTCCTCAGTGTATAACTGTACAGGATCTGTCCTAGTACTGAATCCTGTCTCCTCAGTGTATAACTGTACAGGATCTGTCCTAGTACTGAATCCTATCTCCTCAGTGTATAACTGTACATGATCTATCCTAGTACTGAATCCTATCTACTCAGTGTGTAACTGTACAGGATCTGTCCTAGTACTGAATCCTATCTCCTCAGTGTATAGCTGTACAGGATCTGTCCTAGTACTGAATCCTATCTCCTCAGTGTGTAACTGTACAGGATCTATCCTAGTACTGAATCCTATCTCCTCAGTGTATAACTGTACAGGATCTGTCCTAGTACTGAATCCTATCTCCTCAGTGTATAACTGTACAGGATCTGTCCTAAGTACTGAATCCTGTCTCCTCAGTGTATAACTGTACAGGATCTGTCCTAGTACTGAATCCTATCTCCTCAGTGTATAACTGCACATGATCTGTCCTAGTACTGAATCCTATCTCCTCAGTGTATAACTGTACATGATCTGTCCTAGTACTGAATCCTATCTCCTCAGTGTATAACTGTACAGGATCTGTCCTAGTACTGAATCCTATCTCCTCAGTGTATAACTGTACAGGATCTATCCTAGTACTGAATCCTGTCTCCTCAGTGTATAACTGTACAGGATCTGTCCTAGTACTGAATCCTATCTCCTCAGTGTATAACTGTACATGATCTGTCCTAGTACTGAATCCTATCTCCTCAGTGTATAACTGTACAGGATCTGTCCTAGTACTGAATCCTATCTCCTCAGTGTATAACTGTACAGGATATGTCCTAGTACTGAATCCTATCTCCTCAGTGTATAACTGTACAGGATCTGTCCTAAGTACTGAATCCTGTCTCCTCAGTGTATAACTGTACAGGATCTGTCCTAGTACTGAATCCTATCTCCTCAGTGTATAACTGTACATGATTTGTCCTAGTACTGAATCCTATCTCCTCAGTGTATAACTGTACAGGATCTGTCCTAGTACTGAATCCTATCTCCTCAGTGTATAACTGTACAGGATCTATCCTAGTACTGAATCCTGTCTCCTCAGTGTATAACTGTACATGATCTGTCCTAGTACTGAATCCTGTCTCCTCAGTGTATAACTGTACAGGGTCTGTCCTAGTACTGAATCCTGTCTCCTCAGTATATAACTGTACATGATCTGTCCTAGTACTGAATCCTATCTCCTCAGTGTATAACTGTACAGGGTCTGTCCTAGTACTGAATCCTGTCTCCTCAGTGTATAACTGTACAGGGTCTGTCCTAGTACTGAATCCTATCTCCTCAGTGTATAACTGTACAGGGTCTGTCCTAGTACTGAATCCTATCTCCTCAGTGTATAACTGTACAGGGTCTGTCCTAGTACTGAATCCTATCTCCTCAGTGTATAACTGTACAGGATCTGTCCTAAGTACTGAATCCTGTCTCCTCAGTGTATAACTGTACAGGATCTGTCCTAGTACTGAATCCTATCTCCTCAGTGTGTAACTGTACAGGATCTGTCCTAGTACTGAATCCTATCTCCTCAGTGTATAACTGTACAGGATCTGTCCTAAGTACTGAATCCTGTCTCCTCAGTGTATAACTGTACAGGATCTGTCCTAGTACTGAATCCTATCTCCTCAGTGTATAACTGCACATGATCTGTCCTAGTACTGAATCCTATCTCCTCAGTGTATAACTGCACATGATCTGTCCTAGTACTGAATCCTATCTCCTCAGTGTATAACTGTACAGGATCTGTCCTAGTACTGAATCCTATCTCCTCAGTGTATAACTGTACAGGATCTATCCTAGTACTGAATCCTGTCTCCTCAGTGTATAACTGTACAGGATCTGTCCTAGTACTGAATCCTATCTCCTCAGTGTATAACTGTACATGATCTGTCCTAGTACTGAATCCTATCTCCTCAGTGTATAACTGTACAGGATCTGTCCTAGTACTGAATCCTATCTCCTCAGTGTATAACTGTACAGGATATGTCCTAGTACTGAATCCTATCTCCTCAGTGTATAACTGTACAGGATCTGTCCTAAGTACTGAATCCTGTCTCCTCAGTGTATAACTGTACATGATCTATCCTAGTACTGAATCCTATCTCCTCAGTGTATAACTGTACAGGATCTGTCCTAGTACTGAATCCTATCTCCTCAGTGTATAACTGCACATGATCTGTCCTAGTACTGAATCCTATCTCCTCAGTGTATAACTGTACATGATTTGTCCTAGTACTGAATCCTATCTCCTCAGTGTATAACTGTACAGGATCTGTCCTAGTACTGAATCCTATCTCCTCAGTGTATAACTGTACAGGATCTATCCTAGTACTGAATCCTGTCTCCTCAGTGTATAACTGTACATGATCTGTCCTAGTACTGAATCCTGTCTCCTCAGTGTATAACTGTACAGGGTCTGTCCTAGTACTGAATCCTGTCTCCTCAGTATATAACTGTACATGATCTGTCCTAGTACTGAAGCCTATCTCCTCAGTGTATAACTGTACAGGGTCTGTCCTAGTACTGAATCCTGTCTCCTCAGTGTATAACTGTACAGGGTCTGTCCTAGTACTGAATCCTATCTCCTCAGTGTATAACTGTACAGGGTCTGTCCTAGTACTGAATCCTATCTCCTCAGTGTATAACTGTACAGGGTCTGTCCTAGTACTGAATCCTATTTCCTCAGTGTATAACTGTACAGGATCTGTCCTAAGTACTGAATCCTGTCTCCTCAGTGTATAACTGTACAGGATCTGTCCTAGTACTGAATCCTATCTCCTCAGTGTGTAACTGTACAGGATCTGTCCTAGTACTGAATCCTATCTCCTCAGTGTATAACTGTACAGGATCTATCCTAGTACTGAATCCTATCTCCTCAGTGTATAACTGTACAGGATCTGTCCTAGTACTGAATCCTATCTCCTCAGTGTATAACTGTACAGGATCTGTCCTAGTACTGAATCCTATCTCCTCAGTGTATAACTGTACAGTATCTGTCCTAGTACTGAATCCTATCTCCTCAGTGTATAACTGTACATGATCTGTCCTAGTACTGAATCCTATCTCCTCAGTGTATAACTGCACATGATCTGTCCTAGTACTGAATCCTATCTCCTCAGTGTATAACTGTACATGATCTGTCCTAGTACTGAATCCTATCTCCTCAGTGTATAACTGTACAGGATCTGTCCTAGTACTGAATCCTATATCCTCAGTGTATAACTGTACATGATCTGTCCTAGTACTGAATCCTATCTCCTCAGTGTATAACTGTACATGATCTGTCCTAGTACTGAATCCTATCTCCTCAGTGTATAACTGTACAGGATCTGTCCTAGTACTGAATCCTGTCTCCTCAGTGTGTAACTGTACAGGATCTATCCTAGTACTGAATCCTGTCTCCTCAGTGTATAACTGTACATGATCTGTCCTAGTACTGAATCCTATCTCCTCAGTGTATAACTGTACAGGGTCTGTCCTAGTACTGAATCCTATCTCCTCAGTGTATAACTGCACATGATCTCTCCTAGTACTGAATCCTATCTCCTCAGTGTATAACTGTACAGGATCTGTCCTAGTACTGAATCCTATCTCCTCAGTGTATAACTGCACATGATCTCTCCTAGTACTGAATCCTATCTCCTCAGTGTATAACTGTACAGGATCTGTCCTAGTACTGAATCCTATCTCCTCAGTGTATAACTGTACAGGATCTGTTCTAGTACTGAATCCTATCTCCTCAGTGTGTAACTGTACAGGATCTGTCCTAGTACTGAATCCTATCTCCTCAGTGTATAACTGTACAGGATCTGTCCTAGTACTGAATCCTATCTCCTCAGTGTATAACTGTACAGGATCTGTCCTAAGTACTGAATCCTATCTCCTCAGTGTATAACTGTACAGGATCTGTCCTAGTACTGAATCCTATCTCCTCAGTGTATAACTGTACATGATCTGTCCTAGTACTGAATCCTATCTCCTCAGTGTATAACTGTACATGATCTATCCTAGTACTGAATCCTATCTCCTCAGTGTATAACTGTACATGATCTGTCCTAGTACTGAATCCTATCTCCTCAGTGTGTAACTGTACATGATCTGTCCTAGTACTGAATCCTATCTCCTCAGTGTATAACTGTACAGGATCTATCCTAGTACTGAATCCTATCTCCTCAGTGTATAACTGTACAGGATCTGTCCTAAGTACTGAATCCTATCTCCTCAGTGTATAACTGTACAAGATCTATCCTAGTACTGAATCCTATCTCCTCAGTGTATAACTGTACAGTATCTGTCCTAGTACTGAATCCTATCTCCTCAGTGTATAACTGTACAGGATCTGTCCTAGTACTGAATCCTATCTCCTCAGTGTATAACTGTACAGGATCTGTCCTAGTACTGAATCCTATCTCCTCAGTGTATAACTGTACAGGATCTGTCCTAGTACTGAATCCTATCTCCTCAGTGTATAACTGTACAGGATCTGTCCTAGTACTGAATCCTATCTCCTCAGTGTATAACTGTACAGGATCTGTCCTAGTACTGAATCCTATCTCCTCAGTGTATAACTGTACATGATCTGTCCTAGTACTGAATCCTATCTCCTCAGTGTGTAACTGTACAGGATCTGTCCTAGTACTGAATCCTATCTCCTCAGTGTATAACTGTACAGGATCTATCCTAGTACTGAATCCTATCTCCTCAGTGTATAACTGTACAGGATCTGTCCTAGTACTGAATCCTATCTCCTCAGTGTATAACTGTACATGATCTGTCCTAGTACTGAATCCTATCTCCTCAGTGTATAACTGTACAGGATCTGTCCTAGTACTGAATCCTATATCCTCAGTGTATAACTGTACATGATCTGTCCTAGTACTGAATCCTGTCTCCTCAGTGTATAACTGTACAGGATCTGTCCTAGTACTGAATCCTATCTCCTCAGTGTATAACTGTACATGATCTATCCTAGTACTGAATCCTATCTCCTCAGTGTATAACTGTACATGATCTGTCCTAGTACTGAATCCTATCTCCTCAGTGTATAACTGTACATGATCTGTCCTAGTACTGAATCCTATCTCCTCAGTGTATAACTGTACAGGATCTGTCCTAGTACTGAATCCTATCTCCTCAGTATATAACTGTACAGGATCTGCCCTAGTACTGAATCCTATCTCCTCAGTGTATAACTGTACAGGATCTGTCCTAAGTACTGAATCCTATCTCCTCAGTGTATAACTGTACAGGATCTGTCCTAGTACTGAATCCTATCTCCTCAGTGTATAACTGTACATGATCTGTCCTAAGTACTGACTCCTATCTCCTCAGTGTATAACTGTACAGGATCTGTCCTAGTACTGAATCATATCTCCTCAGTGTGTAACTGTACAGGATCTATCCTAGTACTGAATCCTATATCCTCAGTGTATAACTGTACATGATCTGTCCTAGTACTGAATCCTGTCTCCTCAGTGTATAACTGTACATGATCTGTCCTAGTACTGAATCCTATCTCCTCAGTGTATAACTGTACAGGATCTATCCTAGTACTGAATCCTATCTCCTCAGTGTATAACTGTACAGGATCTGTCCTAGTACTGAATCCTATCTCCTCAGTGTATAACTGTACATGATCTGTCCTAGTACTGAATCCTATCTCCTCAGTGTATAACTGTACAGGATCTGTCCTAGTACTGAATCCTATCTCCTCAGTGTATAACTGTACATGATCTGTCCTAGTACTGAATCCTATCTACTCAGTGTATAACTGTACAGGATCTGTCCTAGTACTGAATCCTATCTCCTCAGTGTATAACTGCACATGATCTCTCCTAGTACTGAATCCTATCTCCTCAGTGTATAACTGTACAGGATCTGTCCTAGTACTGAATCCTATCTCCTCAGTGTATAACTGTACAGGATCTGTTCTAGTACTGAATCCTATCTCCTCAGTGTGTAACTGTACAGGATCTGTCCTAGTACTGAATCCTATCTCCTCAGTGTATAACTGTACATGATCTGTCCTAGTACTGAATCCTGTCTCCTCAGTATATAACTGTACATGATCTATCCTAGTACTGAATCCTATCTCCTCAGTGTATAACTGTACAGGATCTGTCCTAGTACTGAATCCTATCTCCTCAGTGTATAACTGTACAGGATCTGTCCTAGTACTGAATCCTATCTCCTCAGTGTATAACTGTACAGGATCTGTCCTAAGTACTGAATCCTATCTCCTCAGTGTATAACTGTACATGATCTATCCTAGTACTGAACCCTGTCTCCTCAGTGTATAACTGTACAGGATCTGTCCTAAGTACTGAATCCTATCTCCTCAGTGTATAACTGTACAGGATCTGTCCTAGTACTGAATCCTATCTCCTCAGTGTATAACTGTACATGATCTGTCCTAGTACTGAATCCTATCTCCTCAGTGTATAACTGTACATGATCTATCCTAGTACTGAATCCTATCTCCTCAGTGTATAACTGTACATGATCTGTCCTAGTACTGAATCCTATCTCCTCAGTGTGTAACTGTACATGATCTGTCCTAGTACTGAATCCTATCTCCTC
Source organism: Rhinophrynus dorsalis (assembly GCA_037306005.1). Taxonomy (NCBI): domain Eukaryota; kingdom Metazoa; phylum Chordata; class Amphibia; order Anura; family Rhinophrynidae; genus Rhinophrynus; species Rhinophrynus dorsalis. Next base: position 114,361,061 of record CM074728.1, on the reverse strand, counting down.
AGTGTATAACTGTACAGGATCTATCCTAGTACTGAATCCTATCTCCTCAGTGTATAACTGTACAGGATCTGTCCTAAGTACTGAATCCTATCTCCTCAGTGTATAACTGTACAAGATCTATCCTAGTACTGAATCCTATCTCCTCAGTGTATAACTGTACAGTATCTGTCCTAGTACTGAATCCTATCTCCTCAGTGTATAACTGTACAGGATCTGTCCTAGTACTGAATCCTATCTCCTCAGTGTATAACTGTACAGGATCTGTCCTAGTACTGAATCCTATCTCCTCAGTGTATAACTGTACAGGATCTGTCCTAGTACTGAATCCTATCTCCTCAGTGTATAACTGTACAGGATCTGTCCTAGTACTGAATCCTATCTCCTCAGTGTATAACTGTACAGGATCTGTCCTAGTACTGAATCCTATCTCCTCAGTGTATAACTGTACATGATCTGTCCTAGTACTGAATCCTATCTCCTCAGTGTGTAACTGTACAGGATCTGTCCTAGTACTGAATCCTATCTCCTCAGTGTATAACTGTACAGGATCTATCCTAGTACTGAATCCTATCTCCTCAGTGTATAACTGTACAGGATCTGTCCTAGTACTGAATCCTATCTCCTCAGTGTATAACTGTACATGATCTGTCCTAGTACTGAATCCTATCTCCTCAGTGTATAACTGTACAGGATCTGTCCTAGTACTGAATCCTATATCCTCAGTGTATAACTGTACATGATCTGTCCTAGTACTGAATCCTGTCTCCTCAGTGTATAACTGTACAGGATCTGTCCTAGTACTGAATCCTATCTCCTCAGTGTATAACTGTACATGATCTATCCTAGTACTGAATCCTACCTCCTCAGTGTATAACTGTACATGATCTATCCTAGTACTGAATCCTATCTCCTCAGTGTATAACTGTACATGATCTGTCCTAGTACTGAATCCTATCTCCTCAGTGTATAACTGTACATGATCTGTCCTAGTACTGAATCCTATCTCCTCAGTGTATAACTGTACAGGATCTCTCCTAGTACTGAATCCTATCTCCTCCATGTATAACTGTACAGGATCTATCCTAGTACTGAATCCTATCTCCTCAGTGTATAACTGTACATGATCTGTCCTAGTACTGAATCCTGTCTCCTCAGTGTATAGCTGTACAGGATCTATCCTAGTACTGAATCCTATCTCCTCAGTGTATAACTGTACATGATCTATCCTAGTACTGAATCCTATCTCCTCAGTGTGTAACTGTACAGGATCTGTCCTAGTACTGAATCCTATCTCCTCAGTGTATAACTGTACAGGATCTGTCCTAAGTACTGAATCCTGTCTCCTCAGTGTATAACTGTACAGGATCTGTCCTAGTACTGAATCCTATCTCCTCAGTGTATAACTGTACAGGATCTGTCCTAAGTACTGAATCCTGTCTCCTCAGTGTATAACTGTACAGGATCTGTCCTAGTACTGAATCCTATCTCCTCAGTGTATAACTGCACATGATCTGTCCTAGTACTGAATCCTATCTCCTCAGTGTATAACTGTACATGATCTGTCCTAGTACTGAATCCTATCTCCTCAGTGTATAACTGTACAGGATCTGTCCTAGTACTGAATCCTATATCCTCAGTGTATAACTGTACATGATCTGTCCTAGTACTGAATCCTATCTCCTCAGTGTATAACTGTACATGATCTGTCCTAGTACTGAATCCTGTCTCCTCAGTGTATAACTGTACATGATCTATCCTAGTACTGAATCCTATCTCCTCAGTGTATAACTGTACAGGATCTATCCTAGTACTGAATCCTATCTCCTCAGTGTGTAACTGTACAGGATCTGTCCTAGTACTGAATCCTATCTCCTCAGTGTATAACTGTACAGGGTCTGTCCTAGTACTGAATCCTATCTCCTCAGTGTATAACTGTACAGGATCTGTCCTAGTACTGAATCCTATCTCCTCAGTGTGTAACTGTACAGGATCTATCCTAGTACTGAATCCTATCTCCTCAGTATATAACTGTACAGGATCTGTCCTAGTACTGAATCCTATCTCCTCAGTGTATAACTGTACAGGATCTGTCCTAGTACTGAATCCTATCTCCTCAGTGTATAACTGTACAGGATCTGTCCTAGTACTGAATCCTATCTCCTCAGTGTATAACTGTACATGATCTGTCCTAGTACTGAATCCTATCTCCTCAGTGTATAACTGTACATGATCTGTCCTAGTACTGAATCCTGTCTCCTCAGTGTATAACTGTACAGGGTCTGTCCTAGTACTGAATCCTGTCTCCTCAGTGTATAACTGTACATGATCTGTCCTAGTACTGAATCCTATCTCCTCAGTGTATAACTGTACAGGATCTGTCCTAGTACTGAATCCTGTCTCCTCAGTGTATAACTGTACAGGGTCTGTCCTAGTACTGAATCCTATCTCCTCAGTGTATAACTGTACAGGATCTATCCTAGTACTGAATCCTATCTCCTCAGTGTATAACTGTACAGGATCTGTCCTAGTACTGAATCCTGTCTCCTCAGTGTATAACTGTACAGGATCTGTCCTAGTACTGAATCCTATCTCCTCAGTGTATAACTGTACATGATCTATCCTAGTACTGAATCCTATCTACTCAGTGTGTAACTGTACAGGATCTGTCCTAGTACTGAATCCTATCTCCTCAGTGTATAGCTGTACAGGATCTGTCCTAGTACTGAATCCTATCTCCTCAGTGTGTAACTGTACAGGATCTATCCTAGTACTGAATCCTATCTCCTCAGTGTATAACTGTACAGGATCTGTCCTAGTACTGAATCCTATCTCCTCAGTGTATAACTGTACAGGATCTGTCCTAAGTACTGAATCCTGTCTCCTCAGTGTATAACTGTACAGGATCTGTCCTAGTACTGAATCCTATCTCCTCAGTGTATAACTGCACATGATCTGTCCTAGTACTGAATCCTATCTCCTCAGTGTATAACTGTACATGATCTGTCCTAGTACTGAATCCTATCTCCTCAGTGTATAACTGTACAGGATCTGTCCTAGTACTGAATCCTATCTCCTCAGTGTATAACTGTACAGGATCTATCCTAGTACTGAATCCTGTCTCCTCAGTGTATAACTGTACAGGATCTGTCCTAGTACTGAATCCTATCTCCTCAGTGTATAACTGTACATGATCTGTCCTAGTACTGAATCCTATCTCCTCAGTGTATAACTGTACAGGATCTGTCCTAGTACTGAATCCTATCTCCTCAGTGTATAACTGTACAGGATATGTCCTAGTACTGAATCCTATCTCCTCAGTGTATAACTGTACAGGATCTGTCCTAAGTACTGAATCCTGTCTCCTCAGTGTATAACTGTACATGATCTATCCTAGTACTGAATCCTATCTCCTCAGTGTATAACTGTACAGGATCTGTCCTAGTACTGAATCCTATCTCCTCAGTGTATAACTGCACATGATCTGTCCTAGTACTGAATCCTATCTCCTCAGTGTATAACTGTACATGATTTGTCCTAGTACTGAATCCTATCTCCTCAGTGTATAACTGTACAGGATCTGTCCTAGTACTGAATCCTATCTCCTCAGTGTATAACTGTACAGGATCTATCCTAGTACTGAATCCTGTCTCCTCAGTGTATAACTGTACATGATCTGTCCTAGTACTGAATCCTGTCTCCTCAGTGTATAACTGTACAGGGTCTGTCCTAGTACTGAATCCTGTCTCCTCAGTATATAACTGTACATGATCTGTCCTAGTACTGAATCCTATCTCCTCAGTGTATAACTGTACAGGGTCTGTCCTAGTACTGAATCCTGTCTCCTCAGTGTATAACTGTACAGGGTCTGTCCTAGTACTGAATCCTATCTCCTCAGTGTATAACTGTACAGGGTCTGTCCTAGTACTGAATCCTATCTCCTCAGTGTATAACTGTACAGGGTCTGTCCTAGTACTGAATCCTATCTCCTCAGTGTATAACTGTACAGGATCTGTCCTAAGTACTGAATCCTGTCTCCTCAGTGTATAACTGTACAGGATCTGTCCTAGTACTGAATCCTATCTCCTCAGTGTGTAACTGTACAGGATCTGTCCTAGTACTGAATCCTATCTCCTCAGTGTATAACTGTACAGGATCTGTCCTAAGTACTGAATCCTGTCTCCTCAGTGTATAACTGTACAGGATCTGTCCTAGTACTGAATCCTATCTCCTCAGTGTATAACTGCACATGATCTGTCCTAGTACTGAATCCTATCTCCTCAGTGTATAACTGTACATGATCTGTCCTAGTACTGAATCCTATCTCCTCAGTGTATAACTGTACAGGATCTGTCCTAGTACTGAATCCTATCTCCTCAGTGTATAACTGTACAGGATCTATCCTAGTACTGAATCCTGTCTCCTCAGTGTATAACTGTACAGGATCTGTCCTAGTACTGAATCCTATCTCCTCAGTGTATAACTGTACATGATCTGTCCTAGTACTGAATCCTATCTCCTCAGTGTATAACTGTACAGGATCTGTCCTAGTACTGAATCCTATCTCCTCAGTGTATAACTGTACAGGATATGTCCTAGTACTGAATCCTATCTCCTCAGTGTATAACTGTACAGGATCTGTCCTAAGTACTGAATCCTGTCTCCTCAGTGTATAACTGTACATGATCTATCCTAGTACTGAATCCTATCTCCTCAGTGTATAACTGTACAGGATCTGTCCTAGTACTGAATCCTATCTCCTCAGTGTATAACTGCACATGATCTGTCCTAGTACTGAATCCTATCTCCTCAGTGTATAACTGTACATGATTTGTCCTAGTACTGAATCCTATCTCCTCAGTGTATAACTGTACAGGATCTGTCCTAGTACTGAATCCTATCTCCTCAGTGTATAACTGTACAGGATCTATCCTAGTACTGAATCCTGTCTCCTCAGTGTATAACTGTACATGATCTGTCCTAGTACTGAATCCTGTCTCCTCAGTGTATAACTGTACAGGGTCTGTCCTAGTACTGAATCCTGTCTCCTCAGTATATAACTGTACATGATCTGTCCTAGTACTGAATCCTATCTCCTCAGTGTATAACTGTACAGGGTCTGTCCTAGTACTGAATCCTGTCTCCTCAGTGTATAACTGTACAGGGTCTGTCCTAGTACTGAATCCTATCTCCTCAGTGTATAACTGTACAGGGTCTGTCCTAGTACTGAATCCTATCTCCTCAGTGTATAACTGTACAGGGTCTGTCCTAGTACTGAATCCTATCTCCTCAGTGTATAACTGTACAGGATCTGTCCTAAGTACTGAATCCTGTCTCCTCAGTGTATAACTGTACAGGATCTGTCCTAGTACTGAATCCTATCTCCTCAGTGTGTAACTGTACAGGATCTGTCCTAGTACTGAATCCTATCTCCTCAGTGTATAACTGTACAGGATCTATCCTAGTACTGAATCCTATCTCCTCAGTGTATAACTGTACAGGATCTGTCCTAGTACTGAATCCTATCTCCTCAGTGTATAACTGTACAGGATCTGTCCTAGTACTGAATCCTATCTCCTCAGTGCATAACTGTACAGTATCTGTCCTAGTACTGAATCCTATCTCCTCAGTGTATAACTGTACATGATCTGTCCTAGTACTGAATCCTATCTCCTCAGTGTATAACTGCACATGATCTGTCCTAGTACTGAATCCTATCTCCTCAGTGTATAACTGTACATGATCTGTCCTAGTACTGAATCCTATCTCCTCAGTGTATAACTGTACAGGATCTGTCCTAGTACTGAATCCTATATCCTCAGTGTATAACTGTACATGATCTGTCCTAGTACTGAATCCTATCTCCTCAGTGTATAACTGTACATGATCTGTCCTAGTACTGAATCCTATCTCCTCAGTGTATAACTGTACAGGATCTGTCCTAGTACTGAATCCTGTCTCCTCAGTGTGTAACTGTACAGGATCTATCCTAGTACTGAATCCTGTCTCCTCAGTGTATAACTGTACATGATCTGTCCTAGTACTGAATCCTATCTCCTCAGTGTATAACTGTACAGGGTCTGTCCTAGTACTGAATCCTATCTCCTCAGTGTATAACTGCACATGATCTCTCCTAGTACTGAATCCTATCTCCTCAGTGTATAACTGTACAGGATCTGTCCTAGTACTGAATCCTATCTCCTCAGTGTATAACTGCACATGATCTCTCCTAGTACTGAATCCTATCTCCTCAGTGTATAACTGTACAGGATCTGTCCTAGTACTGAATCCTATCTCCTCAGTGTATAACTGTACAGGATCTGTTCTAGTACTGAATCCTATCTCCTCAGTGTGTAACTGTACAGGATCTGTCCTAGTACTGAATCCTATCTCCTCAGTGTATAACTGTACAGGATCTGTCCTAGTACTGAATCCTATCTCCTCAGTGTATAACTGTACAGGATCTGTCCTAAGTACTGAATCCTATCTCCTCAGTGTATAACTGTACAGGATCTGTCCTAGTACTGAATCCTATCTCCTCAGTGTATAACTGTACATGATCTGTCCTAGTACTGAATCCTATCTCCTCAGTGTATAACTGTACATGATCTATCCTAGTACTGAATCCTATCTCCTCAGTGTATAACTGTACATGATCTGTCCTAGTACTGAATCCTATCTCCTCAGTGTGTAACTGTACATGATCTGTCCTAGTACTGAATCCTATCTCCTCAGTGTATAACTGTACAGGATCTATCCTAGTACTGAATCCTATCTCCTCAGTGTATAACTGTACAGGATCTGTCCTAAGTACTGAATCCTATCTCCTCAGTGTATAACTGTACAAGATCTATCCTAGTACTGAATCCTATCTCCTCAGTGTATAACTGTACAGTATCTGTCCTAGTACTGAATCCTATCTCCTCAGTGTATAACTGTACAGGATCTGTCCTAGTACTGAATCCTATCTCCTCAGTGTATAACTGTACAGGATCTGTCCTAGTACTGAATCCTATCTCCTCAGTGTATAACTGTACAGGATCTGTCCTAGTACTGAATCCTATCTCCTCAGTGTATAACTGTACAGGATCTGTCCTAGTACTGAATCCTATCTCCTCAGTGTATAACTGTACAGGATCTGTCCTAGTACTGAATCCTATCTCCTCAGTGTATAACTGTACATGATCTGTCCTAGTACTGAATCCTATCTCCTCAGTGTGTAACTGTACAGGATCTGTCCTAGTACTGAATCCTATCTCCTCAGTGTATAACTGTACAGGATCTATCCTAGTACTGAATCCTATCTCCTCAGTGTATAACTGTACAGGATCTGTCCTAGTACTGAATCCTATCTCCTCAGTGTATAACTGTACATGATCTGTCCTAGTACTGAATCCTATCTCCTCAGTGTATAACTGTACAGGATCTGTCCTAGTACTGAATCCTATATCCTCAGTGTATAACTGTACATGATCTGTCCTAGTACTGAATCCTGTCTCCTCAGTGTATAACTGTACAGGATCTGTCCTAGTACTGAATCCTATCTCCTCAGTGTATAACTGTACATGATCTATCCTAGTACTGAATCCTATCTCCTCAGTGTATAACTGTACATGATCTGTCCTAGTACTGAATCCTATCTCCTCAGTGTATAACTGTACATGATCTGTCCTAGTACTGAATCCTATCTCCTCAGTGTATAACTGTACATGATCTGTCCTAGTACTGAATCCTATCTCCTCAGTGTATAACTGTACAGGATCTCTCCTAGTACTGAATCCTATCTCCTCAGTGTATAACTGTACAGGATCTATCCTAGTACTGAATCCTATCTCCTCAGTGTATAACTGTACATGATCTGTCCTAGTACTGAATCCTGTCTCCTCAGTGTATAGCTGTACAGGATCTATCCTAGTACTGAATCCTATCTCCTCAGTGTATAACTGTACATGATCTATCCTAGTACTGAATCCTATCTCCTCAGTGTGTAACTGTACAGGATCTGTCCTAGTACTGAATCCTATCTCCTCAGTGTATAACTGTACAGGATCTGTCCTAAGTACTGAATCCTGTCTCCTCAGTGTATAACTGTACAGGATCTGTCCTAGTACTGAATCCTATCTCCTCAGTGTATAACTGTACAGGATCTGTCCTAAGTACTGAATCCTGTCTCCTCAGTGTATAACTGTACAGGATCTGTCCTAGTACTGAATCCTATCTCCTCAGTGTATAACTGCACATGATCTGTCCTAGTACTGAATCCTATCTCCTCAGTGTATAACTGTACATGATCTGTCCTAGTACTGAATCCTATCTCCTCAGTGTATAACTGTACAGGATCTGTCCTAGTACTGAATCCTATATCCTCAGTGTATAACTGTACATGATCTGTCCTAGTACTGAATCCTATCTCCTCAGTGTATAACTGTACATGATCTGTCCTAGTACTGAATCCTGTCTCCTCAGTGTATAACTGTACATGATCTATCCTAGTACTGAATCCTATCTCCTCAGTGTATAACTGTACAGGATCTATCCTAGTACTGAATCCTATCTCCTCAGTGTGTAACTGTACAGGATCTGTCCTAGTACTGAATCCTATCTCCTCAGTGTATAACTGTACAGGGTCTGTCCTAGTACTGAATCCTATCTCCTCAGTGTATAACTGTACAGGATCTGTCCTAGTACTGAATCCTATCTCCTCAGTGTGTAACTGTACAGGATCTATCCTAGTACTGAATCCTATCTCCTCAGTATATAACTGTACAGGATCTGTCCTAGTACTGAATCCTATCTCCTCAGTGTATAACTGTACATGATCTGTCCTAGTACTGAATCCTATCTCCTCAGTGTATAACTGTACAGGATCTGTCCTAGTACTGAATCCTGTCTCCTCAGTGTATAACTGTACAGGATCTGTCCTAGTACTGAATCCTATCTCCTCAGTGTATAACTGTACATGATCTGTCCTAGTACTGAATCCTATCTCCTCAGTGTATAACTGTACAGGGTCTGTCCTAGTACTGAATCCTATCTCCTCAGTGTATAACTGTACAGGATCTGTCCTAGTACTGAATCCTATCTCCTCAGTGTGTAACTGTACAGGATCTATCCTAGTACTGAATCCTATCTCCTCAGTATATAACTGTACAGGATCTGTCCTAGTACTGAATCCTATCTCCTCAGTGTATAACTGTACATGATCTGTCCTAGTACTGAATCCTATCTCCTCAGTGTATAACTGTACAGGATCTGTCCTAGTACTGAATCCTATCCCCTCAGTGTATAACTGTACAGGATCTGTCCTAGTACTGAATCCTATCTCCTCAGTGTATAACTGTACAGGATCTGTCCTAGTACTGAATCCTATCTCCTCAGTGTATAACTGTACATAATCTGTCCTAGTACTGAATCCTATCTCCTCAGTGTATAACTGTACATGATCTATCCTAGTACTGAATCCTGTCTCCTCAGTGTATAACTGTACATGATCTGTCCTAGTACTGAATCCTATCTCCTCAGTGTATAACTGTACAGGATCTATCCTAGTACTGAATCCTGTCTCCTCAGTGTATAACTGTACAGGGTCTGTCCTAGTACTGAATCCTGTCTCCTCAGTGTATAACTGTACATGATCTGTCCTAGTACTGAATCCTATCTCCTCAGTGTATAACTGTACAGGATCTGTCCTAGTACTGAATCCTGTCTCCTCAGTGTATAACTGTACAGGGTCTGTCCTAGTACTGAATCCTATCTCCTCAGTGTATAACTGTACAGGATCTATCCTAGTACTGAATCCTATCTCCTCAGTGTATAACTGTACAGGATCTGTCCTAGTACTGAATCCTGTCTCCTCAGTGTATAACTGTACAGGATCTGTCCTAGTACTGAATCCTATCTCCTCAGTGTATAACTGTACATGATCTATCCTAGTACTGAATCCTATCTACTCAGTGTGTAACTGTACAGGATCTGTCCTAGTACTGAATCCTATCTCCTCAGTGTATAGCTGTACAGGATCTGTCCTAGTACTGAATCCTATCTCCTCAGTGTGTAACTGTACAGGATCTATCCTAGTACTGAATCCTATCTCCTCAGTGTATAACTGTACAGGATCTGTCCTAGTACTGAATCCTATCTCCTCAGTGTATAACTGTACAGGATCTGTCCTAAGTACTGAATCCTGTCTCCTCAGTGTATAACTGTACAGGATCTGTCCTAGTACTGAATCCTATCTCCTCAGTGTATAACTGCACATGATCTGTCCTAGTACTGAATCCTATCTCCTCAGTGTATAACTGTACATGATCTGTCCTAGTACTGAATCCTATCTCCTCAGTGTATAACTGTACAGGATCTGTCCTAGTACTGAATCCTATCTCCTCAGTGTATAACTGTACAGGATCTATCCTAGTACTGAATCCTGTCTCCTCAGTGTATAACTGTACAGGATCTGTCCTAGTACTGAATCCTATCTCCTCAGTGTATAACTGTACAGGATCTGTCCTAGTACTGAATCCTATCTCCTCAGTGTATAACTGTACAGGATCTATCCTAGTACTGAATCCTATCTCCTCAGTGTATAACTGTACATGATCTGTCCTAGTACTGAATCCTATCTCCTCAGTGTATAACTGTACAGGATCTGTCCTAGTACTGAATCCTATCTCCTCAGTGTATAACTGTACAGGATCTGTCCTAGTACTGAATCCTATCTCCTCAGTGTATAACTGTACAGGATCTGTCCTAAGTACTGAATCCTGTCTCCTCAGTGTATAACTGTACATGATCTATCCTAGTACTGAATCCTATCTCCTCAGTGTATAACTGTACAGGATCTGTCCTAGTACTGAATCCTATCTCCTCAGTGTATAACTGCACATGATCTGTCCTAGTACTGAATCCTATCTCCTCAGTGTATAACTGTACATGATCTGTCCTAGTACTGAATCCTATCTCCTCAGTGTATAACTGTACAGGATCTGTCCTAGTACTGAATCCTATCTCCTCAGTGTATAACTGTACAGGATCTATCCTAGTACTGAATCCTGTCTCCTCAGTGTATAACTGTACAGGATCTGTCCTAGTACTGAATCCTATCTACTCAGTGTATAACTGTACAGGATCTGTCCTAGTACTGAATCCTATCTCCTCAGTGTATAACTGTACAGGATCTATCCTAGTACTGAATCCTATCTCCTCAGTGTATAACTGTACATGATCTGTCCTAGTACTGAATCCTGTCTCCTCAGTGTATAACTGTACATGATCTGTCCTAGTACTGAATCCTATCTCCTCAGTGTATAACTGTACAGGATCTATCCTAGTACTGAATCCTATCTCCTCAGTGTATAACTGTACAGGATCTGTCCTAAGTACTGAATCCTGTCTCCTCAGTGTATAACTGTACAGGATCTATCCTAGTACTGAATCCTATCTCCTCAGTGTATAACTGTACAGGATCTGTCCTAGTACTGAATCCTGTCTCCTCAGTGTATAACTGTACATGATCTGTCCTAGTACTGAATCCTGTCTCCTCAGTGTATAACTGTACAGGGTCTGTCCTAGTACTGAATCCTGTCTCCTCAGTATATAACTGTACATGATCTGTCCTAGTACTGAATCCTATCTCCTCAGTGTATAACTGTACAGGGTCTGTCCTAGTACTGAATCCTGTCTCCTCAGTGTATAACTGTACAGGGTCTGTCCTAGTACTGAATCCTATCTCCTCAGTGTATAACTGTACAGGGTCTGTCCTAGTACTGAATCCTATCTCCTCAGTGTATAACTGTACAGGGTCTGTCCTAGTACTGAATCCTATCTCCTCAGTGTATAACTGTACAGGATCTGTCCTAAGTACTGAATCCTGTCTCCTCAGTGTATAACTGTACAGGATCTGTCCTAGTACTGAATCCTATCTCCTCAGTGTGTAACTGTACAGGATCTGTCCTAGTACTGAATCCTATCTCCTCAGTGTATAACTGTACAGGATCTATCCTAGTACTGAATCCTATCTCCTCAGTGTGTAACTGTACAGGATCTGTCCTAGTACTGAATCCTATCTCCTCAGTGTATAACTGTACAGGATCTGTCCTAAGTACTGAATCCTGTCTCCTCAGTGTATAACTGTACAGGATCTGTCCTAGTACTGAATCCTATCTCCTCAGTGTATAACTGTACAGGATCTGTCCTAAGTACTGAATCCTGTCTCCTCAGTGTATAACTGTACAGGATCTGTCCTAGTACTGAATCCTATCTCCTCAGTGTATAACTGCACATGATCTGTCCTAGTACTGAATCCTATCTCCTCAGTGTATAACTGTACATGATCTGTCCTAGTACTGAATCCTATCTCCTCAGTGTATAACTGTACAGGATCTGTCCTAGTACTGAATCCTATATCCTCAGTGTATAACTGTACATGATCTGTCCTAGTACTGAATCCTATCTCCTCAGTGTATAACTGTACATGATCTGTCCTAGTACTGAATCCTGTCTCCTCAGTGTATAACTGTACATGATCTATCCTAGTACTGAATCCTATCTCCTCAGTGTATAACTGTACAGGATCTATCCTAGTACTGAATCCTATCTCCTCAGTGTGTAACTGTACAGGATCTGTCCTAGTACTGAATCCTATCTCCTCAGTGTATAACTGTACAGGGTCTGTCCTAGTACTGAATCCTATCTCCTCAGTGTATAACTGTACAGGATCTGTCCTAGTACTGAATCCTATCTCCTCAGTGTGTAACTGTACAGGATCTATCCTAGTACTGAATCCTATCTCCTCAGTATATAACTGTACAGGATCTGTCCTAGTACTGAATCCTATCTCCTCAGTGTATAACTGTACATGATCTGTCCTAGTACTGAATCCTATCTCCTCAGTGTATAACTGTACAGGATCTGTCCTAGTACTGAATCCTGTCTCCTCAGTGTATAACTGTACAGGATCTGTCCTAGTACTGAATCCTATCTCCTCAGTGTATAACTGTACATGATCTGTCCTAGTACTGAATCCTATCTCCTCAGTGTATAACTGTACAGGGTCTGTCCTAGTACTGAATCCTATCTCCTCAGTGTATAACTGTACAGGATCTGTCCTAGTACTGAATCCTATCTCCTCAGTGTGTAACTGTACAGGATCTATCCTAGTACTGAATCCTATCTCCTCAGTATATAACTGTACAGGATCTGTCCTAGTACTGAATCCTATCTCCTCAGTGTATAACTGTACATGATCTGTCCTAGTACTGAATCCTATCTCCTCAGTGTATAACTGTACAGGATCTGTCCTAGTACTGAATCCTATCTCCTCAGTGTATAACTGTACAGGATCTGTCCTAGTACTGAATCCTATCTCCTCAGTGTATAACTGTACAGGATCTGTCCTAGTACTGAATCCTATCTCCTCAGTGTATAACTGTACATGATCTGTCCTAGTACTGAATCCTATCTCCTCAGTGTATAACTGTACATGATCTGTCCTAGTACTGAATCCTGTCTCCTCAGTGTATAACTGTACAGGGTCTGTCCTAGTACTGAATCCTGTCTCCTCAGTGTATAACTGTACATGATCTGTCCTAGTACTGAATCCTATCTCCTCAGTGTATAACTGTACAGGATCTGTCCTAGTACTGAATCCTGTCTCCTCAGTGTATAACTGTACAGGGTCTGTCCTAGTACTGAATCCTATCTCCTCAGTGTATAACTGTACAGGATCTATCCTAGTACTGAATCCTATCTCCTCAGTGTATAACTGTACAGGATCTGTCCTAGTACTGAATCCTGTCTCCTCAGTGTATAACTGTACAGGATCTGTCCTAGTACTGAATCCTATCTCCTCAGTGTATAACTGTACATGATCTATCCTAGTACTGAATCCTATCTACTCAGTGTGTAACTGTACAGGATCTGTCCTAGTACTGAATCCTATCTCCTCAGTGTATAGCTGTACAGGATCTGTCCTAGTACTGAATCCTATCTCCTCAGTGTGTAACTGTACAGGATCTATCCTAGTACTGAATCCTATCTCCTCAGTGTATAACTGTACAGGATCTGTCCTAGTACTGAATCCTATCTCCTCAGTGTATAACTGTACAGGATCTGTCCTAAGTACTGAATCCTGTCTCCTCAGTGTATAACTGTACAGGATCTGTCCTAGTACTGAATCCTATCTCCTCAGTGTATAACTGCACATGATCTGTCCTAGTACTGAATCCTATCTCCTCAGTGTATAACTGTACATGATCTGTCCTAGTACTGAATCCTATCTCCTCAGTGTATAACTGTACAGGATCTGTCCTAGTACTGAATCCTATCTCCTCAGTGTATAACTGTACAGGATCTATCCTAGTACTGAATCCTGTCTCCTCAGTGTATAACTGTACAGGATCTGTCCTAGTACTGAATCCTATCTCCTCAGTGTATAACTGTACAGGATCTGTCCTAGTACTGAATCCTATCTCCTCAGTGTATAACTGTACAGGATCTATCCTAGTACTGAATCCTATCTCCTCAGTGTATAACTGTACATGATCTGTCCTAGTACTGAATCCTATCTCCTCAGTGTATAACTGTACAGGATCTGTCCTAGTACTGAATCCTATCTCCTCAGTGTATAACTGTACAGGATCTGTCCTAGTACTGAATCCTATCTCCTCAGTGTATAACTGTACAGGATCTGTCCTAAGTACTGAATCCTGTCTCCTCAGTGTATAACTGTACATGATCTATCCTAGTACTGAATCCTATCTCCTCAGTGTATAACTGTACAGGATCTGTCCTAGTACTGAATCCTATCTCCTCAGTGTATAACTGCACATGATCTGTCCTAGTACTGAATCCTATCTCCTCAGTGTATAACTGTACATGATCTGTCCTAGTACTGAATCCTATCTCCTCAGTGTATAACTGTACAGGATCTGTCCTAGTACTGAATCCTATCTCCTCAGTGTATAACTGTACAGGATCTATCCTAGTACTGAATCCTGTCTCCTCAGTGTATAACTGTACAGGATCTGTCCTAGTACTGAATCCTATCTACTCAGTGTATAACTGTACAGGATCTGTCCTAGTACTGAATCCTATCTCCTCAGTGTATAACTGTACAGGATCTATCCTAGTACTGAATCCTATCTCCTCAGTGTATAACTGTACATGATCTGTCCTAGTACTGAATCCTGTCTCCTCAGTGTATAACTGTACATGATCTATCCTAGTACTGAATCCTATCTCCTCAGTGTATAACTGTACAGGATCTGTCCTAAGTACTGAATCCTGTCTCCTCAGTGTATAACTGTACAGGATCTATCCTAGTACTGAATCCTATCTCCTCAGTGTATAACTGTACAGGATCTGTCCTAGTACTGAATCCTGTCTCCTCAGTGTATAACTGTACATGATCTGTCCTAGTACTGAATCCTGTCTCCTCAGTGTATAACTGTACAGGGTCTGTCCTAGTACTGAATCCTGTCTCCTCAGTATATAACTGTACATGATCTGTCCTAGTACTGAATCCTATCTCCTCAGTGTATAACTGTACAGGATCTATCCTAGTACTGAATCCTATCTCCTCAGTGTATAACTGTACAGGATCTGTCCTAAGTACTGAATCCTGTCTCCTCAGTGTATAACTGTACAGGATCTATCCTAGTACTGAATCCTATCTCCTCAGTGTATAACTGTACAGGATCTGTCCTAGTACTGAATCCTATCTCCTCAGTGTATAACTGTACAGGATCTATCCTAGTACTGAATCCTGTCTCCTCAGTGTATAACTGTACAGGATCTGTCCTAGTACTGAATCCTATCTCCTCAGTGTATAACTGTACAGGATCTGTCCTAGTACTGAATCCTATCTCCTCAGTGTATAACTGTACAGGATCTATCCTAGTACTGAATCCTATCTCCTCAGTGTATAACTGTACATGATCTGTCCTAGTACTGAATCCTATCTCCTCAGTGTATAACTGTACAGGATCTGTCCTAGTACTGAATCCTATCTCCTCAGTGTATAACTGTACAGGATCTGTCCTAGTACTGAATCCTATCTCCTCAGTGTATAACTGTACAGGATCTGTCCTAAGTACTGAATCCTGTCTCCTCAGTGTATAACTGTACATGATCTATCCTAGTACTGAATCCTATCTCCTCAGTGTATAACTGTACAGGATCTGTCCTAGTACTGAATCCTATCTCCTCAGTGTATAACTGCACATGATCTGTCCTAGTACTGAATCCTATCTCCTCAGTGTATAACTGTACATGATCTGTCCTAGTACTGAATCCTATCTCCTCAGTGTATAACTGTACAGGATCTGTCCTAGTACTGAATCCTATCTCCTCAGTGTATAACTGTACAGGATCTATCCTAGTACTGAATCCTGTCTCCTCAGTGTATAACTGTACAGGATCTGTCCTAGTACTGAATCCTATCTACTCAGTGTATAACTGTACAGGATCTGTCCTAGTACTGAATCCTATCTCCTCAGTGTATAACTGTACAGGATCTATCCTAGTACTGAATCCTATCTCCTCAGTGTATAACTGTACATGATCTGTCCTAGTACTGAATCCTGTCTCCTCAGTGTATAACTGTACATGATCTGTCCTAGTACTGAATCCTATCTCCTCAGTGTATAACTGTACAGGATCTATCCTAGTACTGAATCCTATCTCCTCAGTGTATAACTGTACAGGATCTGTCCTAAGTACTGAATCCTGTCTCCTCAGTGTATAACTGTACAGGATCTATCCTAGTACTGAATCCTATCTCCTCAGTGTATAACTGTACAGGATCTGTCCTAGTACTGAATCCTGTCTCCTCAGTGTATAACTGTACATGATCTGTCCTAGTACTGAATCCTGTCTCCTCAGTGTATAACTGTACAGGGTCTGTCCTAGTACTGAATCCTGTCTCCTCAGTATATAACTGTACATGATCTGTCCTAGTACTGAATCCTATCTCCTCAGTGTATAACTGTACAGGGTCTGTCCTAGTACTGAATCCTGTCTCCTCAGTGTATAACTGTACAGGGTCTGTCCTAGTACTGAATCCTATCTCCTCAGTGTATAACTGTACAGGGTCTGTCCTAGTACTGAATCCTATCTCCTCAGTGTATAACTGTACAGGGTCTGTCCTAGTACTGAATCCTATCTCCTCAGTGTATAACTGTACAGGATCTGTCCTAAGTACTGAATCCTGTCTCCTCAGTGTATAACTGTACAGGATCTGTCCTAGTACTGAATCCTATCTCCTCAGTGTGTAACTGTACAGGATCTGTCCTAGTACTGAATCCTATCTCCTCAGTGTATAACTGTACAGGATCTATCCTAGTACTGAATCCTATCTCCTCAGTGTATAACTGTACAGGATCTGTCCTAGTACTGAATCCTATCTCCTCAGTGTATAACTGTACAGGATCTGTCCTAGTACTGAATCCTATCTCCTCAGTGTATAACTGTACAGTATCTGTCCTAGTACTGAATCCTATCTCCTCAGTGTATAACTGTACATGATCTGTCCTAGTACTGAATCCTATCTCCTCAGTGTATAACTGCACATGATCTGTCCTAGTACTGAATCCTATCTCCTCAGTGTATAACTGTACATGATCTGTCCTAGTACTGAATCCTATCTCCTCAGTGTATAACTGTACAGGATCTGTCCTAGTACTGAATCCTATCTCCTCAGTGTATAACTGTACATGATCTGTCCTAGTACTGAATCCTATCTCCTCAGTGTATAACTGTACATGATCTGTCCTAGTACTGAATCCTATCTCCTCAGTGTATAACTGTACAGGATCTGTCCTAGTACTGAATCCTGTCTCCTCAGTGTGTAACTGTACAGGATCTATCCTAGTACTGAATCCTGTCTCCTCAGTGTATAACTGTACATGATCTGTCCTAGTACTGAATCCTATCTCCTCAGTGTATAACTGTACAGGGTCTGTCCTAGTACTGAATCCTATCTCCTCAGTGTATAACTGCACATGATCTCTCCTAGTACTGAATCCTATCTCCTCAGTGTATAACTGTACAGGATCTGTCCTAGTACTGAATCCTATCTCCTCAGTGTATAACTGCACATGATCTCTCCTAGTACTGAATCCTATCTCCTCAGTGTATAACTGTACAGGATCTGTCCTAGTACTGAATCCTATCTCCTCAGTGTATAACTGTACAGGATCTGTTCTAGTACTGAATCCTATCTCCTCAGTGTGTAACTGTACAGGATCTGTCCTAGTACTGAATCCTATCTCCTCAGTGTATAACTGTACAGGATCTGTCCTAAGTACTGAATCCTATCTCCTCAGTGTATAACTGTACAGGATCTATCCTAGTACTGAATCCTATCTCCTCAGTGTATAACTGTACAGGATCTATCCTAGTACTGAATCCTATCTCCTCAGTGTGTAACTGTACAGGATCTGTCCTAGTACTGAATCCTATCTCCTCAGTGTATAACTGTACATGATCTGTCCTAGTACTGAATCCTGTCTCCTCAGTATATAACTGTACATGATCTATCCTAGTACTGAATCCTATCTCCTCAGTGTATAACTGTACAGGATCTGTCCTAAGTACTGAATCCTATCTCCTCAGTGTATAACTGTTCAGGATCTATCCTAGTACTGAATCCTATCTCCTCAGTGTATAACTGTACAGGATATATCCTAGTACTGAATCCTATCTCCTCAGTGTATAACTGTACAGGATCTATCCTAGTACTGAATCCTATCTCCTCAGTGTGTAACTGTACAGGATCTGTCCTAGTACTGAATCCTATCTCCTCAGTGTATAACTGTACAGGATCTGTCCTAGTACTGAATCCTATCTCCTCAGTGTATAACTGTACAGGATCTATCCTAGTACTGAATCCTATCTCCTCAGTGTATAACTGTACAGGATCTGTCCTAGTACTGAATCCTATCTCCTCAGTGTATAACTGTACAGGATCTGTCCTAAGTACTGAATCCTATCTCCTCAGTGTATAACTGTACAGGATCTGTCCTAGTACTGAATCCTATCTCCTCAGTGTATAACTGTACAGGATCTGTCCTAGTACTGAATCCTATCTCCTCAGTGTATAACTGTACAGGATCTATCCTAGTACTGAATCCTATCTCCTCAGTGTATAACTGTACAGTATCTGTCCTAGTACTGAATCCTATCTCCTCAGTGTATAACTGTACATGATCTGTCCTAGTACTGAATCCTATCTCCTCAGTGTATAACTGTACAGGATCTGTCCTAGTACTGAATCCTATCTCCTCAGTGTATAACTGTACAGGATCTGTCCTAGTAATGAATCCTATCTCCTCAGTGTATAACTGTACAGGATCTGTCCTAAGTACTGAATCCTATCTCCTCAGTGTATAACTGTACATGATCTATCCTAGTACTGAATCCTATCTACTCAGTGTATAACTGTACAGGATCTGTCCTAGTACTGAATCCTATCTCCTCAGTGTATAACTGTACAGGATCTATCCTAGTACTGAATCCTATCTCCTCAGTGTATAACTGTACATGATCTGTCCTAGTACTGAATCCTGTCTCCTCAGTGTATAACTGTACAGGGTCTGTCCTAGTACTGAATCCTGTCTCCTCAGTGTATAACTGTACATGATCTGTCCTAGTACTGAATCCTATCTCCTCAGTGTATAACTGCACATGATCTCTCCTAGTACTGAATCCTATCTCCTCAGTGTATAACTGTACAGGATCTGTCCTAGTACTGAATCCTATCTCCTCAGTGTATAACTGTACAGGATCTGTCCTAGTACTGAATCCTATCTCCTCAGTGTATAACTGTACAGGATCTGTCCTAGTACTGAATCCTATCTCCTCAGTGTATAACTGTACAGGATCTATCCTAGTACTGAATCCTATCTCCTCAGTGTATAACTGTACAGGATCTGTCCTAGTACTGAATCCTATCTCCTCAGTGTATAACTGTACAGGATCTGTCCTAGTACTGAATCCTATCTCCTCAGTGTATAACTGTACAGGATCTGTTCTAGTACTGAATCCTATCTCCTCAGTGTGTAACTGTACAGGATCTGTCCTAGTACTGAATCCTATCTCCTCAGTGTATAACTGAACATGATCTGTCCTAGTACTGAATCCTATCTCCTCAGTGTATAACTGTACAGGATCTATCCTAGTACTGAATCCTATCTCCTCAGTGTATAACTGTACAGGATCTGTCCTAGTACTGAATCCTATCTCCTCAGTGTATAACTGTACAGGATCTGTCCTAAGTACTGAATCCTATCTCCTCAGTGTATAACTGTACAGGATCTGTCCTAGTACTGAATCCTATCTCCTCAGTGTATAACTGTACAGGATCTATCCTAGTACTGAATCCTATCTCCTCAGTGTATAACTGTACAGGATCTGTCCTAGTACTGAATCCTATCTCCTCAGTGTATAACTGTACAGGATCTATCCTAAGTACTGAATCCTATCTCCTCAGTGTATAACTGTACAGGATCTATCCTAGTACTGAATCCTATCTCCTCAGTGTATAACTGTACATGATCTGTCCTAGTACTGAATCCTATCTCCTCAGTGTATAACTGTACAGGATCTGTCCTAGTACTGAATCCTATCTCCTCAGTGTATAACTGTACAGGATCTGTCCTAGTACTGAATCCTATCTCCTCAGTGTATAACTGTACAGGATCTGTCCTAGTACTGAATCCTATCTCCTCAGTGTATAACTGTACAGGATCTGTCCTAGTACTGAATCCTATCTCCTCAGTGTATAACTGTACATGATCTATCCTAGTACTGAATCCTATCTACTCAGTGTGTAACTGTACAGGATCTGTCCTAGTACTGAATCCTATCTCCTCAGTGTATAACTGTACAGGATCTATCCTAGTACTGAATCCTATCTCCTCAGTGTATAACTGTACAGGATCTGTCCTAGTACTGAATCCTATCTCCTCAGTGTATAACTGTACAGGATCTGTCCTAGTACTGAATCCTATCTCCTCAGTGTATAACTGTACATGATCTGTCCTAAGTACTGAATCCTATCTCCTCAGTGTATAACTGTACATGATCTGTCCTAAGTACTGAATCCTATCTCCTCAGTGTATAACTGTACATGATCTGTCCTAGTACTGAATCCTATCTCCTCAGTGTATAACTGTACAGGATCTGTCCTAGTACTGAATCCTATCTCCTCAGTGTATAACTGTACATGATCTGTCCTAGTACTGAATCCTATCTCCTCAGTGTATAACTGTACAGGATCTGTCCTAGTACTGAATCCTATCTCCTCAGTGTATAACTGTACATGATCTGTCCTAGTACTGAATCATATCTCCTCAGTGTATAACTGTACATGATCTGTCCTAGTACTGAATCCTATCTCCTCAGTGTATAACTGTACAGGATCTGTCCTAGTACTGAATCCTATCTCCTCAGTGTGTAACTGTACAGGATCTGTCCTAGTACTGAATCCTATCTCCTCAGTGTGTAACTGTACAGGATCTGTCCTAGTACTGAATCCTATCTCCTCAGTGTGTAACTGTACAGGATCTATCCTAGTACTGAATCCTATCTCCTCAGTATATAACTGTACAGGATCTATCCTAGTACTGAATCTTATCTCCTCAGTGTATAACTGTACAGGATCTGTCCTAGGTACTGAATCCTATCTCCTCAGTGTATAACTGTACATGATCTATCCTAGTACTGAATCCTATCTCCTCAGTGTATAACTGTACATGATCTGTCCTAGTACTGAATCCTATCTCCTCAGTGTATAACTGTACATGATCTGTCCTAGTACTGAATCCTACCTCCTCAGTGTATAACTGTACAGGATCTATCCTAGTACTGAATCCTATCTCCTCAGTGTATAACTGTACAGGATCTGTCCTAGTACTGAATCCTATCTCCTCAGTGTATAACTGTACATGATCTGTCCTAGTACTGAATCCTATCTCCTCAGTGTATAACTGTACAGGATCTGTCCTAGTACTGAATCCTATCTCCTCAGTGTATAACTGTACAGGATCTGTCCTAGTACTGAATCCTATCTCCTCAGTGTATAACTGTACAGGATCTGTCCTAGTACTGAATCCTATCTCCTCAGCGTATAACTGTACATGATCTGTCCTAGTACTGAATCTTATCTCCTCAGTGTATAACTGTACAGGATCTATCCTAGTACTGAATCCTATCTCCTCAGTGTATAACTGTACAGGATCTGTCCTAGTACTGAATCCTATCTCCTCAGTGTATAACTGTACAGGATCTTTCCTAGTACTGAATCTTATCTCCTCAGTGTATAACTGTACAGGATCTGTCCTAGTACTGAATCCTATCTCCTCAGTGTATAACTGTACAGGATCTGTCCTAGTACTGAATCCTATCTCCTCAGCGTATAACTGTACAGGATCTATCCTAGTACTGAATCCTATCTCCTCAGTGTATAACTGTACAGGATCTATCCTAGTACTGAATCTTATCTCCTCAGTGTGTAACTGTACAGGATCTATCCTAGTACTGAATCCTATCTCCTCAGTGTATAACTGTACAGGATCTATCCTAGTACTGAATCTTATCTCCTCAGTGTATAACTGTACATGATCTATCCTAGTACTGAATCCTATCTCCTCAGTGTATAACTGTACATGATCTGTCCTAGTACTGAATCCTATCTCCTCAGTGTATAACTGTACATGGTCTGTCCTAGTACTGAATCTTATCTCCTCAGTGTATAACTGTACAGGATCTTTCCTAGTACTGAATCTTATCTCCTCAGTGTATAACTGTACAGGATCTGTCCTAGTACTGAATCCTATCTCCTCAGTGTATAACTGTACAGGATCTGTCCTAGTACTGAATCCTATCTCCTCAGTGTATAACTGTACAGGATCTGTCCTAGTACTGAATCTTATCTCCTCAGTGTGTAACTGTACAGGATCTGTCCTAGTACTGAATCCTATCTCCTCAGTGTATAACTGTACAGGATCTATCCTAGTACTGAATCCTATCTCCTCAGTGTATAACTGTACAGGATCTATCCTAGTACTGAATCCTATCTCCTCAGTGTATAACTGTACAGGATCTGTCCTAGTACTGAATCCTATCTCCTCAGTGTATAACTGTACAGGATCTGTCCTAGTACTGAATCCTATCTCCTCAGTGTATAACTGTACAGGATCTGTCCTAGTACTGAATCCTATCTCCTCAGTGTATAACTGTACATGATCTGTCCTAGTACTGAATCCTATCTCCTCAGTGTATAGCTGTACAGGATCTATCCTATTACTGAATCCTATCTCCTCAGTGTATAACTGTACAGGATCTGTCCTAGGTACCGAATCCTATCTCCTCAGTGTATAACTGTACAGGATCTGTCCTAGTACTGAATCCTGTCTCCTCAGTGTATAACTGTACAGGATCTGTCCTAGTACTGAATCCTATCTCCTCAGTGTGTAACTGTACAGGATCTATCCTAGTACTGAATCCTATCTCCTCAGTGTATAACTGTACAGGATCTATCCTAGTACTGAATCCTATCTCCTCAGTGTATAACTGTACAGGATCTGTCCTAGTACTGAATCCTATCTCCTCAGTGTATAACTGTACAGGATCTCTCCTAGTACTGAATCCTATCTCCTCAGTGTATAACTGTACATGATCTGTCCTAGTACTGAATCCTATATCCTCAGTGTATAACTGTACAGGATCTATCCTAGTACTGAATCCTATCTTCTCAGTGTATAACTGTACAGGATCTATCCTAGTACTGAATCCTATCTCCTCAGTGTATAACTGTACAGGATCTATCCTAGTACTGAATCCTATCTCCTCAGTGTATAACTGTACAGGATCTATCCTAGTACTGAATCCTATCTCCTCAGTGTATAACTGTACATGATCTGTCCTAGTACTGAATCCTGTCTCCTCAGTGTATAACTGTACAGGATCTGTCCTAGTACTGAATCCTATCTCCTCAGTGTATAACTGTACAGGATCTGTCCTAGTACTGAATCCTATCTCCTCAGTGTATAACTGTACAGGATCTGTCCTAGTACTGAATCCTATCTCCTCAGTGTATAACTGTACAGGATCTATCCTAGTACTGAATCCTATCTCCTCAGTGTATAACTGTACAGGATCTATCCTAGTACTGAATCCTATCTCCTCAGTGTATAACTGTACATGATCTGTCCTAGTACTGAATCCTATCTCCTCAGTGTATAACTGTACATGATCTGTCCTAGTACTGAATCCTATCTCCTCAGTGTATAACTGTACAGGATCTATCCTAGTACTGAATCCTATCTCCTCAGTGTATAACTGTACAGGATCTATCCTAGTACTGAATCCTATCTCCTCAGTGTATAACTGTACAGGATCTGTCCTAGTACTGAATCTTATCTCCTCAGTGTGTAACTGTACAGGATCTATCCTAGTACTGAATCCTATCTCCTCAGTGTATAACTGTACAGGATCTGTCCTAGTACTGAATCCTATCTCCTCAGTGTATAACTGTACAGGATCTGTCCTACTACTGAATCCTGTTTCCTCTGTGTATAACTGTACATGATCTGTCCTAGGTACTGAATCCTATCTCCTCAGTGTATAACTGTACAGGATCTGTCCTAGTACTGAATCCTACCTCCTCAGTGTATAACTGTACAGGATCTGTCCTAGTACTGAATCCTATCTCCTCAGTGTATAACTGTACATGATCTATCCTAGTACTGAATCCTATCTCCTCAGTGTGTAACTGTACATGATCTGTCCTAGTACTGAATCCTATCTCCTCAGTGTATAACTGTACAGGATCTGTCCTAGTACTGAATCCTATCTCCTCAGTGTATAACTGTACAGGATCTGTCCTAGTACTGAATCCTATCTCCTCAGTGTATAACTGTACAGGATCTGTCCTAGTACTGAATCCTATCTCCTCAGTGTATAAGTGTACATGATCTGTCCTAGTACTGAATCCTATCTCCTCAGTGTGTAACTGTACAGGACCAGAGATCTGTTCTTGTACTGAATTCTATCTCCTCAGTGTGATTGGTTCTAGTGTTGAATCTGTCAGATCAGATGGCATAGACCGTATGCACTGAGATGTCTTTGTCATCAAATCCCTGGAAATCTGCTACTAATCCGTCATCTCCATGAATCCACACTGCCTTCCACAGGTTTAAGATGTTGTTCAACAGTGGTTCATGTGCATATGTAAATGCAGGTTAATGAAACAGTATTATGTTCATGTGGGTGTGTTTATCTCTATACCTCTATATCACATCTTCTCTGCCCTTCTTTACTGACTGAACCTGCTGAGTGGGCTGTATGCCGAACAGCTAATTCAGGTAAACACAGGACTCCCAAGGCACTCAGGTGCAGAGTTAAGGGATCTGTGCTACTTGTGGCTTCTTCCACTCCACTTCATGGACATCCAATGGCTGGCAATGTGTAAGGGAGGACAACTCTACATGTTTGCAGTTACTGTAACTGCTTTCAAAAAAGCAATGGATGCCTATCTAGCACAGAACAATAATGAGAATTATGACAGTTGGATTCAATGCAGATAAGTTGTTGATCCAGCGAACTATCTGACTGCCAATTGGCAGGGGTAACATAGTAAATTTGGATTAATAAAGACACAAGTCCATTAACTTCAACCTTCTCCTCATACCCCAGTAACTTTCTAGCTTTCCTGCTACCAAATAAGTTAGTCTTTATCAGACCTTCCTGATCTGCCTACTAGTACACAGTATAACCCTGTATGTTCCCTTTGGAAAGAAATGTATCTAATCTTCTCTTGAATGTATCCATTGTATCTGCCATAACCACCTCCTTGGGCAAGGAATTCCATAATTTAACAGACCTTACCGTAAAAAACCCCTTCCTCTGCTGAAGTTTAAACCTCCTTTCCTGTAATCTCAAGGGGTGTCCCCTGGTTATCTGATCAGGCCTTGGAATAAATAGCTCACTGCAGAGATCCTTGTATTGACCTCTCATATACTTGTACAATGTGATAAGGTCTCCTCTTAGTCATCTTTTCTCTAGAGTAAATAAACCAAGTTTGTCTAGTCGTTCCTCATATGTCAAATCCTCCATTCCCTTGTTTTGGCAAGGACTGGACTCAATTTACACAGGGTTTTGTTTTACTTTTCAGCCTCGTCAACTATGTTACTATGTTTACATTCAACTCCTCTCCCCTTGCCTACTTATTTCTTAGTGCATGTGGTGATGTGTTGCTTCAAACCAAGTCACTTTGGTCATCACACATCACCATAGCATCTCCCCCTTCGGTTCTCTCAGCCAGATCATCTATACCCAGATCAAACACAGGATGGAACTCCAGAATAGTTGGTCCAAGGTGGGTCAAGTATTACTTTGGATGGGGGGCTGAGCAAATGGCATCTGGGATGTACTAGAAGCATACATAACGGAGGAGAGACTATGGCAGGTCTTTTAACATCTTTGCACACAGTTTTGCTTCTTTGTTTTTTAATTTTAAGCCCTTTGAGTGCCAAAGGGTTGCACAACACGTTGCTTTTTAATGCATTGCGTACCACTCTGGAACTCAAAGTGTTAAGTTTGAGTTGTAATAAGTCGATAATGAAAAGTTTTCCAACAGTAAGCGTACCCTTGATTTACTCAGAAGGACAAACAAAAGATTTTTCTTAATTAAAAAAAAAGTTTACTGCTACTTTAAAAAAGTTCGCGTCTCTTTAATATCAGTAGCTGCTTAAAGTAAATTGGAAAAAGAGCTGTTCTGGCAGATGATCACTCATCTGTTTTTACAAACAAAAATTATATTCTTAAGAAAGTTACACAACACAGAGAGAACAGATGGTTACGATTCTGTTACAGTCTTAGAGCAGCGGAAATGTGAACATACATATTGGGGGGCTCTCGTTCACATGTAATTATAAATTAGATAAACCCATATACATGCTGTTTTAACTCCTTGTATGTTAGAGAGGTCCCAGGCATATTGCAAGGCAATGCACTGGAGCCTGCACTAGCTTCTATGGCCCCTATGAATGCTCACCATATATTCAAGAGATAAACTCTTCAATCAGTGCTAAAGAGAGGTGGACATGACAATTTCTAACAGTCTTTTCAAATTTAAAGGGATAGTATATATATAATGTAAAAAAAATACGTTGTAGAGTTTATCCTCGAGTACGACAGGGGTGCTATCACTGATGTAAGGTTTTTATTCAAAAATGATTACAGCTCAAACTTGATTTTATTAGGTGCAGTATCACAGTGACCTGAAATTGTATAGTGGTGCTGCTGCCTCACCATCCTATAGGGATTTATGGTCAACTGACCAGAGCTGTCTCTAGGATGATGTAGCAACAGCGCCACTGTACAATTTCAGGTCTTTGAGATAATGCACCTAAAAAAATTCAAGTTTCAAAAGCAATGATCTCCACTCTATTTTTTTTTGTCCTTAAAGGGATAGTAATACTTTAATTTTACTAATCCCCATCTTGTAGAACTTAAAAAAAGATTTTTAATGACCCCAATCACATCTCTCAAACCTTTATGGTTTGAGAGAAAATCGATTTCAAAGTCCCCCCCCTCCCCCTTCCCTGACATCAGCGTCGAGCTGTATGCAAGGGAATCCGATCCTGGGGCCATCCGGCGGCTCTGCAGCAGAGCCGAGATTGCGTTAATGAAGAAAAAAAATCTTCACTGAAATGGTCTTCTACGTGTACTTGGAAACCAAGCACATGTAGAAGACCGTTTCAGTGAAGGATTTTTCACCATTAACGCGATCTCGGCTCTGCTGCAGAGCCGCCTGATGGCCCCAGGATCGGATTCCCTTGCATACAGCTCGACGCTGATGTCATGGAAGGGGGAGGGGGGGGACTTTGAAATTGATTTTCTCTCAAACCAAAAAGGTTTGGGAGATGTGATTGGGGGCATTAAAAATCTTTTTTTAAGTTCTACAAGATGGGGATTAGTACAATTAAAGTATTACTATCCCTTTAAAGAGTTATGGTTACCTTGTGTAGTGAGCAGAGTTTGAGGTCTTCTGGTCTTGCTAGCAACTGTAATGTCCGTCTCATCCTGGACTGACTGAAGATATTATTTTTTTTCTTCAATAACAGTTTATTAGGCATTAGGTGGATTACATTCAGTACAGTAGGCATAGGATAAATATATATAGTAGTAACATAGTACATTTGGTTGAATAAAGACACAAGTCCATCAAGTTCAACCTTTGCCTCATACCCCAGTAACTGAGAATTTTATAACTTTCCTACTACCAATTTAGTCTTTATCAGACCTTCCTGATCAGCCTACTGATAAGCAGTATAACTCTGTATGTTCCCTTTGGAAAGAAATGTATCTAATCTTCTCTTAAATTTATCCATTGTATCTGCCATAACCACCTCCTTGGGCAATGAATTCCACAATTTAACAGACCTTACTATAAAAAAAACCCTTCCTCTGCTGAAGTCCAAACCTCCTTTCCTCTAATGTCAAGGGGTGTCCCCTGGTCACCTGATCAGGCCTTGGAATAAATAGCTCACCGCAGAGATCCTTGTATTGACCTCTCATATACTTGTACAATGTGATAAGGTCTCCTCTTAGTCGTCTTTTCACTAGAGTAAATAAACCAAGTTTGTCTAGTCGTTCCTCATACGTCAAGTCCTCCATTCCCTTAATTAATTTTGTTTCTCTCCGCTGTACCCTCTCTAGTTCTAGTATATACTTTTTCAGAAGCGGTGCCCAAAATTGCACTGTATACTCAAGGTGAGGTCTTACCAATGATTTGTACAATGGCAAAATAATGTTATCCACTCTTGCTTGATTATATATATAAGATAAAGAAAGGATGGGGCAGCACCCGTGGGACTTTTCAACAGATTTATTGGAGATAAAAAGCAATAAACAACATGGTCAACGTTTCGGTCCTACATGGACCTTTCTCAAGACTCAATTGTAAGCACTGTGATATCAATTGTGTACTATCATTTCAGTTATGAGCTCTGTGGTATCACTTGACTTCATGCATAACATTAACCCTTTGAGTGCCAGCTATAACATTAACAAAAAGGGTTGGGCTGGGACATTGGGCTGGAGCGGTAATAGAAATAGGCCACTTAATTGTACTTGCCCCCCAGGCCAAAAGTTGCCAGTCCTCCACTGAGAGACTGCCTGCGCCGCGGCTGTCCAGCTCTGTATCAGCCACGGCACGGGCACTCTACTGCGCATGACTGCCCCGTGACCGGCTGGCACTGTATCAGCTGCGGCGTGGGCAGTCTCTACTGTGCATGACTGCCCCGTGACCGGCTGGCAGTGGCACTGAGGGCTCTTCAACTAGTATTAAATAAATAAACAAGTCAAAGCAATGTATTTGTGCCATACCTTTCATAGTTTAAGAGTAATTGCGATCTAAAATGTACCCCTCCCTCCCCATTTATCTGTGTCACTGCTCCAGCTGTCAGACCTGGATTCTGGTCTATGGACCAGATGGATCGTCTGGAGAAACGAAATCGCAGTCTAAAGTTTACCCCTCCTGCCCCTTTTATCTACGTCACTGCTCCAGCTGTCAGACTTGGATTATGGTCTGCGGACCGGACAGAGCGTCTGGAGAAACGAAATAGGAGTGGATGAAAGGAAATCTTCATGACGACGGTATACAAAGTGGGCACGGTTTGAGGCAGTTGACCTTCCTCATGATTTCCTTCGTATCCACTCCTATTTCAGCTCTCCAGACGCTCCTTCCGGTCCGCAGAGCAGAATCCAAGTGTGTCAGCCAGAGCGGTGATGTAGCTAAAAGGGGCAGGAGGGGTAAACTTTAGACTGCGATTACTCAAACTATGAACGTTATGGCAAAAATACATAAGTGTTTTAGTTTATTGATTTAATACATACAATATAATAGCCTCTAAGAATGAAAGGGATAGTAATACTTCGTTTTAACTTTATTTTATTTTGTAGGCATTAAAAAAACATGAAGAATGATATAAGTCTTATCTCTCAAACCTTTATGGTTTAAGAGATATTCACAAACAAAGTATCCCTTCCCTGTTCAACCAGATCAGAAGGGAGGTGCCCAGGTAGACTGCAGAGAGGGACAATCTTCAATTAAGATAAGGGAAAAAGCTGAAAAACTTGTCAAGGGGGGAAGGGCTTTCATTGTTCTCATAGGAAGAAGATTGTCCCCTGCTGTTATCTGTCTGGTCTATAGACTGCATTCCACATCTGAGAAGAGATGGCTTACACTAGGTAAAAGGGGCGGGAGGGGAAACTTTGCTTGTGAATATCTCTCAAACCATAAAGGTTTGAGAGATAAGACTTATATCGTTCTTCATGTTTTTTTAATGCCTACAAAATAAAATAAAGTTAAAACGAAGTATTACTATCCCTTGAAGTATTACTATTCCTTTAAGAACAAACGAGCTACTCCTATCGGACCAACCCCAGGTAGAAATACTTCACTGGAATCGGAGAAATTTTCGAGCTGGGTTTTCCCAGACAGTCAAGTGCAGAGAGATGTTAGTGTAAGTAAGATCACTTGGAGATAGTAGGACACTGAATTTGGTTAGGTCGGGTACGAGTCTGAGTTACGGTTCGTGTCAAGCCAGGGAGTATGCCCACAGCCACAAGATATCATATTTTAACCCTTAGAGTGCCAGAGCGCATTGGATACCTCTCTGGCACTCAAAGAGTTAAATAAAACAGCAGGACAAAATTCCTAAAGACCATGATGATTTTCTGATATAGTAAGTCGGAAGTTATTATTACGCCGTGTTACTTCTTTAAAGGGATAGTAACTTAAGTATTACTAATCCTTATAGTAAAGTCCTATTAAAAATAAATGTATTGACCCCAGTGTCATCTCTCAGACCTTTATGGTTTGAGAGATGATCGCTCCTAAAGTTGCCCTCTCCCTCCCCCTTCCCCAAAGGCAGCGTTGTAGCTGACTGAAGGGAAATCCGGTCTTAGATCATCAGACGGCTCTGCAGCAGAGCCGCGATCACGTTAAAAAAAAAATCTTTCACTAAAACGGTCTTCTACGTGTGCTTACAAACCAAGCACAAACCAATCACACGAAGACCAATTCAGTGACAGTTTTCTTTCTTATTAATGCAATCACGGCTGTGCTGGAGAGCCGCCTGAAAGTCGTACGACTGGCTTCCCTGCAGCCAGCTACAACGCTGACTACGGGGAAGGGGGAGGGAGAGGACAACTTTAGGAGTGATTATCTCTCAAACAATAAAGGTTTGAAAGATGACACTGGGAGTAATACATTTATTTTTAATAGGACTTTAATATAGGGATTAGTAATACTTAAGTATTACTGTCCCTTTATGAAAAGGCATGCTGAAATATACATTGCAATTATATGTATAAGCATGCTGTGACATTAATATCTATATATATATAAACATGTCTCACACCTTGACAGAACAAAAGATTTGAAGCAGAATTGGGGAAGAAATTTTCCTCATTTCCTGGACAGAATACTCTAACTGCACATGCAACATTGTATCTTAAATTCTATCAGTGTGTAGCAACTTTGTCATATACAGTACATCTGAAAAGGTTCCACATTCAGAGGTGTAGTATTTTAGGATTTTCATTCTTACAATAAAATGCTCTTTGCTTGATAAAGAGACTGGTTTTATCAGCTGTGACAGTGAAATGTCTCTCAAGCCCGGAACACGTTTTCGTGTTAATTGGTTTATCATTCTGTGCTATTTTTACAGAGAACCTCTTAGAAAATGGCATAAGGCAGTTTGATTAAATACGTTCATTCTGCAACATATATATTTAGAGAGAGAGAGAGAGAGATTAGAAGAACAGCACACTTGGGATTTGTGGAACAGACTTCATGGTGAATTTATAGATGTCAGTGTTTTGGTCAGATGAATGAATATGTATATTTTTACAGTGCCACAAGCATACTCAGTGCTTTATATTTTAAAGGGATAGTAATACTTCACTTTATCTTTATTTTATTTTGTAGCCATTAAAAAAACATGAAGAACTATATAAGTCTTATCTCTCAAACCTTTATGGTTTGAGAGATATTCACAAGCAAAGTTTCCCCTCCCGCCCCTTTTACCTAGTGTAAGCCATCTCTTCACAGATGTGGAATCCAGTCCATAGACCAGACAGATAACAGAAGGGGACAATCCTCTTCCTATGAGAACAATGAAAGCCCTGCCCCCTTGACACGTTTTTCAGCTTTTTCCCTTATCTTAATTGAAGATTGTCCCTCTCTGCAGTCTACCTGGGCACCTCCCTTCTGATCTGGCTGAGCAGTGTTACATCAGTAAAAGGGGCAGGAGGGGGATACTTTATCATTCAATTACTCTTGAACTACAACTCTGACAGAACTGAAATAACACTCTCCAAAGTCCAAATACTATGATGATTAATTAGAGCTGATTTTATTATGAAACATTATTATCCCTTTAAGGATATGGACAATAAATGGTGACAACTGCTTAAAGTGAAACACTGAATGTGGAGTCTCTGCTCAAAAGCTTACAATCTAAAGTTGTAAAGGGAGACATACAGAGTACATAAGGGTTAAAGTGCGAAATACAGGGATAGGGGAACATAAATAGGCAAATTATAAGAGCTTTGGATGTTTGAAGTTAGTGCCTTCTAGCTTGTTGAAACCTTGTTGAAAAGGTGTAATTTTAAGTGAGACTTGAAGACCACAGGAGAAGTGCAGTGGTGCAGGCTGGGAGGTAGAACATTCCATCAATAAGGAGCAAGTAGAGAAAAGGGTTTGATACAAGGGTATCCTTTTCAAATGTGTCACGCATGACAGCATGCGACATGAAAGCACAATAACCAGGTCACTGGCTTGAAGAGCGCCACATCAGGCTCCCGTCCAAATCAAAAGGGCAAGATTCTTATGCCGCAGCCTAAACCGTCACCTTCATCCACCACCTGCATACCTTAAGCTTTAATCCTTTGTGTGCCTCGACCTCCATGCACAGATAACGCATGTCATCTCTCCCATGCCTGCCTTCACTTCCCAGCAGCTTCCACCAACAGTCACAAATTGCATTAACCCTTTGAGTGCGAGAGGGGTAGGCAACGCATTGCTTTGCATACTCCTCTGGCACTCAAAAGGTTAAACTTTGTTGGTGGAAGCTGCTGGGAAGCGATGGCAGGCAGGGGAGAGATGACATGCGTTATCTGTGCACGGAGGTTGGTGGCACACAAAGGATTACAGCTTAAAGGGATAGTAATACTTAAAATGTAAAAAAATATATGTTGTAGGGTTTAACCCCCTGAGTAAAACAAGAGTACTCCCACTGCTGAAAGGTGTTTCATTCAAAAGTTATTACTTTTCAAATTTGAATTTTTTAGGTGCAATATCACAGTGGCCTGAAATTGTACAGTGGCACTGTTGCTACACGATCCTATGGACAGCTCTGGTCCCGGGACCATAAATCTCCATAGGATGGTGTAGCAACAGCGCCACTGTACAATTTCAGGCCACTGTGATATTGCACCTAAAAAATTCAAATTTGAAAATTAATAACTTTTGAATGAAACACCTTTCAGCAGTGGGAGTACTCTTGTTTTACTCAGGGGGATAAACCCTGCAACATATTTTTTTAACATTTTAAGTATTACTATCCCTTTAAGCTATGTGGGCAGTGGATGAAGGTGATGTTTTAGGCTGCAGCATAAGAATCTCACCCTTTTGATTCAGGCGAGATTCTGATGTGGTGCTCTTTAAGGGTGCGACCTGGTTATTGCTCCTTCACGTCTCACGATCTTATGCATGTCACGTTTTAAAAGTGACCCCTGATACGAGACAGCTGTAGACACAAAAGATGTCGAGAGAACAAAGTTGTCAGTTGATCGTAAGTGGGGGGGGTGGGGTGGTATAGTAGCAGATCAGAGGGGAAATGTAGGAAGAGGTAGAGGAGAAGGGTCTTGAATGAGAGAAGCGGTATTTTAAAGATCCCTAACCGTTATCTCAACTAATAAAAGCACTCTGTCTATTTGTCAGAGGCTTGCTGTACTTTTAATCTATCCTTGTCTAACTAATGACATTCTGTTGAATTATTTGCAGTACCAACAGAATATTTATACAGACAAACATTACACGGAATGATAGAAACAGTAATTAGTCCACTGTGTGCCAGAGGGACCAGGAACGCAGTGCAATGCATTACTCACCATTCAATAGAGCCTCTTTAGTGCGGTTAGTAAAATAAATCCTATAGAGCTTACAACTAATCCAATGAATTATCATTTCTATTTAAGAGAACTTTTATTTATATACTTAAAGGAGCAGTAAACTTTTTTTTATGAAAACACGTATTTTATAGAGCTTTTCCTGCTGAATAAAACAAGGTCACTCCCATCGCTGTCAGATGTTTTATTCAAAATTTATAGCAGTTTAAATAATCAGGAAGTGAATTTACTGTGTTTACTTCCTGATAGTTCTAACTGACAGGAAGTGACAGGCAATTTCTATCACATTCTATGGAGAACTGTATGTCTCTGACTTTCCTCTCCATTAGAATCTAACAGGAAATCTAATGAGAATTTGACCACTAGAGGGCACTGCTAATGTAAAAAAAACATGGGTTTAAACTTTAATAATTCTGGAAATATAAATCTCTCGGTAGTGGGAGTACCCTTATTTTACTCAATAGGCAAATCCCTACAATATATATTTTTTTCATAAAAAAAGTTTACTGCTCCTTTAATGCCTCTTTCCTTTCTGACCAACCTGCCAGTATTGTTGCACCTTGGTCACAGTCTATTTGGTAAGACACAAGGGGGGAATGCACTAAGATGTGATAACGTGGAGATGACTTCTCCAGTGATATCACTTCTCCAGTTCCTATGTTATACCTATGGAGCGAATGCACTAAGATTTCTCAAGTGGGAGAAATCTTAGTGCATAGGCTCCATAAAACAACATAGGAACTGGAGAAGTCATCTCCACTTTATCACATCTTAGTGCATTCCCCCTTGTGTCTTACCAAATAGATTGTTTCCAAGGTGCAACAATACAAGGCAGGTTTGGTCAGAAAGGTGAGAGGTATATCCACTTCATCACCTCTTTACCACCGCTTAGTGCACAACTCCCTAGCTTTTGTCATGGTCATTTCCCAATGGGTCTCCACATGATCAAAGGCCAGAATCGGTAACATTTCAGGCTGGTCCTGACACACTGTACTAAGGAGAACTGGGTGAACTCTGGAGCAAACTATATCCATCAGTGGAGACAAAATTATAATTCTCTAATTGTTAATTTAAATGGGGCTTTTAACTCCTTGAATGATAGAGAGGTCTCCAACAAGACCTCTCTAGCATTCAAGGGGTTAAATAAAACTACGTAAATTAAGGTAAATGTTGACTTGTCCCATATCTTCAGTTCTCTTAGTACACAGCCTCATTGTTCTCCTAACCTAATGTATCCTGTTTGGCCATCTTCAATTAATTGAATGGAAACAAGCCTGTTAACCAATTTCACGCTGTATCTCTTGGCTCCGCTCCCATCAGACTGGTCGAGGGAACCTCGCAGAAAGATACAAGGCACTTCTGTTTTCAAGGGAACGTTTCCAAGCACACTGACAGATGGTACATATTTACTGTAATAAACTGTTTGGCTTGTTACAAAAACCAGCCTGCTGTTCTTATCTATATACCAGCGATGATTCAGCTGCATTCATTTGATGCCAACACATAGGACCTGACTATTCCGATACATAGGTTATTTTAAATGTACCAGCAGAAACACAAAGGTATGTAATGCTCAAAATGTTTGTCTGGTAGGTTCCACCCATCTCAATGCACTGGAGGAAGTGTTGTATCATTACAGTGGTATCACAGGGAAATATACAAACTGCTCTAACAGAAGGCATAGTTCCTTTCAGAGGAATACGTGGCTCTTAAACCTTTGAGTGCTAGAGAGACATCCAATGCAACATAATGCACTGGATACCTCTCTGACACTCAAAGGGTTAATCTGTCAAACACAGGTATAGGCAAGCTTTTGCTATCCAGTTGTTGGAGACTCCAAATTCCATCATATCCAAGGAACGCGTTCAATCATCTCTGGCACTCAAATGCTTAAAGGAGCAGTAAACTTTTTTTATTAAAAAATATATATTGTAGGGATTTTCCTATTGAGTAAGATAAGGGAACTCCCACTGCCGAGAGATTTATATTTCCAGAGTTATTACAGTTTAAACTCATGTTTCTTTACATTAGCAGTGCCCTCTAGTGGTCAAATTTTAATTAGATTTCCTGTTACATTCTAATGGATAGGAAAGTCAGAAAAGTCAGAGACATACAGTTCTCCATAGAATGATAGAAGCTGCCTGTCACTTCCTGTCAGTTAGAACTATCAGGAAGTAAACACAGTAAATTCTCTTCCTGTCAGTTAGAACTATCAGGAAGTAAACACAGTAAATTCACTTCCTGTCAGTTAGAACTATCAGGAAGTAAACACAGTAAATCCACTTCCTGTCAGTTAGAACTATCAGGAAGTAAACACAGTAAATTCACTTCCTGTCAGTTAGAACTATCAGGAAGTAAACACAGTAAATTCACTTCCTGATTATTTAAACTGCTATAATGTTTGAATAAAACATCTGACAGGGATGGGAGTGACCTTGTTTTATTCAGCAGGAAAAGATCTATAAAATATGTGTTTTCATAAAAAAAAGTTTACTGCTTGTTTAAGGCACAGATAGAGATATATATTATTGAAATGTCACCCACTATTTGGCGACCTTTAAGCGTGCAGAATCAGAATGTTGCTCTTTTGATTTGGGCGACATTCTGATGTCCTCCTTTTCATTCATGCAACAGTTTTAAAACGGTGTTTTGACAGTTGCCAAATAGATGGTGACATTTCGATAGGATACCATCTCCATGTAGCCAGGATCTGGTTGAGTACAATGGGTTTTGTAGTCTCCAGTGGCTGTAGAGCCAAATGTTGCATTCCGCTATGTTAAATTAAAGAGAAAGTATGCCTAAAGGAATAAGTGGATTATCAGACAGACTTACCAAGGTAGGGATCCTTTATACAGCAGTCTGGTATATCTAATCATATATGGAGTATAACAGAAGGATTTACCTAGGAATTAATTCTACAAACAGTAGACACACCTACAGAGTTATATAACGTTTGCATTTTATATACTGAGCTTTGTTTTAATCCGTCTTAAGTTCACACCCCCTCACAGTGGACAATAGTCTTCATCAACAGAAATGGTTCTTTAGAGGCAGTGTTTATCAGATTGTAAAGTGAACCTAAACAGCCGTAGACTACAACAGAAATCACATGCAAAAATTAACAAATAAAAAATATTTCTATATAATAACTGGCTGCCGTATGAATGACACCTTCATTAGAAAGCACTTCTATTACACACATTAACCCTTTGAGTGCCAGAGAGGTATCCAGATAGCTTCTGGAGCTCAAAGGGTTACACGTTATTCCTAGGACATAGTTCCCCTTAACAATGTATTGCTCTGGAGTTGTGTTTACATCCTTTTTTTGGGGAGGAAACACTCTATACATTGTACTAACCATTTATTTGTAATCTAAATAATTTTTGGAGAAAATATTCTTCTGTTGGTGGTGAAACATTTGGGTACTTTATTTAGAACGTAGTTGAAGAGCCAGTTACACGGGCCACAATGCCACTGCCAGCCGGTCGTGGTGCAGTCATGCACAGTAGAGACTGACCGCGCCACGGCTGATACAGAGCTGCTGGACGCTCAGAAGCTCTGTATCAGCCGTGGCGCGGGCAGTCTCTACTGCGCATGACTGCGTCATTACACACGTTTTAGCAAATTATTATATAGGATACTGGGCCGTTATTTCAGCACACACTACTATGCATTAATCTATACAGAGAACACACACTGGGGACAGTTTTAAAGCGGAACTACCACCCCTTCTAAACTTGACCCCAAATAATTACCCATCTGGCAACTAGCTGCGCAATAGTACTAGTCGCTAGAATTATTAGCTCGTTATAGATAATTCCTACTGCTACCAGATCGACAGCCAGGAAACCGTGCAGACATCTTTGTATAATGACGTGTGCGCTGTCAGTCCCAGCCTGCTCTAGGAGGCATTTTCTAGAAGCCGTTCAGTACCAAAAGGGACTGACAGTGCTGGAGAGCAGACATCACTATGCAAAGATGTCTGCGCTGTTTCCTGGCTGTCGGTCCGGGAGCAGTAGGAATTCTCAATAATGTGGTAATAACTCTGGTGACTAGCACTATTGAGCAGGTAGTCGCCAGATGGGTAATTATTTGGGGGCAATGTTAGAAGGGGTGCTAGTTCCGCTTTAATAGCTGAGCAATTGGTAACTTTGACCTCAAACATAGCTAATTAGCATACAGTGCAACGAATCAGCATAACATGCCAGTCTGTGCCAAAGCTTAGATTCTCAGAAATGATTTTACATTACTAAGCCTGGTACAACACACAGACAGATGCTAATTCACTGCATAACAAACCTGAGTTGTCTTAGAATGACAGGCTTTAAAGGGATAGTAATACTTCGTTTTAATTTTATTTTATTTTGTAGGCATTAAAAAAAAATGAAGAATGATATAAGTCTTATCTCTCAAACCTTTATGGTTTATGAGATATTCACAAGCTCCCCTCCCACCCCTTTTACCTAGTGTAAGCCATCTCTTCTCAGATGTGAGTCTGGTTGTATGACAGGACAGATAACAGAAGGGGCAATCTTCTTCCTATAAGAACAATGAAAGCCCTTCCCCCCTTGACAAGTTTTTCAGCTTTTTCCATTATCTTAATTGAAGATTGTCCCTCTCTGCAATCTACCTGGGCACCTCCCTTCTGATCTGGTTGAACGGGGGGGGGATACTTTGTGAATATCTCTTAAACCATAAAGGTTTGAGAGATAAGACTTATATCATTCTTCATGTTTTTTTAATGCCTACAAAATAAAATAAAGTTAAAACGAAGTATTACTATCCCTTTAAAGATATAATAATTGTAACACATGGGCCATAAGGATTTTCTGATCATAGCAAAGTACGTGACGGGATATTCTCAGGAGAACTTAGTTCTCTTTTAAGGCCTTTTGAAATGGGCACGGATTTGGAAATGTCTGTGCATCCAATGGGTTAATGCATCGTCCCTCTATAAGGATGTGTAGGAGAGACAGTCTGGAATCTAAAACAATCTGTTCCTGGTCTTTTCCCCAGAAGACCATGTTAAGTTGACTTTACTTTCTGACATAATAAAGGGATTATCGTACCAGCTCTTATTTTCTTCCTTCTTCTTACCCTAGAAATAACAGATTGGTCTCCTGCAGTTGAACTGTTCATTATTTATCTGCGGGGATATCTTGGTTCATGAAATATTTACGAGAGATATTTATGAGATGGTTTCTGATTGTTCTGAGATTAATGTAATTGCTGCTGTCCCAGGCTCAAGGCTTCTAAGGGACACCACAGCAGACCATAGCATCTTCCTGTCTGAAGCCCTTGAAGACTTGCATGTATAGAGAATATTAATGCTAACATACAACTCACTATTATATTAAAGCGGAACTGTTCTTAAGGAATAATTGAATCTTAATTTATTAACAGAAAGACATTTAGAAACAAAGAATTTTGATGGCAGATAAGAACCATTCAGTCTCTTTAGTTTGTAAAAACCTCAAACCTTATTTGGTCCTTGGTCATTTATATTTTCAGGATAGCC
Organism: Rhinophrynus dorsalis; assembly: GCA_037306005.1. NCBI lineage: Eukaryota > Metazoa > Chordata > Amphibia > Anura > Rhinophrynidae > Rhinophrynus > Rhinophrynus dorsalis. The sequence goes on along the minus strand of CM074728.1, from coordinate 114,321,346 downwards.
TTATGTCTGTACCATGCATGCTTAAATTCCATCACTGTAGTAACATCTACCACTTCTGCTGGTATGCTTTTCCACTCATCTACTGCCCTCTCAGTAAAGTAAATCTTTGTTACATTACAACTGTATCTATCTTAGGAGTCCATCCTACAGCAGTCAGATGTATCTATATAATTACTATGTGTAATAGAAGGGCCTACCTATGTTGGAGTGATTCACATAACAGTCAAGTACTGTAGATCTATAGAATTCATGTGTGCAACAGAAAGGCTTACTTTGCTTACCAGCAGATATAACTGACTGCTGTATGATGGACTCCTACCTAGGTAAGTGCTTCTGTTACACATAGTAATTATATAGATACACCTGACTGCTGTATGATGGACTCCTACCTAGGTAAGTACTTCTGTTACACACAGTAATTATATAGATACACCTGACTGCTGTATGATGGACTCCTACCTAGGTAAGTGCTTCTGTTACACACAGTAATTATATAGATACACCTGACTGCTTTGTGATGGACTCCTACCTAGGTAAGTGCTTCTGTTACACACAGTAATTATATAGATACACCTGACTGCTGTATGATGGACTCCTACCTAGGTAAGTGCTTCTGTTACACACAGTAATTATATAGATACACCTGACTGCTGTATGATGGACACCTACCTAGGTAAGTGCTTCTGTTACACACAGTAATTATATAGATACACCTGACTGCTGTATGATGGACTCCTACCTAGGTAAGTACTTCTGTTACACACAGTAATTATATAGATACACCTGACTGCTGTATGATGGACTCCTACCTAGGTAAGTGCTTCTGTTACACACAGTAATTATATAGATACACCTGACTGCTGTATGATGGACTTCTACCTAGGTAAGTGCTTCTGTTACACACAGTAATTATATAGATACCCTTATGACATACTCCTATCTGGCTAAGGGCTTCTGTTACAATAATTAATCATTCAAATAAACCTGCTATCTACGTAAGTAAGTTCTTCAGTTAAACATGTTAAGAAACACTTATTTCTACAGAATTAAACTGAACAGAACTGTGATGAAATGAGTTGTAGAAGAAACAACTGAGATTCCATTATACTCATCAACTTTACCCCACAATCTTCTAAAAGATGAACTGTCACTTTTATATCGAAATATACAAACTTTATTGACGTTTTCCAAAATTACTTTTCTGAGAAAACATTTCTTTTAAAAAAAAGTGTAATTTTAATTACAGAATTATATGGAGCATATAGGATCTCTAATATACAAGTTCTTCTTATACAAAAAAAGCATGTTGAAAAATCTATGTATGTGTGTATATATATATATATATATATGTATATATATATATATATATGAATCAGTTTCCATATCTTGATATATACTGTAAAATCTCAGGTATAATACGCAGGTGTATATTTTGCCTAAGATTTTAGGGGAAAACAAGAGTGCCTATGTATAATACACACCCTTGTTTTCCCCCTTACCACAAAAAAAAAAAAAAAAAAAAAAAATAGTGGTAGCAGATATCTTCCCTCCCCCGGCGCTAACCGCTTTGAAAATAACGCTTACTTTGTGCAAGTGAAGTCCTCAAATAGAAGAGAAGGCAAAACTTCTTCTGGGTAAATCTTACCTGCGGGCGGCATGCTGCCCTGTCAGGACCTTGAGATTATCACGGGGCATTACCATTGGTTGGAGGCAGAAGGTCCTTAAAGCCCATTGAAGGAAGCGGGAGGCATGCTGCTTGCATTTGCCGTCCGCTTCCTTCAATGGGCTTTCAGGACCTTCTGCCTGCGGTATTGCCCTGTGAGGACCTTGAGATTATCACAGGGCATTACCATTGGCTGGAGGCGGAAGGTCCTTAAAGCCCATTGAAGGAAGTGGGCGGCAAATGCAAGCAGCATGCCGCCCGCAGGGAAGATTTACCCAGAAGAAGTTTTGCCTTCTCTTCTATTTGGGGACTTCACTTGCACAAAGTAAGCATCATTTTCAAAGCGTTTAGCGCCAGGGGAGGGAGGGGAGATATCAGCTACCACTACATATTTTTTTAATCGTAAAAACTCTTGTGTATAATACGCACTCACCACTTCACATAAGGTGAAATGGGGTAAAATTGTGCGTATTATACCTGAGATTTTATGGTATATACACAGTATGCAATTTGAAGGGGGGGGGATTTCCTTTTGTACTGAGGAGTGAAAAGTACTTCAGGCGGTCTGCTAAAAAAACAAAAACACAAAAAAAAAAACACACACAAAAAAAAAAAAACCAGCGCTTGCGGTTCTGTGTATTAGGTGTTTATAAAGGTATTTAACTTCTGCATATTTGTCCGCGAATGTTGCAACATACTTTATGGCATAAGAACACACAGGCCCACATTTATAAACTGGATTTATTCTGGAGTAAACCAATTGCACCTTAGGGGACAAATAAAAATCTGCACATTCCCAAGCACTTGAATATAGCTTTTTAACACATTTTTATTTTATTTGCCACCCCCATGGTGCAGTTGGTTTCTTCCAGAATAACCCCAGTTTGCTTTTATACATGGGGCAATTATTTTATAGTATTAGTTCCATTAAAGGGATAGTAATACGTAAAACACACCAAAAAAAAAAACAAAACAAAAAAAAAACAACCTCTCCCACTACTGAGAGGTGTTTTATTAAAAAGTTATTTCAGCTCAAACTTGATTTTTTTTAGGTGCAATATCACTGTAGCCTGAAATTGTACAGTGGTGCTGTTGCTATATCATCTTATGGAACTTTATGGTCCACAGGATAACTGTCCACAGGACGGTGTAGCAACTGCGCTACTGTAACGTTTCAGGCCATTCAGATACCGCACCTAAATAATTCATGTATGAGCTGTGATAACTTTTTAATAAAAAAGTAGTCGGAGTACCCTTGTTTTACTCAGGGGGATAAATACTACAAAATATAGATTTTTAAATTTTGCGTATTACTATCCCTTTAAAGGAACACAGACTTACTGATAACCCTCACTCATCCTGGGCAGACGATCCTAATAGCCACTATGTATCAATTCTGTTTGAACAAAAGGAATCTTCATTTAGTCCTGAAAGTCCTGTATAAGGAGACGGACATGATTCTTTGTTGCAAGAATCCAAACCACAAACAGCTCTCACTGAAAGATTCCTAAGAAGACTTCAGTAGGAAGAGTAAATGAAGGGGGAGATGCACTAAGGTGTGATAAAGCTGTGATAAAGCGGAGATGATTTCTCCAGTGGTATCACTTCTCCAATGTCAGTGTTATTCTATGGAACGCATGCAGTAAGATTTAGCAAGCGTGGAAGAGATCTTAGTACACTGGCTCCACAGAGTAACGTAGGAACTGGAGAAGACATCTCCTCTTTATCACACGTTAGTGCATAACCCCCCCTGGATTCTGCTAATAGAATCATGTCTGCATCCATGGACATAAAATCCGGTATTTATTAAATCGGTAATATTATACAAATAATATTGCAACCCAATTCATTCATAAACTAGCGATTTGCAAATCCTTACTGTTTTTAAAGCCAATATGTCCGCGTTATTGATGATACGCCGCTTCTTTCCAAGGCATCTGGTGCACAGAACTTACAAGGGAAGCTCTGTGCACCTGCAGGAACTTCCGGTTGCCTTAAGGTAACCAAGTAGCGTCTCCACCAATGCTGGCAGTGAATGGGACAGACAGCGCGGTCATTTCCTGTAAGATGTCTGCTCTGTCTGTCCTCTCGTTCCTGCTGAAGGAGCGGTGTATCAGCATTAACGAGGACATATTGAATTTAAAAACAGTAAGGATTTGCAAATCGCTACGTTAGGAATATACTGGATGCTCCGCTTTAAATACTAGAGAAAGCTGCATGGTGTTGCCTATACGATTGGGCATGCTGTGCATTTCGGGGACCCAGTGGACCGCTGCAGCGATTTTCACAGGAGTAGGCAGGGGGGAGAAGCCGCCCCTGTTTCGCTGCCTGTCGCTAATCTCCATCCCCATGGCACCAGGCAGATAGTGAACCAGAAACAGTTAGAATTTTTATTAATTAACTCTGAAAAATAAATACACACAGAATTGATTCGTATTTGTCATTACAACTTTCTGACCGGATTAAGTTAAACCTTTAAGTGCTGGAGATGTATCCAACACATTGCAATGCAATACTTTGGATACATCTCTGAGACTCAAAGGGTTAACCCTCTGAGTGCCAGAGTGGTACGGAATGCATTGCTTTGCAATGCATTCCGTACCACTCTGGCACTCGAAGGGTTAAGGGAGGTTTGCTGTTAGGAGGTTCTGGTGTTCTGTAAATACTGATGCCAAAGGGATGAGCAACTCATTGTGTTGCTCCCCCCCCCTCTGGCACTCAAAGTGTTAACCCTTTCAGCGACAGAGGGGTACTGAAAGGGTTATATAAAAAAAAATTTAATAAAATCTGTAATCAAAAAAAATCCCCCCCCCCCCCAAATGGCTTATAAACGTCACATTGTTTCAGTTAACACAAATTTCTTCAGAATTTCCGCAGCCTGAGGACAGGAAGAGACGTCAGTCCGAGCGCCTTTATGATGGACACCAAATATTCCCGTGAGTGTCAGGGGCATTGACATAAGGAATATTCCAGACCCAGGGCCTGTCTGAAAGACAAAGGAGTACAATAAAAAAACAAGAATTTGTCAGGTCTCGCAGACTGCAGGGCTCTCTGATAAACAGACTATTACAGGAAGCGGCAGTGAGATCCGCTCGTTGCCTGGGAGAAATCCCATTGATGATGAAAAGAGCGAGGCTTGTTATGTGTGTGGAGAGGGGGATTAGTGATGGGCGGAATTGTGCAAATTATTCAGTGTCTTTGTGAATAATCAAGAGCATGACTTGAGTTCCATTTTGATTCACAAAGAAAATGTTAAAGGGATAGCAAGGTTTCACAAAAACAGCAGCTCCAATTAATCTTCATAGTATTTCGGCCGCGGAGAGTGTTTTTTCAGTACCGTCAGAGTTGTAGTTCAAGAGTAATTGAATGATGAATGAATGAATATGTTTATTTATATAGCGACACAAGTGTACGCATCGCTTTACAATTTTAGGGTTTAAACAATACAGGGTTACAGGTGCTTTGTAGAGTGAACATTGGGTGGGAGGTCCTTGCCGAAAAGCTTACAATCTAAATATAATGATAAAGTATCCCCCTCCCGCCCCTTTTACCTAGTGTAAGCCTCCTCCCTTCAGATGTGGAATCTGGTCACTTGACCGGAGAGATCACAGCAAGAGACAATCTTCTTACTGAGATCATAATGAAAATATTGCCCTCGTGACAGGATTTTCAGGTTTTTCCTTATGATCACTGAAGATTGTCCCTCTCTGCGATCCATCCAGACAGTCTTGCTGCTCTGAGGTGAGCAGTGTTACCTCAGTAAAAGGGGTGGGAGGGGGATACTTTGTCTTTCAATTACTCTTGTACTACAGCTCTGACAGTATTCAAATAACACTCTCCATGGCCCAAATACTAAGATTAACTGGAGCTGTTTTTATTTTGAAACATTAGTATCCCTTTAAAACCCTTTGAGTAACAGAGGGATGCGCAAGACATTGCACTGCATACCCCTCTGGCACTCAGAGGGTTAATTAATGAGACAAACCCCATCAATATGAACATCCCAGTCTCCCCATACAGAATACTATTCCTACTGTACTAATGTTAATCAACTAAACTGTTTACCAAGTTATTAAATATGCATATGACATTCATAAACATATAATTCAATTTGATTATGCAGACAAAACATATTACTGATAAGTAGTGCAAAAAAAAAAACAAAAAAAAAAACAAAAACAACAACAGAAATATGTTTGCAATAAAATAGAATAGTAAAATATTTAAAGGAGCAGTAATGGTTTATTTAAACATGTTAATAGTATGCTATACATTATACAACCTGCTGGCTTTGGTTTTTCTATTCTTAAAGGAGAACTTCTTCTAATAATAACTACCCACATTCCTCACTATAGCCACAAAATCTATATGGCCTCTGTGAATTCTGACCTGGTGTCTTTGTTCAAGAGATAACATCTTCATTCCATCCTAGATGTCATTTAAATGGTGGGTATGTCACCAAGGAGTCAAGCCAGGAAAGATTATCTATCATACAATAATACAGGGTGCCATATACACAGAAGAAGATTGAGAAATTCTAGGGCAAATCTACTGTCATAGGGATCAGATAAACATTCGTATTGATTTGATTTAAATGTAGATTTTAAAGGTATAGTAATGTTTCAAAATAAAGGCAGATCTAATTAATCTTCATAGTATTTGGGCCATGGAGAGTGTTATATCAATACTGTCAGAGTTGTAGTACAATAGTAATTGAATGATAAAGTATCCCCCTCCCTCCCCTTTTACCTAGTGTAAGCCACCTCCATTCAGATGTGGAATCTGGTCTCTTGACTGGACAGATCATAGCAAGGGACAATCTTCTTACAGTGAACATAAGGAAAACCCTGCCCCCTCGAGAGGTTTTCCTTATGATCACTGAAGATTGTCCCTCTCTGTGATCCATCCGGACAGTCTTGCTGCTCTGAGGTGAGCAGTGTTACATCAGTAAAAGGGGTGGAAGGGGGATCCTTTATCATTCAGTTACTCTTGTACCACAACTCTGACAGTATTGAAATAACACTTTCCATGGCCAAATACTATGAAGATTAATTGGAGCTGCATTTATTTTGAAATATTACTATACCTTTAAGGACTAACGGAGTGTACAATGCACTGCAAACATTTTTTTTAGGCATAGTAAGGTATGTGAGGGATAATTGTTAGAAGGTGTTCGTTATACTTCAGTGTTTAACATTAAATGTTATACAAATAACAGATGAATTGATTTGAGCTGCTGGTTTAGTTTTTAGTTAATTCTGCTTCCAGCCTTGAATCAACCATTTTAATTTTACTCTTCCTTCCATTTTCAAGGATGTGAGCGCCCTCTACTTTCATTCTGTAAAACAGTCTGAAGGCTATAATTGCAATGGATCCTGACATGGGTCATGCTGTATATTGTGTTAAGTGAAGAGAAAGCCAGCAGATAGTATGAGGCCAGAACTGGTATGATAATTTACAAGTGCACATGAGTCACAGACTACATTCAGACAGTAAGAAGAGAAAACTCACATCTCGAAGTAGAAAGAACAGAACTAAAGTAGATGATTCAAGACAGAACTGATCAAAAACAAAGCCGGCTGGTTAAATCTGTTCATCTTATACAGAAAATTAATATTTTTTAAATATTTGCTGCTGTTATATGAAATAAAATAATTCAGACACGTGGGACCATCTCACACTGAAAGTGGAACCAACACTTTCTTGGGTGATTCTGAAAGGGCTTCTATATTATTAAAAATTATCTATATATTTTATTTAACCCTAGAGGGGGCACTGCGAAGCAATGAATTACGCACCACTCTGGCACTCAAAGGGTTTAGAAGTATACTTTCAGATACTTAGCTTTATTTATTTGTCAGTTTGCAGGTACTTCCTGGTAGAAATGACAGTTGGGAGGGAGAGTGGAATGTTAGTAACTGACACACTAAGCTTTGCCAGCCATTCCTGCTTGATTTGCATAAACTGATTAATATGCGACGATAAACATCCCTTGAACTACAGCTTTAAAGAAAGAATGGGTAAGATAAATATAGGTAATTTTGAAATCTTTTTCAAATTAACCTAAGTGGTTATATGTTGTCTGTTCAACTTTAATCCTTTGAGCGCCAGAAGGGTATGCAACGTCCGTATCCATACCATAAACTTACAGCCCTTAGTGTACAGATCCTAATGGGTTTCTTCTCTCTAGAGAGGCAGCTGATGATTTTTACTGGATGTTATGTCACACCCATCAGTACAGCGAATAGGAATCAGGCTGCCATTGGCAGCTTCATCTCTTGCAGAAGGGTGGACAAGATGCTTGGGGGTGAACCTGTATAATTACATACCTCCCAAGTGTCCCTCTTTAGGAGGGATAGTGCCTCTTTTAGACCCAAATCCCTCTGTCCCTCTTTTCCACCCTGATGTCCCTCTTTTTAGGATATCAGATTGTGTGGTGTGTATATAAATGTATCACATTGCTCCACAGCAATAATACTCACATTAATGTTTGTTTAAATGTCAGTATATGTGTTTATAAATTAGTCTGTGTAAATAAAACACTTTGGTCGTGTTATAAATCACTTATTAGGTAACACAACGAGGTGTCAATAGGTTGTGAAATAGCCTAAAAATTATTGGTAATGCCCCGCCCACCAGCCACGCCCCCAGTAACACCCCCCTAAAACACAAGTGTCCCTCTTTGGCAATTTGAAATTTTGGGAGGTATGTAATTAACCCTTTGAGTGCCAGAGTGGCACGCAACGCATTGCTAAGCAATGCGTTGCGTACCCCTCTGGCACTCAAAGGGTTAAGGCTTTACGTTGCCCTCTGCGGCAGGGCCTGCATTATAAACTAGTAAATCACTGAGCTTTAACTTATTTTGTATCTCGTTAGTTGCTCTATAATGTACATTTGTAACTACTTCTGCACGAACAACAGATTTTATAAAATATATTTCTGTTTGTGAATGATTTAGTAAATTGCCTTTTCTCTCTCTGGGGATATATATAACCACATTCACAACCTGCAATATTCCAAACTAATGACTTAGCCATCTGCCAAAATGTCATTAATACTTAGAAGCGTTAGAGTGGGGAGAACAGACAGCGCACATGTTACACTGTAAACAATACGGAGACCGTGACTGAGTCTCTCTCATTTACGATAAGCCAAAAGGGACTAGTACAGAGCTTTCCATCACAAAGAGAAATCTCCTTCCAATGACACGGGACATTCCTCACACAGCACGACTACTGGCTCTGAAGTGCGTCTCTGTGACCAGGGCCGGATTTACATCTCTGGAGCCTGTAGGCACAGAAATCTAAAGAGGCCCACCCCCCATTGGCCATCTCCACTGGACACTTCCACAATACTCCAAATCTCCACATTACCCCCCATATCCATATTGCCCTCACATTGCCCCCCATCAGCTCCAACTTGCCACCATCAGCTCCACCTTGCCCTCAAATTGCCCCCATCATCTCCACATTGCTCCCATCATCTCCAACTTGCCTCCATCAGCTCCAAATTGCCTGCACATTGCCCCCATCATCTCCAACTTGCCCTCACATTGCCCCCATCATCTCCACATTGCCCCCATCAGCTCCAACTTGCCCCATCAGCTCCAACTTGCCCCATCAGCTCCAACTTGCCCCATCAGCTCCAACTTGCCCCCATCATCTACACATTGCCCCCATCATCTCCCCACATTGCCTCCATCAGCTCCACATTACCCCCATCCATTTCCTACCTCCCTGGTGGTCCAGCGGCAGGAGAGATCTGTGCTTCTGCACAGACCTGTAGCTGCTGTTGCTCCTGCGTGGTCTTCTCTTTAGGAATGCAGAGCGCTGGGAGATGATGTCATGGAGATGATGTCACCTCCCAGCGCTCTGCATTACTAAAGAGCCGGGGGAGCTCAGCAGCTACAGGTCTGTGCCGAAGAAGGCACAGACCTCACCAATCAAAAATTTGATTCCAATGACAGGTGCCCCTCTATGGGGTGCGCCTGTAGGCAGATGCCTACTCTGCCTTATGGCAAATCCGGCCCTGTCTGTGACCCGTGTATAATATTGTCTCAGAGGAAGCAGTTTCGCTCCTCTGTTGCTTTGGAGGTTTCCCTTGTGTCCAAAGTGATAGGCTGATCAGAAAATGATTCAATTACAAGATGCTGTAAAAAAGCACACAGAAGGAGGCGCTCCTAGTGTAATATGTAAAGATGTCTTAGTAGAGAACACACAGTAGATGTATACTCACAAAAATGGTGCTTGGGGTAACACTTATGTGTTCCCCAAGTATGCAAGCAGTAGGGAACTCAAGACCGTCCCAAATGGTCAACAGCAATGATAAATTAGTATCAAGGGCCGCACCTCACCATCATCCAAAGGAAGCTCATGAAAAAAGAAAAAGAAAGAGGGCGCCCAATAGTGCCTGAGATCATTCAGTGCCAATATTGACTGAAATCCAGAAAGAAATATACTCACAAAGATAGAGGCTGGAAATAGACATACATCTAAACCAGCTATATACACATGGGAGGAATATCAACCTGTCCTCACTCAGGTATCTTCTATATTCTCTGAAGATGTTATTCCAGTAGAAAATCCAGGAAAAAAGGATAAAGGCTGCTGAATATCTTCCAAAATTTTTAAAATTTATTGTAATTAAAATATATAAAATATATATGTATATAAAAAAGACCAATTGTATGGACAATAATGTGACGTTTCGCGGCCTAAACCGCTTTATCAAACAAACTGGTCAATACAAACAAAACATAACATAAAAAATAACATTACAAGATGTTATTATTCAGTTATAAAACTGAAGAAAAAAACAAACAAGCAAGCAAATACCCCTTAGATCTGTAAGCTAATTATCACCAAATGATACCAAGGATGGCTGCTATACAGAAAACAAATCTCTCCACTACAGGAGACAAACAACTAAAAATCTCCACAAACACTTCGAAGTACCAATCATTTATTATCTGCTGCATAAACAATTATGTATCCAAATACTCAATTTTTTATTAAAAACATAAATATATATATATACAATAATACTACGTATCAACCAAAAGTGTAAATGAGGGTACCGTTCGCTCCTTTGTAGGCAACATATAGTGGTGCATGGTCTTTTCCTTTACACTTGTAGTTGATACATAGTATAACACACATGGCCGGCACTCTCAATACTTATACAAAGGCCCGGGTGCCCGTCATACAATTACTGGGTATGTTTCACGAAGTATTGGCACTCAACAGGAACTTTTCTAACAAATCTATTTAGCAGCAATGTATCAACGTTTCAGCTCAAATATGAGCCTCTATCAAGGCCGAAATGTTGATACAATGCTAAATACATTTGTCAGGAAAAAAGTTCCTGTTGAGTGCCAATCTTTCATGAAATATTATATATATATATATATATATATATATATATATATATATATTATATTTATTTTTTTTTTCCTTTTATTTGTTTTTAAAGGGATAGTAATACTTAAAATGTAAAAAAAATATGATGTAGTGTTTACCCCCTGAGCAAAACAAGGGAACTCTCACTGCTGAAAGGTGTTCTATTCAAAGGTTATTACTGCTCAAAGTTGTATTTTTTAGGTGCAATATCACAGTGGCCTGAAATTGTACAGTGGCGCTGCTGCTACACCATACTATGGAGATTTAAGGTGTACGGACCAGAGCTGTCCATAGGATGGTGTAACAACAGCGCCACTGTACAATTTCAGGCCACTGTGATATTGCACCTAAAAAATTCAACTTTGAGCTGTAATAACTTTTGAATTAAATACCTTTCAGAAGTGAAAGTACCCTTTTTTTTTACTCAGGGGGATAAACACTACAATATATTTTTGTTTACATATTAAGTAATACTATTCCTTTAACCCCTTAGTGACACATTTTATTGTGAAACATTACTATACCATTAAGTAAAGCAATTTTGGGGGTGACCAAAAGCACCAAAGACAAATACATATTATGGTTGATTTGAATGGGGGTTTTAACTCCTGGAGTTCCAGATATCTCCAAGGCATTGTACCTTAGGGGACACACAGTACATTTATACAGGGATTTGGCTAAACGGAAGTCTCTAATCTCATCTTCATTATAAAGAGTTTCTCTCCTGGGACAGAAAATATCAGATTCAGACAACTAATGAGCACTGAGACCAGATCCCAGTACACTGGGGCACACGTATAAAGGCCAAGTGGAGCAATTCTGGGGCAAATCTACTTTCCCATTGATTTAAACATGCCTTTTAACTCCTCGAATGCTAAAGATGTCTGAAACACAAGGTGGTGGAGCTTTACAACATAATGACAAGTATCCTGGGTGCTGTTCTTGAGCTACAACTCCTATGGACAGACAAAGATATATCCCCAACCCCCAAGTCCACCAAAGGGCCACACATTATTTTTAATAAGTCTAAACAGATGTTGAAAAAAAGAAGATAATCCCAATTGGACCCTAGAGAGATCCATAGCGTATTGCTTTGAAGACCTCTCCAGCACAGAAGGGTTAACTCTCTGATTGCCAGAGGGGTATGCAACGCATTGCTTTGCAAAGCACTGCATGCCCCTCTGGCACTCAAAGGGTTAAGGGGGGGGGCAGTGTAAGTGTAAAGTTAGGTACACTTTGAGGATAAAAAGCGAGAAGGGGGTGCTACCTTTTTTGGGGTGAAATGGTGTGCGACGTGTTACAGGGACATTACCTACTCTTCTCGCTGTACCAGAGAACAGACTGTGGCCTGAAGGAGAAGCCTATGAGGGCCACGAGCGGCCCCAGGGCCACCTGCTGCCCAGATCTAAACTAGTATCTTCCTACAGAGGAAATCACTGAGCCCTGTGTATAAAGTTATAGAAGTGTAATTCTGCACTAAATGCAGCATAAGGGAAAAATGAAAATTCCCCAAATTCCCACTGATTCAAATGGGGCTGTTAACTGCTTTGAATGCTACAGCGGTCTCCTACATATTGCACAGCAATGTGTTAGCGGCCTCTCTGACATTCAAGGGGTTAAAAAGCCAAATTTAAATCAATGAAGATTTTGATGTGTCCCACATGATGTAGTGTGTTAAGAGGACAGTCATAGTTAATATGTAAAAAAATATATATATTGTAGGGTTGAGAGATGTTTTATTAAAAAGTTAATACAGTTCAAAGTTGATTTCTTTTTTTAGTTGCATTATCACAGTGTCCTGAAATGTTACAGTGGCGCTGTTGCTACACCATCCTATGGAGATTTATGGTCAGCTGAACAAAGCTGTCCATAGGATGGTGTAGCAACAGCGCCACTGAAACATTTCAGGTCACTGTGATACTGCAACAAAAAAAAATGTAATTCTGATCTGTAATAACTTTTCAAAAAACATCTGTCAACAGTGGGCGCTCCCTTGCTTTACTCAGGGGTATAAACACTACAATATATATTTTTTTTACATATTATGTACTAGTTGAACAGCCCGTTACACGGGCCACAGTGCCTCTGGCAGCCGGTCGCGGGGCAGTCACACGCAGTGGAGACTGCCCGCGCCTCGGTTGATACAGAGCTGGACGCTCCTTCGGAGCACCCAACTCTGTATCAGCCGCGGCGCGGGCAGTCTCTACTGCGCATGACTGCCGCACGCGCAGCAGTGTCTACTGCGCATGTCGGGCTTTACACACAACTTAGCGAATTATTATATAGGATTACTATCCCTAGAGGACTGACGTAGAGAACACTGCACTGAGCACTTCAAATACGCCGTCTTATTTTCTGCTCTCTTTAATTTTTCCCTACTTTGCTCTTGTTCAGAGGAAAATAAATTGGGCCCATATTTATAAAAGCAAATGGGAGTTATTCTGCAGTAAACCAACTGCACCATAAGTGGACATATAAAAATTCCTGTTAAAGGGATAGTAACGTCCAGTAATAATTTTATTTTATATTGTAGATTTAAACCTTTATGGCTTGAGAGAAATTTCCCTCTAAAGTTCCCCCCTCCTGACGTGACAGCAGGAGATCCGAGTTGGCGATGCAAAGAGGCTCTTCAGCAGAGCCAAAATAGCGATACTTAAAAGGAAATACTTAATTGGCACGGTCTACAAAGTGTGCTTGCATACCAAGCACACTTTGTAGACCGTTCCAGTGAAGTAATTCTTTTTAAATAACGCTATTTCGGCTCTGCTGAAGAGCCGCCATCTGGACCCAGGACCGGGATGTCCTGTTGTCAGTACAGCGCTGATGTCAGGAGAAGGGGAGGGAGGGGGAACTTTAGCAGCAAATATCTCTCAAACCGTAAAGGTACGAGAGATGGGATTTGCTGCACATTATTTATTTATTTTTAATAAAATTATTACTCCCCATTAGTATCCCTTTAAATTAAATTGGTTTTTTAACCCCTTGAATGTTAGAGAGGTCTCCAATGAGATGCAATGTATTGGAGACCTCTCTGGCATTCGAGGGGTTAACCCTTTGAGTGCCAGAGGGGTACGCACGGGGATATAGGGAATTTTTTTTTTTTTTATAAAACAAGAACTGTATTTATTCAAATTGCCTTCCAGCTCTGCTGTAATTGGTTTATTTCTGTCATCTACACAGTCCAGTAAGGAAAGGGGCAGATCAGTGGTTCGTATCGGACGTCAGATCCCATGGGGTACATTTACCAATATAAAGTTACATTTTGAAGATACAGAGGCTTAAAAACTGTATTTTATTCCCTTTATGAATCTTTATCAAAGCAGCTGAAAGGAAGAATAATGGTGTTTAATTCAAACAATCTATCTTGCAGGGATTTCCTGCTGAAAAAAGCATAGGTACACCTACTGCTGGTAAACGATTTATTTAAAAGTGATAACAGAACAAGGCAAAGCCTCTTTCTATTTTACTGTTTGGAGAGAGTTATAGTCAGTAACTGCTCAGCCAGATCAGAAGGGAGGTGCCCAGGTAGACTGCAGAGAGGGACAATCTTCAATTAAGATAAGGGAAAAACCTGAAAAGCTTGTCAAGGGGGGCAGGGATTTCATTGTTCTCATAGGAAGAAGATTGTCCCCTTCTGTTATCTGTCTGGTCTATGGACTGCATTCCACATCTGTGAAGAGATGGCTTACACTAGGTAAAAGGGGCGGGAGGGGAAACTTTGCTTGTGAATATCTCTCAAACCATAAAGGATTGAGAGATAAGACATATCGTTCTTCATGTTTTTTTAATGCCTACAAAATAAAATAAAGATAAACCTAAGTATTACTATCCCTTTAAATTGGGGCCTTTGAATGCAAGAGACATCTCCAATAAATAGCGAAGCAATACGTTGGAGACAGCTGTAGAATCCAAGGGCTTAAATGCCCCATTTAAAACAATGGATTCTAGAGAGAGCAAGTTTAGCGACACGGATCCGAAACAGCGCAATCCAATCACGGGGTATCTCTAGCATGGTGGAGTTACAGGAACACTAAGCCACAAAAATTAAAAAGATGGATTTGACTTTAAATTTCACACTCATACACCTAACATATGTTAATACTAATTCATATATTACATCTCTAAATATAAATATAAACTTTCTAATTAACATGTCATATTCAGAAAGCGTTAATTTAATTTTGTGTTTAGAGATAAGAGCCAATGTAATTTAATTTGTTGGTACTGGTGCCCGCTGCTCTTGTCTTCAGAAAGAGTCATCTTATCTCAGCCAGTATACAGACAATCCCGGACTATCATCTCAGGACTGCTGCAGCACTTGAAAACAGAGAAAAGGCAGGAACGTCTGCTCCCTCAGAACATATGTAAGACTGGATTTTAAGCCTCAGAAAACAGACATGTTTTTCAGAAACTAAAATTAAGCACAGGGCATTTAAATATCTATAACCCCAGATCGGTTTAAGGTAGTAGTGTTCCTGGACAATAAAAGGTGCAGCGAACTGAGCTTAATCAATGTAAAGATGGTGTTACATTCTGCAGCTATAAAGTACATAGGAAACATTTTCTTTTTACTTCTGTTACATTTTGCAGATACAAAGTACAGAGGATACATTTTTCATCCGTTGTTACATTTTGCAGATATAAAACGTACAGCAGATCCGTTTTTACGTCAGTTGTTACATTCTGCATATCAAAAGCACAGCGGATCCGTTTTTACGTCCGTTGTTACATTCTGCATATCAAAAGCACAGCGTATCCGTTTTTACGTCCGTTGTTACATTCTGCAGATAAAAAGCACAGCGGATCCGTTTTTGCATCCGTTGTTACATTCTGCATATCAAAAGCACAGCAGATCCGTTTTTACGTCAATTGTTTCATTCTGCAGATAAAAAGCACAGCGGATCCGTTTTTACGTCCGTTGTTACATTCTGCATATCAAAAGCACAGCGGATCCATTTTTGCGTCCTTTGTTATATTCTGCAGATAAAAAGCATAGCGGATCCGTTTTTATGTCCGTTGTTATATTCTGCAGATAAAAAGCACAGCGGATCCGTGTTTACGTCCGTTGTTACATTCTGCAGATAAAAAGCACAGCGGATCCGTTTTTACGTCCGTTGTTACATTCTGCAGATAAAAAGCACAGCGGATCCATTTTTGCGTCCTTTGTTATATTCTGCAGATAAAAAGCACAGCGGATCCGTTTTTACGTCCGTTGTTATATTCTGCAGATAAAAAGCACAGCGGATCTGTTTTTATGTCCGTTGTTATATTCTGCAGATAAAAAGCACAGCGGATCCGTGTTTACGTCCGTTGTTATATTCTGCAGATAAAAAGCACAGCGGATCTGTTTTTACGTCCGTTGTTATATTCTGCAGATAAAAAGCACAGCGGATCCGTTTTTACATCCGTTGTTATATTCTGCAGATAAAAAGCACAGCGGATCTGTTTTTATGTCCGTTGTTATATTCTGCAGATAAAAAGCACAGCGGATCCGTGTTTACGTCCGTTGTTACATTCTGCAGATAAAAAGCACAGCGGATCCATTTTTACGTCCATAGTTACATTCTGCAGATAAAAAGCACAGCTGATCCGTTTTTTTGTCCGCTGTTACAGTGAGGGAAAAAATTATTTGATCCCCTGCTGATTTTGTACGTTTGCCCACTGACAAAGAAACGATCAGTCTATAATTTTAATGGTAGGTTTATTTGAACAGTGAGAGACAGAACAACAACAAAAAAATCCTGAAAAACGATTTCAAGAAAGTTATAAATTGATTTGTATTTTACTGAGTGAAATAAGTATTTGACCCCCCCATCAATCAGCAAGATTTCTGGCTCCCAGGTGTCTTTTATACAGGTAATAAACTGATATTAGGATCTCTCTCTTAAAGGGAGTGCTTCTAATCTCAGCTTGTTACCTGTATAAAAGACACCTGTTCACAGAAGCAATCAATCAATCAGATTGCAAACTCTCCACCATGGCCAAGACCAAAACAACTGTCCAAGAATGTCAGGGACAAGACTGTAGACCTACATAAGGCTGGAATGGGCT
Organism: Rhinophrynus dorsalis; assembly: GCA_037306005.1. Taxonomy (NCBI): domain Eukaryota; kingdom Metazoa; phylum Chordata; class Amphibia; order Anura; family Rhinophrynidae; genus Rhinophrynus; species Rhinophrynus dorsalis. Next base: position 114,304,234 of record CM074728.1, on the reverse strand, counting down.
ACAAGACCATCGCCAAGCAGTTGGTGCGATTATTTGCAAATGGAAGAAACACAAAATAACTCCCTCCCTCGGTCTGGGGCTCCATGCAAGATCTCACCTCGTGAAGTTTCAGTGATCATGAGAACGGTGAGGAATCAGCCCAGAACTACATGGGAGGATCTTGTCAATGATCTCAAGGCATTGGGACCAAGAAAACAATTGGTAACACACTACGCCGTGAAGGACTGAAATCCTGCGGCACCCGCAAGGTCCTCCTGCTCAAGAAATCACATGTACAGGCCCCTCTGAAGTTTGCCAATGAACATCTGAATGATTCAGAGGAGAACTGGGTGAAAGTGTTGTGGTCAGATGAGACTAAAATCAAGCTCTTTGGCATCAACTCAACTCACGGTGTTTAGAGGAGGAAGAATGCTGCCTATGACCCCAAGAACACCATCCACATCACCAAACATGGAGGTGTAAACATTATGCTTTGTGAGTGTTTTTCTGCTAAGGGGACAGGACAACTTCAACGCATCAAAGGGACGACGGACGGGGCCATGTACCATCAAATCTTGGGTGAGAACCTCCTTCCCTCAGACAGGGCATTGAAAATGGGTCATGGATGGGTATTCCAGCAGGACAATGACCCAAACACATGGCCAAGGCAACAAAGCAGTGGCTCAAGAAGAAGCACATTAAGGTCCAGGAGTAGCCAGTGTCCAGACCTTAATCCCATATTAAATCTGTGGAGGGAGCTGAATGCTCGAGTTGCCAAACGTCAGCCTTGAAACCTTAATGAACTGGAGAGGATCTGCAAAGAGGAGTGGGACAAAATCCCTCCTGAGATGTGTGCAAACCTGGTGGCCAACTACAAGAAACGTCTGACCTCTGTGATTGCCAACAAGGGTTTTGCCACCAAGTACTAAATCATGTTTTGCAAAGGGGTCAAATACCTATTTCACTCCGTAAAATGCAAATCAATGTATAACTTTTTTGAAATGCGTTTTTCAGGACTTTTTTGTTGTTATTCTGTCTCTCACTGTTCAAATAAACTTATCATTAAAATTATAGACTGATCATTTCTTTGCCAGTGGGCAAACGTACAAAATCAGCAGGGGATCAAATACATTTTTCCCTAACTGTACATTCTGCAGCTAAAAAGCACTGGATCCGTTTTTACATCCGTTGTTACAATCTGCAGATATAAAGTACAGAGGATACAATTCTACGTCCGTTGTTACATTTTGCAGATATAAAGTACAGCGGATACATTTTTACGTCCGATGTTACAGTCTGCAGATATAAAGTACAGCGGATACATTTTTACGTCCGATGTTACAGTCTGCAGATATAAAATGTACAGCGGATACATTTTTACGTCCGTTTTTACATTCTCCAGATATAAAACATACATCAGACATTTTTGCTTCTTGAAAACACCTTTTCTTACTGTAGACTGTGTAAGAGCTCATTACGTGAGAACTCATTAGAATAAAATGTGTGGGCTGCATGAGTAGGATATGAATATTACATTTTGCTTCCAAATGAAAGTGTCATTTAACACCTTCCATCCCTGGATGTCCTCAATGCAGTGTGATAAAAATGCAGTAATGTAAGATGCCCAGGTGCATTCAGTATAGCTACTGGTGACTGCTTAAACATTCAAGGAGTTAAAAGACCAATTTGAAACAAGAGAAGTTTTTATTTATTCATTCAATTTGGACCCATATATACCAAAACAAAAGCTGAGCAATCCAGCTGCACTCCAAGTGGAATATATATATATTCCCACAGTTTTAAATCGGAACTATCAAGTTCCATCTCCCCCACCCCCCAACTGGCTTATTCATGCCTAAAAATCATTAAAAAAAACATTTAATAATAATAATATTTGACCAAGTGATTGAAAGCTACCTGATCTGCTGTTGGTAGAAAGAGGGAAAGCTATACCATCTTGATGATGATGATAGGAATGATTGGCAGAGTTCAACCTCTGCAGTGCTGCCCATCCTCCTCTCTAGACCTGCCCCCTGTGCCTTTCCTTATGATCACTGAAGATTGTCCCTCTCTGAGATCCATCCGGACAGTCTTGCTGCTCTGAGGTGAGCAGTGTTACATCAGTAAAAGGGGCGGGAGGGGGATATTTTATCATTCAATTACTCTTGTACTACAACTCTGACAGTATTGAAATAACACTCTCCATGGCCCAAATACTATGGGGAGATTAATCGGGGGTGCATTTATTGTGAAACATTACTATCCCTTTAAGTGAATGAATGTTAGGAAGGATAATAAAGTAAAGCAGCAGTAAACTTTTTCTTAAAAAATATAGGTTATAGAACTTTTCCTGCTGAATAAAATGTGGGCACACACACTGCTGCCAGTGGTTTTTCCTAATTTATAACTGTTCAAACCAACAAGAAGTGAGTGATAGCACGATTATATATTTTATTATACACACATATTTTATATATATATATATATATATATATACACACACACATACACACACACACACACACACACACACACACACACAGTGCTACTATTCCTTTAAACCTTTTGAGTGGTACCCCTCTGGCATTCAAAGGGTTAAGGACCACAGAGGTCTGCAACGTATTGACCTGTTGCCGCACTTGTGACTTAGGGCCATATGTTTAAAAGAAAAGTGTAGGAGGACTGAGGCAAACCATGCGTACTATAAAAAAAATCCTTATTGATTTAAATGGACATTTTTAACCCCTTGAATGCTCGTCAGGTCTCCAATGCTTTGATATCTTTCTTGCATTCAAAGGGTTAAAGGGGATTTATCAACCCTATACATATTTGTCTAAAACATTAGTGTATATAGCGATTAGATTGAAAACTGTTTTCATTTAAAAAAACAAAAAACAATTGTTATTTTGCCCAATTTAAACACCTAAATATTCCCCCTCGGCTTCCTTCCAGACAGACCGTGGTTACCAGCGCTGGACCACAGTCTGTGACTCTTCCTCTGATCCCTCCCATGATCCAGCCTCCTCCAATGACGAAGGATTTCTGCATGGAGAGGTCTCTGGCCAATGAGAGCGCTCCAGCTTACATGCAGAAATCCTCCGTCATTGGAGGAGGCTGGATAAAGGGAGGGGAGCAGAGCAAGAGTGACAGACTGTGGTACAGAGCTAGTAACCGCAGTCTGTCTGGAAGGAAGCCGCAAGGTAATATTTAGATTTTTAAAGAGGAACTTTCAGATCTTAGCAAGTCACCATGCATTTATTAAAGGGAGATTAATGTCCCAGAAAATCTTTATCCAGTTATGTAGAGTTTAAAATATTAATCAATATGCTCCAAACCCTATCTCTCAAACCACTATGGTTTGAGAGATATAGGGATTCAAAGTTCCCCCCTCCCTCCCCTTCTCCTGATGTCAGGGGACCAGCAGAGCCGAAATCTTGTTACTTAAAGCGGAATTTCAGATAATAGCCAGTCGCCATGCATTCATTAAGTGAATGGCGACTAGCTTGAAAATATATTTCTTACAAAAATAAAATTAAAAAAATACTGGTGTGTAAAGGAATCCGTCCCTTTTCGGCACTGGTGGGCAGTTTAGAGCGATCTGTGAGCCTGCGCCGTCAGTCCCTTCCGGTGACCATATGGTGCAAACAGTCTACTGTATGGAGACCGGGACTGACGGCGCAGGCGCACAGACAAGATGTCAGCGCTCTAACCTCAGTTCCGGTCTCCAAACGGGACGGATTCCTTTAGAAACAAGTATTTTTTACGGTAAGACATCTATTTTCAAGCTAGTCGTCATGCATTTAATGAATGCATATCGACTGGCTATTATCTTAAAGTTCCGCTTTAAAAAGAATTAATTAATTGGAAAGGTCTACAAAGTGTGCTTGCAAACAAGTGAATGAATTCTTTAGCAATAACGTGATTTAAGCTCTGCTGCAGAGCCACCTGCTGGTCCCAGGACCGGAATCTCCTGCTGTCAGTTAGACGCTGACATCAGGAGAAGGGGAGGGAGGGGGTAAATTTGAATCCCTATATCTCTCAAAACATAGCAGTTTGAGAGATAGGGTTTGGAGCATATTGATTAATATTTTATACTCTACAAAACTGGATACTTTTTTGGGGGAAATTACTATCCCTTTAAACGCATGGCGACTAGCTTGGAAATAGATGTCTTGCCTTTAACCCCTTCACGACCTCAGTCCTGGGAAGTAACCTTCCCTTAAGGACCGCTTTGAAGATTCTGACGTGCCGGTAAACGTGACCTGTGACGCGTACCGGCATACAGTGCTGGGGACTCCCCTTTTTTACTTGCAGTGTTCCCGCAGGAGTGCTGTAAGTAAAATATACGTGACATGCTATGACCGTCACTGGTCCTTAACACAAAAACCTCGTGACGGTCATAGCACGGCATTCAGGCGTTAAAAAATAGAGTGTAAATAAATCCTTCCTGTTTGGGGACTGACAGGCAGGTTAGTGCGGTCTGAGCGGTAGCCGGGGTTCCGGTCTCCAAATGGGAAGGATTTCTTTACACTCCGCTATTTTTTTAAAGGTAAGTCATCTATTTCCAAGCATGGCGACTTAGTAAGATCTGAACGATCTGCTTTAATTTGAGCAAAATAAGGATTTTTTTTCTCTTTCTTTAAAAGAAAACAGTTTTCAATCTAATCACTATATACACACACTAATGTTTTAGACCAACATGTATAGGGGTGATAGGTCCCCTTTAAAAGGCTCTATTTAAATACATTGGGAATTTTTAGAATCTTTCGTCCTCCCCTACGTTTTCCCAGTACGGCTCTTAGTTTCGTCCCTGGGTAGAGAAGTCTTTATTGCATAACATCAGAATAAAATAACAGGAGAAGTTACATTCGTTTAAAACACTAAATGTATTCCTCCCATCAGCAGACAATCAGGGACATTATAAAGCAGTTTTCTTGTCACTTGGTACGTTTTAGACTATTTAAGAAGTGCTGAAACGCCTGACAGCCTCCCAGTGCCCTGTCTCACTTTGTCTCGTACAAAATGAGCGATGTTTCCTCCCACGGTCTCACATTATTCACCCATTAAGGCTGAAGCTAGGAGTTAACCACATACATGCCAGGCACTTTTATTATGGATCAGTTAGGAACTACGAATGCGCTGATGCTGATTTACAAGGAAAGTGGAGAAAACCAATTGGCAGCGACCAAATTCCTAACGAGTTAACCCTCTGAGTGCCAGAGAGGTACGCAACGCATTGCTCTGCAATGCGTTGTGTACCCCTCTGGCACTCAAAGGGTTAACCCTTTGAGTACAAGAGAGGTATCCAATGTGCTGCTCCAATTTTGCCCTTGTGCATATGGTCCAATGTCTGAAGCAGGAACTGGTTCAATTTCTACATCAGCTCCTGGAGGGAGATGCAATAAGGTGTGATAAAGAGGTGATAAAGTGGAGATGACTTCTCCAGTGATATCACTTCTCCAGTTCCTATGTTATTCTATGGGGACAATGCACTAAGATTTCTCCAACTTAGCCTCCATAAAATAACATAGGAATTGGAGAAGTGATATCACTGGAGAAGTCAGCTCTTCCTTATCACCTGTTAGTGCGTAACACCCTCCGGCGCACACATGCACACATGTTCTATTAGTGCAAGTCATTTTCTCTCGTAGATGCTGCTACTGGTCTATAACACCCATCATCCTCAGCTGGGCACTTGATTAACCCTTTATTGCCCCGTTAAACAACCCTTTTAAATGAATGGCAGTGTCCTCACAGTTATAAGAACAAGTTCACAAAGCTCAGGACTCAGGAGTGACAGTAAGTTTGCTCTCTTTTCCATCCCTGTGCTGGCAAATCTGCGATCAGTGGGTTTCTATGGAGAGGACAGAAACCTCCCATAATGCACATAGCAAGGAGATTATATCACCCAAGCTCTGCTGATCTCTGTGATCTGCAGGGCAACTGGAGAATAACTGGGCAAGTTGCTGTGGGAACTTGGTTCCCATAGCCGTTAGGGCACTGCCAATGGTTTAACCCTTTGAGTGTCAGAGGGGTGTGCATTGCTATGCAATGTGTCGTGCACCCCTCTGGCATTTAAAGGTTAAAAAGGTATTTTATTGTCCCTGCACTGCCCTTTAAAGCTGTAATGGCTAATGGGAAAGTAAATACGTGATTTAAAGGGATAGTAATATTTCCAAATAAATGCAGTTCCGATTATGCTTAATAGTTTTTGGGCCATGTAGAGCGTTATCATCATTCTCTACTATGTGTAGTTCCAGAGTAATTGAATCATAAATTGTCCACCTCCTGACCCTTTTACCATCCGTCTGGATGTATCGCAGCGAGGGACAATCTTCTGTTAGTATAAGAAAAATAAAGACAGGGTTTTCCTTATGATCACAGTAAGAAGATTGTCCCTTGCTGTGATCTGTCTCGTCAAGAGACCAGATTCCACATCTGAGGGGAGGCGGCTTACACTAGATAAAAGGGGAGGGAGGGGGGATACTTTATCATTCAATTACTCCTGAACTACACATCGTAGAGTATGATAATAACGCTCTACATGGCCCAAAGCTATAAAGAATAATTGGAGCCACATTTATTTTGAAACATTACTGTCCCTTTAAAACACGTTGCATTAGTGTTTCAGGGTATCTTAGAACATATAGGGCATTCTGCATAGAGGAAAAGCAGACCAAAAGGACATCAAAATTCACCAGATTCCCTTTTGATTAAATGAGGCTTTTAACCCTTTGGATATCAGAGAGTTCTGCAATGCTACTCCAGTATTCAAGACATGAAAGGCCCCATTTAAAGGGCTAGGAATTTCGGGAATTATTTCTGCTTAACGGCACGTTTGGTTTACTCCGGAATTGATCCAGTTCTTACTGGTCAATCAGCCTCAATGACTTGCTCTGACTAATCTGTCTGTGGTCACCGGCTTGTGTCCTGTGACACGTGGGCGGGGCATATAACGTCACACTGTTCACATACATAAACCAGGAAATCAGCAACACTGAAGCATACGCTTCAGTTCAAAACGCGTCAATGCGTCTTACCAGAACTTCAGGTGTATTAAAAAAAAGTATTTTTTTTTTTTTTTTAACCTTTAACTACAAAAATGATAGAAATCTTATTTTCACCTCCATGGAAAAAAAATGTAAGGCATTTTGAGACAAAAAAAAAAACACAAGGTACCATCATAATGAGGTCTAAATCAGAATGCATCCAATTTCCTTCTGAGTCTTCCAAAATTGGTGTTCAGAGGAGAAGGTTTTTATAATGAAACCACAGTCAGAGCCTGCAGCATGGCACAGGGCAGAGACGACCCCAGACTGGTAGGAAGAACATGTTTTATCAGACTGGCACTAGGACATTTATTTTTTTTCTTTTCAAAATGGAAAATAAATCCAATTACAAATCTTTGGCTGGCTTAGACCTGTATGTTTAAAGGAGCAATTACACCTGCTAACTAAACCACCCACTTACATTAAAGGGATAGTAATACTTAAAATGTTAAAAAAAAATATGTTGTAGTGTTTATCCCCCTGAGTAAAACAAGAGTACTCCCACTGCTGAAAGGTGTTTCATTCAAAAGTTATTAATTTTCAAAACTGAATTTTTTAGGTGCAATATCACAGTGGCCTGAAATTGTACAGTGGCGCTGTTGCTAAACCATCCTATGGAGATTTATGGTCCCGGGACCATAAATCTCCATTAGATGGTGTAGCAACAGCGCCACTGTACAATTTCAGGCCACTGTGATATTGCACCTAAAAAATTCAACTTTGAAAATTAGCAACTTTTGAATGAAACACCTCTCAGCAGTGGGAGTACTCTTGTTTTACTCAGGGGGATAAACCTTACAACATTTTTTTTTACATTTTAAGTATTACTATCCCTTTAACCCCTTGAGGACCAAATGGGTGTTGAAAGTATTGCAAAGCGATGTATTGCACACGCCTTTGGTTCTAAAGGGGTTAATCTTTATAGACAATCTAAATGCCCACTGTGAATCCATTCTTCCTGGAGTGATTCCAAACTTAAAGTGGAACGAACATCTTATGACAATTCAAGTTGACTTGAAAGATCTCTCAGAATCAGCTATATGTTTTATGTTAGTGCTGTAAAACGATAAAGGAAAAAGAGCGCAGGGCCCTCTAAGAGCACAAAATACTTATTTTATTTTTGAGATCCCCAATAAATAATCTGCTTACCAGATATCAGTAGATACTGGTCTTTAACCCCTTAAGGACAGGAGGTTATGGGACATTTCAGTCCCATAACGTCCGCATAGGGGCACTTTGACGAGCCGGTACACGTGACCTGTCACGTGTATCGGCGCGTCACTATGGGGCTTGAAACAGATCGCTCCGATCTTGGAGCGGTCTATTTCAGGCCCTATTTTTACTTACAGCGCTCCTGGTAGAGCGTTGTAAGTAAAAAGTACGTGACGTACCAGGACCGTCAAGGGTCTTTCGAGCAAATTTACCCTTGACGGTCCTGGTACGTCAAGGGTCCCTAAGGGGTTAAATATCACCCTTTCATCGAAATTCACCTTCAAACTTTACGTCTTCAAGTACTCAGGAGGTTCCAATATTGTTGATTTATTACAAGACTAGTTGAAGAGTCCGTTACACAGGCCACAGTGCCACTGCCAGCCGGTCGCGGGGCAGTCATACACAGTAGAGAATGCCCACGCCGCAGCTGATACAGTGCCAGCCGGTCGCGGGGCAGTCATGCTTAGCAGAGACTGCCAGCGACTCGGCTGATACAGAGAGGGACGAGTGCCCCGCTTTGCATCAGACTCGTCACGGACAGTCTCTACTGAGCATGACTGCGTCGTTACACATATTTTAGCAAATTATATAGGATTATATAGGATACACACTAAGTTCCAATACAAAACTAAAATGTGAAAATAATTACAATTCTATTGCCCAACGTGTTTCGTATCTTTTTAAACACTTTCTCCAGGGCTGCTTATAAGATACATGATTGTGTATAATAATATATGTTTTATGTTAGACATTTTTATTTAAAACAATAGTTTATGACAGATTGTTTGACAGTCAAAACAAGTTAGAAAGTAATGGGTGGCACAGCTGAGTGCCATTCCACACTGCTCTCTCCCCCCCAACTGTCACTCCATCGTGCTAACTGGAGAGAGGTGTTCGTAAGACACCTCTATACAGTGGGAAAAAAAAATGACCAAAATTCATTATTAACCAGTTTCCCTTTAAAGTGTTAGTAACGCCATATTTAAGTTGATTCAGTATTGTAGATGTTAAAAAAATAAAGTATATAGAGAAAGTCCCATTGCTCAGACCTTTACGGTTTGAGAGATATTCGCTGCTAAAGTTCCCCCCTCCCTCCCCTTCTCCTGACGTCAGCGCTGTACTGACAGCAGGAGACCCCGTTCCTGGGACGAGCTGGCAGCTCTTCAGCAGAGCCGAAATAGCCAAATTTAAAAAGAATTACATCATTGGAACGGTCTACAAAGTGTGCCTGATTGGCAAGCACACTTTGTAGACCTTTCCAATGAAGAAGTTCTCTTTAAATATCGCTATTTCGGCTCTGCTGAAGAATCGCCTTGAATTGCACGACTCAAATCTCTTTCTGTCAGCTTTACAGCTGACATGAGGGGGGAACTTTAGCAGTTAATATCTCTCAAACTGTAAAAGTTTGAGACATGGGACATGGGACTTTCTCCAGATACTTTATTTTTTAACATCTACAATACTGAATCAACTTAAATACAGGCATTACTAACCCTTTAACATAGTAGTACATGGTATTTCATTACACAGTTCTGCCCTTACCTTTGCCACTGTAATGTTCAGGTGGTAAGTCGTAGGGTACAGGAAATGCTCGTCTGGAGTCCTCACTTTTGGCAAAGACGTTTACCTTTACGGTAAATTTATTGCTTTCCAAACCCTGCAGAAAGGAAATAGACGATGAATTTAACCCCCTAAGTCACTGCACACATTTACGGTCTTGAGAAGGCAATCATTCCAGACAAATAACCTAGTATATTAACACGCTGAGTGCCAGTGAAGTGTGTAACCCATTACAAAGACTTGCGTTGCACTCCCCTCTGGTACTCATAGGGTTAAATGTAAAACGGGATTAACTCTACCACAATTAGCGACAACTCCATAGTTGTGTTTTGGTTCATGTGTTAACCCTTTGAGTGCCAGAGGGGTTCTCAAGGGGTTAAAGGGACTGGTTTAGAGCAGAATATCTCATTACCATGGGTAACATAAACCCACTAACAAGTCAGGTTTTCTAGCGGAGAAATAATTAACACATCTGCACTCACGTAGGGATCATCCTCATTGCTCCCTCACTGGAAGGGTTAACCCTGCATGGCTATTTAAAGAAACAATAACATCTAAAAATGAAATTGATTGCTATACCTTTAAACACACTTTACTATTAGCTAGCATCTGTAAAAATTATTTTATTTTAGATTCCTAAATTATCATCTTAATCTTGTTTTTAATTGTACGTGTAGATGATTTAGCGCATATCTGGTTAATACTGCGTGTGCTTTTTGTAATGAGACACAAGAACCAAGGCTCTTAATGTACTGAGATTAGTACTTACCATTCTTGTATTGAGAAAGGCTGCTACCAAATCTTAGTTCATTTACAGACCATACAGCACTATCACTTCAGAAAAAACATCAAGATTTCTATGGCAATGGAAGTTGGCATATCCTGCGAGATACAGAAATGGCTGCCCCCGCAGACCATTTGAATACTAGATTTTAAGTCTCTGGAAATACGAATTTATACAGAAGCTAGCATAAAGTACATGATATTTATGTTATGTAACCTCATTTCCTTTTTAGGTGTTAGTGCTCATTAATAATTTGAGAAATTAAGGCCTCTGTGCCAGTTGTAGAACACACTTATGTTAAGACTGAGTGTCACTTTAAAGGGATAGTAATACTTCGTTTTATCTGTATTTTATTTTGTAGGTATTAAAGAAACATGAAGAACGATATAAGTCTTCTCTCTCAAACCTTTATGGTTTGAGAGATATTTACAAGCAAAGATTCCCCTCCCGCCCCTTTTACCTAGTGTAAGCCATCTCTTCTCAGATGTGAATCTGGTTGTAAGATCAGACAGATAACAGCAGGGGACAATCTTCTTCCTATGAGAACAATGAAAGCCCTGCCCCCCTTGACAAGTTTTTCAGGTTTTTCCATTATCTTAGTTGAAGATTGTCCCTCTCTGCAGTCTGCCTGGGCACCTCCCTTCTGATCTGGCTGAACAGTGTTACATCAGTAAAAGGGATGGGAGGGGGATACTTTGTCATTGAATTACTCTTGAACTACAACTCTGACAGAACTGAAATAACACTCTCCAAAGACCAAATACTATGATGATTAATTAGAGCTGCATTTATTATGAAACATTACTGTCTCTTTAACTTTGTTCTTCACAAATAATATATAATAAAATCTTCATCTGTCCCTCTTTCCCAACCTGGTGTCCCTCTTTTGTGGAGATCAGACTATGTGGTGTTTATAGACGTGTATCACAGCAATAAAACTCACATTAATGTTTGTTTAAACCTTAGTATACATGTTTATACATTAGTCTGTGTAAATAAAATATGGTCTTGTCCTAAATCATATAAATCAATTCAGTAGCGCTGTCAAGACGTCATGAAATAACCTGCAAATTCTCCATAACACCCAGTCCACTTATCGTGCTCCAATCAACACCCCCTAAAACAACAGTGTCCCTCTTTGGATATTTGAAATTTTAGAAGGTATGAATTCCTAATAAGTGATAAGTTCAACGCATGTGAAAGAGACTGAAGAAATCGGGCATAAATTAGAACAGGAAAGGTTTAAATCCCAAACAACTGCTTAAACATTTGGCATGCAAAAGGTTAAAAGAGAAGGCTGATGTTTTTGAGTTACAATCTACTAGAAAGCATGTTAGACTTGGAAACAGACAGGGACGTATGTCTAAAGACAAAACTGGACAAACAAATTGCACCATAATGGACAAATTAATATTCCCATGATTTAAATGGGGACTGTTAGCTCTTGATTGTAATTGCATTGTAAGCCTCATTTAAATCAATTGGAATTTGGGTGAATTTAATTTCTTCCTGTGGGGCAATTGGTTTGGCCCCAAACTGCACCACTTTGTTTGATAATATGTCCCAAGGACGCTCCATGAATTGCTGCCGGGAAGAGTTCAGCTGACCAGCTCAGCAGGGAGAAAACAGAATTATGTATATGGTATCAAAGCAAATAGAAACATGGGCCTATCTGTGTAGATGCAGCACTGCGTGAAAATGAGTCTTACTGCATACTCACCCACGCTGCACTGCAAACGATGTGTGAACACAGCAGGCACAGGCTTAAAGGGACACTACACACAATGTAACTTTGACCCCTTAAGGACTGGCGACCCAGGGAGGACCAAGTCCATTTTTTTTAATGTTTGGAAAGCCAATACAGGAGAGTGGTCACATGTACCAGCTCGCCGTGGGAGACGCTGAAATTGACTGAAGATTAAGTCAGTTTTAGACCCCCCCGTGATCACAGTGCGCCTGTGAACATTACAGCAATACGTTAACGGGTAAAAAAATAACATCCACATGAGTATATAAAATAGACATTGCAGCAGTACTGTCACGGTATTCAGGTAAAGAAGGACAGCCAACAGTAATAAAATCTAACCACTTTTATTATATACAGTAATAATAATGTAGCCTACACAACCCCAGACCACTGGACGTTAGGCCCCAGAATTCTACCCTGAGCTGCACACTGTGCTGTGCACTGCACTACTGCAAGATACTGGAGGATATTGGAAATAGGTTTGGGTGAGCACCAGTAGAACCAGTATTCGATAGAACAAGTCTCTACCCAGGGTATTGCTAACCGGAGGCAACAGAGAGCGAGCGCAAGCCAGAGCCATGGGACACAGAGACATTTGGTCAGGCTAGCTGGGTAGTGCATGGCGCCAGTAGTCAGCCAGAGCCACAGGTCAGACAAGCCAGGGTCTACACAGAGCAAGTAGTCAGCCAGAGCCACAGGTCAGACAAGCCAGGGTCTACACAGAGCAAGTAGTCAGCCAGAGCCACAGGTCAGAACCGATGTGGGTAGTCGGACAAGCCGGGGTCATACATGGAGCGAGTTAGTCAGACAGAGCCACAGGTCAGAACCGATGTGGGTAGTCGGACAAGCCGGGGTCATACATGGAGCGAGTTAGTCAGACAGAGCCACAGGTCAGAACTAATGTGGGTATTCGGACAAGCCGGGGTCATACACGGAGCGAGTTAGTCAGACAGAGCCACAGGTCAGAACCGATGTGGGTAGTCGGACAAGCCGGGGTCATACACGGAGCGAGTTAGTCAGACAGAGCCACAGGTCAGAACCGATGTGGGTAGTCGGACAAGCCGGGGTCATACACGGAGCGAGTTAGTCAGACAGAGCCACAGGTCAGAACCGATGTGGGTAGTCGGACAAGCCGGGGTCATACACGGAGCAAGTTAGTCAGACAGAGCCACAGGTCAGAACCGATGTGGGTAGCAGGACAAGCTGGGATTACAGATAGAGCGGATTTGGAGGTCGGGCACAGGTCACAAACGAGAACTCAAGAGCTACAGAAACACCACGTAAGGGCAATGACTCCTAGGCCCAAGGAAGTCAATAAAGGAGCAGACAAAGGTGGGCACCAATTAGGCAAATCAGTAGGAGACCCATAAACAACCGCACGTAACCGCGCCCGCTCCAGTAGATGCCGGGAGTGCGGAAGTGGCCGGCCTCCATGCCTGCCAACAGCAACACAGCAAAAGGAAGCACAGGATCGCTAGGCCTCCTAGGGATACTGTGATAAGTACATCATAACCTGATAAATAAACCAGCCAATTTAGAATGTAAACGGAACATTACAGCAATATATAAACTTGGGGAAACAATCCCCATAAACAAGGACTGTGTGACTGGTGCAGGGGCATTGGGATTGGGCTGGCCATGAGCCAAACTCTGAAAGTAGGTGGCGTTAGCAGCCGCTGGCTGGTTCCTTTTCTGCCCTGTGGGAAACTGAATGGAAGAAATTTAAAACAGCAAGTTCTGTGTAACTGAATAACATAGACGACATTATGTCACATTAACCCTCTGTGAGCAACACAATGCTCCACGATAAATTACACATTCAAGTATCACTCAGAGGGTTAAGGTGACCTTGTCAGGTTTGCCTTTGGGTATCTGACAGCTGCAGAGACATTGTCTTTTTTTTATTTTTCAGAAGAGAAACTTCAGATGTTCCTAGTGAAGAACACAGCGGGAGATGTATTTGCCTATGCACAATATAGGAACAGAGACTGCAGAGACAGTGGAATCATCAAATACCTCACCGTAGTTTCATCTCCCCGTGCCCTGTGTACTTATTCACTCCGCCGCTTTCACAGTGACATCTCAAAGAGGCACCAAAACAAAATGCAACTGTGCAGGTGAAACGCGGCAGGTGTGCAACGCTGCTAGTTACGGAATCATTCAACATGGAGGCGGTGGAAATCAATTGAATGGGCTAAGAAAATGGGGGCCTGGGTGGAAACAAAACAGAGCCAGACGGGAGAGAAATGCATTTCTGTGCCCTGTACAATGGCACATTCAAGCCCTTGAATACTAGAGGTCTCCAAAGCACTGTGTGCAAAAGCCTGTGTACACGGGCCAAGGTCTGGGTAATGTTAACCCTTTGAGTGCCAGAGGGGTAACCCTCTGGCACTCAAAGGATTAAGAGGCCGCTACCTCACTGCTCTACGTGATGCAGTCCTAAGTCGCCTCACTCACGTGATGCAATCATGCGCAGTAGAGACTGCCCGAACGAGGGCACTGCGCGTGACTGTATTGTCACAAACATCCTAGCGAATTAAATATATACTAGTGTAAAAGCCCGTGTACACGGGCCACGGTCCGGGTTATGTTAACCCTTTGAGTGTCAGAGGGGTATGCAAAGTACTGCAAAGCACTCAAAGGGTTAAGAGGCCGGTCCTGCTCTGCGTCCTGCCGCCGACGCAGTCATGCACTGTAGAGACTGCCCGAAAGCACAGAATGCTTCCAGCACAGAACTCCCAACATTCCTACACCTCCCAGCATTCCATACTCCCAACACAGAACTCCCAGCATTCCTACACCTACCAGCATTCCATGCTCCCAGCATTCTGTGCTCCCCGCATTCCTACACCTCTCAGCATTCCGTGCTCCCAGCATTCCGTGCATTCAGGCAGTCTCTACTGTGCATGACGGCTTCTGACAAACATCCTAGCAAATTATTATATAGGATATAAAGAACGTGGGGTGCAGTATTACAAGCTTATCCCATCCAGGGGCTAGACATGGCATAGACATACGAACAATGGATAGGGTTAAATTGGAACTATAATCGTAAGACAGGTTTAATCGATTAATAAATGATTTCTATACTAGATTAAAAGACCGTGTACGCGGGCCACAGTGCCACCCAGCAGCCTCAGCTGGTGCCCAGAGCCCCTCTGCTCACTGGCCGTGCTGCAGTCATGCGCAGTACAGAGTGCCCAAATGCGCCACGGCTGATACGGAGTGGGGTGCTCTGAATTTGGATATTAGTCCTCTCTGCACACCTTCCTGGGAATCAGAGAGGTGCACAGAGAGCACTACAGTCCGAATTCAGAGCAGCGCGCTCCATATCAGCCATGTCGCGTTCGGGCAGTCTCTACTTCGCATGACTGCAGCGCGGGCAGTCTCTACTGTGCATGACGGCATCTGACAAACATCCTAGCAAATTATTATATAGGATTCTGTACTAGTCAATTCTCTGTAAAATAAAGACGTTTTGAGAAATTGACTTTTATCCCTTTGAATGCCAGAGGGGTACGCAGTGCATTGCAATGGAATGTGTTGTGTACCCCTCTGGCACTCAAAGGGTTAAAAATCTAAGTGAATCTGGTTCGCTGTCAAGGGGCATGGCTGTAAAGAGCTGATTGGTTGAGAAGGAGGCAGGGGGACGTCTCAGCCAACTGCTTAACCCCTTAACGACGGATGACTTACCAGGTACGTCCCGCAGAAACTGTCACTTAGTGACAGAGGACGTACCTGGTAAGTCACGGAAGTCCGGGTCCCCGTGCGGCTGCATGCCACTCGGAGACTCCGGATTTGTTTGGAAAAAAAAAATGTTCCTCGGTCGTTAAGGTGACAGCTGCGACTGTCACTAAGGGGTTAAAAAAAAAAAAAAATTAGACCTTGTGTCAGGGCATCAGGCCCTGATTCTCCCAGCAGCTACTGATACAATAGAGGTGACACAGGGGGTCAAGAGAGTTCTCCTGCTTCCATTCTACCTGGACCCAGGCACAAGTGGGTGGGATAGAGAAACCTTTGCACTTCAATGTGGGAGGATTTCCCTCATGGGCGTGAGAGGGTTAGCCGATCCTGCCCACTTCTATCCAGTAGTAGGGGTACAGTGGAAGTGGGGGAGTTCTCTTGATCTCCTGCATCACCACTATTGTTTTCCCAGCGGAATTGGCTGGAGATCAGTAGCTGGGAGCATCAGAAGGGGTACTGATGCCACACAATGAGGTCTGATATTTAATACAATTCAACCCTTTGATCGCCACAGAGCATTGGATACCTCTCTGGCACTCAAAGGGTTTACAAAAAAGAAAGAAAGGAAAAAAAGAAGGTTCACAGCAGTGCCACACACCTGCTAAAATATGTGTGTGTGTGTGTGTGTGTGTGTGTGTGTGTGTGTGTGTGTATATATATATCTATACCATAAAATCTCAGGTATAATACGCACATGTGTATAATATGCAGGTGTACATTATACCCAAGATTTTAGGGGAAAACAAGAGTGCCTATGTATAATACACACCCTTGTTTTCCCCTGTCACACACACAGAAGAAAATGCCACTGTGGCACTGCTTCCCTCCCTACCCGCTTACCCATGGGCCTCTTCTCCCCTCCGTAGTCCAATTTTGTTATCCTGACAGGGTCCCAGCGGGCGGCATGCTTGCGTCTGCCGCCGGCTTCCAGCATTGCCCTTTCAGGACCTTTTCTGCCTCGCCAATGGTAATATCTTGCAACGATCAAGTTCCTTGCACGGCAATAGCATAGATCCAATGCACATAGCTATGCGCATTGGATCTATGGTACTGCCTGTGATGACCTTGCATATATATATATATATATATATATATATATATATATATATATATATATATATATATATATATATCTATATATATAAAAGAATAAGCCTCATTGCATAATTTATGGTACCCCACACACAGAACATAATTTATGTCTCCTCAGAAAAGAAACTCGCATTGAACAGAATGTCTAATTACATAATTTATGTCTCATTAGGAGACAAAACTCCTATTGGGTGATTGAATGGGGACTTTACTGCTCTCATTGGGTGATTTAATGGGGGCGTGTTTATCATACAGGGAGTTGGCCCGCCCTCTCCAGCCCGCCCACCAGTATCCAACTGAAAAAAAAATATATAACTGCCACTCGCTCCTGAGGTAGGGATATCAGTAACTTCTCCCGGTCCACTCACACTCTCACTCAGGATCATGACCCCACAAACACACTGTTTCACCTCCCACAGATAACTGTAACCCTCCATACACTCTGTTTCAGTATGAGGGTGTAATGTTCCCATAAAATACAAACTTAATAGCAACTCTTATTTAACTCATCATCTCTTCAGTCACCTCACAGTCTCAACTGTCACTCCTCCACTTCCTGCTTCCTGATTCCCGCCCTTTCTCCTTAAAGGGAGAGAGATGCTTTGCTGTATGTTACAGAGGGCAAGCCTCAAACACCACTTTCTATTTGATGCCTCAGCATATTGCTACATTGCCTCAACTGAAGAGCCACCGTGTGTTATATTGCTATGTTAGCTCAACTTAACCCTTTGAGTGCCAGAGGGGTAAGTAACGCATTGCAAAGCACACATTCTGTCTCACACAGTCTCTCACACAGTCTCTCACACAGTCGCACACACTCTCAGTCGCACACACTCTCAGTCACTCAGTCTCACACTCTCACTCAGTCTCACACTCTCACTCAGTCTCACACACTCTCAGTCTCACACTCTCACAGTCTCTCTCGCAGTCTCTCTCAGTCCCACACACTCTCTCAGTCCCACACACTCTCTCAGTCACACACACTCTCTCAGTCACACACACTCTCTCAGTCACACACACTCACACTCTCACACAGTCTCACACTCTCAGTCTCACACTCTCACAGTCTCTCTCGCAGTCTCTCTCATTCCCACACACTCTCTCAGTCTCACACACTCTCAGTCTCACACACTCTCAGTCTCAAACACTCAGTCTCACAGTCTCAGTCTCTCACAGTCTCTCTCGCAGTCTCACAGTCCCTCACACTCTCACAGTCCCTCACACTCTCACAGTCCCTCACACACTCTCAGTCTCACACACTCTCAGTCTCACACACTCTCAGTCTCACAGTCTCTCTCGCAGTCTCACACAGTCTCTCTCGCAGTCTCACACAGTCTCTCTCGCAGTCTCAGTCTCTCACAGTCCCACAGACTCACACTTTCACACAGTCTCACACTTTCACACAGTCTCACACTCACAATCTCACACAGTCTCTCTCGCAGTCTCACACAGTCTCTCACACTCTCACAGTCATACCTGGGAACTTAACAGGCAGGGCTATCCGGAGGGCAGCCCTGCCAGCGCCGACCGGGGAGTGAAATGACGCGATTCGCGTCATAAAAGGGGCGGGGCTTAGTCGCGAGAGGGGGCGGGACAAATTGAAAAAGAAAAAAAAAAAAGGGGTAAAATATATGTGGAATGCGGGTAAGAGGGCAGGGAGTGGGAGGAACCTGTGCGGGATGGAGAACAAGTGGGCAGAGTTTTGCCCGCCCGGAGACTGAGAGACTGCCCCGGAGACCCGGTAATTACCTGTGAAATCCGGAGTCTCCGGGGCAAAACCGGAGAGTTCCCAGGTATGCTCACAGTCCCTCACACTCTCACAGTCTCTTACACTCTCACAATCTCTCACACACCATCTCACACAGTCTCTCACACAGTCACAGTCTCACACAGTCTCACACTCTCGCAGTCTCACACTCTCGCAATCTCACACAGTCTCAGTCTCACACAGTCTCAGTCTCACACAGTCTCAGTCTCACACTCTCACAGTCTCTCGCAGTCTCTCTCGCAGTCTCACACAGTCTCTCTCGCAGTCTCACACAGTCCCTCACACTCTCACAGTCTATTACACTCTCACACACTCTCACACTCTCTCACACACTGTCTCACAGTCTCGCACTCACAGTCTCGCACAGTCTCTCACACACACAGTCTCTCACACGCACAGTCTCACACACACAGTCTCTCACACGCACAGTCTCACACACAGTCTCTCTCACACACAGTCTCTCTCACACACAGTCTCTCTCACACACAGTCTCTCTCACACACAGTCTCTCTCACACACACACTCTCACACACACTCTCTCTCACACACACTCTCTCTCACACACACTCTCTCTCACACACACTCTCTCTCACACACACACTCTCTCAGTCTCGCATACTCGCACTCTCTCAGTCTCGCACGCTCTCAGTCTCTCACACACACAGTCTCTCACACACACACACTCTCACACACACACTCTCTCAGTCTCGCACACTCGCACTCTCTGTCTCGCACTCTCACAGTCTCTCACTCATTCACACTCTCAGTCTCACACACTCTCACACTCTCAGTCTCACACGCTGTCACACTCTCACAGTCTCACTCTCTCACTCTCACAGTCTCTCTCTCTCACTCTCACACTGTCTCACTCATGCACACTCTCAGTCTCACTCATCCACACTCTCAGTCTCACTCATTCACACTCTCAGTCTCACACACTCACACTCTCTCAGTCTCGCACTCTCTCAGTCTCGCACGCTCTCAGTCTCGCACGCTCTCAGTCTCGCACGCTCTCAGTCTCGCACGCTCTCAGTCTCGCATGCTCTCACACTCTCACACGCTCTCACACACACACACACACAGTCTCACACACACACAGTCTCACACACACTCTCTCTCACACTCTCACAGACTCACAGTCTCACACTCTCTCACACTCTCAGTCTCACACTCTGTCTCTCACACTCTCAGTCTCTCACACTCTCAGTCTCAGTCTCTCACACTCTCACAGTCTCTCACACTCTCAGTCTCACAGTCTCTCACACTCTCAGTCTCACAGTCTCTCACACTCTCTCACACACCGTCTCACACAGTCTCTCACACAGTCACAGTCTCACACTCTCGCAATCTCACACAGTCTCAGTCTCACACAGTCTCAGTCTCACACTCTCACAGTCTCTCACAGTCTCTCTCGCAGTCTCACACAGTCTCTCTCGCAGTCTCACACAGTCCCTCACACTCTCACAGTCTATTACACTCTCACACACTCTCACACTCTCTCACACACTGTCTCACAGTCTCGCACTCACAGTCTCGCACAGTCTCTCACACACACAGTCTCTCACACACACAGTCTCTCACACACACAGTCTCTCACACACACAGTCTCTCACACACACTCTCTCTCAGTCTCGCATACTCGCACTCTCTCAGTCTCGCACGCTCTCAGTCTCACACTCTCACAGTCTCACACTCTCACAGTCTCTCACACACACAGTCTCTCACACACACAGTCTCTCACACACACACTCTCACACACACACTCTCACACACACACTCTCTCAGTCTCGCACACTCGCACTCTCTCAGTCTCGCACTCTCTCAGTCTCGCACTCTCACAGTCTCACACTCTCACAGTCTCACACTCTCACTCTCACAGTCTCTCTCTCTCACAGTCTCACTCATTCACACTCTCAGTCTCACACGCTCTCACACTCTCAGTCTCACACGCTCTCACACTCTCACAGTCTCACACTCTCACAGTCTCACTCTCTCACTCTCACAGTCTCTCTCTCTCACTCTCACAGTCTCTCTCTCTCACTCTCACAGTCTCTCTCTCTCACTCTCACACTGTCTCACTCATGCACACTCTCAGTCTCACTCATCCACACTCTCAGTCTCACACACTCACACTCTCTCAGTCTCGCACGCTCTCAGTCTCGCACGCTCTCAGTCTCGCATGCTCTCACACTCTCACACGCTCTCACACACACACACACACAGTCTCACACACACTCTCTCTCACACTCTCTCTCACACTCTCACAGACTCACAGTCTCACACTCTCTCACACTCTCAGTCTCACACTCTGTCTCTCACACTCTCAGTCTCTCACACTCTCAGTCTCAGTCTCTCACACTCTCAGTCTCACAGTCTCTCACACTCTCTCACACACCGTCTCACACAGTCTCTCACACAGTCACAGTCTCACAGTCTCACACTCTCGCAATCTCACACAGTCTCAGTCTCACACAGTCTCAGTCTCACACTCTCACAGTCTCTCGCAGTCTCTCTCGCAGTCTCACACAGTCTCTCTCGCAGTCTCACACAGTCCCTCACACTCTCACAGTCTATTACACTCTCACACACTCTCTCACAGTCTCGCACTCACAGTCTCGCACAGTCTCTCACACACACAGTCTCTCACACACACAGTCTCTCACACACACTCTCTCACACACACACTCTCTCAGTCTCGCATACTCGCACTCTCTCAGTCTCACACTCTCACAGTCTCACACTCTCACAGTCTCTCACACACACAGTCTCTCACACACACACTCTCACACACACACTCTCACACACACACTCTCTCAGTCTCGCACACTCGCACTCTCTCAGTCTCGCACTCTCACAGTCTCACACTCTCACAGTCTCACAGTCTCACACTCTCACTCTCACAGTCTCTCTCTCTCACAGTCTCTCACTCATTCACACTCTCAGTCTCACACGCTCTCACACTCTCAGTCTCACACGCTCTCACACTCTCACAGTCTCACTCTCACACTGTCTCACTCATCCACACTCTCAGTCTCACTCATCCACACTCTCAGTCTCACTCATCCACACTCTCAGTCTCACTCATTCACACTCTCAGTCTCACACACTCACACTCTCTCAGTCTTGCACTCTCTCAGTCTTGCACTCTCTCAGTCTCGCACGCTCTCAGTCTCGCACGCTCTCACACACACACGCTCTCACACACACACACACAGTCTCACACACACACAGTCTCACACACACACTCTCTCTCACACTCTCTCTCACACTCTCTCTCACACTCTCTCTCACACTCTCACAGTCTCACACTCTCTCACAGTCTCAGTCTCACACTCTCAGTCTCACACTCTCAGTCTCACACTCTCAGTCTCTCACTCTCAGTCTCTCACACTCTCAGTCTCTCACAGTCTCACACACTCTCACAGTCTCACACACTCTCTCACATTCTCACACTCTCAGTCTCACACGGTCTCTCTCACTCTCTCAGTCTCACACCCAATCACTCACACACTCAATCACACTCACACAGTCTCACTCAATCACACTCACTCTCACTCTCAATCACACTCACACAGTCTCACTCTCACACTCAATCACTCAATCACACTCTCACAGTCTCACACTCAATCACACTCTCACACTCTCACACTCAATCACACTCTCACAGTCTCACACTCAATCACACTCTCACACTTACAGTCTCGCAGTCACACTCAATCACACTCTCACCCTCAATCACACTCTCACCCTCAATCACTCACACCCTCTCACTATCATACACACTCTCACTCACACATTCTTACTCAATCACGCACACTCACTAACACACTCACTCAATCACACACACTCACTAACACACTCAATCACTCACACGCAATCACTCAATCTCGCACTCAAACACAATCACTCACACGTAATCCCCCCCCCGGGAGCCAGCACGATCCACCTTCCACCATAGTATGTGCAATTGCCACATGCATTTCAACTACATGAATGAATGCCACAGTGGAGGCATAAGTACAAACACAAACTCATTACAATGACACATAAGTCAACCCCTTATGACTCACTTCTGTGTGTGTGTGTCTCTGTGTGTGCCTGTGTGTTTCTCACTGTGTGTGTTGCATGTCTGTATCACACTCTATGTGTCTGCATGTATGTGTGTATGACTGTCGCTCTTTAAGCATCTCAGTGCATGCGTGTGCATTTGCGTGTGTGTCTCTGTGTTTGTCTCGCATCCGTGTGTGTGCATTAATTCCCTATATATCCTGACGGGCAACGCCGTCCCACATTGCTAGTATATATATATATATATATATATATATATGTGCATTGGATCTATGATATTGCCCCATGAGGAACTTGCGGTCCTCACAAGTCATTACCATTGGCGAGGCAGAAGAGGTCCTGACAGGGCAATGCTGGAAGCAGGCAGCAGATGCAAGCATGCCGCCCGCTGGGACCCTGTCAGGATAACAAAACTGTACTACGGAGGGGGGACAGGAGGCCATGGGTAAGAGGGAAGGGGGGGAAGCAGTGCGGCAGGGCTTTTTTTTTCCCCTCGTATTTAATATGCACCCCCCACTTCACACAGGGTGAAGAGTGGCAAAATTGTGCGGATTATACACAAGATTTTACCATTATATGTATATGTATATATATATATATATATATATATATATATATATATATAGAGAGAGAGAGAGAGAGAGAGAGAGAGATATACAGTCTTTAACCGTCTGCTTGTCAGAGAGGTTTCAAATACATTGCTATGCAATGCACTGGACACCCCTGTGTCACTCAAAGGTTTATTTTCTTGAAAACGTATCTTTTAGGTAACAGGTCCCCTTTAAGCTGTGTTGATGCCTAGTTCTGTTCAGCACAGTTGGGCTAGTGATATCTAATCACCGTTTTAAGCCACGGCGCCTTCAGTGCCAGTAGATGGGACTGTCAGGTCAGCATGACACGTCTACGGAATTAGGACTCTCCATAAACAGGCTCGTTGGCATCACAATCCGGAGGGACGTAATTACCAGGATAAATAAGACAAGTTCTCTTAACGCTGAAGAGATAATAAGTCCGGCTGATCTGAACAGCCACCGCCTTTGTGAAATTGTCCCCATTGACAATCCTTTTTCTTACCAGCTCATTCAAGTCTCCATTAACAAGGCAGGAGATCTGAGAGACAGGTAGCTGTATTCATAAGCCGGTAATGTATAATATGAGGAAATGAGGAATTACTTGGTATTTAGAGGAAACAGAAGAGGCAACGTTATCATTTTCTTGGCGTGTGTCTGAGATTTACTTGCCTGGAGCCGTAAACAAGCTGTGGGGATTTGTGGGAAATGTAACAACACACACATACAAAGCAGGAGTCACAGCGAGCTCCCAGCTGAGGGATTCAATGAACGATTTTAACCCTTTGCAATGCGTAGCGTACCTCTCTGACACTCAAAGGGTTAAAAGAGAACGAACACCTGATAATAACAAACCACTTACCTTATGCTGCCCAGAAAATACTAAAGGCCCCTATAAATTTTCCCCATCTGCCTTTGTTTTAGAGAAAACGGTCCTGGTTGTCACGTCCATGGTTTCGGACATGACAGTTACTGGAAGCTTTGTTTTTTTCCTGTGGAACCCTTCCCTCTGGTCCTTAAAGGGATAGTAATGTTTCGCAATAAAAGCAGGTTACATTAATCTTCATAGTATTTGGGCCATGGAGGGTGTTATTTCAATACTGTCAGAGTTGTAGTTCAAGAGTAATTGAATGATAATGTATCCCCCTCCCATCCCTTTTACCTAGTGTAAGTCACCTCTTCTCAGATGTGGAATCTGGTCTCTTGACCAGACAGATAACAGCAGGGGACAATCTTCTTCCTATGAGAACAATGAAAGCCCTGCCCCCTTGACAAGTTTTTCAGCTTTTTCCCTTATCTTAATTGAAGATTGTCCCTCTCTGCAATCTACCTGGGCACCTCCATTCTGATCTGGCTGAGCAGTGTTACATCAGTAAAAGGGGAGGGAGGGGGATACTTTGTCATTGAATTACTCTTGAACTACAACTGTGACAGTATTGAAATAACACTCTCCATGGCCCAAATACTATGAAGATTATTCTGAGCTGCTTTTATTTTGAATCATTACTATACCTTTAAAGGGATAGTGGCACTTAATATATATTGTAGAGCTTATTCTCCTAAGTAGAATAAAGAAACTCCCACTGCTGAGAGGCGTTTTATTCAGCTCAAACGTGAATTGTTTATGTGCAATATCACAGTGGCCTGAAATTGTACAGAGGCGCTGCTGCTACACCATCCTATGGAGTTTTATGGACAACCGACCACAGCTGCCCATAGGATGGTGTAGCAACAGCACCATTGTAACAGTTCAGGTCATTGGGATACTGCATCTAAACAAGTCATGTCTGAGCTGCAGTAACTAGGGGTGCACCGAAATGAAAATTTTGAACCGAAACCGAAACGTCAGGATGCACTTGGCCGAAAACCGAAACCGAAACCGAAAATGACTTTAATGCATATTTTAAAACCGTAACCCTGACTAAAAAGTTTTCATAAACTTAGCCTGTTATATTATGTTTTTGTTTGTAAAAAGGAAAAAAAATATTTTGGCCAGGGTTGGGCAAACATAAGAATCTCATTTCTGGTAGTGGAGAAATGAGATTCTTATGACTGCCCAGCAATGGCCAAGATGTTTCTATTTTACAAACAAAAACAAGTTTTAAAAGATAATTTTGTCAAAACCGGTTCAAAGTCAGAGATAGGGTTTTAAAATATGCATTATGAATGTATTTAAACCTTGACTTTGAAAAAGGTTTTTATAAAATTATCCTTTTACATCTAGTGTGGCTTTTTATTATTATTATTTATTTTTTCTATAGCTTTTAGTTCTTCTAAACATTTTTGGTATTTTGGATGTGTGTTACCAATACCTCTTCTATGGTCCAGCAGAGGAATGCAGGCTGGGCATCAACAGCAGCCACTCAGGGTCTCCTGTCACTCTCGGCACGGAAAATGTCCAAAAGCAGCAGCAGGGGAGCACTGTGGTAACAGCTTACCACCTAGTTGTTTTTTTTGTGTCTGTTGATTTTAAGCAGCCCGCGCTAGCTACGTTGTGACGTAGCGCGGCTGCTCAGTACTAGGATTACTAGGGCTGTAACTAACGATTATTTTGATAATCGATTAGTTGGCCGATTATTTTTTCGATTAATTGGATAAAAAAAACAATATGCTAATTTTTCATTATTTAATGAACAAACTGAGTGTTAAAAACAAACCGTAGAATAAAAAACTTTACACAGTTAACATGCATCATTGTTATTATTTTACTATGGGGTCTATGCACCTCTCTTTCTCCCCCATGTACTTCTTTGTCCCCCCATGTACTTCTTTCTCCCCCTTGTGCCTCTCTTTCTCCCCCATGTACTTCTTTCTCTCCCTTGTGCCTCTCTTTCTCCCCCTTGTGCCTCACTTTCTCCCCCATGTACTTCTTTATGCCTCTCTTTCTCCTCCTTGTGCCTCTTTCTCCCCCATGTACTTTTCTCTCCCTTGTGCCTCACTTTCTCCACCTTGTGCCTCTCTTTCTCCCCCATGTACTTTTCTCTCCCTTGTGCCTCACTTTCTCCCCCTAGTGCCTCTTTCTCCCCCATGTACTTCTTTCTCCCCCATGTACTTCTTTCTCCCCCATGTGCCTCTTTCTCCCCCATGTGCTTCTTTCTCCCCCATGTGCCTCTTTCTCCCCCATGTGCCTCTTTCTCCCCCATGTACTTCTTTCTCCCCCCTTGTGCTTCTTTCTCCCCCATGTACTTCTTTCTCCCCCATGTGCCTCTTTCTCCCCCTTGTACTTCTTTTTCTCCCCCATGTACTTTTCTCTCCCTTGTGCCTCACTTTCTCCCCCTTGTGCCTCACTTTCTCCCCCTTGTGCCTCTTTCTCCCCCATGTGCTTCTTTCTCCCCCATGTGCTTCTTTCTCCCCCATGTACTTCTTTCTCCCCCATGTGCCTCTTTCTCCCCCTTGTACTTCTTTCTACCCCTTGTGCCTCTTTCTCCCCCAAGTACTTCTTTCTACCCCTTGTGCCTCTCTTTCTCCCCCATGTACTTCTTTCTCCCACTTGTGCATCTCTTTCTCCCCTATGTACTTTCTCCCCCTTTGTACCTCTCTTTCTCCCGGTCCCCTGCGGCTGGCTGGCTCTGAGCTCCCTTCTGCCCGCCCGCATCATCACGCGCCCCTGCGGGCCGTGATGACATACAGACAGAGAAGAGGGCAGAGGCACCGGAAGAGAAGCGCTTGCTGCCAGACAGTAACGATCAGTCTGCTGGCAGCAAGCGCTTCTCTTTCGGTGCCTCTGCCCTCTTCTCTGTCTGTATGTCATCACGGCCCGCAGGGGCGCGTGATGATGCGGGCTGACAAGGATTTTCGGCCATTTTTTTTATTTCGGCTTTTTGCCGAAAAGGCCATTTTCGGCCGAAACATTTCGGCCACCGAAATTTCGGTGCACCCCTAGTAGTAACTTTTGAATAAAACACCTTTCAGCAGTGGGAGTTCCCTTGTTTTATTCAGGAGGTTAAATCATACTTTATATTATTACATATTAACACTTACAATCCCTTTAAGATGACCATGTGGAATACGTCCTGCTAGCAACTGTCATGTCCACCTCCATGGACGTGATCTCGAGGACTGATTGAAGATTCTGTCTCTGGAGCAATTGCACAAGGGCAAAAATCATAAGGGTCATTAGGATTTTCTAGCCATGGTAAGGTAAATGAGGGGTTGCCATTATTAAGAGGCATGCATTTCTTCATAATATGTTTCAGATGACTCTCGTATCCAATGGATCATATGAACAGTACATTTTTGTAAGACCCCCCCCCAAAAAAAACAAATCATATATTAAAGGGATTTCCGTGATGACTAAAACAAGGGTTCTTCCACTGCTGAAAGATTTCTCGTTCAAAAGTTATCATACCGCAAACATCTCTCTTCAATTATAGGGTTAGAAATGGTGCCACATGGTGTCCAAAATCCATTTTTCTAAATAATGACCTTCATGGAAGGGCTTAAAAGAATAGTAATGTTTTATAATAAAAGCAGCTCCAATTAATCTTCATAGTATTTGGTCCATGGAGAGTGTTAATTCAATACTGTCAGAGTTGTAGTACAAGTGACTGAATGATAAAGTATCCCCCTCCCACCCCTTTTACTGATGTAACACTGCTCAGCTTAGAGCAACAAGACTGTCTGGATGGATCACAGAGAGGGACAATCTTCAGTGATCATAAGGGAAAATCCTGAAAATCCTGTCAAGGGGGCAGGGTTTTCCTTATGATCACAGTAAGAAGATTGTCCCTTGCTGTGACCTGTCTGGTCATGTGACCAGATTCCACATCTGAGGAGAGTAGTGTTACACTAGGTAAAAGGGGGCGGGAGAGGGGATACTTTATCATTCAATTACTCTTGTACTACAACTCTGACACGGAATTCACAATACAATAACCAGTTCACAGCACATAACAACCAGTTCATAGCACATAACCAGTTCCCAGTACATAACCAGTTCCCAGCACATAACCAGTTCCCAGCACATAACCAGTTCCCAGCACATAACAACCAGCTGACAGCACAATAACCAGTTCCCAGCACATTAACCGGTTCCCAGCACATTAACCAGTTCCCAGCACAATAACCGGTTCCCAGCACAATAACCGGTTCCCAGCACAATAACTGGTTCACAATAACTGGTTCCCAGCACAATAATCGGTTCACCGCACAATAGCCAACTGATAGCACAAAAAGCAGTACACAACACAAAAAGCAGCATGCAACATAACTTACAAAGGCAGAGGGGATGAATAACACCCCCAATTCGTAGGATCGGATCATCAGTTGGGTCCCATTCTTCTCCAGAGATCCCCAGGCCGCTTTTGAAAGATTTGCGCTGTAAGAGACAAATTATATCATGAGAAAAAAAAGCCACAGTCCTACATATTACAGAGAACTCCCAATCAGAAGGAAGGTTTTAGGGTTCATCTGCACAGAGAAACATCGGATGGCCAAGGAATCCAGATCTTTGTATATGCTTAGAACTGAGGGGGGGCCACTAAAGTTGAAAAAGGGTTCAGGTTGGCGATATTGTTGCATATTTGCACTGATTTCATCTTGTAATCTTGTAATATGCACTAACATGTCTCTGCCATCATATCCCTGTGAATATGCCACTAATACGCCAACATTGCCATACCTCCACCAGATTTACAATGTTGCGATATCTACTTCAACAATGGCTCATTTGCAAATTGAAATTCAGCTTAATGAGCGATTGTCATATTCCTGTGACAGTGCTTATATGTTAATGTGTCCCTTTGCCACATGATCTAAGCTCCAATAGCTGGCTATGCTTCCGGAGATCACTGTCCCAATGAGATGGTGAGGTTGTGATCTTCCTGTGTCTTACTATTGAGCCACAGATTATTTCTCTGCTAGAGAGCAGAAGCAGCATCTACCCTCCCTTAACCCTCTAAGCACCACAGAGATGTGTAACACATTGTTGTGCAATGAGTTGCACACCCATGTTGCACTCAGAGTTGTAACGTAAATAATCCCCTACCAGCTTCATTGACTAGTCAAATACACACAAAATTAGCAGAGCAGATGATGTTACAGGTAACACCTGCTCTACCAGTCCTGTCTTTACCTGAACTGGCTGATCAGATGTTTCAAATTCACAGCAGACTGTCCGTCGATCAGGTGATTCATGTAAACAGATAACAACTCTGAAACACTCAACAACGCAGTAAACTCACAAGGCTCTGCCATTTGCCTCGTGGGATTGCCTTGAGAGTCATCTGTTTACATGAATCTGCTGATCGCAGGTATAGTCAGCTGATTGGCTAGTTCATGTAAAGACAGAACTGGCAGAGAAGCTGTTACATGTAACAGATGCTTTTCCAGTCCAGCGTGTCTGAGAATGATCTGAAGAGGGATAAGGGATTCTTTATGTTAGTTACAAGGAAAGGCTGGTGATGCTCTTGGTGCTGAACTCAGTGTGCATCCTCTACATTACTTCTTGATGCGCTGCACAGCACTCTGTACCTTAAAGTGTTACGTAAGCTTGCGCACATTGCTTTCTTCAGTTAGAAAAAATTGCCAGCAACAATCATGTCCGCCTCCACGGACAGGGAAGCCAGGACTTATTGAAGATGCCATCTCTTGAACAATGACACAAGGGCAAAATTCATATGGGACATTAGGGTTTTCAAAAATAAGGTAAGTGGGGGTTATTTTTACTCCCCCTTTAAGTTCCATCTGGTTTACCCCAGAATTACTCCTCTTTTCTTTTGTGCATAAGGCCCAAAGACGTACCTAAGCAGATATCGTCCATCAGTCAGTGTACACGGTTGTTGTTTTTTGCATTTGAACTCTGCTGTAGTCTATAACTAAAAGGGACATGTTACAGCACAATGTTTACATGGCCCTTTAGAGTCAGTAAAGAGCACTGCCCATGATTCTAAGGGACCATGTAATCTATTCCCAAGGTAGTAATTTGTCCCTAAACAGATATAAATTACAAGAGAAATAAAAGACAAAAAAAAGCAAAAATGTATACCTGACTGCTGTATGATGGACTCCTACCTAGGTAAGTGCTTCTGTTACACACAGTAATTATATAGATACACCTGACTGCTGTGTGATGGACTCCTACCTAGGTAAGTGCTTCTGTTACACACAGTAATTATATAGATACACCTGACTGCTGTGTGATGGACTCCTACCTAGGTAAGTGCTTCTGTTACACACAGTAATTATACAGATACACCTGACTGCTGTATGATGGACTCCTACCTAGGTAAGTGCTTCTGTTACACACAGTAATTATATAGATACACCTGACTGCTGTGTGATGGACTCCTACCTAGGTAAGTGCTTCTGTTACACACAGTAATTATACAGATACACCTGACTGCTGTATGATGGACTCCTACTTAGGTAAGTGCTTCTGTTACACACAGTAATTATATAGATACGCCTGACTGCTGTGTGATGGACTCCTACCTAGGTAAGTGCTTCTGTTACACACAGTAATTATATAGATACACCTGACTGCTGTGTGATGGACTCCTACCTAGGTAAGTGCTTCTGTTACACACAGTAATTATACAGATACACCTGACTGCTGTATGATGGACTCCTACTTAGGTAAGTGCTTCTGTTACACACAGTAATTATATAGATACACCTGACTGCTGTGTGATGGACTCCTACCTAGGTAAGTGCTTCTGTTACACACAGTAATTATATAGATACACCTGACTGCTGTATGATGGACTCCTACCTAGGTAAGTGCTTCTGTTACACACAGTAATTATACAGATACACCTGACTGCTGTATGATGGACTCCTACCTAGGTAAGTGCTTCTGTTACACACAGAAATTATATAGATACACCTGACTGCTGTATGATGGACTCCTACCTAGGTAAGTGCTTCTGTTACACACAGAAATTATATAGATACACCTGACTGCTGTATGATGGACTCCTACCTAGGTAAGTGCTTCTGTTATACACAGTAATAATATAGATACACCTGATTGCTGTATGATGGACTCCTACCTAGGTAAGTGCTTCTGTTACACACAGAAATTATATAGATACACCTGACTGCTGTATGATGGACTCCTACCTAGGTAAGTGCTTCTGTTACGCACAGTAATTATATAGATACGCCTGACTGCCGTGTGATGGACTCCTACCTAGGTAAGTGCTTCTGTTACGCACAGTAATTATATAGATACGCCTGACTGCCGTGTGATGGACTCCTACCTAGGTAAGTGCTTCTGTTACACACAGTAATTATATAGATACGCCTGACTGCTGTATGATGGACTCCTACCTAGGTAAGTCCTTCTGTTACACACAGTAATTATATAGATACACCTGACTGCCGTGTGATGGACTCTTACCTAGGTAGGGTCTTTTGTTAAACACATTAACTACTACAAAATCCAAGGTTATACTTTTCTTTTAATAGATGGTGGTAGTAGTAAAGGGGTCGGGGCAATATGTTACTCTCCAGCTGTTATCAGAGTACAAATCCTGTCGTCCTCTGCCTGCTTCCAGCTATGGTGAGTCTAGAAATGCTTCCTTCCCCTCCAGTGCATGCCTCCAGTTATTGTTGCACTATGCTTTTCACAATCCTCGGCCAGCTGGGAATGAAGGGAGTTGTTGTCTTACAACAGCTAGAGAGCCGCAGTGTTCAACCTTCTTTCAATAAGTGGATGTTGTGTGCGCTTTCAGAGCTGAAGTATGACAGACGCACACAGGAAAGGTTAAGACAATGCAGGGAAATAATCCCCGCAGCGCTGGGGAGGTCATTGCTGTCGGAGAGGAAATTGGATTCTCGACACTCTGTAGGAAAAGTCTGACTCACAACATGAACACCTAATAATAATACCTTACTATAGCCAGAAAATTCTAATGACCCATGTTAGGTTTGTCTCTGTGCTGCTGTTCACGAGATAACATCTTCAATTAATTGTGAATCTCAGGTCCATGGAGGCAGACATGACAGTTACTGGCAGGACCACAGGACATCAAACATTCCTCACCGATCATGGTAATCTTAACCCTTTGAGTGCCAGAGGAGTGTGTAACACGCTTCGAAGCAATGTGTCGTGCACCCTTCTGGAGCTCAAATGGTTACCTAATTAAGGATCAAAACAATGTGCATTGCATTGATACTCAATGTGTTAAGCAAGCCTATGATCTTTAAATGCTTAAAGGGATAGTAATGTTTCATAATAAAAGCAGCCCCAATTAATCTTCATAGTATTTGGGCCATGGAGACTGTTATATCAATTCTGTCAGAGTTGTAGTACAAGAGTAATTGAATGATAAAGTATCCCCCTCCCGCCCCTTTTACCTAGTGTAAGACACCTCCCCTCAGATGTGGAATCTGGTCTCTTGACCGGACAGATCACAGCAAGGAACAATCTTCTTACTGTGATCATAAGGAAAACCCTGTCCCCCTTGACAGGTTTTTCCTTATGATCACTGAACGATTGTCCCTCTCTGCGATCCATCCGGACAGTCTTGATGCTCTGAGGTGAACAGTGTTACATCAGTAAAAGGGGCGGGAGGGGGATACTTTATCATTCAATTACTCTTGTACTACAACTCTGACAGTACTGAAATAACACTCTCCATGGTCCAAATACTATGAAGATTAATTGGGGCTGTTTTTGTGAAACCTTACTATCCCTCTAAAGTTTCACCAAAGGAAACCACATATAAAAAGGTACGGAGACTTGGACATGTTTCTGTCATTGATATGAGATTTTCAGTCAGATTAAATACAAACACAATGCTAGCAGCCTGCAGGCTATATAAATATCACAGAGAAAATGGAGATATACAAAAGAAAACAAAGCACAAAGCTAAGTTAACCTTTCGAGTGCCAAAGGGTTGTGCAATGCACTGAAACATGTTCAATACCTCTCTTGCACTCAGAGGGTTTAAACAGACCTGTTACCTCAACTCAAGTTTTACAGAGAATTAGAACTTCCTTCCGTACTGTTTATTTTCCGTAAAATAAATCGTTTTTGAGGATTTAATCTTTGTTTTGATAGCATTTTGAGCTAATTCCTTGCACCGTAAACTAACTAGATTGAGACAATACACAGCCCTGCCTGTGCTATTAGCAGTGTAACAGTGTGTGGGCCCTTTCTGGATTATTCATAGCACTGTGTGCGAGAATATTGGATTCAGCACTGAGACTAATTACGGTCACTTGCCAGACTGTGCCACCAACATGCAAGAGCTATTTTGTATTACAAATGGCTAGTGTAACATTTAGACAGTTTTCACTTCTCTTTAAAATGTTGAACAGGTTCACTTTAAAGGGATGTCAGAAAAAAAAGTATTAACTATATGGTAGATACAATTAAAAGAGAGTACCGTTATGGTTTGAGAGATATAGGAAAATAAAGTTCTCTGGTCCCTCCCCTTTCTGCTTGACGAGCTGTAAATCTGTCAGAAGCAGATTCTGGTCGCTTGACCAGATGTGGCTCTTCAGCAGTGCCGATATAACGATATCTAAAGATAAATACTTAATTTGGAACGGTCTACAAAGTGTGCCCGATTTGCAAGGACACTTTGTAGACCGTTCCAATGAAGCATTTATTTCTAAAGAAGGTGATTTCAGCTCTGCTGAAGAGCCTGTCTGGTCAAATGACTAGAATCTGCAGCTGTCAGCTAGATGGCAGACTTGAGTAAAACAGTCAGGAAAAGGTAACTTTAGCAAATAATATCTCTCAAATCATAAAGATTTGAGAGATAAGACTTACATCGATGTTAATTTTTTTTAATGTCTACAATATTAAATCAACTTAAAATTAACAATTACCATCCCTTTAAAGGCAGAGCATCACCAAACTGGCGTCTCCCATCCCAACATGTGGGATTGCTGACACCCGCTGGGATTGTAGATGCCAATTTGGTGGTATCTGGGAGAAGGATGGAACCAATCCAGGGCTAGGAGGGAGTATCGTTTTGATGGAATATACCTTCTACAGCTTATGATATTCAGAGACTCAACATGGATATAAAGCAAGAGGTCCAGCAAAGGCATCACTCCCTGTCACAGTAGGAAATGGTCAGTACTCCCTCTAGTGAGCAGAGCACTATCTGGAGGCCATTTTCTTGTAGTCCAGCAGAGACATCACTTTCTGTCACAGAAAGCAATGGGCAGTTCTAGTGTATAGAACTCTGTGCTCCAGAGTCTTCATTCCGGGACTTTGCATTGTCCCAGAATGGGGCTGCCTGGGACAAGGGACACACATTTAAAATCTGGGTCTGTACCAGAAATTCCAGGACATATGGTCACCCTACATTGCACACTCCACCAGAACTTAAAAGGAAAGACTGCCATTTACAGTTAGAAGAGTTTGAGGTCCTGCAGTCCTATTAGCAACTGTCATGTCTGCCTCCATGGACATAATACCCAGGACTGACTGACGATGTACTCTCTTGAATCAAGGAAAAATGAATGATGGCCAATAGGATTTTCTGGTCATAATAAAGTCATTTTTTTTTATTCATCTTTTTTAGGAAGTGTCAGTTCTCCATTAATTCAGCCAATCTGGGTAGATGCCTGGTTTGCCACATGCTGGCATCTGCCCTCAGTTTTGTTTCTGTCCTTTGGGCGAAAGCAGATGTTCCATGGCACAGCAACTCGTGTAAGGAAATCCAGGGAGCAGAATGAACCAGACAAAATGAAGGCACCATAATTTGTTCCGATAAAATCAATCAGTACTTAACAGGCAAAAACTGCAAGGAGACAGGCCGGATCCCTAAATATAGCGCCAGGAGGCTGAACTGCTGTGCCTGGCTGATCATCTAAAATCAGTTCAGTAAGCAGAAGCGCAGGACCCAAAAACAGACACAAAGATAAAAAAAGTGCATTTATAGGATTAGTAACACTTAAAGGGATAGTAATACCTAAAATGTAAAAAAAAAAATATGTTGTAGGGTTTATCCCCCTGAGTAAAACAAGAGTACTCCCACTGCTGAAAGATGTTTCATTCAAAAGTTATTAATTTTCAAAGTTAAATTTTTTAGGTGCAATATCACAGTGGCCTGAAATTGTAGAGTGGCGCTGTTGCTACACGATCCTATGGACAGCTCTGGTCTCAGGACCATAAATCTCCAAAGGATGGTGTAGCAACAGCTCCACTGTACAATTTCAGGCCACTGTGATATTGCACCTAAAAAATTCAACTTTGAAAATTAATAACTTTTGAATGAAACATCTTTCAGCAGTGAGAGTACTCTTGTTTTACTCAGTGGGATAAACCCTACAACATATTTTTTTTACATTTTAGGTATTACTATCCCTTTAAGATATAAAAATATATATATTGTTGGGTGTATTGCCTGAGTAAAACATTGGAACCCCCAACGAGAGGTGTTTTGCTCAAAAGTTATTGCAGCACGAACTTACATTTTTTAGGTGCAGTTTCTAATGGACTGAAATGTTACAGCGGCGCTGTTGCTACACCATCCTATGGACAGCTCTGCTCAGTTGACCATAAATCTCCAATAGTGCCACTGTAACATTGTGACATTGAGGCCATGAATCAAAAAAGGAAGAAAAAAAAAGAAAAAACAGAGTTTCGAGTTGTAACAACTTTGGAATAAAACACTACTCAGCAGTAGGAGTACACAGGCTTTACTCAGGAGAATAAACCCTACAAAAAAAAAAAAAAATAATAATATTATATTAATATATATATATATATTATATGGACGGCATTGCCCAACTGTAATATGCTGTGGATGTAATTTTTTTTGGAATGTGTATGTAGGAAATGAGGAACATGTCTCTTAGCCGTATGATGCAGACATTAGATGCATATTTACATCTTCCGAGTAGTGGGAAGGTACATATGCACTTGTAGCCTGCGTACCAGGTCAAGGTGGACCCTGTAAAGCAGGCCTTGACATGAGTGTATGTGTGTTGTTTTGTATTATGGTGGGTAGGCATTGTAAATGTGTGCCAGTTTCAGTGTTGCAGGATTTCTTGGTAAAGAATGTTTTTGGAAATGTTGTTTTCATCATCTATTAAAATGTGTAGTGTGTTCACACACATTGAGAGACACACAGGCTCACACGATGAGAGACACACAGGCTCACACGATGAGAGACACACAGGCTCACACGATGAGAGACACACAGGCTCACACGATGAGAGACACACAGGCTCACACGATGAGAGACACACAGGCTCACACGATGAGAGACACACAGGCTCACACGATGAGAGACACACAGGCTCACACGTTGAGAGACACACAGGCTCACACCTCGAGACACACAGGCTCACACGTTGAGAGACACACAGGCTCACACGATGAGAGACACACAGGCTCACACGATGAGAGACACACAGGCTCACACGCTGAGAGACACACAGGCTCACACCTCGAGACACACACACAGGCTACCACCTTGACACACACAGGCTAATGCAGGCTCACACACACACACAGAAAGGTATATTGATGAACAGTGGTGTAATGCAGTGGCTTGCAAAATGGGTAAGCACTGCTAATAGAATAATGCACTCATTAAAGGAGTGAATATGAATCGCATGGGCAACACAGTGGCAGTATTGGTAGTCCACTATACCCAAGACTGTTGTTGAATTAATGTTTTGCATAAGCATCTGCAACCTGAATGACATGCAGCCTTATCCATTTACAATTATTGGCGCCATTGGTGTTTCAGCACCTGACATTCCATAAATATCCTGTGTATACGTTTAGCTGTCGTTTGTGCCCCCATTTAAAGTCATTGCAATACATTATTTACTTGAATAAAATAATGTTGTCGTCAAACTCTGGTCTTGAAGCTTAAAAACGTAAACAAAAATGATTCTGTTTTGGCTCTGCTGCTGTAGTGTGACCCCTCACCCCTTGTGATTATTATAAAAGAAAAAGTTGCCGTGTCCTCCCGTGAGCTCGTCTTCTGTAGTGGGGCCCCTAGTGCAGAGGTGTATCGCTAAAAGAAGGGGCCGTGCTGAGAATCCATTTAACTGCACACAATGCTCTATTCTGGCAGTGAAAGGAATAATCCTTTGGATGTTAATGATGTCTCCATAGCATTGAGTTGAACATTTCTATCACCCAAGGCATGGGCGTCCGGAGGTGTCCCCCCCTACAATTACTCCCCTCCATACAAACAAACGGGCTGTATGGGCATGTCTGGGGATCATATTATGGCTTTGCCCCCCCCCCCCCCCCGGGAAACATTTCTACGGACGCCACTGACCCAAGGTGTTAAATAAAAGCAGAAATTCTTCATACAAAAAACATCCGATGTTGGGGGCAGAGAACTGGTGCCCCTATCCCTAAGTGCCCATTTCTAAAGTGCCTACAACAGTTTAAAGGAGCAGTAAACTATTTTTATGAAAACATCTGTTATAGAGCTTTTTCTGCTGAGTAAAGCAAGGCCACTACCAGTACTGTCAGTTATTTTATTAAAAAGTTATAACAATTCAAACGACAGGAAGTAAATTTACTGTGAGTTTATTTCCTGATAGTTCTAACCAACAGAAAGTGAATTTACTGTGTGTTTACTTCCTGATAGTTGTAACAGACAGGAAGTGTATTTACTGTGTTTTCTTCCTGATAGTTGTAATAGACAGGAAGTGAACTGACAGTTCTATCACATTCCATGGAGAACTGTATGTCACTGACTTTTCTCTCCATTAGAATGCAACAGAATAACTAATTTGAATTTGACCACTAGAGGGCAATGATAACGTTAAAAATACGGGCTTAAAGGGATAGTATGTTTAATTTTAAGTTTCTTTAATATTGTAGGCATTAAAGAAAGAATTACATCAATGTAAGTCCTGTCTCTCAAACCTTTAAGGTTTGAGAGATATAACTGGCTACTGTTCCCCCTGCCAGGCTGTTTCAAAGAAGTCAGTACTCTAGCTGACAGCAGCAGATTCTGGTCATTTGACCACACGGTGGCTCTTCAGCAGAGCCGAAATCACGCTATTTAGAAATAAATACTTCATTGGAACTCTTTACAAAGTATGCTTGCAAACCAGGGGACCGTTCTAATTAAGTATTTATTTCTAAACAGTGAGATTTCGGCTCTGCTGAAGAGCCGCCGTCTGGTCAAATGACTGGAATCTGCTGCTGTCAGCTACAGCGCTGATTTGTCTGAAACAGCCTGGAGGGTGGAACTGTAGCCACTTATATCTCTCAAACCATAAAGGTTTGAGAGACGGGACTTCCATCGATGTAATTCTTTTTTTAATGCTTACAATTTTAAAGAAACTTAAAATTAAACATTACTATCCCTTTAAACTGTAATAACTCTAGAAGTATGAATCGCTCAGCAGTGGGAGAAGCCTTATTTTACTCAGCAGGAAAAGCCATACAATATATATTTCCATAATAAAAGTTTACTGCTCTTTTAACAGTGGACTTATTGGGTAACACATATCACTTGCTATCCACAGGTATGAACAGGACTCTCCTTTCTATGAGCATCTTGTGTGCCTGGTGCCCATCTCTAAAGTGCCTGCAAGTGTTTAAAGGGATAGTAATACTTCAAAATTACTATCCCTTATATTGAAGCCCTTGTAAAACGGAATAAAATGCCACCAGCGGCATCTCTCAGAGCTTTATGGTTGGCGAGATAGCCGCTTTTAAACTTCGCTCCCCCCTGCCTCTCCGCTGACGTCATTGTTCTTGCTGCAGCAGGGAAATCCGGTCCCGGGACTGGTGGAGGCTCTTCAGCAGAGCTGATATCTCGTTATGGAAGACAAGATCCTTCACTAAAACGGTCTTCTACGTGTGCTTGGTTACCAAGCACACGTAGAAGACCGTTTTAGTGAAGGATCGTTTCTTCTATAACAAGATCTGGCTCTGCTAAAGAGCCTCTGCTTGATTCAAAGAAGGGATTTCCCTGCTGCAGCAAAAACGCTGACGTCAGCGGAGAGGCGGGGGGGCGAAGTTTAAAAGCGGCTATCTCGCAAACCATAAAGCTCTGAGAGATGCCGCTGGTGGCATTTTATTCCATTTTACAAGGGCTTCAATATAAGGGATAGTAATTTTGAAGTATTACTATCCCTTTAACAACGGAGTTCAACAAAGAAGGCATCAGAACTCCTCTTAGCTGCCAAAGCACCTGTGGAAAGAGCATCAGCAAAGACATTTTTCTCTGCTCTCAGAAATTGACTTACAGTGTTTACATCTGAAATCTGACTGACCATGTTTATATCTGTTATCTATTCTGTGTTTATATGCTCAGTGCTCCCTAAGATTCTTCTCAAACTCCATGCACATCTCCCCCCGCTCTCCTCTCCGTCACACTGAGCTGCTCTTACACTCTTCTCCGGATTTTAACCCCTTCTTCCTCTGCTAGCCCTGCTCCAAAACATCAGTATAAACCCCACTCCCATATTTCTGCCCTTTGTTTTATCCTGCCGCAGGGGATATTGTGCCCAATCCCAGCCCAAAATCCACACTCACCTGCTATCAACCCCGGCTTACCATGTCCTCCCACCATTTCTTTAAGGGTTCCAACCCTTCAAATCTCAAACATCCCCCTTTTTTTTGCCAGCCTTTCTCCCTTACTCCTTTTCTCTTTTGAACACCCACTTCACAGTTAATAAGACAGCCCCCATTCACGATTGTTCCTGTGAGCAATCACTGCAGTTGTTTGCTCTCACAGAAACTTGGCTGACTAAACATGACACAGCAGTGGAGGCTGCACTCTCATATAGAGGCTTCTGCTTCTCACACACACCTCGCTCTACTGTTCAGGGTGGGGTGGGGGGTTAGGTATCCTTCACTTCTCCCACTGCCGCTTCCAGCCTCTCTCAATCCCACCATCTTTTCACTTTTCTTCTTTAGAAGTACATGCAATCCAGCTCTATTTTCCTTTGTCTATGCACGTGTCTGTAATATACAGGCCACCTGTTAACTCCTCTTCTCCTTCAAGCTTACTCTCAGAATTCATATCCTGGCTCTTTTTTTTTTCTTTTGACAAACCTGTCCTTATTCTGGATTTATGATGCCTGTGTCCCCTGAGCTTCAAGTCTTCTAGAGCTACCCTCCTCACTTGAACTCCGAAAGTGGACTGACTGTGCCTAGAGCTACCCTCCTCACTTGATCTCCGGCAGTGGTCTAACTGTACCACTCACAAAGCTGGTCACTGCCTGGATCTTGTCTTTACCAAGAGCCTGGGTATTTCCTATTTCACATTTTCCCCATTCCCTCTATCAGACCACCATCTTATATCCTTCTCCCTCTTTCCCACTCTGACCCTTCCCACATCCCTTCCACTAACAGATTTATATGTCTGATCGCCTTGGAACGAGCACCTCACTTAACTCCAACCTTTCCTCTATCTTGTCTATCTATGACACAGACAATCTTAATTTCAACAACTCATCCCTATCCTTTGCAATTGATTCTGTTGCCCCTCTGAAACTACAATGGGTTCATCAAGTCAATCCATGACCCTGGCTTAACTTTCCTTCACTTTAAAGGGATAGTAATACTTCGTTTTAACTTAATTTTATTTTGTAGGCATTAAAAAAACATGAAGAATGATATAAGTCTTATCTCTCAAACCTTTATGGTTTATAAGATATTCACAAGCAAAGTTCCCCTCCCCGCCCCTTTTTCCTAGTGTAAGCCATCTCTTCTCAGATGTGAATCTGGTTGTATGACAGTACAGATAACAGAAGGGGACAATTTTCTTTGTATGAAAACAATGAAAGCCCTTCCCCCCTTGACAAGTTTTTCAGCTTTTTCCATTATCTTAATTGAAGATTGTCCCTCTCTGCAGTCTACCTGGGCATCTCCCTTCTGATCTGGTTGAACAGGGAAGGGATACTTTGTTTGTGAATATCTCTTAAACCATAAAGGTTTCAGAGATAAGACTTATATCATTCTTCATGTTTTTTAATGCCTACAAAATAAAATAAAGTTAAAACGAAGTATTACTATCCCTTTAAATTTCTGCTGCCTTGCCTACATTCTGCCTTATCAAAGGCTAAACAGGAATATTACTATTACACAATAATAATAATAATAACTAGTATTTATATAGCGCCTTTCTCCCAGTGGGACTCAAAGCGCTGTCAGCGCACGCTCTCGGGATTAACCAAATCGGCAGCTGAAATAATAGGTGTTATTATTACCCAATCCATGGTACTCATTTATCGACCTCGGAAGGATGAAGGGCTGAGTTGGCCCTGCCGGGATTCTAACCTGCAACCCTGAGGCTGAATAGGCTCCATAGTCAGGGAATTTACCACTGAGCTATCTCATCCTTGTTCCATCTTTCCACAGCGTCCTCTCACTCCATACACTCACCACAATCTTTTGTTGAGCACTTCAAAGATAAAGAGGAATCTATTAAAAAACAGATTCCTACTACTCCATCAGTCTCTGAACTCTCTCACCTCAAGCCCCCTTCATCATATTTTGACCATTTTACTCCTGTAAGAGAGGCAGAAGCTTCTCAACTTCTCCTATTAACCCACCTCACCACTTGCTCCTTGGACACTATGTCCTCCCACTTACACCAATCCTTACACTTATATTATCATACATTTTCAACACCTCTCTCCACAGGCACCTTCCCTTCTTCATTCAAAGAGGTACATATTAAACCCCTACTGAAGAAGGCGAACCTCGACCCCTCCTGTCTCTCTAACTACTGACCTGTCTCCCTTCTACCTCTTTCTTCAAAACTCTTCCACCAAATAACCAAATTCCTGGACTCTAACAATCTTTTGGACCCTCTGCAGTCTGGATTCCAATGTGATCACTCAACTGAGACAGACCGCTGTAGAGTGGCTAATGATCTCCAGACTGCAAAATTCAAAGGTCGGTTCTCTATACTTATACTACTCAACTTATCCTCTGCCTTTGACACAGTCAACCATTCTCTTATTGGTCAGATTCTACACAATCTTGGTTTCCGCCATCAAACTGCTTCATGGATCTCCTCCTATATCTCACAACATTCCTTTTGTGTGACTTCCGGCAAAAACATCTCCTCTACAGTCCTTCTGTCTGTGGAGGTACCACAAGGCTCTGTTCTGGGTCCACTACTTTTTCCCTGTACAGCCTTTAATTTTTTTTGGCCTCAAGTATCATCTATATGTCGATGATCCCCAGATTAACATGTCTACTCCTGATCTTTCACCTCAAA
The DNA here is from genome assembly GCA_037306005.1 of Rhinophrynus dorsalis. Taxonomy (NCBI): domain Eukaryota; kingdom Metazoa; phylum Chordata; class Amphibia; order Anura; family Rhinophrynidae; genus Rhinophrynus; species Rhinophrynus dorsalis. The sequence continues at coordinate 114,261,535 of CM074728.1, read as the reverse complement.
TCCAATTACAAATTTCAGACCGCATCTTGGCCATATTCTCCTGGATAAACATGTCCAAAACCGAACTTCTCATTTTTTCCTCCAAGATCTTGCCCAACACCGAGCTTCACCATTACAGTTGATGGAATTTACATTGATACAGTCAGCTCAGCACCCTTTGCTTTGGGGCCATATTTGATTCTTCCCTTTCCTTCTCGCCTCACATGAACTCAGTGTCTAGAACCTGTTGCTTCTTTCTGCACAACACAGCTAAAATCCACCTGTTCCTCTCCCAAAAAAACTACTAAAACTCTTGTACCTGACCTCATTCTGTCCCGATTAGACTATTGCAATGTCCTACTAACAGGCCTCCGGTTCCCATCTTTCCTCTATGCAATCGATCTTAAACTCAGCTGCACGAATCACTACACTCTCCCCAAAACCTGAACCTGCTCACATCATTCTTAGACACCTGACTCCCTATTCAGCAACATATCACTTACAAAGTCCTTCTTCTCACCGTTAATGCTCTCCACATTGAAGTCCCACCTTACATCTCTTTCCTCATCTCCGTTCATGTTACCGGCCACGTCCTTCTCTCACTGCACAATGCTGTCTTTTTACACCATCCACACCCTGTGCCCTCTCCCATCTCAAACCTTTTCCACTTTCTGCTCCCTACCTATGGAACTCCATACCTCTCTCCCTACGCCTAAAAGCATCCCCCTCTGTCTTTAAGTCTACCCTGAAATCCTATCTTCTGGAGCACTAGGACCATGCACCTACCTTTGGGTAAACTCGGCACTTGACACCCTCATACTCTGTTGTCTGTCTCCTATTACCCATTTAGACTGTAAGCTTCTTGGGGCAGGGACCTCTCTCCTTTTGTTTCTATGAATGTGACACTTATTTTATCCTCATTTATTTATTATAACATGCTGCTGTTGTAAGGCGCTGCGTACACTGTGTGGCGCCATATAAATAAAGGCATACATACATTACTTTGTAAAACAAGAACACAGTTCTATGGATACACATAGAGGTTGATTTAACCCCTTTGAGTGCCAGAGTGGTATCCAATGCATTGTAACACAGTGCCTTGGATACCTCTCTGGCACCCAAAGGGTTAAGGATCATTGAGGTGTGCAACACATTGCTTCACCACTCTGGTTCTTAAGAGTTAAGCAAGTCATTGCACTCCGCATGCTTCAGTTTGAAAAAAAATTGCCTGTAACTGTCATGTCCGCCTCCATGGAACTGACATCAAGGACAGATTGACGAGGTTATCTCTTGCACAAAGGCACAATGGCAAAAGTCACAAGGGCCATTAGGATTTTCTGTCCCTAGCAAGATAAATGGGGGGGGGGGGGGGGGTGTTATTATAAAGTGTCGCTGCTTCCCCTTTAAATTTGACTGGTTCCTGGTTGTAGAGACAATTCAATATCTTTATTCTTTATTTCCAGCTTTCAAAGGAATTCTAGTGAAAAAAAAAAAAATGCCGCTATTGTGAAAAGCCTTAAAAGAAGCTTCTGTAGAAGATCAAAGCCCACAGCGGAAAACAATACTTACACAACAGAGCCGGGGGACATCAAATAAGGGAGTGAATGACCCCCAGAGCATGCCTTGTTCTCTTTAACCCCTTGAATGCTATGGACAAGACATACAGGACCGATTGAAGATGTTATTTCTTGACTACGGCAAAGTTCATAAGGGCCATTAGTTAAAATATTTTTTTTTAAAAAGCGTAAGGAGATTATTAGGTGGTGGTACATCTCCTGTAAAGATGATCTGTTATTTACACAGCTTTAATTTTCATTAACCCTCTGAATGCCAGCGAGGTATCCAAGGCTGAAATCTCCATGTGACCTTGTCACCTGCTCTTGCCAATGAGAGTGCGCCAGGTCACACGGAGGACAGCAGAGTCAGACAAGGAGGAGGCAACAAGGCACAAGAGGGCAGGAGAAGAAGAAAAGATTGACAGACGTGAGGCACAGAGCTGTTCCGCAGCGAGGCCTGATGTGACGCCATTTGGTAACACTTTAGAAACTTACTTCTCCATAAAGATTTGTGATTTAACAATTTGAGTGCCAGAGGGGTACGCAAAAAAGTTGTACCAAATAACCCCCCATCTGGCAACTAGCTGCCCAGTAGCGCTAGTCACCAGAATTCTTACCCGTTCATAAGAATGAGACACTGCTCCCGGACTGACAGGCAGGATGAGCGCGGACATCTTTCCATGGTGACGCCTGCGCTGTCAGTCCCAGCCTGCTCTAGGAGGCGTTCGGCTCCAAAAGGGACTGACAGCGCAGGTGTGCAGACGTCACTATGGAAAGATGTCCATGCTCACCCTGCCTGTCAGTCTGGGAGTAGTGTCTCATTCTCATGAACGGGTAACAATTCTGGAGACTAGCGCTACTGAGAAGCAGGTCGCCAGACGGGGGTTTAATCGGTACAACTTTTTACAAGGGTGATAGTACCGCTAAAACAAACAAAAAAAGAAACCTGTATTGGGGACAAATAAAATAAATATTACTTTACAGGAGGTGAGAGTTCCCCTCTAAAGCGGAACTAACACCGCTAAGAAACTTTGTTTGCAATAATCCCCTATCTGGTGACTAGCTGCTTAGTAGCGCTAGTCACCAGAATTATTACCTCTTTATGGAGAAATATTCACTCATCCTCGGCTGACAGGCAGGACGGAGCGCGGACATCTTGACATTGTGACGTCTGTGCGCCTGCGCTGTCAGTCCCTTCCGGAGCCGAATGGCTCCTAGCAACGCCTCCTACAGCTGTCTGGGACTGACAGCGCAGGCGCGTGGATGTCACTAGGACAAGATGTCCGCGCTCCGTCCTGCTGTCAGCCGAGGATGAATGCATATTTCTCCATAACCAGGTAATAATTCTGGTGACTAGCGCTACTAAGCATCTAGTCGCCAGATAGTGAATTATTACAAACACAGTTTCTTAGCGGTGTTAGTTCCGCTTTAAAGGGTTAGTAATGTCTAATTAGAATACCATGTTATATTGAAGATATTTAAAAAATAAATTAACTGGAGCAAGTCCCGTCTCTCTCAGACCTTTATAGTCAGAGATATAAGGTTTTAAAGTTCCCCCCTCCCTTCCCTTGCACTGAAGTCAGCCTCTAGCCGACATCATGAGATCCTGGTCCTGGGACCAGCCGGTGGCTCTTCAGCAGAGCTGAAACAGTGATATCTAAAAACTAATTACTCAGTTTGAACAGTCTACAAGGTGTGCTTGCAAACCAGGCACACTTCGTAGACCGTTCCAGTGAAGTATTTGTTTTTAGACAGCACTATATCAGATCTGCTGAAGAGCCGCCTACAGTCGCATGACTCATATCTCCTTCTGTCAGCTTTACAGCGGACGTCTGTGAAAGGGGACAACTTTAAAACTAGCATTCAAGGGGTTAATCTCATTTATATCATTGGGAATTGGGGCGGGGGTAGTTGAACCCTATTGTGTAGTTGGTTTATCCCAGAATTGAATCTCTTTCTTCTTCCGAGTTTGGGAAATATAGAGAGGTCTTTAGCATTCAAAGGACTGAAATCTCAATCTGAACCAATACGAATTTAGGGAGTTCATATTTGTCCCCCCCCATGATGTCATTGGTTTGCCCTAGAATTGCTCTACCTCTGTCCTTGTGCATATGGCCTCGTCTCCAGCTGCTGGAGGCCAGGAAGCATCTTGCAGACAGCGAGACTCAGGCAGTTTACACCCACCTGAAGCCAACGCTGGCTCCTCCATCCGCCCAGGCTCCATTTGCCTGGATATAATCGGATGGCCGGTTGCTAAGGAACAATCACAGAATTTCACGTGGTTGGCAGTAGATGACATGGTGCTTTGTTTTTCCCCGAAAGGAAAGGGGCTGTGATCTGCTAATAAGACTATTTCCCATTACAACAGACATACAATCAAAGTACAGAAACCTGAATCCTAAAGCTGCACTATACAAAGCCAACAAGACTGTCCTCAGGGTCTTATTTAATTCCCAGGTGCCCCTAGGAAAGACCTGCTAGGTTCCCTTAGCTCCTCCCAGGCCACACCTCCATTCCTTACCAGACCCCACCCCCAGTCTAATCCTGGCACAGAAAATATCCTTGGCCTATAACAAGCAAGGACAAAAAAAATCCTCCCCTTGGATGCTAAAGAGATCTCCAAAGCATTGCTTTGGGTTATAAAACTGGTGCAGGGACTCTGAGATTGCTTTTGGCCACACCCACAATTCAGAATGTGGGTGTGGCTCAGCACAGCTAAGGCACCACCCCTCAAATTTTGGAGCTCTATGAAGTTGCCTGCTCTTCCTATTGGAAATCTGGCCTGCATGTTCTACAGCCGAGTTCCTGTCTAGTCTTCTGCCAATAGTCCCCTTCTATTTCCCAAAGCGCAACGGAAGACGGAGTACAAAGAAGTGATGACACAATACAGGAGCAAACCAGCTGCATCATCATAAGTGATAAAGAAACATTGTTAAAATTTCCAGTGAATAGAATTATTAAAATGTAATTAACCCCTGATCAACCACTTGATCTGGCAGGGAGCGGCCGTTAAGGACCACGGCACATTTTTTTCTCCCCCTCATTGTATTCCGGGATCACGGCAACCCCGAAATACAGTGACGTGCCAGGGCTGTCACCTATCCTTAAAGTCAGGGCACGTGTGATGGTCCTGGAATGTCACGCATCCTTAAGGGGTTAAAGGGACAGTAATGTGCCCAAAAATGTTTTACAGTTATGTAGAGTTTAAAATATTAATCAAATCGATCCAAACCCTATCTCTCAGACCGCTATGGTTTGAGAGATAAAGGGATTCAAAGCTCCCCCCTCCCTCCCCTTCTCCTGATGTCAGCATCTAGCTGACAGCAGGAGATGCCGGTTAGGGGACCAGCAGGTGGCTCTGCAGCAGAGCCGAAATCCCATTATTTAAAAAGAATTACTTCATTGGAAAGGCCTACAAAATGTGCTTGCAAACCAGGCACACTTTGTAGATCTTTCCACTGAATGAATTCTTTATAGATAATGCGATCTCGGCTCTGCTGCAGAGCCTCGAGTCGTATGACTCGATTCTCCTGCTGTCAGCTTTACAGCTGACATCACGAGAAGGGGAGGGAGGGGGGAACTTTGAATCCCCATATCTTTCAAACCATAGTGGTTTGAGAGATAGGGTTTGGAGCAATTTGATTAATATTTTAAATTCTACATAACTGTAAAAAATTTTGGTGACATCACTGTCCCTTTAACCCCTTAAGGATATGTGACATGCCAGGACCGTCACACGTGCCCTGACTTTAAGGACAGGTGAGGGCCCTGGCATGTCACTGTATTTTGGGGTTGCCGTGATCCCAGAATGCAATGCATAACTGTAAAAATGTTTATTTTGGACATTACTACCCCTTTAAAGGAAAAAATTCCTGTTGAAGTTCATGTAGAAAATTGTAGACAGTTATTAAATACAATGCAATGCAGGCAAGGAAAAAATAAGTGGGTAGCGTTGCGCCAGGGTCCAAGGAGGCCCCATCTGCCCACGGTTCCAATAGTATCTAGTTATGAATCTGTGAAACTAATGTCAAGGAACAGTTACGTTACTAAATCCAGGCCTTTATCTGTTATCAGATCAGACAAAGAATGGGAGCAATTCTGGGCCAAACCTATTAAAACAAATTGAATGTAAATTACCCTGATTTAAAGGAGCAGTAAACTTTTTTTTTATGAAAACATGTATATTATAGAGCTTTTCCTGCTGAGTAAAACAAGGTCACGCTCACTGCTGTAAGTTGTTTTATTCAAACTTTATAGCAGTTCAAATAATCAGGAAGTGGATTTACTGTGTGTTTACTTCCTGATAGTTCTAACTGACAGGAAGTGGTTCAGCAGTTTCTATCACATTCTATAGATGCATGTATGTCACTGACTTTCCTCTCCATTAAAATGTAACAGAATAATTAATTGGAATTTGGCCACTAGAGAGCACTGCTAATGTTTAATGAATAAAAAAAAAAAAAATCAAAACACGGGTTTAACCCTTCGAGTGCCAGAGGGGTACGCAATGCATTGTATACCCCTCTGGCACTCACAAGGTTAAACCGTAAGCACTCTGAAAATATTCATCTAGAAGCAGTGTGAATACCCTTATGTTACTCAACAGGAAAAGTCCTACAATATATCTTTTTTCATAAAAAAGTTCACCGCTCCTTTAAATAGTATTTTTTTTTTAACTCTTTGGATGATAGCGAGGTCTCCAATGCATTGTAAAGCAATTGGTTGGAGGCCTCTCTAGCATTCAAAGGGTTAAAAATGCCAATTTACATCAATGGAAATTTTTATTTCTCCCTTGCGGAGCAACTGGTATGCCCCAATATTACTCCACTTTTCTTTCGGACACAGGTCAGCTGGAACGTTCCGATGTTCTAGTAAAACTTAATCCCAGTCTCTCTTAACACATTCATCTTTATACAACACAATGATGGATCTAACTGCCTACCCCAAGCCAATCAGTAGGGTCTGCTGGGACCAGCTATGAAATTGTTAAATGTAAATGAACACAAAGATGTTATCTTGGCTATTATAAATGCAAAATGGTATGCAATATACCTTTAGATGTGTACGTTCTATAATCGTGTTCTGATTTGTAAGTAATGAGCTTTTGTTTAGAAGATAAGTGCCTCTTTCCTAGCTGTGAAATCCACTTACATTAATGAGTTTATCTGCCAGTACAGTACCACTGAATATACAGCTCAGGCTTCCTTTTAACAAGCTCAAAGACTCTCAGGAAGAGTTTTAAAAGGACAGGAGGGAGTTAATAATTTACTAAGGCAGAGATTCAGTCAGTTCACTATGAAGATGTCACCCTCTATTGGGCTACCAACAGAAATGCCGACATCATGATCTTTAAAAATAATTTCTTCATTGGAATGGTCTACAAACCGTGCTTGCAAGCCAGGCACACTTTTTACACAGTTCCAATTAAGTAGTTCTTTTTAAAGATCGTGAACTTGGCACTGCTAAAGAGCTGCCGGTTGATCTGTGGACCGGATTCCAAATCTGTCCACTAGATGGCAGACTTGGCTGAAACAGCCAGGAAAAGAGAACTTTACTATATTTTACTTGCGATTATCTCCCAAACCATAAAGGTTTGGGAGATAACACTTATATAATTTTTAATGTTTAAGGGCTGCAATATACAATAAAATTATTTTCAAGTATTACTATCCCTTTAAGCATTGCTCATTTAGCAGGGCTATATGTATACTGTCTCCTAGCAAGGAGTGTGTAACCCTCCGGATACCAGGGAGATACTCTTCTAATATTAATGCAAAGAAGAAACAAGAAGTTTTATGAGGTCCCCAGCATTCAAAAAGAAACTGTATTAAAGGGTCCCCCTCCTACGGGTTTATTATAACATCTATTCCGGGGCTATTTTTAATTTTTAGTTTCAATTTAGATAAGGATTTCAGGTGTTTAGAGTAGGTACTTGCCATATACTTGAGATACCTTGACGGGGCTGGCAAGCCTTTTTTGGCCAAAAATGTGGACACTAAAACCTCATATTTAGCAACAGTGTTATTATACATGCCTAACACAGGGCACATTATTCACAATTAGGCTGGAGGAGCGCAGGTTTGTTGTTTGTCTTTTGTTTACACTTTGGGATTCTGCCAGATGTTTTGGGAACTGGAGAACCCTCTCATTCCTTGCTGCACACTTCAGTGACCTCATTTCTTTCATCACTTGATAAATTTGATTTATATATATTACTATACACTAAGGTGAGTTAGCGCTGTGAGCTATTTTTCATTTTTTTCATTTGAGTGAGAACCTAGCTGTGGCTTTAAAGAAAGTTTTCTGCTGTTGAATACTAAATGAACTTCAAAGAATACTGTGTGCCCATACCTAGGCTCACGCAATGTTAAAGGGGAACTTTCACCTACAGTAAAGTCCTTCTTATATAAATCTACCATGCCAATACATTTTAAATTTTTTTTTTGTTAATGCTGTTTTGACAAAGATGTAGACGTTTTAATGTAAGCATGTGACGTCAGTTCAGGACAGACTGCAGTACAGTTTTGTACCACAGCCTGTCACAATCTTTGTCTCTTCCCCTCCCCAGTCGTACCTCGTTACCACCTCCTCTTCTGATGGAGGAATCCGGCATGTGAGATGGAACGCTCTCAGTCACATGCTGAATTCCTCCGTCATCAAAGGATGTGATAACATTAAACAGCTGGGGAGGGGAAGAGGCAAAGATTGACAGGCTGCGGTACAGAGCTAGGACTTTACTGGAGATGAGAGTTTCCCTTTAAATCATAGAGAATTAGATGAGTGCAAAACCATTTGAGTAGCAGCATCCATTGGTGTTTAAAGGGATAGTAATGTTTCATAATAAAACAGCTCTAATTAATCATCATAGTATTTGGACTTTGGAGAGTGTTATTTCAATTCTGTCAGAGTTGTAGTACAAGAGTAATTCAATGACAAAGTATCCCCCTCCCTCCCCTTTTACTGATGTAACACTGCTCAGCCAGATCAGAAGGGAGGTGCCTAGGTAGACTGCAGAGAGGGACAATCTTCAATTAAGATAAGGGAAAAACCTGAAAAACTTGTCAAGGGGGCAGGGCTTTCATTGTTCTCATAGGAAGAAGATTGTCCCCTTCTGTTATCTATCTGGTCTATGGACTGGATTCCACATCTGAGAAGAGATGGATTACACTAGGTAAAAGGGGCGGGAGGGGAAACTTTGCTTGTGAATATCTCTCAAAGCATAAAGGTTTGAGAGATAAGACTTATATTGTTCTTCATGTTTTTTAATGACTACAAAATAAAATAAAGATAAAACAAAGTATTACTATCCCTTTAAACAGCTGGGGAGGGGAAGAGGCAAAGATTGAAAGGCTGCGGTACAGAGGTAGGACTTTACTGGAGATGAGAGTTTCCCTTTAAATCAGAGAGAATTAGATGAGTGCAAAACTATTTGAGTAGCAGCATCCACTGGTGTTTAAGGTCCTATCTAGTGTGCTTATACTCACAGAAATGAATGTATTTTCATAGCAAAGACCATATCTTTGATCACTATGAAGGGTACTTTAGTCATGCACACATTGTCCACGTAGATTTCATATACTACTTCTCAGTTTCCGACAAGCTTGAAAAATATAAAAGACATGAGAGGCAAGGAAGACCTCTAAGGGTATACTAAGGGTGTACTAAGGGTATATTAAGGGTATACCGCTTACAATCACAGACAATCCGCAGACTGACAATACCCCACTCACCAGAATTCAGTAATACAAGTGCCTTAATCAAATAATTCTGGAAAATCTATGGTCTTGTTTTCGAAAAGGTATCAAAGGAACTACTTTTCATAAAGGGTTTATTATAGATACGGAAATCCAATAAAATAAAGCAGTAATATGCAAATACTACCTACGCGCCCTGTGAACCTTTCACCAAGTCCCTTGACCTGTTGTTCTGCCTTACACGGGTTTCTTTGGGCCTACAGCACATTGCTTTTCTTTCTGTTTTCAAATGACACAATGCTAAGCATTTAAACATGACAAAATACCAACAATTAAAGATTAGTTCTCAAAAACTATTTCTATTCCAAAGCAACGGCTAGCGCAACCAAAAGATTGAAGTATTAACTATTTAAAGCAGATCACTCCAATTAAAGTGCCACCCAAATAATTATTCATATTGCGTTATGCATACCAATAGTTGTATGATCGTGAATAAATCCAGCATTATTGAGAAATCCATCTTGTTCTGAAACTGACAGGCAGGCATCCGCGCAGACATCTTGCCTCTTCGGCACCTGTGCATCTGCAGTGTGTGAAAAAGAAAAAGGGCGCAATCCCAACTAAGAGCGAATCTGTATAGTATAGGCAGGTATACAAATTATGATTGCCCCCCTACAATATGGCCGCTTACCAGATTCCAAAGGATTTTCAGCCTATAATTAGAGGATTACCAGGCTCTTATCAGGATCTCTCCTCAACACGTCTTCCACAATATTGAACTGAAGATCCACATATATTGCAAATGGGTAAAATTGTATTTATTTTCGGTAAATTAGAACATCAAAACAATCCACTGGTCATATACCGGGATAAAAAGTAAGAAACAATGAAGCCACTCACGCCCCGGTATATGACCAGGATATATGTACCGGGATAAAAAGTAAGAAACAATGAAGCCACCCACGCCCCGGTATATGACCAGTGGATTGTTTTGATGTTCTAATTTACCGAAAATAAATACAATTTTACCCATTTGCAATATATGTGGATCTTCAATTCAATATTGTGGAAGACGTGTTGAGGAGAGATCCTGATAAGAGCCTGGTAATCCTCTAATTATAGGCTGAAAATCCTTTGGAATCTGGTAAGCGGCCATATTGTAGGGGGGCATTCATAATTTGTATACCTGTCTATACTATACAGATTCGCTCTTAGATGGGATTGCACCCCTCTTCTTTTTCTTTTTTGCTTTAGAGAACGTAATGACTCTGTTCACCACCGGGGTCTAAGGGAGCTGCACCCAAAGAGACGCGGATTTCTTGCAATTGGAACTGTAATCATCTCCACTAAACAAATAACGAAGAAAGTGTGTGTATACACATACATTTTCCTTAACCCCTTAAGGACCGGCGGTCATGGGACATTTCCGTCCCATAATGACCGCATAGGGGCACTTGGACGCGCCGGTACACGTGACCTGTTGCGTGTATCGGCGCGTCATTATGGGGCCTGATAGAGATCACTCCGATCTTGGAGCGGTCGATTTCAGGCCCTATTTTTACTTACAGCGCTCCCGGTAGAGCGCTGTAAGTAAAAAGTACGTGACGTACTATGACCGTCATCGGTCCTTGAGTAGTTCAAGGACCGTGACGGTCCTGGTACGTCAAGGGTCCTTAAGGGGTTAAGACTCTTTACAGTTGGACAGACACCTCTTGAAAGGTTGTATGTTTATTTCTGTGGGGATTAGAGTGGATCCCTATATCCATTTGGCGCCATAACCTTCATTGTGTTAGTCTGCAGTGTGTGTCCCGGTGTCCTCCAGGATTGGTGAGGAAGAGTAGCATTGTACCTTAAGGTACAGGAAGTGACTAACGGTGCAGGCGCACAGATGCCTCTCCAGCAAGAAGCCTGCCTGTGAGTCTCCAATCAAGATGGATTTTTCAATAATCCTGGACTTATTCAGGATAATACAACTATCGGTATGCATATTGCTATATGAATAATTATTAGGTGGGGCACTTTAATTGGAGTGATAGTTCGGCTTCAAAATTAAATAAACGTATTTTAGAAAGACTGGTCCACTTTAACCCTTGGGTGCTAGAGAGATTTCCAACGCATTGCGAAATCTCTCTATCACCAAAGGGGTTAATCTACTTTTTTTAGTTGCGATTTTTAACCATAATGTGTGACCCTTTGGTAACTTGAGGGCTACTTATGAACCACATGGGGGGAATCTCTGGCAGGGTATATATAGGGATCTCCCCTCACCCACTAGTTTTTAATCTCTCTCTCTCTCTCTGAATTGTGCAGCGTGTCCCCCCTCGGGCTGAGAATCGCAGTGTAATCCACAAGGACATAATCTAGGCAGCCAGTTCTCTGTAGCAGGGGGTTAGGGAAACCTTTGTGCGCAGCCTAGCAACCAAGGATCTTATCTATCAAATACACAGTTTTCTAACCCTTAAACTGCTGGGTTTCTAAAATAATTTGCTATGTAATGACTCCCAGAGGGAAAAAAATTCCCTTGGTATAACCCTATGTCACTTGGGGCCCTTCAGCTGCAATGGCTACAAACTACAATACACATCAGCCTCGACAGTGAATGTTTGGTACTGGGAATGGTGGGAATTGTAGTCCTCTACAGCTAGAAGGCCACGGGGTGGTCTGGATGCAAAAGGTCATTTGCAGGATAATTCATGTAGCAATCTGTCATATCCACTTTCACTTTAATGGAGAAATATAAGAGGCTGATCACATTATAACGTAAGTACTAGGTAGGAGTCCATCACACAGCAGTCAGGTGTATCTATCTAATTACTGTGTGTAACAGAAGCACTTACCTAGGTAGGAGTCTATCACACAGCAGTCAGGTGTATCTATATAATTACTGTGTGTAACAGAAGCACTTACCTAGGTAGGAGTCCATCATACAGCAGTAAGGTGTATCTATATAATTACTGTGTGTAACAGAAGCACTTACCTAGGTAGGAGTCCATCATACAGCAGTCAGGTGTATCTATATAATTACTGTGTGTAACAGAAGCACTTACCTAGGTAGGAGTCCGTCATACAGCAGTCAGGTGTATCTATATAATTACTGTGTGTAACAGAAGCACTTACCTAGGTAGGAGTCCATCACACAGCAGTCAGGTGTATCTATATAATTACTGTATGTAACAGAAGCACTTACCTAGGTAGGAGTCCATCATACAGCAGTCAGGTGTATCTATATAATTACTGTGTGTAACAGAAGCGTTTACCTAGGTAGGAGTCCATCATACAGCAGTCAGGCGTATCTATATAATTACCATGTGTGTAACAGAAGCACTTACCTAGGTAGGAGTCCATTGTACAGCAGTCAGATGTATCTATATAATTACTGTGTGTAACAGAAGCACTTACCTAGGTAGGAGTCCATCATACAGCAGTCAGGTGTATCTATATAATTACTGTGTTTAACAGAAGCACTTACCTAGGTAGGAGTCCATCGTGCAGCAGTCAGGTATATCTATATAATTACTGTGTGTAACAGAAGCACTTACCTAGGTAGGAGTCCATCACACAGCAGTCAGGCGTATCTATATAATTACTGTGTGTAACAGAAGCACTTACCTAGGTAGGAGTCCATCACACAGCAGTCAGGCGTATCTATATAATTACTGTGTGTAACAGAAGCACTTACCTAGGTAGGAGTCCATCACACAGCAGTCAGGTGTATCTATATAATTACTGTGTGCAACAGAAGCACTTACCTCCATCATACAGCAGTCATGTGTATCTATATAATTACTGTGTGTAACAGAAGTACTTACCTAGGTAGGAGTCCATCATACAGCAGTCAGGTTTATCTATATAATTACTGTGTGTAACAGAAGCACTTACCTAGGTATAAAACATATTTACCTTGTCACCAGGAACCACATGAGCTCATGAAAGTCTGGAGAGAGGCGCATGTAGGTCTTGATGTGTGGCATTGCTTGGCTGCGGCCGGAGGTCTCTGCTTTCCATCTACTGCAAAGCCAATCAGAATGGGACCTGGTTAGACAGAACTCCCTTACTATGAACCTCAGCACGGCCATAAAGATCCACAAGCAGGGAGACAAAGAAGTTTGATTCTGGGGCAAACTAACTGCACCACCGAGGTCTAATTAAAATTTCTATTTCTTTAAATGAGTGTCTTAACCTGTAGAATGCTGGATAGCTATTCAATGCATTGCTTCTCGATGCGTTTGAGAACTTTCCGGTATTCAAGGGGTTAAAAATCCTATTTAAATCACCAGTCATTTTAAATTGGAACTTTCACCCTCTGTAAAGTCGCCCTCCAAAAATTAGACATATGGCGACTAGCTTCATAATAGTGTTATTATCTCTCATAAGTACCCGGTTCTGAAGTAATCCTTAGTCATATAAGACTGGCGGCTTCTTGCTTTAGAGCCATCTGCGCCTTCGGTCCCTTCTGGTGCCTTAATGCACAGTGCAGTGCCTCCTAGAGGAGACCGGGATGAACAGCGCAGGTGCATAGACGTCTCTAGACAAGATGTCAGAGTATAAGCCTGGCTTCCGGTCTCTCATAAGAAGTGGGTACTTACGAGAGAGAACAGCATTAGAAAGCTAGTCGCCATATGTCTAATTATTGGAGGGCGACTTTATAGAGGGTGAAATTCTGCTTTAATTTGCCCCTATGGTGCAAATCTCACACTGGAAAGCTGAAGAACATAATGTAACAGACTTGTTAGCATCATTAACTCTAAAAAACCAAAAACCAAAAACAAAAAGTGATTGTTGGAATCTAGGAGCACAGAATATTGTGTTTCATGAGGGGGCGGGATACACCCCCCGGTAAAGCTCTTTGGTTACTTACTGGAAGTAGGAATGTAGCCACGGCTGTTTCTGCGCAGTCTGAAGACCGTATGGCAAGGAGCCTCCAGCTATGAGACATCAGAATTACAGGACTGAGAACTTGGGGATTATTTATCAACCTAAAGAGGGACAATTCCTGTGCAAACCAACTGCACCATGGAGACTGAACTGCACATTCTGCAATTCCCCATTAATTAAAGGCTAGAGAGGCCTCCAATGCATTGAAAAGCAATCAAATGGAGACCTCTCTAGCATTCAAGGGGTTAAAAACACCATTTAAATGGACGGAAATTCTCATTCCCTCACCTCATGGTACAGTGAGCTTGTTCCAGAATTGTACCTCCTTAGGTCTGATGAACAAGGCACATTGCAAACAAGAAAACAGCCACCTGATCTCAGATATAAATATTACATTTAAATACATCACAGCCTCTCATCTCTGCGCAGTTAAAATAACAGTACAATTATAAAAGACTTCTGCGTGCCTGGCAAACACAGCCAGGGGCAACAGTAAGGAGGAGTTATCAAATCTCCTCTATACTGCCTGTCCTATTGGTCCAACCATGGGGGTGTGATTTTGCTGCATGGAGATACAAGGGCTACAATGATATATACATAACACACACACACACACATGCACGCAAAATGCTATATGCACAATGCAATCCTCGCAACATTACACTCACAAAGCTATACGCAAAAAACTATGCACTAAATGCACAAACCTATACACACAATGCTATATGAAAAATGCTGCACACAATACTCACAATGCTATATTATACTTCAAACACTTTAAGTACCATGAACAACTATGTACCCAATTTAACCACATAGGCAACGCTGTGCCAATATTGCTAGTGTGTGTGTGTGTGTGTGTGTGTGTATTGCATACTCGCGGATTTAAACTAATGTCTCATAAAAAAAAGTTTAAGAGTTTTGTAGAGCTTAAAAAAATAAGCTAAATGTCACCAATCTTAACTCCATTAAAGTTCTCCTCTCCCTCCTCTTCTCCAGACGTCAGCTGTAAGCGGACAGCAGGAGTTCCTGGTCCGTGGACCGACAAGCGGCTCTTCAGCAGAGCCACAATAGCGTGATTTAAAAAGAATTACTTCTTTGGAACAGTCTACAAAGTGCGCCTGGTTTGCAAGCACACTTTTTAGACCATTCCAAAGAAGTAATTCTTTTTAAATCTCGCTATTGCGGCTCTGCTGAAGAGCCTCCTCGTGTCGGGCGACACGGATCTCCTTCGGTCAGTTTTACAGCTGACAGAAGGAGATGAGGAACTTTAGCGGATGATATCTCTCAAACCATAGCGATTTCTGGTTTGAGAGATAAGATCTGTGGCATTTAGCTTATTTTTTTAAGCTCTACAAAACTGTAAATAAAATTTTTGGAGACATTACTGTCCCTTTACGGAACTACCATGTCACAAAATGTTTAGCTTAACTAAGTCCCCTTCTGGCAACTAGCTGCTTAGTAACGCTAGTCGCTAGAATTATTACCTTATGTAATAGATATATGCTTTATTCCCCAGCTGTCAGTAGCATGGAGCGCAGACATCTTACCAGAATGACGTCTGCGTGCCTGCGCTGTCAGTCCCAGCCGGGTCTAGGAGGCGTTGTTAGGAGCCATTTGGCTCCGGCTGGGACTGACAGTGCAGGCGTACGGACGTCATTCTGGTAAGATGTCTGCGCTCCGTGCTACTGACAGCTGAGGGAATAAAGCATATATCTATTATATCAGGTAATAATTCTGGCGACTAGCGCTACTAAGCAGCTAGTCGCCAGAAGGGGACTTCATTAAGCTAAACGTTTTGTGACATGGTAGTTCCGCTTTAAGTCATCAATAACAAAATTACTGGTAAAACTTATGCAATGTTTCGGTCCTCTATTGGGACCTTTGTCAAGGACACATGTTGGTTATTGTTCACTTAAATCTGTGAGTGCGCAACTTATTTCATTCATACTTTATTGTTTTGCTGCACCTGGTCCCCATGTACCTGTAAGTGTGAGTGCTTATCTTTGTGAACTGTCACTCATTGATGGGAGATTTTTTAATTAAAATGTTATTTCAGTTCGAATTATTATTATTTTAATAAACAGGAATTTTCTTTTCTGGCCATCAGGCGGCACTGTTCCGATCAATTACCGTGGGAAGCAGTGGTTGACGCTCACACAGAATGTACTTTAAAAATATTCCTTTTAAACACTAATTGGTGCTGTGGTATATATATATATATATAAAAATCTGGGTTGTAATAACTTTAGAATGAACAATCTGACAGCAGCGTGCAAGAAGAAAAAAACATAACATTTTTTGATAATAAAAGATTATTGTTTCTTTTCAGGGAAACTTAGGGACATACATATAAAGAAAATTAGAGATATAGATTGCTGCAGACTTCATGTGAAAAGTATGGATATGAATATGGATAGAGGCAGAAAAACAGAAATACTGTATAACCCTTTGAGTGCCAGAGGAGTACGCAACTTGCAATGCGTTGCGTACCACTCTGGTACTCAAAGGGTTAAAGAACTCCTACTAAGAGATGAATTTGGTGTAGGACTGTCGTTTGTCATTAATTTATATTGAACTTACCAGGGTATCCTTCCAAACTAGTCCTCACGTTGTCCACTGAGGGATAGATCTAGAAAACACATTCACAGATCACATTTAAAAACATTGGGACTTCCTGTTCTAAATACTTCTATTAAATACTAGCAAGTGTGTGGCTTGGCTACACCCGTATGGTGAACCTTGGGTTGTTTTTTTTTATAACCCTTCGAGTGCCACAGAGTGATACCTCTGTGGCACCGAAAGGGTTAAATTGTAAAGTCAGACCTCGTAGTGGGGCATCAGGACCCCTCCTGTTGACCCCCAGCTACTGATCTTCCAGCCGATTCGACTGGGAGATGAATAGAGGCGACGTAGGGGGCAGGGAATGAGAAACACTCAAGCCTCCCACATTGACATGCAAGGAGATCAGTAGTTGGGGGCATCAGGAGGAGTCTGGATGCGCCATTACGAGGTCTGACCTTTTTTTTTTTTTTTTCCCCCACTTTAGCTTTCACCATGGCGAAGAATGTCCACCGTGGTGAAGGCTGAGTTGACTATTGATCTCCCAGCAGAATAGTCTGGGAGATCAGTAGCTGGGGCAGGCAAATCAGGAGCAGTCCATGGTGAAGGGGATTGGCCACAATGTTCCCCTTCGCTGTTGTGAAAGTTGATGTGTATCCGTTTGGCTGAAGAACTTGCGCTGTGTTTTTGGTTGAGAAGGCAGGAGGCTCCTCAGGGAAACCCCACCCCGCACATTCAATTGGTTGTCCACTGGCATTAAGCCCGCCCCAGGGTGTGGGTGCCACAGATCCAGAATTTACCAGAATTGTTCACAAATTTAGTGGAGCTAGACAACTCGGCTGTATTAAATAGATGATTACAAGATGGCAAAGCTAACGTAATTCAGTCACTCTGTCACTTCCTGTACAGTCATCAGTGTAGCCAACACTGCAACTAACTAGGGGTAATTTAAATAGTCAGCCATTTGTGATGTAATAACCTTTGAACACAACATCTACCAGCAGTGGGAGTATCTTTTTTAAACAAGATGAAAATGTTGTACAATGTTGAAAATGTTGTACAATGTAGGTTTTATTTCATAAAACAATTGTGCTGTTATTGATTCTATATACATTCAAACATTTGCCATATGAAAGTGCAAAAACAGTAATAACGTTTGCTGGTTTACCAAGTGTAGAGGTGTCTCCTTGTGTACAGCTTTGACACCTTTGCCGAGTGTTCTCAGGCTCTCTCCGAATTCTGAGCTCAGCCACTTCGTTTTATCGGCTCCCATTGAGCCAATGCTTGAAAACTGTCCAATCACAGGCCACGCCTCCTCCCCTGAGACAGTAGTCGTGTTCTCCCTTAAAAGCTACAACAGAAAATCACATCAGAATGGGTCTGGGCCTACCAAGGGAAGATTATCATGGGTACAATATGGTGTGTGTGTGTGTGTGTGTGCGTGCGTGCGTGCGTGCGTGCGTGCGTGCGTGCGTGCGTGTATATATATATGTATATACATATATCTTTCTCTGTCGTCCAATACAGGTTACTGGTAACTTTGGGTAGGCGATCATCCCCTTTAATAGGCAGGAACAATTCTGAGAAGTGACTGCTGGGTGGAACCTACCTTCTGTCCTTAGCCTGCAGTAAGCCAATCCCCAACCAGTAAGATTTGTTCCTTGGTCAAGAGACAAGCAAGAGAACAGTTCTGCTGTAGTTTTTAGTTTTTTATTATTTTCTGTTAGATATGGGATACCACCATTAGGCGGATTACCATCACTGACAATTCCCATCACCCAAATGTGGATAGCTCAGTTTACCAGGTGCTTTTGTGGACCTAAGCCCTTAGGGGACAAATCTTGGCTGCAAGTTCTTTCCCCAGGGGTTGCCCACTGAGGCTTCTTCTTGCTATATGGTAATCTGAAGACAGAAGATCTGCTGAAGAAGGTGAGCACCGTTTGAGTGCTGAGGTCCACATGTCCCACGCTTCCCCTCCACAAAGGGTCTCTATTGGAGTTCCTATTACATACTGATGCACTCATTAGGTTTATCTGTATGTCTGAGAGGTGTTTGGAGCAGGTTTCTGTGGTAACTTAACCCTTTTGCTGCTGGATAGCATCTTGTGGGCATGTTGTGGGCACTTTCCCTACTGAGACCAGTGTAGAGTGGCTTTTGTGTTATTTTATGTGTTGGTATTCACCTCGTTAACGCCATTGCTCCATTCACTTCTATGGGACTTTACACTCTGGGTCATATCTCTGCAACCGCTCCATGTAGTGTGGTCAGAGATGGCTCATTGTGTTGGTCTTCCCTTGGTCTGTCATCTGGTCAACGTTCTGGGGATGTTGTGGGCTTTTGGCACTGTTGGGGGTACTCTGTCAGCAAAACTATGTTTCCCATGAGCGCCCGCTTCGCTCGCTCGTTTCTGATTGGCTCCCGTCGCGGCAGCCATTTTGTGTATTCGCAGATCGAGTATCCTACGCAGGGCTTGGACTCTCTTTCTCTCCTCCACAGCTTAACCCTTTGCCTACCAGATAAGTCTTAATTTAGTGTTTCTGGGGTGCATTTATTATCATACACGCTTTATTGTGGGTGTTTTGATACTTTGACTGTTCTGACTCTGTGAAAATGTCTACTCCGTTTGACCTTGGGGCTAAACCTAAGACTAAGGATACTGGGGTGTCTGTTTCCCTCATTGCTCCTCATGTCACTCAGGGTTACCTAGAGAATACTCAGGTCATATTTGCCCAGCATGCGCTGCTGCCCCTGAATCCTTTGCTGGGTCCTCCAGCCATGCACTAGAGCCAATATGGATGCAAGAGTTTAAGGCTACTACCAGGGACCCCCGGTCCACCTTACAACTACTTCCATCCACTTTACAGGGGGTCATCACTTCGTTGCAGACCCCCGTCCTATCAGATTTTCCCTGCCTACACCACCAGGTGTACCTGATGTGTCTAATTCCTCTGAGGAGGAATTGTTGGTGGACTCTGATGATGATGAATGTTCAGCTGTTCCTTCATCTCAGTTTTTTGGGGACCACTTCAAGGCAGACCCCATTCCCTCAGCTGAGGGCCTGATCTGGGCTGTGTTGTCCACCCTGAACATTCCCTTGGTGCAGGAGGCATTTTCAGACCTGTTAGGCCCCATGCCTGCTATCCGCCTAATCCCACCCTTGACCACTTGGTGTCAGAGGAGTGGAAATTTCCAGACAAGAAACCTTCTGTCTCTAAAAAGTTTGCTAAACTTTATCCTTTTTCTGAAACGGCCCTTACTCAGTGCGTTCATCCCCCTAAAGTGGATGCCCCAGTGTCCAGGCTTTCTAAATCTACTGCCTTGCCAGTGGCTGACGCTTCTGCTCTTAAAGACTGGACTGATAAGAAGCTTGAGACTTTTCTCAAGGCTATTTTTGTGAATGCGGGCTCTGCCCTTCATATTACTGGTGTAGACAACGTCCTGGCAGACTTCCTCAGCTGGCACACAGTGGACAGCAGAGAGTGGGAGTTGCATCCAGAGGTGTTTAACCTCATCATCCAGCAGCGGGGTCTGCCATGCATCGACCTGATGGCAACCAGACACAACAGTAAGGTTCCAACCTTCTGCTCTCGCTGGGTGGATCCCATGGCTCTGGCAGTGGACGCCTTATTGATCTCGTGGGCGTCTCCTCTGGCTTACATCTTCCCTCCTGTTCCTCTGTTGACCAGAGTTCTTCTGAAGCTGCGACTGGAGTGCTGCCCAGTCATTCTGATCCGTACTGGCCATGACAAGCTTGGTTTCTGGAGCTTCTGGATCTCTCTGTGGCGGAACCTCTTCCACTTCCTCCCCGTCCACATCTTCTTCTACAGGGTTACCTCCGGAAAGAAGATGTTCATCGTCTGGCTTTGACGGCTTGGAGACTGCATCCTCAATTTTGAAGAAGAAGGATTTTCTTCTGGGGTGGTGGCTACTATGCTTAGTGCCCATAAGCCTGTTTCATCTAAGGCCCACCATCGGGTTTTGTCTACCTTCCTGTCTTGGTGTGCTGACAGAGGCCTGTCTCAGGATTTTGACCTTCCTACAGTTCTTTCCTTCCTACAGGATGGTGTGGATAAGGGTCTCAGTCTGAGTTCTCTCAAGGTTCAGACTTCTGAGCTCTCTGTCCTTTTTCAGGGGCGTCTTGCTATCATTCCTGATGGCAAGGTTTTCTTCCAGGTTGTTGCTCACACCCGTCAGGTGTTTAAGTCCCCTGCTCCTCAGTGGGATCTTAACCTGGTTTTGGGGAGTCCTCCAGTGTTCTCCCTTTGAGCCCTTGGCTACCATTTCTCTACGTCTGTGGATGTGGAAGATGGCCTTTCTCCTGGCGATTATTTCCGTTCGCCGAGTTGCGGAGCTGCATGCCCTGTCTTGTAAACCACCCTTTCTGGTTTTCCACAAGGACAAGGCAGTGCTTCACACCTCCCAAGAGTTTCTCCTGAAGGTTGTGTCCGAGTTCCATATCAATCATGAGATTGTGGTTCCTTCCTTCTGTCCTAACCCTACTTCTGACAAAGAGAAGGATCTTCCATCTGTTGGATTTTGTGCGTTGTCTCAAGTTCTATGTGCATCGCACTTAGTCCTTGAGGCAGTCTGACTCTCTGTTTGTCATTCCTGAGGGTCCTAGGGCAGGGAAGCCTGCTTCCAAGGTACCCATTGCTTCTTGGATCAAGTCCACGATTCGTAAGGCTTACGAACTTCGGAAGAATCCTGTTCCCTTCAGGGTCACTGCTCATTTTACGAGGTCTATTGGCGCTTCTTGGACCTACAAGAACCAGGCCTCAGCTGATCAGTTGTGCAAAGCGGCCACTTGGTCATCTGTGCACATCTTTTCTAAACACTATCGTGTGGATGTGCTGGTATCAGCTGATGCCAGTTTTGGGAGGAAGATCCTGGAGGCAGCCTTGCCTGTCTAGGATCTCCTTAGTTTCTCAGTACTCTTTCGAGCCCTGTTGGCTCTAGTTCATGTGCTGTGCAACAGTTTATGGGGTTTGTTTTTACTCCTGTTCAGTGTCCGTAGACACTTTACGGTTAGTGTTGAGCCATTTATGATCTATAGGTTCATTGGTGCTCTGGTGACTTTGGGGGCCTGCGCCTGGTCCTTGCCTTTCTTCCCGCCCTGGGGAACTTAATGGTTGGACATCCCAATGTTACCAGTAACCTGTATTGGACGACAGAGAAAAGAGGATTTTATTCTTACCTGTTAAATCCTTTCTCTTAGTCCATACAGGTTACTGGTCTCCCACCCTGTCAAGGGACCATGCTTGGCGCTCCTGCGGCAGAACGTGGGGGTCCTTTCGCGTTCATGCTCACAGGTGTCTTCCTTTACCTTCTTACTTCCTAGTCAACAGTTAGTTTTCAAGTCCTACTGGTTGGGGATTGGCTAGCTGCAAGCAAAGGAGAGGAGGTAGGCTCCACCCAGCAGTCACTTCTCAGAATTGTTCCTGCCTATTAAAGGGACTGATCACCTACCCAAAGTTACCAGTAACCTGTATGGACTAAGAGAAAAAAGATTTAACAGGTAAGATTAAAGTTATATATATATATATATATATATATATATATATATATATAAAAATGGAGCCATGCATTGGAGATCTCAAGTACTCAAGAGCTTAAATGGAAAACAGAATTCTTGGGGAGACACAATACATAAAGGGCCATTTACACAAACGTGGAACAAACCATCCGCATCATAGGGAATAAGTAAAAATTCTCCACATAACCACAAATTTAAATGGAATTTTTAACCCCTTGCATGCTAGAGAGGTCTCCAAGACCTTGCAAAGCAAGGAATTGGAGACCACTCTGGCATCCAAGGAGTTAAAGTTTCATTTAAATAAATGGGAAATTTTAGTTACCTACGGTGTACTTGGTTCTGCCCACAAATTGATTATAAATCTTCTGTGCTGGGCTCAGCATCACAGAAGCTCTATACAGTGGCGGCCCACTGGTCGACAAAAGGGCCAAACAGCAAGCATGGACATAATGTGGCATTTGTACCTTTCTCAGTCGGAAATGACCCCATTTTTCCTTATCGTTTCCTTGGAATCTTCCTGGTGTAGATCCAATTAGGAATACCCTGCAATTAGGAGACACATTTTAGGAGGTCCTCTGTAACCATCGACAAGTCGGTAAGGGGCGGTACAAAAATATTAATGGATGGGTCTCCTGGTTTAACCCTTTGAGTGAAAGAGGGATATGGAATGCATTGCTTTGCAGTGTATTCCGTACCAAATAATTAATTTACATTTACCTCTATCGATCCTTTTTTTTCTTAAAGGAAAACCGTCATGGAAATGTAATTCTCTTCCAGCTGGTAAGCCTTGCGTACATACAAAGTAATTTCCGTAGTGTTGTATTTAAAGTTGTTTTTTTTTTTTGTTTGTTTTTTTTAACCTTAAATTTTATTGAACATAATGATGGAAAGATACAGTATTTTATGTAAAGGCGGGTGAATGGGGAGAATGCTGGTGGTCAGTTCAGACCATGAAACACGGTTAGAGTGTTTTATATAAACAGACACCAGTCATATCTCCCTCTGTGAGCATCTCTTCACTTACTGTGATTCCTATGAAAATGTAATAATTGATCATTTTATACATTATGAGCTCTCTCTTATTGCGTATTTTTTTTTTTTAATCAATCAAATGCTTTTTAACCCCTTAACGACCAGCGGTCGCGGGGTGTGTGGTCCTTTAAGGACCCGATAGGGAATTTTGGCGTGCCACCCCATGTGACTGATCACGTGGGGCGGCATGCCGAATGGAGGGACTGAAAGAGATCACTCTGGTCTTGGAGCGATCAACTTCAGTCCCCGGTATTACTCACCGCGCTCCTGCAGGAGCTCAGTGAGTAAAAGTACGTGACGTACCAGGACCATCACTGGTCCTTAAGTGCTGGACCAGCGTGACGGTTCGGGTACGTCACCGGAAGCTAAGGGGTTAAACTTATTTTTTGTTACTTTGTTTTTAATTTTACATTTTTTTGAATAAGATGGTGGAAAAATACACATATATTTGTCCAAACACAATGATAAAAATGGGAATTTTAACCCCATAAATGCTATGGAGATCTCTCTAGCTTTTAAGGCATTAAAAGGCCTGTTTATCCCTTTTAATGCCTACGCCTCTGGCACTCAAATGGATAAATAAATAGGAATTGTATTTCTTCTTTATGGCGCATTTGATTTGTCCAAGAATTGCTACATTTTATACATACAGTGGATATAAAAAGTCTACACACCCCTGTTAAAATGCCAGGTTCTTGTGATGATAAAGAATGAGACAAAGATAAATCATGTCAGAACTTTTTCCACCTTTAATGTGACCTATAACGTGAACAATTCAATTGCAAAACAAACTGAAATTGTTGAGGGGAAAAATAAAAAACTCACAATAACCTGGTTACATAGGTGTGCACACCCTTAAACTAATACTTATCTGAAGCACCTTTTGATTTTATTACAGCACTCAGTCGTTTTGGGTACGAGTTTATTAGCATGGCACATCTTGACGTGGCAATATTTGCCCACTCTTCTTTGCAAAAGTGCTCCAAATCTGTCAGATTGCGAGGACATCTCCTGTGCACAGTCCTCTTCAGATCACCCAACAGATGTTCAGTTGGATTCAGGTCTGGGCTCTGGCTGGGCCATTCCAAAACGTTAATCTTCTTCTGGTGAAGCCATGCTTTTGTGAATTTGGATGTGTGCTTTAAGTCGTTGTCGTGCTGAAAGGTGAACTTCTTCTTTATCTTCAGCTTTCTAATGGACGCCTGAAGGTTTTGTGCCAAAATTGCCTGGTATTTGGAACGGTTTATAATTCCTTCCACCCTGACTAAGGCCCCGGTTCCAGCTGAGGAAAAACAGCCCCAAAGCATGACGCTGCCACCACCATGCTTCACTGTGGGTATGGTGTTCTTTGAGTGATGTGCAGTACTGTTCTTGCACCAAACATACCTTTTGGAATTATGGCCAAAAAGTTCAACCTTGGTTTCATCAGACCATAACATTTTCTCTCGTGTTTTTGGGGGACTTGATTCTTGTTACTGCAAACTTCAGCCGGGGTTGGATGTTTTTCTTTGTAAGAAAAGGCTTCTATCTCGCCACCCTAACCCATAGCCCATTCATATGGAGAATACGGGAGATTGTTGTCACGTAGCACAGAGCCAGTACTTGCCAGAAATTCCTGCAGTTCCTTTAATGTTGCAGTAGGCCTCTTGGAAGCCTCCCTGACCAGTTTTCGTCTTCTCATCAATTTTGGAGGGATGTCCAGTTCTTGGTAATGTCTCTGGTATGCCATATTGTCTCCACTTGATGATGACTGTCTTCAAGCTTTGGAAATTCTTTTGTACCCTTCTCCTGACTGATATCTTTCAACAGTGAGATCCCTCTGATGCTCTGGAAGCTCTCTGCAGACCATGGCTTTTGCTCTGAGATGCAACTAAGCAAATGTCAGGAAAATCCTACTAGAACGGCTTAACTTTATTTGTGATTAATCAGAGTCACTTTAAATGATGGCAGGTGTGTAATGATTTCTATTTAACATGAGACTGAATGTGACTGGTTAATTCTGAACACAGCCACAACCCCAGTTATAAGAGGGTGTGCATACCTATGCAACCAGGTTAATGTGAGTTTTTTTTATCCTTTAATTTTCCCCCTCAACGATTTCAGTTTGTTTTGCAATTGAATTGTTCACGTTATAGATCACATTAACGGTGGAAAAAGTTCTGACATGATTTATCTTTGTTTCATTCCTTAACATCACAAAAAAATGGCATTTTAACAGGGGTGTATAAAATGTTTATATCCACTGCATGGATGTAGCATAGATGTGTGTAATATTATATATTTCCAGTTGTCCAAATCGGAACACACAAATATATATCCTGGTTATTATACCAGCAGTTTAAACCCATGCATTTAATCTTTGCATACACAATACAGGGCATGCCCAGTGCTTATAGGAGAGATATTAAATGATGTTCTAAGTGATTCCCAGGCTGATAAAATGCACACAGACAGGACCTCTGAGTCACATGGCTCCACTGTGCTGTGTGCTTATCTTTATACAGACACACTGCTTTTACTAACGATAGCCCCTATCACCTTGTTATGAATCTAACGTAGATAAATAATATATCACAATGTAACCACCCCCACACAATAACAGTACACAGCCCCGGGGTTACAGACCTTGTTTCGGAGAGATCGTGTTGTTTAATGATATCAATCCATTCTTTCAGGCTTGGGGAGTTGTAAGAGGCCAAATAGGCTGAAAGGTCAGAACGAAAGTTTGTTGCTGATTCGCCGGCGGAAGCGGAGGATCCTTCGGGAAGTCGAGGATATAACGGGCTTAACCATATCCTGCAAAAATTTACATTAACCCTTTGAGCGCCAGCGGGGTACGCAGCGCATTGCTCTGCAATGTGTTGCGTACCCCTCTGGCACTCAAAGGGTTAAAGGAGGTCTAGAACCTCCCAATAATAACTCCTCTTGCCTTACTATGGCCAGAAATTCTTAATGGCCCTTATGATTTTTATCACTGTGCTTTTTGTTAGAGAGATAACATCGTCAAGTCAGTCCCGGCTGTCATATCCATGGAGACGGACA
Organism: Rhinophrynus dorsalis; assembly: GCA_037306005.1. NCBI lineage: Eukaryota > Metazoa > Chordata > Amphibia > Anura > Rhinophrynidae > Rhinophrynus > Rhinophrynus dorsalis. The sequence continues at coordinate 114,235,262 of CM074728.1, read as the reverse complement.
TGACACGTACGGGCAATTTTTTGGCAGACTGAATCAAGTACATTGCGTAAACTTAATTAACCCTGTGAGCCCCTCTGGTTCTTAACGGGTTAATATCATATGCAGTGAGTAGAGTTTGAGGTCCTGTGGTCCCACCAGCAACTATAATGTCCGCCTCCGTGGACTTGACTGAATAAAGAGGTTATTTCTTGAACAAGGGTGGAAGAACAAAATCCATAATGGTCAGTAAGATTTTTGGACCATAGTAAGCCAAGTCTGGGTTAATACGAGGTGCTACTTTGCCTTTAAAAGTAAAATGGTTATCTGTTAATACTTAATTCTTTAGTGATGTAATCATAAAAAATATTAAAATTATTACCGTCTAAAGCATTACTTGAAATTTAACATACAAACTACCGCTTATTTGATGGTGACCAGTCTCATTTAGGGCCATATGCACAAATCCAAAAGTAGAGAAATTTCTATTTCATAGGACAAAGGACATAAAGTGAAATAAAACCAAAATTACAATGTAACATACTGAAAAAATGGGAGTCACGATCAGTACCTGGGGGGTTATTCACTAAGGTGTGATAAAGAGGGGATAACAAGGAGATAACTTCTCCAGTATATCAAATCTCCAGTTTCTATGTTCTTCTATTGAGCTAATGCATTAAGATGTCTGAAGTGGGATATATCTTAGTGCATAGACTCCATAGAAAAACATAGGAACTGGAGTAGTAATATAACTGGAGAAGTTATCGCCACTTTATCACACATTACTGCATAAACCCCCCTGGTCTCTCTATACTCATCTGCCATTAAAGGGATAGTAATGTTTCACAATAAAAGCAGCTCCAATTAATCTTCATAGTATTTGGGCCACGGAGAGTGTTAGTTCAATACTATCAGAGTTGTAGATCAAGAGTAATTGAATGATAAAGCATCCCCCTCCCTCCCCTTTTACCTAGTGTAAGCCGCCTCCCCTCAGTTGTGGAATCTGGTCTCTTGACCGGACAGATCACAGCAAGGGACAATCTTCTTACTGTGATCATAAGGAAAACCCTGCCCCCCTTGACAGGTTTTTCAGTTTTTTTCCTTATGATCACTGAAGATTGTCCCTCTCTGTGATCCATCCAGACAGTCTTGCTGCTCTGAGGTGAGCAGTGTTACATCAGTAAAAGGGGTGGGAGAGGGATACTGTATCATTCAATTACTCTTGTACTACAACTCTGACAGTATTGAAATAACACTCCCTATGGCCCAAATACTATGAAGATTAATTAGAGCTGCTCTTATTATGAAACATTACTATCCCTTTAACCGTTTGAGTGGCAGAGGGGTACGCAACGAATTGCAAAGCAATGTGTTGCGTACCCCTCTGGCACTCAAAGGGTTATAGCAATAGCAGATATAACAAACGAGGGACATCCGACGCACTGGTCCTTATGTATACAGGCAAATTAAAACAATTATGATGTAAACCAATTACACTAGGGACAAATTATGATGGCCAGAAATTTTAACCCTTTCAGTGTCAGAGGGGTGCGCAACGCGAAGGGTTGTCCTTTAGCCTCTTGAATGCTAGATAAGTCTCCAACACATTGTCTGAGGGAGACCGGTCCAGTTTAGATGGGGTTTCTTAAATGTTCAAGAGGTCTCCAACACATTGCTTCTCTGGCTTTCCAGGGCTTAAAGGGATAGTAATACTTCGTTTTATCTTTATTTTATTTTGTAGGCATTAAAAAAACATGAAGAATGATATAAGTCTTATCTCTGAAACCTTTATGGTTTGAGAGATATTCACAAGTAAAGTTTCCCTCCCGCCCCTTTTACCTAGTGTAAGCCATCCCTTCTCAGATGTGGAATCTAGTCAATAGACCAGACAGATAACAGAAGGGGACAATCTTCTTCCTATGAGAACAATGAAAGCCCTGCCCCCCTTGACAAGTTTTTCAGGTTTTTCCCTTATCTTAATTGAAGATTGTCCCTCTCTGCAATCTACCTGGGCACCTCCCTTCTGCTCTGGCTGAACAGTGTTACATCAGTAAAAGGGGCGGGAGGGGGATACTTTGTCATTGAATTACTCTTGAACTACAACTCTGACAGAATTGAAATAACACTCTCCAAAGTCCAAATACTATGATGATTAATTAGAGCGGATTTTATTGTGAAACATTACTATCCCTTTAAAAAACCCATATAAATCAATAGGAATTTGAGGAATTTTTCTCTCTTGTCTGATGCAGATTGCTTACTTTAGAACTGCTCTTTTCTTTTTTTTTGTCTATGTCCCAGAATGGGTGTAAGAGGGCTGGAAACAAGCTGATCACAAAGCCAGAAAACAGAGATGAGAACTGCACTGTAATATGACCAAGATGAATGCCTCTCAAGGTTCCACTGAATGGAACTGTCACAGGTTGCAGAGCGAGAGAAGAGAATGCTTTTAGATGTCAGACATCTCAATGGGGAGAAGAATAGATTGCAAAAAGAACAACGGCACGCAGGAGAGAACAGGGGAGAGGTGCGGAGATCTGTGCTCTACTGAAAGGCAATGGTAGAGACTACATAGAAGAAGGGCTCACCTGCAGCTCTCTAGCTGCTCAGATCTATTACTGCCGCTATATCTGTTGTTAGGGGCAAATGCAGTTCTGATGGTGCACACACAGTTGTACTGTCAGAATTCTACCGCTTGGCCAGCATCCACCGCAAAGAGCGTTGGTCGCAAAAAAGTAATGTTGCAGCTTCTTGTTCCCACAACTTACGCGAAGTAGCGTGAATCTCCAACATGAAGCAATGCATTGGAGATCTCTATAGCAAGCAAAGGGTTACAGTTTTCTTTTTTGTTCCTTTCTTTTTATACTCCAAGGGCATTTTACGTGCCAGGAAAGTGTGAATGGGAGAGGGCGCACACAGGGACATATGAGGACTCTGGGTGGGGTCATGGGTGGAGCTAAGCGCACCTAAGTTTGTCTCATCTCATCTAATAAAGCTGCTTTTAGTTCATCCACATTCCTTGTGCGGTATTTCTTCAATTTTTATGCTAAGCAGACCTACGTGCTATGCCTTGCCTAGGGGTGTAAATTCAGCCCTGTCCATTTCCATGCTTTATGAATTGTTGCAGTGTTATGTGTGTTTATGAGTTGACTGGGCACTGTCTACACATCACATACGCAATGTTCATGTATTCCGCCTGCTTGTTGAAGCAGGTAGAGGGCACAAGACTACTTGATCCTTTGAAGACCAAAAGGTGTGCAACACAATCCAAACCTTACCCTCCTTTTCCTTAACCCCTTAAGGACAGGCGGTCATGGGACATTTCCGTCCCATAATGACCGCATAGGCGCACTTGGACGCGCCGGTACACGTGACCTGTCTCGTGTATCGGCGCGTCATTATGGGGCCTGATAGAGATCGCTCCGATCTTGGAGCGGTCAATTTCAGGCCCTATTTTTACTTACAGCGCTCCCGGTAGAGCGATGTAAGTAAAAAGTACGTGACGTACTATGACCGTCATCGGTCCTTGAGTATTTCAAGGACCGTGACGGTCCTGGTACGTCAAGGGTCCTTAACCCTTTGAGTGCCAGAGGGGTACGGAATGCATTGCTTTTCAATGCATTCCGTACCCCTCTGGCACTCAAAGGGTTAAGGGGTTAAAAGGTTACGTTTACCATGTGCCATGAACAGAGTTTGAGGTCCAGTTAATAACTGTCATGTCCACCTCCATGAACAAGAAATCGGGGGAGATGCACTAGGGGGCGATAATGACATGATAAAGAGGAGATGACTTCTCCGGTGACATCACTTCACCAATTCCTATGTTATTCTATGGAGAAAACGCACTAATATCTCTCCAGGTTTTGGAGATCTTAGTGCATAGGCCAGTGGTTCTCAACCTTTTTTTTTGTCAAGGCACCCCTAAAATGCAGTCTGGAAGTTTAAGGGCACACCCTCACATGTTATAGGTCATTTGACCAACAAGTAATCTAGGATACAGATGCATAAATATACAGTTTTTTTTAGGTCTCACAATCAGAAGAACAGAAAAATATCCAGAAATATACAACTGAAACTCAGTAATCACATTTTATTAACCCCTTAATGTCTGTCCGATCGGCGCGGCGCGGTCAGTTAAGGACCACAGAGCATTTTTTTTCCTTGCTTCCGCTTCTGGACTCCCCGAACAGCGTGCAGCCGTACATCATGGGTCGTTCATTCAGATCAACCCTTGATGTACTATGACCGTCAAGGGTCATTAAGGGGTTAAAATCTTTATAGAAAAGATGGGGCACACTAAGTAGATGCCTGTTGCACACCAAACTGCCACGGCACCCTGGTTGAGAATCACTGGCATAGGCTCTATATAATAACATAGGAACTGGAGAAGTTATCTCCACTTTACCACCTCTTTATCACTCTCTAGTGCCTCTCCCCCATCCAGGACTGACTATGTTCTCTCTTGAAGTAAGGCACAAGGAAAAAATATAAATCATAAGGGCCATCTGACCAGAGTAAGGCAAGTGGTTGGTTATTATTAGCTGTTCATTTTATAATTTTTTTTTCTTTTACATATTAAATTTTACTATCCCTTTAAACAACCAAAAGGGGTTTGGCCCCCTTGGTCCTTAAAAGGGTTAAAGGGATAGTAACAATATATTAAAAAAATATAAAATGAACACCTTCTAATAATAACCAACCACTTCCCTCAGTCTTTACCCTTTAAAGACTGAAGGGGTGTGAAACGCATTGCTGCAAAATGTGTTGCGCACTCCTGTGGTCTTTAAAAGGGTTAAGTGGGCTTCCACAGGGGAAAAAAACAACTGCCAGCAACTGTCATGTCTGCAGACGTTGCCGTGACATCCAGGATGGTTATCTCTTGCACAAAGGCAACATTTATAGGGGCCCTTAGTAATTTCTGGCCAGAGTAAGGGAAGTGGTTGGTTATTATTTGGTGTTCATTCTCCTTTAAAGTCGTTGAGTGAAACGTTCCTCTAGGAGCTGGCTGTAATTCATGCTTTGTATGTGTGTGTGGTTACATTCCCCACAAATCCCCACAGCTTGTTTACTGCTCCAGGCAAGTAAATCTCAGACACACACCAAGAAAATGATAACGTTGCCTCTTCTGTTTCCTCTAAATACCACACAAAAACACAGAAAGATCCGGGAGTATAAATTATAACCAAGTTTAACTCTCTGAACTGTGGCATGAACATCTTGGGCAAGATGCACTAAGGTGTGATAAAGAGGTGATAAAGTGGAGAGAACGTCTCCAGTGATATCACTTCTCCAATTCCTATGTTATTCTATGGAGCCTATGCACTAATATTTATAGAACTTTGGAGAAATCTTAGTAAATAGGCCCCACAGAATAACATAGGAACTGGAGAAGTGATATCACTGGAGAAGTGATCACAGATTTATCACGCTTTAGTGCATAGTGCAAGGAATTTGTGTCACATTATCCCACACAACAAACATATTTGGGGCCTTCTGGGTGCCAGAGGGCTGCACAGCTCATTGCATGTGATGGGTCGTGCACCCTTCTGGCGCTTGAAGGGTTAACCTATACGTTCTATAAACATGGTCATCTCTAGCTAATGACTAAAATTCACTGGAGCACCACTACAAAGAGATTCTACTGGAGCCTAGGGAATGAAATTATAGAGTGTACTGATAAGAATATTCCCTGCCAGTGGCATTTAAAAGGATAGTAATACTTCATTTTATCTTTATTTTATTTTGTAGGCATTAAAAAAATGTGAAGAACAATATAAGTCTTATCTCTCAAACCTTTATGGTTTGAGAGAGATTCACAAGCGAAGTTTCCCCTCCCGCCCCTTTTACCTAGTGTAAGCCATCTCTTCTAAGATGTGGAATCCAGTCCATAGACCAGGCAGATAACAGCAGGGGACAATCTTATTCCTATGAGAACAATGAAAGCCCTGCCCCCTTGACAAGTTTTTCCCTTATCTTAATTGAAGATTGTCCCTCTCCGCAGTCTACCTGGGCACCTCCCTTCTGCTCTGGCTGAGTAGTGTTACATTAGTAAAAGGGGTGGGATATTTTGTCATTGAATTACTCCTAAACTACAACTCTGACAGAATTGAAATAACACTCTCCAAAGTCTAAATACTATGAAGATTAATTAGAGCTGCTTTTATTATGAAACATTACTATCACTTTAAATGTTAAAATAATGTGTTTTTAAAGGGATGGTAATACTTCGTTTTATCTTTATTTTATTTTGTAGACATTAAAAAAACATGAAGAATGATATAAGTCTTATCTCTCAAACCTTTATGGTTTGAGAGATATTCACAAGCAAAGTTTCCCCTCCCGCCCCTTTTTCCTAGTGTAAGCCATCTCTTTTCAGATGTGGAATGCAGTCCATAGACCAGACAGATAACAGAAGGGGACAATCTTTTTCCTATGAGAACAATGAAAGCCCTGCCCCCCTTGACAAGTTTTTCAGGGTTTTCCTTATCTTAATTGAAGATTGTCCCTCTCTGCAGTCTACCTGGGCACCTCCCTTCTGCTCTGGCTGAGCAGTGTTACATCAGTAAAAGGGGCGGGAGGGGGATACTTTGTCATTGAATTACTCTTGTACTAGAACTCTGACAGAATTGAAATAACACTCTCCAAAGTCCAAATACTATGATGATTAATCAGAGCTGCTTTTATTATGAAACATTACTATCCCTTTAAAGCTTATATCCTACAGCCACTCAGCCAATAAATGTATCATTTGTACTCTCCTACTAAATACCAAGAATTTCCTTACAGTACATTGTATCAGAATATTAATATCCTTTAATTGGTCTATTTAAATCAATGGCACTTTTGACTTGCACACTAAGGGGCATTTGGAATAGCAAATAAATGTCCCCCCACTTTTATCTTTGAGCATATGACCCTGTTGTTCACACTGGGCTGGTTTAAATTAAAACAAAGTCTTTTCTGCATGTTGCACCGTATTGGTTTGTATCTCTACCATATTCTAGAAGAAATGTTTTTAGGCTACAGGTACCCATTTCTGGTCCACAGCAGACAGAGATCAAACAACTGACATCCCCTGTTCTGGGCTCTGCACCTACCCCTGAGTTTTCTGGTGCCAGTCGTCACGGATTAGATTGCTTGTGTGAATCACAATGCGGAGTCCTTCCTTGTAAAGCAGAAGCATCATTTTCCTACAAACCAGAGAAAAACACGAATGTTCAGAAGCAGCCAATAATTACAGACTGTATCCTACATGGGAAAAACAGCACTTGGCTTTGAATTTTAATTACACCAAAGATTTACACATATCCTGAAGCCTTTATAAACTGCGTGTCAGGGGCAGGCAAACTGAGGCCCTCCAGCTATTCAGGACTACAATTCCCTCCATCCCCAGCCAGATGGGAATTGTAGCCCTGAACAGCTGGAGGGCTTTTAGTTGGCCGACACTGCTGCATATTATTTCACTGATCCAGACAGCATTCCCAGCAGGGAAGATGCCAAGTTCCTAAAAGCACCAGGCCTTGGCCCAAACAATGTATTAAAAATGCAACGCGCAGTCCAATTACACCATTACTAGTAGGGAGATTATATGCTCCAAACTGGCAACAAGACCCAGGGCCTTAAAAAGACAGTGAATATTTATTTTTAAATATGTATACTCTGATAGTAAAAGAATGTTACTTTTACTGATGGGAGATACCTTGGTCAAAAGTTATCATTACTGACCAAAGTTCCAAATTCATTTTTTTTTGTCAGTTTTTTTTTTTTACAGCGAGGTTGCTATTGATGAGTCTCACAGATACAGGCTTTCTAAAAATGGAAGTAGCAGCGGCGCCATCTGGCAACAAAACATCTTAAGCTCAAGTAATCCGAAAAAAGTCAAGTTAATTCTGTAATAATGCATGAAAAATGATCTTCAGGTATTGGGAGTGCCCTTGTATTACTCAGCATGAAAAAACCCTGCAACACCTATACATTAATAATTCGAGTTTACTGTCCATTTAAGAATAAGACCCCTGGCATTAGAACCACCGGCCAGTACACACCAGCGCCCATTCCACACGCTGCTATTCCACAAGTGGATCCATAGAACAATACTGGAAGCTATTTGTGTATTGTCGCTGATATTGCATATTAATCATGAACTAATCAGCGCCGCCACAACAGTCTAAGAGGCGAACTCGTAATGACAAAAGTTGAGAAATGTATGGACATTCCGAGGGGTTAAAAGGCTCACTTAACCCTTTGAGTGCCAGAGGTACGCAATGCATTGTGTTGCGTACCTCTCTGGAGCTCACACCATTAAATCAGTGGTCGTTTCTTTGCATGCTATTTTGCTCCAAAATTCCCTCTCTCACTCTGCATACAGACTTTAATAAGAGATGGAAGACACCCTTTAACCCTTTCAGTGCCAGAGCTCTGCAATGCGTGGCGTACCACTCTGGCACGCAAAGGGTTAATCCTTTAAGGACCAATGGAGTGCAGAACACATTGCTTCATAATATGTTGTACACCCCACTGGTCATTAAAGTGTTAAAAGCAGATCTGGGTCCTGATGAGCATTCTGCCGGGCTCAGGAAAACAAGTCCACCTCTCCACTTTATAATTATAACAGCAATTTGATAAACAAAGGAGTGAGGCTGAAGACTGAAGAAACACATGTATAATTAACCTCTAAGGTGCTGCAGAGGGATTAATATAAGACTTCCTGGCCATTCACATGAATGCTGCCAGGACAGCACAGCAAGCACACGCCGGAGCTTTTTTGACGAACGTGGCTTTATTATTACAATTCAAAAATCCAAGAACGAATTATGGTGAAAATTCAGCAACAAAAGTAAATTACTTCATCAGAGAGGACGCACAATTACAAGATGTTCCCTTTATTTGTGAGGTTGCCTAGGAACGGGTGCTTGAAACTGAAAGGGAGCAGGGACGGATCCCATCAGCTGCACAATCCAGGTCTCTTGGTCTCGCGTCACTGAATGGGGATCTTTCCTTTTGTTTTAAATTATTTGTATTATTATTTTTAATTAAAAGTGGATTGTGCAGTGTGGGAGGGTGAAACTGGAGCACTTGCAGTCCTATCTTTTTTGTGACGTGTAATAAATTTTACAGAGGGTCCAAACATCACACGGAATAAAATTTACCATTATTTTTAACCCCTGCCGTGTCACAGGGGTGTCCAACACATTGCTAAGCAATGCACAGGACATCCCTCTGGTATAACATGAGTCAATCCAGTGAAAGGCAACTAGTGACTGTTCAGCAATTGATAAAATAGAATTCTAATTGTCCGGTCAGCCAATGGCCAGCTATAGAAGAGAGTTATAGTCTGACAACAGCTGAAAAGCCTCAGGCTTCTCTTCCCTACAGCTCATTCATTGGGGGAGATGCACTAAGGTTATGGTTGGGGGTTATGCAAAGAGCTGAGCTAAGAACAAGAGGTCATCCATTAAGACTAGAGGAAAGGCGCTTTTGACTAAAACAAAGGCAGGAATTCTTTACAGTAAGGGCGGTAAGGCTATGGAATTCTTTGCCTCGGGATGTTGTGCTTGCAGATAATCCGTCCCGTTTCGGGACTGACGGCAGGTTAGTGAAGTCTGTGCGCCTGCGCAGTCAGTCCCTCCTGGTGACCATATGGTGCACTGCAGTCTACTCAATGGAGATTGGGACTGACGGCGCAGGCTGCTTTGTAGCCTGGGTTCCGGTCTCCAAACAGGATGGATTACTTTAGACAGAGCTATTATTTAACGTTAAGACATCTATTTTCAAGCTAGTCGCCATGAGTTTAATGAATGCATGACGACTTGGTATTACCTCAGAGTTCCGCTTTAAAGGATCATATCCAATAATGTGGAAAAATATACTGTAGGGCTTATACTGCCCAGTAAAACAAGGCTACTCCCACTGACGAGTGATGTTATGTTCAATACAGCGCATTCATTAAACGCATGGCGACTTAGTATTACCTGAAAGTACCGCTTTAATATGCATACCGTTTATGAATATATGAATTTACATCACATTAACTCTGCACATCCAGCCTCCCTCATTGATGTGAACGGGTTTTTCGATCCTGCCTAGTCCTATCCGCTACTCCACGTCAAATACAAGCAGGGGAGCTCTCTTGCTCCACAGATTAGCCACTACTGTTCTGCCAGCCGAATCGCTGGGAGATCAGAAGCTGAGGGCATCAGAAGGGGTCCTGATGCCGTACTGCAAGGTCTGTTTTTTTTCATACTGATTAAACAAAAAACATTCAAGATGGAGTAGGGACAGTGAAAGTTGATGTGTATCCGTTTGGCTGAGGAAGCGGACTGTGTGTGTTTGGTTGAGGCAAATCATATTGTGTGTTTGGCTGCGGAGGCATGGGGTGCAGACAACTCAAACCCCACCTCTCATATCCCATTGGCTGGCTACTGTCAGTAAGCCCACCCCGGAGTGTGGCTGCCAATGATCCAGAACCCCTTTTTGAGTCAACCAAAACAGCCATATATATTACAAGTTTAGTTTGTTTTATCGAGAATTAAAATCTGTTTATATGTTGTACTAGATGTTCTATAAAATATACCATTTTTGTGAAATTAATTTTTCCGTTTTGATTTCACAGTCCGGCTCTGTATGCGAATTCTCTGCAGTGTATGCTGATTCACTATGTTCTAGATAACACTGATGCATTGATACTGCCTGTGTGAAAGGAGCCTTACAGTCTCTGTGTATTGCTAATAAAACTTACGTGTGGTGGGTCCCAAATGCGATATCCAGTTTGGCCTAAGAAAGAAAAGAAACTCTATTATAGGAACAATTATTACTTGCCTATAGTTGGCTGCATCAGGGATTCTGGTAATGAATTACATGCTGCCCTCTAGAGGACACATCCCAAATATATTCTTCATCCTTGTTCATTTTCTAATTACCGATGAAAGGAACAGAAGATCCTTACAATATGTATTTCTTAAAAGAACATTTAATCCACAATATTCCTTATAGACTGTAGGAAGTTGAAAAATAATTGTTCGGTGGATTAACATAATTTTGTAAACATAAGCCTCATAGAATTGGCACGAATGATATGAATCCCTTAGAAAGGCACAGTTGGCATGTTTCCCCTCGTGTACACGAATATACTATACTGTAAAATCTCGATAATATGCACAGTTTTGCCCCCCTTCACATTATGGCAAGTGGGGGGTGCTTAATATATAAGCAAGTAAAAAAAAAAAAAAAATGGCCCATATAATTTTTTTGGTTCCCTTTGCCTCCTGCCCTGCTTCAACTCACCCCCCGGAGTTGGCTGTGATCAGCTGTGCACCGCGGTGACACTCTTGCATCTACCACCAGCATCCAGCAAATCCCTGCAAGGACCTTTTCATTTAAGTCAATGGTAATACCTGAAGGTCCACACAGGGCAATACAGAACATCGAATGCATAGATCTCTGTGCATTGGATGCACTGTGTTGCCCTGCGAGGACCTTGAGGTATTACCATTGGCTTAAATGAAAAGGTCCTCGCAGGGATTTGCTGGAAGCGGGCGGCAGATGCAAGAGTGCCACCTGCTGTGCACAGCTGATCACAGCCGACTCCAGGGGTGAGTTGAAGCAGGGCAGGAGGCAAAGGGAAGCGGTGGAGGGAGGGAGTTAGAGCGCCCATAGTAAATTTATTTTAGTGTAGAGATATATAACACACACACACACACACACACACACACACACACACACACACACACACACACACAATACAAATCTGTAACACAAAAGACATGCCCTGGTAGGTTTCATCAGCATGGGGACATACGCAGAAAACAAAACATAGAGTAATTCTGGGGAAAACCTCTGTCAATACAAATTTCCATTACTTGAACATTTTGAGCGCCAGAGTGGTACGCAATGCATTGCTTTGCGTACTACTCTGGCACTCACAGGGTTAAATGGAGTTTTAAAGCCTTTAAATGATAGAGAAGTCTTAAAAACATTGTTTTCAATGCGTTGGAGACCTCTCTAGCAGTTAAGGGGTCAAAAGCCCCATTTATATCAATGGAAAATTTGGGAATTGCTATTTGTCCTTTATGTGCAGTTGGTTTGAGCCAGAATTGCATCTCTTTTCCATTTTTCATTCAAAGGGTTAAAGGCCACCCCCACATTGGCCCCACTGGCCACTTCTACATTGCCCTCATTGGTCATCTGTTGTGAGGTCCTCTCTCCAATAATGCAGAGCGCTGGGAGATGATGTCATTACTAGAGTGCCGGGGACAGAGAGGGAGCTCATCTGCTAATAGATGTCTGTGCCGAAGAAGGCACAGACATCAGCTTGTTGTGGGAGCCGTCGGGGGGAGCAGAGGATGTGGGCCCGGTCTCAGACCCCTGCATCCCCTATTGTTATGCCATTTAAATCAATAGGAATACCTTATTTGTTTGAATATAAGGAGGCATTTTAGTCTGCAAAAGTGACCTTGCCTTGTATTCGGGAATAAAATCCTCATCCAGTGGGCAGTCCGGAACATCTGTGTCCCAGAACCTTTAATGTTCAATAATGCGCCCGGTAATCTTGTTATTGTGTGCCCGCCCCCACGCTGATGACAAACGACAAAGAAAGACCTATCAATGCACAGACTCCATGTGCATTAAAAAAAGGTCCTGGAAGGACATTTCTACGTCGTGTGGCATCTGCATGGAGGCAGCTATACATTAACAAGAATGCCGGGAGCGTTACTGAACATTAAAAGTAGTGATGGAAGGGGGAAAATCAATGTTGGGATGTGAAAATTAGAATAAAATCCTCAATATAAGGGGATCGCCTAATATTGAGGACTTTTTTTTTTTTTTTTTTTTTCACACCCAACATTGTAAAAGTTAACACGGTGCATTGTATGCCTGCAAAATACGGTATATACTGGTCTCTTGGTTGGCCAGAGAATTCCTCCACTTTTGTCTTTGTGAATATGGCTCTTTGATAACCGGAATACCTGATACAGGCGAATGTTTTCATACGGACGAGCGTCCTTGTGCAGCCTCTCTTTCGATTCCCGTTTTTCACCATGGACAATCAACAACGGCTTGTCCCTGTTATCAAATGGACACAACACAAGTGAGAAAGATTTAGAGCTCAGGTGAGCAACCTAAGACCCTCCAGCTGTTGTTCAACTATAAATCTCATCATCTTAGCCAGCTGCTGGCTGTTTATGGAAGGAGTTGCATTACAGCCGATTAGGTTGGGAGATCAGTAGCTTGGGGGCATCAGGAGGGGTCCTATGCCCCATCACAAGGTCTGATTTTTTTTTTTTTTTTAGAAGTGAAGTAACATGTATCCGTTTGGTTGAGGGGTCATGGGGCAAAGAGGCAAATAACATTATGCGTTTGGTTGAAGAGGTTGCATCCAACTCAAACCCTTCCCCACATATTCCACTGGCTGGGTTGTAGCAGGGGGGCAGAGACTGGCCGCAGGCATTGAATCAGGGTAGGAAATTTCACAGGAGTTGCCCCCTCCTGCGAAAATCGCTGCAACGGTCAAAATGCACAGCTCGGCCAATCGAACGGGCAACGCTGTGCACAATTCACACACACCCCCTATATATGTACATATAAAATGACCAGGTGAGATAGCTCAGCTGGTTAATGCACGAATTGTGGAATCTTCTCAAACTTCAGTCACAAGTTCTAGCCCCCGGCAGGGTCAATTCGCTAAAACGTGTGTAACGACGCAGTCATGCGCAGTAGAGACTGCCCGTGACGAGGCTGATACAGAGCGGGGTGCTCCGAAGGAGCGTTCCGCTCTGTGACAGCCGCAGAGCGGGCAGTCTTTACTGAGCATGACTGCACCAAGACCGGCTGACACTGTATCACTGTGTGGGCAGTCTCTACTGTGCATGACTGCCCCGCGACCGGCTCGCAGTGGCACTGTGGCTCGTGTAACGGCCTCTTCAACTAGTGTATATGTGTAAAATATATATATATACATACATACATACATACATACATATATCTCACTATTTTCTCATATAAATTGACTGCATGTAGGTATAAAAGTTGTTTACACATGAAAATCCCTTCCCTGTCATGGAAATGCGTGGGTGTGCCTACTGTAAGAATGTGTCTCTGTTAATGTAGAAAATGGCCACGTTTTGGAACATTTTTAAGGTGACTTTTTTTATCCTGATTTGTCCACATCTTTGGCGTAATGTCATTCTATGTGAGAGATACTTATAAAATGTCACGGTGCTGGAAAAAAAGTCACAAGAAAGTCCCAATTGAGATTTTTCTGAACTTGCACATGTAAACAGGGCCGGATTTACATTCCAAGCTCCACTAGATGGACTTAGCTCCGCCCACTCTACACATGACCCAGTCCCAGCCACTGTTTCCTAGCTCAGAACAGACCATTTTACACTAACAAGCAGGAAAGAAAAAAAACTCATTGCTTTGCAATGTATTAGAGATCTCTGTATAATCCAGTGTGTTAACCCCTTAAGAACCCATGACGTGCCAGGACAGTCTTGGGAAAACTTCCATAAAGGACCCTTCCGTTAAGGCTGCACACCGTTCAGGGACCCCTGAGCCAAAAAAAAAAAAAAAAAAAAAAAAAGCTCCGTGGTCCTTAATTGCTGGCTGCGTGATCAGTCATTAAAGGGATAATAATACTTAAAATGTAAAAAAAATATGTTGTAGGGTTTATCCCCCTGAGTAAAACAAGGGTACTCCCACTGCTGAAAGGTGTTTCATTCAAAAGTTATTAATTTTCAAAGTTGAATTTTTTAGGTGCAATATCACAGTGGCCTGAAATTGTACAGTGGCGCTGTTGCTACACGATCCTATGGACAGCTCTGGTCAGTTGACCATAAATCTCCATAGGATGGTGTAGCAACAGCGCCACTGTACAATTTCAGGCCACTGTGATATTGCACCTAAAAAATTCAACTTTGAAAATTAATATCTTTTGAATGAAACACCTTTCAGCAGTCGGAGTACCCTTGTTTTACTCAGGGGGATAAACTCTAAAACATATTTTTTTTTACATTTTAACTATTACTATCCCTTTAAGGGTATTTAAGCCTGCAAGGGATATAAATCTTGGGCAGGGACCTGTATATTGCTCTGGCCACACCCACAATTTAGAATGTGGGTGTGGCAGCACAGCTGATGTTCCGCCCCTCATATCTTGTAGCTCAAAGCAGGTGCCTACTCTGCCTAATGGGAAATACATCCCTGTGTACAAAACCCATATAAACATCTATATGCACTTTTCATCTAGTGCGCAGCCAAAACGAGAACCGCCCAAAGGGACCCTTACACACATTGTTACATGTTTGATGGAACGGACTGGACTGGGACCAGAGGTAAAACAAGAACTCACCGGAACTCCTCTGGATACTGCTTCACCAGCCACTCGATGTCAATGCAGTAGTTGAACTTTAAAAACAGAATAAAAACAACTTGCTTAAAAAACACTAACACCTAAACATGAAATAGGATGATATTACTTTAAAGGGATAGTAATGTTTCACAAAAAAAGCAGACCAATTAACCTTCATAGTATTTGGGCCATGGAGAGTGCTATTTCACTACTGTCAGAGTTGTAGTACAAGAGTAACTGAATGATAAAGTATCCTCCTCCTGCCCCTTTTACTGATGTAACACTGCTCATCTCAGACCAGCAAGACTATCTGGATGGATCACAGAGAGGGACAATCTTCAGTGATCATAAGGAAAAACCTGTTAAGGGGGGCAGGGTTTTCCTTATGGTCACAGTAAGAAGATTGTTCCTTGCTGTGATCTGTCCGGTCAAGTGACCAGATTCCACATCTGAGGGGAGGCGGCTTACACTAGGTAAGCCTTTCCCTATCCCTTTAGATATCACCTACTTACAGCTAGCATATGTAAAATTAATTCATTATTCACATTCGGTCCCTAAAATATAATCCTAAACTTCCCTTTAACACACAAGTAAATCTTCCTATTCAGAAAGCAATTACTTAATTCTTTGAGTGCCAGAGGGGTACGCAGTGCATTGCGCCGAGTACCCCTCTAGCATTCAAAGGGTTAATTTTGTGTATGCGGTTTGTAATGAGGTAAGAGCTGCTGTGACTAGTGCCCAGCACTCTTGTATTCAGAAAGCCTGCCAAGGCCCATTTACATACAATCTTGGACAAGTACATCAAGTTTGCCAAGGAATATGGAGTCTTGCTTAAAGGCAGGAATGTCTGCTCAATCAGAGCATTTGTGAGACTGGATATGAGGCCTCAGAAAATAAACAAGAGTATTTTTATGGATGTTGCATGAAATACAAGAAAAGTAAGTATATGTAACATCAGTTCATTTTTAGGTGTTATGGTGATTTTAAAAATAACTCTGGTAATAATTTAAAGGAACGCTAAACACCTCTTATGTATAAACCCCCACTTGCCTTAATCCTAATAGCCACTATGAATCCGTTATCCATGGATTTACATTTGTGCATATGGCCCTTCCATGCATCTCTGCTTGTTAATTCACAGATATTTTTTATTTATTGAAATATTGGTAGTGATTATGGGCACCCACTGATGCAACAATCCTTCCCCAAAAACAAACAAATAGATAAATCCGTGCGAAAGAAGGTTTTAACCCCTTAAGGACCAGCATGCGCAGCCGGCACTTGAGGACCATGGGTCTTTTTTTTTTTTTTTTTTTTTTAAGTTCTGGTTCAGGGCTTCCAGAGCGGCGTGCAGCTGCGCCGGGAGCCCTGAACTCCATGCCATGCCAGGACCGTCTCTGGTCCTTAAGTGCCGGACCACCTTGACGGTCCTTAAGGGGTTAATGGGGTACTATTATTTCTTATCTGCCCCAGAATACACGTTTCTAAGTATATACCTCTCCCGTCCCATCAGACTGTCTCCCAGCCTTCAGATGCTCCTTGAAAATGCACCTCTTCAGGGAAGCCTATCAACTACCTCCATAACTGCTATCTGCAAGGTCAGGCCAACAGCTTGTCCAACCTCTACTCACTCTTATTTCTAAAATCACTCTCCCACCTACAACCCCATCCCGACGTCATTGTTCACATAGTCTTTTTCTCCCAAACAGACCCACTACTTGAAGGACCACTGCACTCAAATACACTTCTTTCTCCCACCCACTGACTGGCAGTTCATGTGGCAGGAGACACACACACCCCATAGCATTTACTCCTTCTGTGTCCCTCCTACCTTACGCTAGACTGTATGACTTCACCAGTAGGGGGCTCTCTGATAATTGTATATTCAAATGTTCCATTTGTACCATTTTAAACCTCTGTACGTCTATTCCTTATTGAACATCACTGGGCAATAAGTTGGCTGTATATAAAGTCTAATAATATGTCTCTCTCTAAGTGGCATAGCTAGTCATTGGAGAGCCCCAGTGCAAACTATCACAAAAATATATTCACAGATGCGTAACTAACACCTATTGGATTATAGGGCAGATGGGCCCCCTTGGATGTAAGCCTTGGCACAACTGTGCCCTCTAAATCCCATTTAGTTATGCCACCTGCTCTCTGCCCAGTCTACTGCAGAGATGGTCCAGTTAAAGGGATAGTAAAGTCCCCAAAACAGTATCTTATAAATGGTAGCTGCACTAAAAAAAAACACTTAATGCGCTTAATCCTCTCTCTCAAACCGTCATGGTTTGAGAGATGCAAGAAAATAAAGACCTCTACTCCCTCCTCCTTCTCATGCATCCACTGTACAGAGGACGCATGAGATCCTGCTTCCGGGACCAGACGGCGGCTCTTCAGGAGCGCTGTCATCGGGATATCTAACTATGATTGCTTCATCGGAATGGTCTACAACATGTGACTGGAAGCCAGGCACACGTTGTAGACCATACAGATGAAGTAATTATAGTTAGATATCCCAATGTCAGCACTCCTGAAGAGCCGCCTAAAGTCGGACGACCGGATTCTGCCTCTGACAGCTTTACAGCTCGTCAGGCAAAAAGGGGAGGGAGTGGAGGACTTTATTTTCTTATTTCTCTCAAACCGTTATGGTCTGAGAGAAAGGATTAAGAGCATTAAGTGTTTTTTTTTCAGTGCAGCTACCACTTAGAAGATACTTTTTTGGGACTTTACTATCCCTTTAAATTATTAAAAAAAAAAAAAAAATCTTGTGAGCCACTTAGAGGTGTCTGCAAGGACTGGAGTAATTCTGGGGCAAAACACCTGCACCACTCGAGGCAAAATAATTCTAATAATTTAATTGGGGCTTTTAACCCCTTGAATGCTAGGGAGATGTCCAGCTTTCAAGAAGTTAAAAACCCAAATTTGTGGAACTTTCACCTTAATTCAAGTCTGCATATTTGAAAACCTCATTAAAAACTGCTTGTGTGTCATGTGACCAGCAAATGTACAGTTAAGGAGGTATTCACACTTTTTAATACATGCTGATGTATGCTAATTACGGTACCCATGAAGTTTGATAGACTAATGAAGCTTTCCAGTGACGTTACATATTGTAACGAACCTCTTTGCTGTACCAGGAGACTCTCACTTTCACTTTCCTCAGAAATAAAAGTATGAATATTTCGTAAACTATACAAATGCTGGACTTTTGGTTAACATGACACATAGGCAGTCTTGAATTACGGTTTCAAACATGTAAAGAAAATTCAAGGTGACAGGTCCACTTTAAATCAATGGGAATTTACTGAGTGTCCTCCTCTCCATGTGGTCAAGTTAGTTTATTCAGAGTTTCTCAAATTCTTCTTTTGTACATCAGCCACCCTGTTTACGTGTATTTTTCACCTCTGGTTATTTAAATAAAATTAAAACTTACCTGTACGGAGGACACCAGGGTCCCAAAGAGAGGAGATAAAATATCTGTTCAAACAGAGAGCAAGAAAATCGTTATGGATCACGGGATGTCATTTTACCAACACAATAAATAACAGCACAAATCCAGAGCTGCATGGCTAACATTTAAGGCCTCCTTCACACTGGTGATTCTGGTGCAGCATTTTGTAACATTGTGCTGATCACCAGTGAGTTGAACACATTTGCCTCAATACGACTATTAAAGGGATAGTAATACCTGAAAATAAGTTTATTTTATATTGTAGCCCTTAAAAAACCATGAAAAATGATATAAGTCTTATCTCCCAAACCTTTATGGTTTGGGAGATATTCAGAAGTAAAGTTTCCCCTGGAGTGATGTCATTGCTCCACCCTTCAGATTTGGAATCCGTCCCGGGACCCGCTGTGCCTCTCCAGAAGTGCTGAGATCACCATCTTTAAAAAGAATTTCTTAATTGGAATGGTCTACAAAGTGTGCTTTCAAGCCAGGCACACTTTGTAGATAGTTCCAGTTAAGTAGTTCATTTCAAAGATTGTGATCTCGGCACTGCTAAAGAGCTGCCGGTTGCTATGTGGACCGAATTCCAAATCTGTCCACTAGATGGCAGACTTGGCTGAAACAGCCAGGAAAAGAGAACTTTACTATGTTTTACATATGAATATCTCCCAAACCATAAAGGTTTGGGAGATAAGACTTATATCATCTTTCATGGTTTTTTAAGGGCTACAATATAAAATAAACTTATTTTCAGGTATTACTATCCCTTTAACATTGCAGCAAATCACGTCACAAGGGAACGCAGTTTGCTTCAACTTTCCTGCATTCATGGGAAAGGTCAGCAGAGCTGATCTGCTTGGACGTTTCAATGTAGATCTGTTTACAGTGGACATCTGGATGCAAACTGTAATGTCCAAAGAATGGCCAACCAACATGCGTATCAGAAAACGATATACAGCACGGGGCCTCCTCTGCACCACCTTCATCATGCCCCATTTGTGACAGGATCACTAGGGGAAGACAGAGACATTGCAGGGAGATAAACTTGGCAACATGAACGGTTATGCACCTCAGTTTATTCAAATAACCAGTGTGATCAAATCCTTACAAATACTATTTCAATCAATTTAGATACAATGCTACTACTTATTAGCAGCAAGGCGGAGAGCTATACTATAGTAATATATATATATATATATATATATATATATATATATATATATATATATATATATATATGTCTCAGGGCTTATAATTTTAAGTCCTTTGCTACTAGCCAGACCTGAAAAGTTACTCGCCACTACAAGCCATAACATACCCACCAGGGCTGAATTTTCACTCGCCATTGGCTAGTGGAAATTTTGAGCCCTGTAGATATATATATATATATATATATATATATATATATATATCTATATATAGCAATTTCGTCAGAAGGAAGAAAGCACATCTTAACAAAGGCTCACAGCAGGGCCGAAAACGTTGATGGAATAAGCACTGATTTTTCACAGTCGAAAAGTCCTGTGAGTGCTTTCTTCCTTCTGACGATATTGCTACATGTGTAAACCAAAAGAAAAGGACACCCAGGCAATTCTACTACATTCAAGTGAGTGCACATAATTTGGAACTTTATATATATTATATATATACACATATAAAACGTGTGTAATGACACAGTCATGCGCAGTAGAGACTGCTGCGCATGCTGCAGTCATGTGCAGTAGAGACTGCCTGCGCCGCAGCGGATACAGAGCTGGACGCTACGAAGGAGCGTCCAGCTCTGTATCAGCCGCAGCGCGGGCAGTCTCTACTGTGCGTGACTGCCCCGCAACCGGCTGGCAATGGCACTGTGGCCCGTGTAACGGGCTCTTCAACTAGTATGTATATATATATATATATTATAGATATAAAAATATAAAATGTATTTCACAGTATTATTTGTCCAACTACATTCACGCCCCAAGGTGCTTTGACAACTGTTAGCGTTGTCAGAGAAGCTCTCTGCTGCCACCTTAAGGGCTTGTTCACACTGGTAATCTGAATATGTTGGGGCTTAATATAATTAAAAAATAAATTCAGGAGCAAAACAACTATACCACAGGGAACAAGTACAAGTTCCTATGGGTTTGAATAGGTTTTTGATCACAGTTGGCCAGCTGAGGGTGATGGAAGTTGCAGTACAACAACAACTGTAGGTCCAGTGCCTGCCCACCTCTGCTCCAGCTACACTGCTAACAGTAGCCATCTCTGACACAAGACATACCGTAAAAGGGAGACATTTTTCTTACCGATATTTCCTTTTCTTCTGTGTCCCTCCATGGCGATAGAGACTAATGGGTGTGTCAGCGCCCCCCAGCTGGCGTAGGACCAACTTTCAAATTATAAAAGGAAGCCTTCCGCTCCCCTATGGCAGTCATCGTTTTGTCAAAGCTAAAAAATATAAGCAGAGATGTTAAAAGAGGGCAGGGGCGCCATGGAGGGACACAGAAGAAAAGGAAATATCGGTAAGAAAAATTTCTCCCTTTCTTCTGTGTCCCTATCCATGGCGATAGAGACTAATGGGGACATACCCAAGCAGTAACTAAGAATGGGTGGGTAATGAAAACAGTGTCCCTTAGATGATTAATAAAAAATAATCATGTGTCTGCCCACACACATGAATCACATAGTAGAGAAGATAGGCAAGAAAAAGACATTCTTACCGAACCTGTGTGGATAGCTGCTTCCAGGACCTTTCTTCCAAATTTTGCTTCTGCCGAAGCATGTACATCAATTTGATAGTGCTTGATAAAAGTGGAAATAGAGGACCAAGTGGCTGCTCTACAAATTTCTTCTGGAGAAGCAGAGGCTCTGGATGCCCAGGAGGTTGCTACCGCTCGGGTAGAATGAGCCTTAAGGATCTTTGGAGGGATTTTTCCTGCTTCCAAATATGTCATCCTGATGCATTGGGTTATCCATCTTGATAAGGAGGATTTTGAAGCTGGCGACCCTTTATATTTCCCTTGAAAATGAACAAAAAGAGAATCTGTCTTCCTGAAGGCTTCTGTTCTATTAAGGTAGATAGAAACACACCTTACCAAGTCCAGATTGTGCAATTTCTTCTCTTTTTCCCCTTTTGGATTTGGGCAAAAAGAGGGTAAAATGATGTCTTGGTTTAGATGAAATTCTGACACTACTTTAGACCTAAAGTTAGGTTTTGTTCTCAAAACTATTTTATCTTGGTGAAACACCATGTAGGGTGGCTTTGAGGAAAAAGCCTGAATCTCTGAAACTCTTCTCGCAGAGGTTATAGCAGTCAGGAAGGCTGTTTTTAAAGTAAGCATCTTTAAAGGTATCTCTTCTAGGGGTTCAAACTTGGGAGATGAAGACAGCGTATCCAGCACCATATTCAAGTCCCATGGAGGAATAACCTTTCTTATTCTAGGTCTAACTTTTGTTATAGCTTTAAGGTATCTTTTTACTAAAATATCTTCTGCAAATTGCTTTGCTAAGAAGGCTGATAATGCTGAAACATGTACTTTTAACGTGGATGGTTTTAATCCTTTCTCAAACCCCTGTTGTAAAAAGTTCAAAATGTGAGATGTTTTTACACATGATCTTTTTACTTTTTCAGATGCACACCATCCTGAAAAGACTTTCCAAACCTTGCAGTATATCCTGGAGGTGGACTTTTTTCTTCCTTCTGCTATTGTATTTATAACTGCGTCCGAGAGACCTTTTGATCTTAATGAGTTCCTCTCAGCCTCCAGGCCATCAGTTTCAAAAAGGCTGGGTTCTGATGGAGGACTGGACCCTGGGAAAGGAGATCTGACCGGGTCGGGAGTGGCCAAGGTTCCTCTATCGCTAGATTGATTAGTTCCGAAAACCATACTCTCCTTGGCCATTCCGGAGCTATGAGGATGACATTTGCTCCCTCTCGCCTGATCTTTCTTAGAACCTTTGGTATCATGGGGGTTGGAGGAAAGATGTATGCCAGTGGAAAATTCCAGGGATGAGTCATGGCATCCATCCCTCGAGCTTCCGGATGCCTTGTCCTGGAGAAGAATGTGTTGCATTTCTTGTTTTCCCAGGTTGCCATGAGATCTATCACTGGATTTCCCCATCTCCAGACAATCTGGTTGAAAACCTCCCTGTTGAGGGCCCATTCTCCTGGGTCCAGCCTGTTTCGGCTGAGATAGTCCGCTTGTAGATTTAAGACACCTGCTATGTGGGTGGCTGATAGAGCCATTAGGTTCCTTTCTGACCATCTCAATATTTTCTGTGATTCTTGGTTCAAGGTTCTGCTCCTTGTTCCTCCTTGGTTTTTTATGTAAAGAACCGCCACCATGCTGTCCGACAGGATCTGGACTGGTTTTTTCCTGATAAACTTCCTTAGACCTATTAAGGATAGTCGAATGGCTCTGAGCTCTAGGACATTTATGTGAAGAGTTTTTTCTAGCTGAGACCATGTCCCTTGAATGGAGATGTTGTTCCAGCAACCTCCCCATCCTTTCAGGCTTGCATCTGTTGATATCGTCTGCCATTTTTGTTCCTGCAGAGAGGTTCCTTTTTCCAGATTTTTTGGT
Organism: Rhinophrynus dorsalis; assembly: GCA_037306005.1. Lineage (NCBI taxonomy): Eukaryota > Metazoa > Chordata > Amphibia > Anura > Rhinophrynidae > Rhinophrynus > Rhinophrynus dorsalis. The sequence continues at coordinate 114,211,921 of CM074728.1, read as the reverse complement.
TTTATCCACCATAGTAACTCGGACTTTACCTGTGGAGACAGGAGGATCTTCTGTGAGGTGTTGATCGAGTCCTTGTTCCAATGGGTTAGGAACAATTTCTGAAGGGGCCTTTGGTGACTCCTGGCCCAAGGTACTATGTGAATGGCTGAGTTCATTAATCCCAGAATGCTCATGTATTCGTGGGCAGTATGTACTTGATGTTTCCTGAAGGACTTGACTCTGTTTATTATCCCCTTTATTCTTGAAGATGATAATGTCACTTGGTTGACCTTGGTGTCGAAAGTCATGCCCAGAAAATCTAGATGCTGAGATGGATGGAGTTTGCTCTTCTGAAAATTGACTATCCAACCCAGTTCCTGTAGATGATGCAAGGTTTCCTGGGTGTTTAGTTCCGAACGAACTTTGGATAAGGATACAATTAGGAGATCGTCTAAGTATGGGAGAATAGTTATTCCTTTTCTCCTCAGGGGCTCTAGTGCTACAGCTAAGATCTTTGAAAAAATTCTTGGAGCTGAGGATAGACCAAATGGCAGAGCTTTGAACTGCCAACGTTGATCCATGAAGCAAAACCTCAGAAACCTGCGGTGTGCTGGCGCTATTTTGATGTGATAATAAGCTTCTTTTAGATCCACAGTCGTTAGAAAAGCTGCTGGATGAACAGTCTGTATTACTGATGATGTGCTCTCCATCTTGAAGCTTTTTGTCTTTATGCTTGAGTTCAATGTCTTCAGATCGAGGATAATTCTGAACCCCCCTGATGATTTTGGAACTGCAAAAATCACAGAGTAGAAACCTCCTTTTTCTTGTGGAGGGACAGGTTCTATCACCCTGTTGAGGACTAGACTTTGAACAGAATCTTGTAAACCTCTTGCTGCTATGAGGTCTTTTGGCATCCTTGAGGTTCTGAATACATTTTCCCGAGGAATGCGGTCGAATTCCAAAAAATACCCTGCTTCTAATATTCGAATTATCCACTTGTCTGGTGCTGCTAGGTTCTTCCAGGCTTGTAGAAATTTTTCCAGGCGACCGCCGACTGGAATTAGAGGCAGGGTACTCCGCACTTCATGAGGCTTCCTTCTTGAATTGCGCACTTTTTGCTCCTGTTCTTTTGAATGAACCTCTTGAGGACTGACCATAATTACTTTTCTTCTGATCATAGGTTCTTGATGTTTGAAAACGTTTTGAGTCACGAAAGGATCTCCTATTATGAAAAGATGTTGAAGGGGAAGTTCTTCTCTTTCTGTCCTGTGGAAGGAAAGAACTTTTTCCTCCCGTAACTTTTTTAATTATTTCTTCTAACTGTTCTCCGAATAAAGTGGATCCAGAAAAAGGTAATGACACCAACTTATTTTTTGAAGATGGGTCAGCTCCCCATGATCTTAACCATAGAGCTCTTCTGGCTGTAATCGAAAAAGAAGAAGATCTGGCGGCTAACCTGATGACATCCCAGGAGGCATCACAAGAATATCCCATTGCGTCTTTTATAGATGCTACTTCTTTCATTAATTTTTGCCTGGAAACGGAAGACTCAATTTTCTGTTCCAGCTCTGTCAACCATATTCTTATTGTTCTTGATACACAGGTCAAGGCTGTTGCTGCTTTTATGCTTTGTCCCAAAACAGAAAACGGTTTCTTCAGGGTAGCTTCAAGTCTTCTGTCCATAGGGTCCTTTAATGAGGAGCCATCTTCCATAGGCAGGGTAGTCTTTTTTGTCAGTTGAGCAATAGGAGCATCTACCTTTGGAGGCGTAGTCCAGACTGAAGCCTCTTCCTCTTTGAAAGGATACATCTTATGGAATCTTTTTGATTCTGTTACTCTCTTATCCCCTTTCTTCCATTCTGTTTTCACCAGATCAGATACGGAATGATGGACAGGAAAAACTGGAATCTCTTTCTTTTTTCCTAGGAATGCTGTATCCAGGATTCCATGTTCAGTAGCTTCCTCAGTCAGGCCTAAGGTTTTTCGCAAACTCTTTAAAAAGGACTCCATCTTTTCAATGTTGAAAGATCCTTCATCGTCGTCCTGTATTTCTCCTTCCTCTTCTGAAGAGTAGTCAGATAGATCTTCAAAAAGGCTTGATTCATCCGCTTCAATATGCATAGAGGATGTACCTTCCCCCGGATCTTCAGTTCTAGGCCTTTTTCTGGAAATAGAAGGAGCCTGAAAAGATGATAAAGTTTGCTGCATAGAATCTTTCATCCATGTTAAAAAGTCTTGGAATTGAGATGGAACGTCTGTATTAGCTGCTTTTTTCAAACAGTCAGGACATAATTTTGAAGAATCTTCTGTGGATAATAACTTATCACATCCTAAACATGTCTTAACTTTTTGGGTAACTTTATCATCCTTATCAGCATTCATTTTCTCTTTCTCCTTTTCTTTTTCTTTATTAGGCAGACTCTTTGATGTGGAGGACATAGTTCAACTAGCATAAAACTTAACTTTTAATAAGTTATCATAAAACAAACATATACATCCTTTACCAGGGAATATAGGAGAAAAAGGGCCTCTTAAATATAGTAGGCCCTGGGCGTGCGTTTCACACTGGAACGCATAGGCCCTGCCCTGTTAATTATACTGAAGTAATAAATATAGAATGGCTGACAGCCCTTACCTTTCCCCTTAGCCTGTAGATAGATCCATAGCTGAAAGGACTAAACTGCCGGTCGGAGGTATCCTGCAACCGGTTCTCTGTTGCCTGGATCCAGCTTCCTCCTAGACGCCAACCGATGACGTCATCAAGGTGCCTCCGGATGTGAACGCCGAATCTCACCCAAGCATGGGGAGACTCCAGGCGCATGCTGGAACAGACAAACAGCTTGCCGGTTCTTCAACGGAGCAAGCTCTTCAGGAGTAGCAGAGAAAACTCTCCTGGCTGAAGCGGCAAGAATGCGGCCTTAAAGGAAAAAAAAAAAAATTCCAGGTAGGAGACGACTGCCATGCGTCCCTACCCCAGCTGCGTAGGACCAAAAAATGACTGCCATAGGGGAGCGGAAGGCTTCCTTTTATAATTTGAAAGTTGGTCCTACGCCAGCTGGGGGGCGCTGACACACCCATTAGTCTCTATCGCCATGGATAGGGACACAGAAGAAATCTCAGGTATAATACGCACCGGTGTATAATACACAGTTGTATATTATGCCCAAGATTTTAGGGGAAAACAAGAGGGCCTATGTATAATACGCACCCTTGTTTTCCCCTTTACTTAAAAAAAAAATATATATATATATATATATTGCTGCCAGCTACCTTCCCTTCCAACCCCCCAGCGCGACCCGATGTCAAGAGAAGCCTTACTTTCTTTTGCTGCACTTGAATACAGTGATCTGTGTTAAGCTCTGTGTCCCATCTTCCCTGCAGGCGACAGGCTTGCATTTGCCACCCGCTTCCTTCAATGGACTTTGTGGACCTTCCACCTCCAGCCAATAGTAATACAGGTGCATTATGATTGGCTGGAGGCAGAAGGTCCTGAAAGTCCATTGAAGGAAGCGGGTGGCAAATGCAAGCCTGCCACCCGCCCACCTGCAGGGAAGATGGGACACAGAGCTTAACACAGATCACTGTATTCAAGTGCAGCAAAAGAAAGTAAGGCTTCTCTTGACATCGGGTCGCGCTGGGGGGTTGGAAGGGAAGGTAGCCGGCAGCAATAAAAACCAATTTAAGTCAGCAAAAAAAAAACAACTAACAGGTATAATACGCACCCCCCACTTCACATAAGGTGAAGAGGGGTAAAATTGTGCGTATTATACCCGAGATTTTACGGTACATTGCTCAGCTCTTGTGACCTTGTTACCTTTGATATGAAGAGCTCCTGTGTTGTATTTCGGTTTAATCCCCGTGACTTTAGTAAGGTAAAAGCGGAAGGGCTCCCCGGCCTGGAGTACATCCCAGGGATCCTGAGAGTCACTCGGGGTCTTATATTTCTCCCGAGTCTTCGCTTTCTGATCATCACCTTTTGGCACTTCTCTCCTGGAAGGTCCATCTTTTTCTGATTTCACCTTTACTCTAGGAATATTTTTGGGTGGCTTTGATTCCTCGTCACTACTGGACAGACACCAGCCCGGATCTTCTCTGTCGGGTTTGATCTTCTTAGCAGGGGACGGTGCCTTTCCAAGCCTTTCTTCTTCAAATTTCACTGGATTTACCTTCCTTTTATGAGATGCTTTCCTGGCGTCGGAGCAGGGGTAGTGAGGCACTGAATTTTGCTGGTCCCTGTTCGTCGATGACGTAGATGGCTTCCCACTATCCTCTGCTTCGTCATCACTGCTAGACAATGTCCATTTGCCATGGTCACTCTGCTGGGAAGATGAACTCCTGTCAAACACAAAGATGTTCAGACTGGTCCGTTGTATATTACATAGTGTAAAAGCCCGTGTACGCAGGCCAAGGTCCGGGTAATGTTAACCCTTTGAGTGCCAGAGGGGTACGCAACGCATTGCACTGCGTTGCATACCCCTCTGGCTCTCAAAGGGTTAAAAGGCCGCTACCTCACTGCTCCATATGATGCAGTCTTGAGTCGCTTCACTCACGCGATGCAGTCATGCGCAGTAGAGAGTGGCCGAATGCGCGCAGTCTCTACTGTGCATGACTGCATCGTGACAAACATCCTAGCAAATTATTATACAGGATAACATCTCAGTGGTTCTCAAACTGTGTTGTGTGGGACCCTGGAGTTCCTATAAGCACAGGTTGAGTATCCCTTATCCGAAATGCTGGGGACCAGAAGAATGTTGGATTTTTTTGGTTTTTGGAATATTTCGGATACGTAATGAGATATCTTGGGGATGGGACCCAAGTCTAAACACAAGATTCATTTATGTTTCATATACACCTTCCACACGCAGCCTGAAGGCAGTTTTATACAATAATTTTAATAATATTGTGCATGAAACACAAAGTTTGTGTACATTGAACCATCAGAAAGCAGAGGTGTCACTATGTGGATAAAAATTTCGGATTTTCAGATAAGGGGTGTTCAACCTGTAGTACAATGGGCTCCATAGAATCCAGTAATGTCAGACAGGAGACCAGGGCAGGAATGGCAGACGGTGCCTGTCTGGATCTGGGACTACAGGGGAATTGTGGAAAACTGAATTGTATGAAAAAAAAGTGTATTTTTGTTGTTTTGTACGGTTAAAGGGATAGTAATACTTCGTTTTAACTTTATTTTATTTTGTAGGCATTAAAAAAACATGAAGAATGATATAAGTCTTATCTCTCAAACCTTTATGGTTTGAGAGATATTCACAAGCAAAGTTTCCCCTCCCGCCCCTTTTACCTAGTGTAAGCCATCTCTTCTCAGATGTGGAATCCAGTCCATAGACCAGTCAGATAACAGCAGGGGACAATCTTCTTCCTATGAAAACAATGAAAGCCCTGCCCCCTTGACAAGCTTTTCAGGTTTTTCCCTTAGCTTAATTGAAGATTGTCCCTCTCTGCAGTCTACCTGGGCAGCTCCCTTCTGATCTGGCTGAGAAGTGTTACATCAGTAAAAGGGGCAGGAGGGGGACACTTTGCTTGTGAATATCTCTTAAACCATAAAGGTTTGAGAGATAAGACTTCTATCATTCTTCATGTTTTTTTAATGCCTACAAAATAAAATAGTTAAAACGAAGTACTACTATCCCTTTAAGTCTTATAAGAATCACTACATCCAAACTTCATATAAACAAACCGGATACAACTGCCTGGTAACTCTTATCCGATTACCTAATAATTTAGTCTTAACCCTTTGTGTGACAGAGGGGTATGCAACACTGACAATCAAAGTGTTAAAAGTGGAAATGTCACCTCAATTCACATTTATTTTGATTTTCAAGAATTCAGAACTGTCTATTCTATATGTTGTAATAGCCATTTTTCAATGTAACAGTGTCTTCGAAAAACTAACCTGTATGGTTTGCTGATACAGTCTGATACTTTATGCTAATTCCATGCACAGTATGTCAATGAGTTCTAGGCCAAACTAGAACTGTACTAGTTGTAACGTGCCCAATATGTGGATTCTGCCTAAATTAAGTCATAGCATCATGTGGCAATACTGGACCAGCACAGAAACGCATTATATGGTTCCACCAGCAAATAGAGATTAACCCTTTCAATGCCAATGTTAGCCAACACAAATGGCACCATTTCCTTCCACCTGGGTAATTAGCGAACTATGCAACACAGATCAATAAAATGTCTATATGCCAGAGCCGTTTCTTAGTTCTAAAAGATGTCTAGATAGAGATGAGCTGAATATGATAACACTCATATTGACACATGCAGTAACTATTTTGTGCGCTGATGGGATTGTAATGTTTAAATTTAAGTTTATTTAATATTGTAGGCGTTTAAAAAAAATAAGTACAACAATGTAAGTCTTATCTCTCAAACCTCTATGGTTTGAGAGATATAACTTGCTAAAGTTCCCCCCTCCAGGCTGTTTCAGACAGGCCTGCCATCTAGTGGACAGCAGGAGATTTCAGCTCCGGGACCAGCCTGTGGCTCTTCAGCAGAGCCAAAATCTCTCTATTTAGAAATAAGTACTTCATTGGAATGGTCTACAAAGTGTGCTTGCAAACCAGGCACACTTTGTAGACAGTTCCAATGAAGTATTTATTTCTAAATAGCGTGATTTTGGCTCTGCTGAAGAGCCACCATCCGGTCAAATTAACAGAATCGGCTGCTGCCCCGTGGAGCGCAGAAACAGCCTGGATGGGGGAACTTTAGTCAGTTGTACCTTTCAAACCTTTACTCACATCTTTTACATCGTTGTACTTATTTTTAATCCCTACAATATGAAATAAACTTAAATGTAAACATTACTATCCCTTTAACCCTTTAGGTAAGAGAGCGGTGTGCAACGTATCGCTTGGCAATGTAATGCACACCTCTCTGGTCACTTCAGTGTTCAAGTAGACTTAAAGGGGAACTTTCACCCCTTAATAACTAAATCTCCCTTTACTGCTGACCTGACGACTAGCTGCTTAGTAGCGCTAGTCGCCAGAAAACTTACCCCGTTCTCAAGTTTCGCCGTTTGAAAGGATCAGGAAGCACGGACGTCTCTTCACAGTGACGTCCGTGCGCCTGCGCTGTCAGTCCCTTGTCAGTCCCTTGTGCACCGTACGGTGCATACTGTGCACAAGGGACTGACAAGGGACTGACAGCGCAGGCGCACGGACGTCACTGTGAAGAGACGTCCGTGCTTCCTGATCCTTTCAAACGGCGAAATCTTGAGAACGGGGTAAGTTTTCTGGCGACTAGCGCTACTAAGCAGCTAGTCGCCAGGTCAGCAGTAAAGGGAGATTTAGTTATTAAGGGGTGAAAGTTCCCCTTTAAACGTTATAGATTTTTTCTTAAGTAAAACAAGATTATTAAAGTGTTAGTAATGTCCTAATACATAAACGTTCCATCTGAATCTCAAAGTTCAATAAAGTATATCGTTAGCTTTAATTTAAAAAGCTTTAAGCCATTCTTTAGTTTTTAACCTTCAAAGTTTAGTGGCAATGGAAGCCAGTCTGCCATATTTAAAATCCTTCGATCGGGCGTGTGTTCCTGAAGTCTGTGTCTTCTATGCGCGCTCCACTGAATTAGCCGATGGGAGGGGGTGCAGAAGAGGCAACGCTGAGGCGGCAGGATTATATACAGGCTGCATAGAAGTTTGTGCCTCTGAAGGATCCGTTATGTCGGCCAACACCAAGTCGACTCTAACCAATTTATAAGGTGTTTGATGAAAAGGGGCGGGAGGGGAAGACTTCAACAAGGAATTTTGGTGAAATGATACAGGTACAAACATTACAAACAGGGCCAAGACTACTGAAAAACTTAAATGAATCAAACTAGGGCATATTATTGTTGGACATTACTATCCCTTTTTAAATGTCCAGTGATATGAAGGAAGACAACATCTTTATTTCAAGGATATTCTAACCCCCATTATTGTGCCGAGTGATAACAGCCTTGGAATAATGATGGGCAAGTCCTTCATACCACTGGAGATTTAATACTTTGAAAATCGGGGTGGACGAGCCTCTGAAAAGTTTAAATGCACCATCAGACTCTATTGCAGCTGAAAGAATCACAAAGAGTGTCCGTTTGAAAGAGATTTAACCCTATGAGCGCCAAAGCATTGTGTACCCCTCTGGCACTCAAAAGGTTTTTAAAAGAGGGGATTCCCACTGCACAGGGTTTGAATTTAAAGCTCATAACAGCGCAGTTATTTCAAATTAAACCACAGTGTTCAATTCAGGACACCAGAGGGGGGAGATTCACTAAGCGGTGATAAAGAGGTGGATAAAGTGGACGTCTCCAGTGATATCACTTCTCCAATTCCTATGTTATTGTATAGACCCAATGCACTAAGATTTCTTCAGTTTTGGAGATCTTAGTACATAGGCTCCATAGAATAACATAGGAACTGGCAAAGTGATATCACTGGAGAAGTTATCTCCCCCCAAGTGGTGCTGTTTTTATCACTTAATATGGGCAAGCATAATCAGTGTCTGCAGATCTTCCATAAAGTTCAATATTTAAAAAAAATTGCTTTCTGGACTCCAAGGGGAAGTTATACACTAAGGTGTGATAAAGAGGTGACAATGCAGAGAAGACTTCTCCAGTGATATCACTTCTCCAGTTCCTATGTTATTCTATGGAGCCAATGTACTAAGATTTCTCCAACTTTCGATCTTAGTGCATCGTCTCCATTGAATAATATAGGAACTGGAGAAGTGAAATCACTAGAGAAGTTATCTCCACATTCTCACCTATTTATCACGCTTTAGTGCATAAACCCCCACTCCTGGTTGGTGCTGTTGAATAAAATAATAAAAAAACAAGCTTCATTTTTAATAACTTTGGAATGGCAACTCTCCCATCAGAGGTATTACCAGGGCCACATTTCCCAAGCTGCAGAGTAGGAACTGCCTAGAACTGAATTAATGTATGAATGAATTAATGTGTTTATATAGCGCTACAAGTGTACGCATCGCTTTACAATGTAAGGGTTGAGACAATACAGGGTTACAAGTGCTTTGTACAGTGAAACATTTGGTGCGAGGTACCTGCCAGAAAGCTTACAATCTAAAGTGGTAATGGGAGACATACAGAATACATAAGGGTCAAGTACTGAATACAGTGCCAGAGTTCTGGTCAGGATAGGGGCCATAAAGTAAATAATTTATAAAGAGCCTAAGTTGTAGAAAATCAGTGTCGTGTAACATGTTTAAAGCGGAACTTTCACCCAAATAAAAATACATTTAATCCGATGGCTCTCAGTCTACTATTTTTAAAGGCTATATTTATTTTAAAAAAATCAGCATGTTTAGAAAGTTATTTAATGTAAAAGAAATACCTGGTGACGTCCTTCCGCTGCACACTACGGTACACTTTGCACCGCTCTGCTCTCCAGCCCATCCCCTTGCCGGCCAGAGCCCATATGCGCATGTCCTACACATGCAATGCAGGCTTATTACTGGGCTCTGGCCGGCAAGGGGATGGGCTGGAGAGCAGAGCGGTGCACAGTGTACCGTAGTGTGCAGCGGAAGGACGTCACCAGGTATTTCTTTTACATTAAATAACTTTCTAAATATGCCGATTTTGTTAAAATAAATATAGCCGTTAAAAATAGGAGACTGAGAGCCATCGGATTAAATCTATTTTTATTTGGGTGAAAGTTCCGCTTTAAGTTTTGTTAAGGAAGTGTAGTTTCAGTCATGATTTGAAGTCCATCAGAGAGGTGCAGTGGCGCAGAGTGGGAGGGAGAGCGTTCCATAGATAAGGAGCAATGAGAGAAAAAGGTTTGATACGTGAGAGGGCTGTAGACACAAAATGAGCTGAGAGAAGATTGCTATTGGCTGATCGTAAGTGGCGGGATGGGGTATAGCGGGAGATCAGAGTGGAAATGTAGGAAGGGGTAGAGGAGAGAAGAGTTTTGAATGAGAGAAGAAGAATTTTGTAAGAGATCCGGAGTTTGATAGGCAGCCATTGGAGTGATTTGAGGAAGAGGGTGACCCCCTATTCCTCAAATCACTCCAATGGCTGCCTATCAAACGTAGGTGACAATAGGGTAATTTGTGCCGCAACATCCTGTATGGACTGAAGAGGATGGAGCTGGGAGGCAGGAAGTTCATGGGGGAAAGGATGAGAGCTTGTGTAAGAATTTTGGCTGTGAAGGAACAAAGTAAGGGACGGATTTTAGCTATGTTACGCAAGAGAAAGCGGCAGGATTTATCGATGACGTTAATGTGAGAGAAGTGACAATTATCACCCCTAGGCACCATGCTTCTGATACTGGATTTATGGTAGTACCATTCACAGTCACCTGGAAGGGCGCTACTGGGCCAGACCTGGGTGGGATGAGTATTATCTCAGTTTTAGACATATTGGGCCATATGTTCAAAGAAGCAGAGAAATAGCTTTTGTCGTTTGTAACGACTTTTCAAAGTACAGTATCATTGGGATCGTTAATATTTTGAGAGATTGTCGGTTGTGATTGGAAATACGTCGTTTGTCCTGACTGAAATTGTCGTATAGAACGACAAAAAATGTCTTAACTAAAGACAAAAATGTCTTAAAAAATGTCTTAACTAATGACAAAAATGTCTTAAATAAAGACAAAAATCTCACATTCAGAACACATTCCCTCCACTTTTTTCTTAACGTACAAATTTTGTCTTTTGAAAGACTTTTTTTTGTCGTTAGTTACGACAAATTTTCTTTTCCTCTATACAATACTGGAGAATAGTTTAGCCACGCCCTTGCCACGCCCCTTTGCCCGTCAGTTCTGGAGTTGTGTCGTACACAACGGACATTACTAGTTTTTTGTCGTATACTAATAGAAAATATGTCGTTCATGCATTCAATTACTTATTTTTGTCTTTCATACGACATTTTTTTGTCGTTATCCCTTTGAACATATAGCCCATTGAGTTTGAGGTGCCTATGAGCCTTCCAGTCTGAAATCGCTGAGAGGCAATCCGTGACTTTAGATTTAATATCAGAAGTCAGTCGAGGTACCGATAAATAAATCTGGGTGTCATCCAGCTCCAAATTTGGATAGGCAGTGCCTCAGTTGTGCTAACCACACCCACATTCTGGACTGTGGGTGTGGTCAAAGCAATCTCAATGTCTCTGCAGCAGTTTTATACCCTTTTACATGCTATTATTTAACCCTTTGAATTCTAGAGAGATCTCCATTGCATTACAGAGAAATCACTGGGGATCTCTCTAGCAACCAAGAGACAAAGTTTTTTCATTCTTGCTTGTTATAGTCCAAGGGTATTTTCTATGTCAGGAAACTGTGAATGGGACTGGGGGTGGGGTTATGTTAGGAATTGGGGTGTGGCAATGGGTGGAGCTAAGGGTGCATACAGTGCCCTCCCTAGGAATGCCTGGGATGTCAATCAAGTCCTGGGGATTACCATGATTTTACACAGCAGGAAAAATAACATTTTTTCATCACAAAATATTACTGTTTATTCTACCAACCTTATCCTATATAATAATTCACTAAAACGTGTGTACCGATGCAGTCATGCGAATAGAGACTGCCCACGCTACGTCCAGCTCTGTATCAGCTGCGGCACGGGCAGTCTCTACGGCGCATGACTGCCCCGCGACCGGCTGGCAGTGGCACTGTGGCCCGTGTAATTGGCTCTTCAACTAGTATTGGTATAAGCAGACAATGCTTGGAGTGGGGTGGGGGGGTTAAGCCGCACTGTGGCTACTTACATAGATAGGCAAAGCTGGATCGACCAAACAAACTACATTATAGGGGACTGAGACCTCTTTAACAAATCAAGGGGTTAAAAGCTCTATTTAAATCGATGAAAACTGGAATTTGCCTCCAAGAGCAAAGCTCATCTGGCCCAGAATTACTCCATGGGGAGATGCACTAAGATTTGATATAACGGCTTTGTGTCTGGCAATGTGTCGATGTGTGGTAATCAGTAGACAATGGAGAATATGACACAATATGCCATATCCACTAAGAATTATATATATGCAAGTGGAGGGGGAGAGACAGATCATTAGCATTTGAGGCTGGTGGTGTGATATGATAAATTCTCTGTCAGACTTCAGCACCAAGAACAGCAACCCTCCCCAAATGCTTTCAGTGTCAGAGTATTTGCTCACTCCACTGGCATTCTAAGGGTTAAGTTGCATCCTGTCTTGCCATTAAGTAAAATTCATCAACCAGGTGTCTACTCTCAAAAGCCCCAAACTGAAGTGATTAAAAGATGATGGTACCGTGTTAGCCGTAGAAATACAGGATGCAAAATTTTTTTGTAAAGGTGATACCTTTATTGGCTAACTAAATAGATTTAAAATGCAAGCTTTCAAGACTTCTTAGGTCTCTTCCTCAGGCATGTTATACAGATAAATATGAATATATTTATCTGTATAACATGCCTGAGGAAGAGACCTAAGAAGTCTTGAAAGCTTGCATTTTAAATCTGTTTAGTTAGCCAATAAAAGTGATTAAAAGATGCACAGTTCCAAGACAACTGCAATGGTGAAGGAAAAGTCATAGCCTACGTTCTCCACCTCCAGAGAGCAACCTACAGATCAGCTGTTACATGAAAACATAAGAACAAGCCACAAACACCACATAAGCTATTTGAGGTAAACAAAAGACTCAGCCAGCTTCTGGCCACTTCACAAGGCACAGGGCGCTACTCTGAGCCTTGTCGGGTGTCTGGAAGCCAGCAGAGTCTCGTGTTAACATCACACAGCTGATCTGTGGTTTGAACTGTGTCTTGTGTCCACATGTAATAGCTTATCGCTCTGGAGACCAGAAACATGGGCTATGACTTATCCATTAAAGGGATAGTAACACTTTGTTTTATCTTTATTTTATTTTGTAGGCATTAAAAAAACATGAAGAACGATATAAGTCTTATCTCTCAATCCTTTATGGTTTGAGAGATATTCACAAGCAAAGTTTCCCCTCCCACCCCTATTACCTAGTGTAAGCCATCTCTTCTCAGATGTGGAATCCAGTCCATAGACCAGACCGATAACAGGGGACAATCTTCTTCCTATGAGAACAATGAAAGCCCTGCCCCCTTGACAAGTTTTTGAGGTTTTTCCCTTATCTTAACTGAAGATTGTCCCTCTCTGCAGTCTACCTGGGCACCTCCCTTCTGCTCTGGCTGAACAGTGTTACATCAGTAAAAGGGGCAGGAGGGGGATACTTTATCATTCAATTACTCTTGAACTACAACTCTGACAGAATTGAAATAACACTCTCCAAAGTCCAAATACTATGGTGATTAATTAGAGCTGCTTCTATTACGAAACATTACTATCCCTTTAACTACTGCAGACATATGATTGTGCATGTTTTATTAATTATACTTCAAAGCTTTTGTGAGTAACCACTTGGTTGATCAGTTTTATTTTGTAGCAGGCATGAAGCAACTTAACCCTTTGCATTCCAGAGAGGTTTGCAAGCATTGTTGCTCAATGTGTTGTATACCCCTCTGGCATTCAAAGGGCTAACCCTCGAGTACATGGTTTACAAGATTTATTTACTGTGTTGTAAGCTATAACAAGATACTCAACACACCAGCAAGAGGGAGTCAGCTTTGTTCCTGTGAGCTCCATCAGCACTGCACAACCTGCTGGCACTCAAAGCATTAAGAACATTGCAAGTCATGATCTTTTTTTCTCACATTCAAAATACTTTAACACATACCCCATTCCCCCATGAGAAATAACAAATGTATGCAATGTTACTAATTTGTTTTTCTTTGCCCTTGTGTTTGGCTATCATTTTCAGCGAGAAAGATGATTACCCTGGTATTTGTGTTGACATTTCAATTAAACAAAGCAATAAAATATATTTGCTGCAGTATAACAGTATAATTTGAATATAATCCAATAACATACATTTGCAGCTGAACAATGTCCCTTCAAAACAAAGACTTATTAAAAGGGTAAAAACATTCATTGCTTTTCGAGTAAAACAGTTTCATGTATACTAAAAACAAAACAGAAGGTATAACGTTTCATGTACGATTTCCAGAAAATTCAATGGGAACGATCTCTTCAATGGGATTTTATGTAGGGGAAAAAAAAAGTTATCACACATAAAATCACCATTAAAACTGTTATATGACTACAACACACACACACACAGACAGACACACACACACACAGACAGACACGAAAACTGGAATACCATAGAAATCAAATACAAAAATCGCCTTATTTTAAATGGGATTTTTAACCCCTTGAATGCTAGCGAAGTCTCAAAATGCAAATAAGTTGGACAGCTCGTTAGTAATCCACAGGTTAATAGTCAATTTTAAAGCAATGGGACTTTTTATTTGTCCACTATGATGCGGTTCATTTGCCTCAGAAATACTCCACTTGTTTTATTAAACCTGCAATGCATCGTGAAGCAATGTGTTGTGCACCCTTATTGTCCTTAAAGGGCTAACACGCTGTCCTTCTAAGTAACCAATGTTAGTCTATGTATATTTGACAGCTGCTGCCAAGCATCATCTTAATCCTTTGTATGTCAAAGAGTGCAGTGCATTTCTCTGCACACCCTTCAAGCACTCAGAGAGTTAATACAAAATTACATATCGCCAACCCCAACAGAGGAACTATTTCTCTGTTAATCTTTAGCAATATGGGGACATTAATCTGGGTCCCAGGCAGAATCTATGCAGAGACCACACAATGCACCACATATATAAAAAAAACTACAATATTATTTCAGTTCACCATGGGTCATGTGAAGATTATTTTATTTTCATGCTATTTTCAGGGAATACTTTAACTTCAATAATGGATTAACTCGGGGCAGACCAACTTGTACCTCCCCAGTTGATAATAGACTACAAGTCCCAAAGTCCTCAGAGAAGCAGAACCTATATGAGTAAGAGATGGGAGGTATACTCCATCAGCAATCAAGTAAGTCACAGAGTGTCCATATTTACAAAAAATAAACTAGTTATTGTGGAGTAAACCGGCTACACAATAGGGGACAAAAACAATTAGTTTAATATTGGACTTTTAACCCCTTCTCTAGCTTTCAATAAGTTAAAACTATTTATTCCTGTGCTTGGGAATTTAGAAATGGTTATTTTTTCCCCTATGGTAGTTGGTTTACTCCAGAATAACTCCAGTTTACTTTCATAAATATGAGAGACACACACTTGTCCTGTATCCGAACACCCCCGACCTGTCATGTATCACTGATTGCACCCCAAACCCAGCCATATCACCTGTTCATCCTACAGTCCAGCAGCAGCTCCACATGCGTCTAAGGAATGTGCCGTCACAATGGGCGCAGACAAACTATGTCATGCCGGCTGGTTGCACTAACTGCCCATTGACGGAATAACTCTAACAGAGACGCTCCTGATGTGCTACAAGAAAATGGCCACCAAATGCCCAAAGATGCACATACTTTTTACGCATAAGCAAAGAGAAATACAACAACAAAAAAAGGATATGTTCCTAAAACTATATTCGCAATATGATGACTTTATTACAGCGACAGCTAGGGAGCATACGGCAGCATCAGACTACGAGAAAATGGCTGCTCCGTGTCGTGTTGCCAGGAGCTGATTTCTGGCTCTCACTAGCGTTCATATCACTGTGTCTGGTTGAGGTTGCGGCCAATAGGCGTACACCCCTCTTTGACGTCTGCGCAAGCTGACCAATCCAGAGCTCGTTTTGGTGTGCGCGGAAGTTATGATTTCCTTCTGTTGCTATGACAATGCGGCTCAGTTTAGGCCTTAGATCTGTTCTGTAGCGCCCTTCACTGTCATGTTCGCACCGGGTAGTCTCTCTCTGCGCCCGGAGTCCAGAGTCACCGACCGTGACAGGAAACGGTTTATGAAAGTGAGTAACGGGAATGCGTGTTACCACTGCCTGGGGTTCGAACTGTCAGGGTACATGAGATTAACCCCTCTGGTTCTGAAGAGTATAATAAGAGATCTAAAAAAAACATTGAAGGGGCAACCCTACATTGCACCAATAGCGCCTGTTTTATTGATTAACTCTTTGAGTTGCAGAGGAATATGCAACGCGTTGCACATCCCTCTGGCACTCAAAGGGTTAAACAAACATTAATGAGTTTTATGTGGAGCAGTGTGATACACTTATATACACACAACACACTCTGATCTCCTAAACACAGGGACACCAAGGTGATACACTTCTATACACACCACACAGTCTGATCTCCTAAACACAGGGACACCAGGGTGATACACTTATATACACCACACAGTCTGATCTCCTAAACACAGGGACACCAGGGTGATACACTTATATACACACCACACAGTCTGATCTCATAAACACAAGGACACCAGGGTGATACACTTATACACACCACACAGTCTGATCGCCTAAACACAGGGACACCAGGGTGATACACTTATATACACACCACACAGTCTGATCTCCTAAACACAGGGACACCAGGGTGATACACTTATATACACACCACACAGTCTGATCTCCTAAACACAGGGACACCAGGGTGATACACTTATATACACACCACACAGTCTGATCTCCTAAACACAGGGACACTATTGTGATACACTTATATACACACCACACAGTCTGATCTCCTAAACACAGGGACACCAGGGTGATACACTTCTATACACACCACACAGTCTGATCTCCTAAACACAGGGACACCAGGGTGATACACTTATATACATATCACACAGTTTAATCTCCTAAAAAGAGGGACAGCAGAGTAGAAAAGAGGGACGGAGGGATTTGGGTCACACATAGGAGGTACATACCCCTAATTTCTCCTAAAGAGGGACACTTAGTTGGTATGTATCCCTAATATCTCCTAAAGAGGGACACTTGGGAGGTATGGAGCCCTAATATCTCCTAAAGAGGGACACTTGGGAGGTATGTACAGTTCTCCATAGACTGTTCTAGAACCTGATGAGTCACTTCCTGTCAGTTAGATCAGTAAATTCACTTCTTGATTATTTGAACTATTATAACATTTGAATAAAGCAACTGGCCGCAGTGGGAGTTCACTTTTCATTAAAAATTAGCAGAGTTTGTGTCCTGTGGTTGTGTTAGTAACTGTCATGTCCGCCTCCATTGACGTTTTCCAGGACTAATTAAAGATGTTATCTCTTGAACCAAAGAACAAGACCAAAATTCACAGGGCCATTAGGATTTTCTTTTGTCTGTTACAGGTTAACCCCTTAGCGTCCGGTGACGTACCCGGACCATCACGCTGGTCCGGCACTTAAGGACCAGTGACGGTCCTGGTACGTCACATACTTTTACTCACCGTGGTCCTGCAGGAGTGTGGTGAGTAATACCGGGGACTGAATTTGATCGCTCCAAGACCAGAGCGATCTCTTTCGGTCCCTCCGTTCGGCGTGCCGCCCCACGTGATCAGTCACATGGGGCGGCATGCCGAAATTCCCTATCGGGTCCTTAAAGGACCACAAACCCTGCGACCGCTGGTCGTTAAGGGGTTAAGTGCATGTGTGCGATGTGGGTGTGTTATTATTAGGAGATGTTAGTTTTCCTTTAAATGCATGAGGAATGGCACAGATTAAGTGGGACACATTTTGTAGCTCTATTATTTATTGTAAAGTCTTAGTGAATCATTCCCTCCAGTGATGCTAATAATGCTATTGTTCTTGGGAATTTAACCCTTTGAGTGCCAGAGAGTTATCCTACGCATTGCAAAGCAATGCGTTTCATACCTCTCTGGCACTCAAAGGGTTAACCCTCACTCCTCCATGAGTGAGCAAGTCCATGCTCACTGCTAGAATTATTTAATGATAATGACTAGCATTTTTTTAATGAGAAATGGGCATACTTATAAAGAAAGTATAGAAATTGTGTTGCCAAGTAACTATATAGTAATTATAGAATGGACCCCTTGGATGCCTCAGAATACTTTGGAGACCTATCATCCAGCAGGTTAACAGTCCCAGTTAAATCAATAGGAATGCTTATATGATATTTACAATGCATTTCTTTTGCCTCAGGATTTTTCTTTTTAGACACATTGCCCTATATAAAAATCAAATTTTTTGGTGCAGGTATTTGAGTCGTGCGACCAAGGCAAGAAAGGATATCTGACTAGAGAAGACCTGAAGGTGGCTGTGGTGATGCTGTTTGGTTATAAACCTTCTAAGGTAATCTGTACAGTTTGGGGAAGTTTTCATTGTTTCTGCTATCTGTGATGGGACACACGTCAGGTAGAGGCTAACATTAACACATTGTGGCTGATATACTAAGAAGAAGTGAAGTAATTATAGAGTAACTGTGTCATTTGATAGATCTGTATACACAACAAAGGTTTATTTTTACAGTTATTTATATCCTATACTAGTTGGACAGCCCGTTACACGGGCCACAGTGTCTCCGGCAGCCGGTCGCGGGGCAGTCACACGCAGTAGAGACTGCCTGCGCCGCTGCTGATACAGAGCTGGATGCTCCTTCGGAGTGCCCAGCTCTGTATCAGCTGCGGCGCAGGCAGTCTCTACTGCGCATGACTGCTGCACACGCAGCAGTGTCCACTGCGCATGTCGGGCGTTACACACGATTTAGCGAATTATTATATAGGATAATAATTCGCTAGAATGTTTGTCAGAAGCCATCATGCACAGTAGAGACTGCCTGAACACACAGAATGCTGGGGGCACGGAATGCTGGGAGTTCTGTGCTGGGAGCATTCTGTGCGGAATGTTCGGAGTTCTGTGCTGGGAGCATTCTGTGTGGAATGCTGGGAGTTCTGTGCTGGGAGCATTCTGTGCGGAATGCTGGGAGTTCTTTGCTGGGAGCATTCTGTGCGGAATGTTTGGAGTTCTGTGTTGGGAGCATTCTGTGCGGAATGCTGGGAGTTCTGTTCTGGGAGCATTCTGTGCGGAATGTTCGGAGTTCTGTGCTGGGAGCATTCTGTGTGGAATGTTGGGAGTTCTGTGCTGGGAGCATTCTGTGCGGAATGTTCGGAGTTCTGTGCTGGGAGCATTTCGTGCGGAATGCTGGTAGTTCTGTGCTGGGAGCATTCTGTGCTTTTGGGCAGTCTCTACAGTGCATGACTGCATCGGCGGCAGGACGCAGAGCAGGACCGGCCTCTTAACATCACCCAGACCTTGGCCCGTGTACACGGGCTTTTACATTAGTATCTATATAAAAGTTCTACATGCATATATAAAACGTATTGATATAAATGTCTGAGAAAAGTCTCTGGTGGACTAAAGCATTAACCACTGGATTGAATAAAAATTGCCTTTGATTCTACTTGGTATTGTGCAGGGGGCATGAGACATAGCTACAAATGTGTTGGTGCACAGTGGCAACAGAAAGCACAAGACCAAAAATTGTTGGAGACTAGCTGAGGAGGCCTTCATCCTGTAGTAGACTGACAATGTCTGAAGATGATATGTAAAGAGATAATGGCAGCAGCTATGACTGCACCTTTTCTGACATGTAATTTATTAGTGGGTATGGGATAGGGCCCTCTAATGTGCTACTCAAACATGTTTCTCACACCCATATGCCATTACAAAGAAGACATTTCTTATTCGTATCATCCTGGTCCCACCCACAGACAGTCCAGAACCGAAATGGGCAAATCTCTAATGAATAAGAATAACAGCAAAACACCAGACTTACGGTTTGTTCTTTTGTGGCCCTCAACAGTGAAATGCAGACAATTCCCTCTAAGCACAAGGTGAGCATGAGCCCATGGCCTGGGATTCCTATCCACTTAATGAGACTAAAAAACTAATGAGCACACTGAGAACAAATGAAAGTTAGTATTTCATTACTGGGAATGGAGTCCTCCCCTCAGGTGCCGCCCAATATTTTTCTTCACATCCTTAGGCCACATTCCATATTCATAGCAGTTGGTGCCACCCGCAGGCAGTCCAATACCGAGATGTCAGGCAAATTGTGACTGAGCAGCACCTAAGGCCTCATCCTCAAGAATAAACAAATACTTTTATTAAAACTCAGTGCACTTGTCATATCTCTTTTTTTGCCTTTTAGTCTCCCTAAATTATATGGTATCCTGGCATGGGACTTGCTCTCCTTGTGCCTAGATGGATTCAGCTGCATCCCACTAATGAAGTCTACTAAATGCCAAAACACGTGTCTGGGGTTTTGATGTTTCTCATGTTTAGGAGAAATTTGTCTGATATTTCTGTGCTGGACTTCCTGTGGGTGGGAATAAATCAGGAATGAGCAATGTGATTTGTCTGATATTTCTGTGCTGGACTTTGTGTGGGTGGGACTAGACCAGGAATGGGCAATGGTGAGGCCCACCACAGAAACAGACTGATATAAATGTGGACATTTCCTCTCTATAATAGTACAAGCGAGTGAAAAATAGGACTGCACAGCACCTGAGGGGGCGCCATCCCCAAGAATAAACATTTAAGAGTGCATTTGTTATACCTCATATTTTAAATGTTCCAGTAGCATCATGTAATTTAAACACGCACAAAGAAATGTCCTTAACTCTGTCAGAAGAGTCTGAGGCACATTGCATAGCAGTGAGTTATAACATACTTTGTTTGGGAAAGGGTTAAGATAAACATTTATAGAAATATTATGAACTAGCCAATGGTGCACAGCGTTACAGTATGACTGGGCATGCTGTGCAGTTCTGGGACCTGCCCACTCCTGCGAAAATCTGTACCTCCCCGGGGCGGAACAAGGCAGACAGCGAACCAGAGACAGTTATAATTAAATATATATATAGATATCAAAAAATAGAGGCTAAGCACTCCGTGTCTCAATTTAAAAAGAGGAGATCACAGCCAATTGAAAGAGGAGATCACAGCACAAAACTATCTCCTACAATGTCAGAGCCGTTACAGCCTGGAGGTTGGTGTTGTTTACGGTGAGAATACACCTGAGAAGGACGGGAGAGAGTTGCACCTTCCCGCTTCTTAACAGACTTACTCTGATTTAGAATCGCTGAATTCAATACAGACTTTCAGACCTGATAGCTTCAGGGCCGGATTTGCCATAAGGCAGAGTAGGCATCTGCCTACAGGCGCACCCCACAAAGGGGTGCCTGTCACTGAAATAATTTTTTTTTTATTTTTATTCACAGCGCTCACGCTGCACACAGTGGCAGCAGTAACCAGCCGCATGGTAAAGTCTGTGCCTTCTTCGGCACAGACCTTTATGCTGTTGCTCCCTCGTCGGCTCTTTAGTAATGCAGAATGCTGGGAGATGTCATAATTTCCCAGCGCTCTGCTTCCTAAAGAGAAGACTGCGCGGGAGCAACAGCATACAGGTCTGTGCAGAAGGAGGCACAGACTTTTCCTGCCGCTGGACCACCAGGGAGGTAGGAAAAGGATATGGGGGGGGCCAATGCGAAGATGATCGGGGCAGTGTGGAGATGATGGGGGCAATGTGAGAGCAATATGGAGCTGATGGAGGCAATATGGAGCTGATGAGGGCAATATGGCGCTGATGGGGGGCAATGTGCGGGCAATATGGTTATGTGGGGGGTAATGTGGAATTTTGGAGCATTGTGTCGGTGTCCAGCGGAGATGGACAATGGGGGGGGGGGGCGCACTTCAGATTTCTGTGCCTACAGGCTCCTGAGATGTAAATCCGGCCCTGGATAGCTTATATATCACATTTTATTTGTTCTTGACGTCATTTATTCATACTGGTACCAGATATTTAGTGATTGTATTCACATTTATATTGGTGTTTTTAGGACATTTTAGGATATATATATATATATATATAACCTATGTAATAATTCGCTAAGTTGTGTGTAACGCCCGACATGCGCAGTAGACACTGCTGCGCGTGCGGCAGTCATGCGCAGTACAGACTGCCCGCGCCGCGGCTGATACAGAGCTGGGCGCTCCGAAGGAGCGTCCAGTTCTGTATCAGCAGTGGCGCGGGCAGTCTCCACTGTGCGACTGCCCCGCGACCGGCTGCCAGAGGCACTGTGGCCCGTGTAACGGGCTGTTCAACTAGTATATATATATATAAATATGTAAAATAACAAACAAAATAAGCATCTTCTAATACCTTTTTTATTGGACCAACAGCCAAAATTCTGTTAGTCCAATAAAAAAGGTATTACAAGATACTTATTTTCTTTGTTATTTTACATCTGCATCACTGGACTATTACGGCTACAATGTCCACTCTATATCCTATAACATAAAGTAGAGATACACCGATACCAATTTTTTAAGACCGAGTACAAGTACCGATACTTTTTTCAAGTACTCACCGATACCAATTACCGATACCTTTTTTTGCGGTCATTTGCCAGTTTTCTAAGTACCTACATGTTTTAGGTACTTGGAAAACTGGCAAATGACCGCAAAAAAAAAAGTATTGGTAATTTGTATTGGTGAGTACTTGAAAAATATTATAATAATCTTGGTAACCCGCGGCAATGCTCCGACGCTGTAGGAGTGAGAGAGGTGACCGGGGACCATTGTGAGCAGCTCCCCAGGCTCCCTCTCTGCAGCACCGACCCTGACACAGGGTATCGGTGCTGGCATCGGCCGCATTTGCGCGAGTACAAGTACTCGCGCAAATGCTGGTATCGGCACTGATACCAGTATCGGTATCGGTGCAACCCTAACATAAAGTGATAGTATGCGTCGCTCCCTGTGAGCGTAACCGCACATGCGTAGTAGAGACTGTGCATGTGTGGTTTCGCACACAGGGAGCTTCTCTGTGAGCCGTCCGGCTCTCCCCGTTGAGTATCAGTGCGTTCGGTGAGAGACTCGCCGAACGCGCTGATCCGGAGAGCGGAGCTCCGGACGGCTCATCGCCTGTCTCTGATCCGTGGTAGCAGCCAGGGCCGCTGGGTGCACTTTAGCCCGTGTATACGGGCTTTGATACTAGTATAAATATAAATACATGTCTCCATTCACTGCTCATTTATTTTATGTATCTCTTCTAACCACAAGATGTCACTAGAGCAACATTTGTTGTCTGAAGTGTGTAAACTTTATTTTCCGTAAACTACTGCCTATCAAACAGCCACCCTGATGATAAGAAATTGATATAGACAATTCCCTTTTTCTTTGTAACCTCAGAATAGAGATTATCGTTTCCAAAATATTAATAACTATATTATTCACATGGTAGTTGCTAAATACCTCGGACTTGGGCTAACCTAATATATTATTAGTGCACTGTGCAGCCCAATCTAGTTACTACTAGAGAGATTATCACCTTTACATCTGGTAACAAGACCTGGATCATTAAACACGAGACCCGGGGCTTTATGCTGCGCAGCCAGTACATAGCAACTCCGCTAACAGTTTATTCTTTCCCATACATGGCTTAAAACCAAGTACTGTACATATTTCGGAAGGTTGTACTCCTCTGTTTTTCAAAACCTGTGAAACAACAGCTTGTTTTTTTTGCTTTGTTTTGTTTTTTTAACATTTCAATAATTTTCATGTTCTGCCACATAGCGGTTGTTAAGACAGATGTATTTACAAATCCCAACAATGCAATGATAGAATTGAAACTTATGCCATTGCTCAGCAGGTGGCACTATACAAGAAACAACTACTAGGGACAGACCAGAATGCACTTAAAGGGATAGTAATTTTTCAAAATAAAAGCCGCTCCAATTAATCTTCATAGTATTTGGGCCATGGAGAGTGGTATTGCAATACTGTCAGAGTTGTATTTTAAGTGTAATTGAATGATAAAGTATCCCCCTCCTGTCCCTTTTACCTAATTAAGCCGCCTCCCCTCAGATGTGGAATCTGGTCTCTTGACCGGACAGATCACAGCAATCTTCTTACTGTGATCATAAGGAAAACCCTGCCCCCCTTGACAGTTTTTCAGGTTTTTCCCTTATCTTAATTGAAGATTGTCCCTCTCTGCAGTCTACCTGGACACCTCCCTTCTGATCTGGCTGAGCAGTGTTACATCAGTAAAAGGGGCGGGAGGGGGAAGCTTTATCATTGAATTACTCTTGTACTACAACTCTGACATAATTGAAATAACACTCTCCATGGTCCAATTACTATGAAGATTAATTGGAGCTGATTTTATTTTGAAAGATTACTATCCTTTTAATATGGGCCCACAAACTGCACAGCTTTTAGTGTCAACTGTATCTATTTAAACTGCCTATATCTTGTGGGTTTTTGTTTTGCAAACAGTTTAATCATTTTACAGATTTTTATTTATTAGTTGGGAAATCTGATCACAGCAGAGCATTGTTTTCTGACTTGGGGAGATAAAGAGGCATAATGAATTATTCACATGTCCACAAAATCGTCTCTCTTCGCCTTAGGTGCTAAATCCAGTCTCCACCACAGGGTGCAATAAATTGGTAAGGAATAATAACCATGCAAATCTTTTCAGCATGGAAGCTCCCAGTGGGGGAGGTCTTGGAGAGATGATAAATCCTTTCTAAAAAAGGAAAGAATTGTTACATTTTCAAAAAAAAATAAAAACATAATAAAAACTTTTTAATATATTTAAGTATATTTCAATGGTGACGACAGCTCAAACGTACATTTTTTGAACAAATTGTGAAAACCAGCACCAACTAGTGTCCATAGTTCAATTTTTTTAATAATACAAAATTATGAGAGAGTTTGAGTCGCTGACTATGACTCTTCATAGTAAAATGATGGAAACAGAACCACCTGATGAGCATAACAGAAAACTGCAGTTTAATTGGAGAAAAACAAGTATGGGCTGCAATTAAAGGGATAGTAATACTTTCAAATCACTAATCCCCATATTGTAGCTTTGTTAAAAAGAACCTTATTGCCCCCAGTGTCATCTCTCAAACCCTTATGGTCTGAGAGATAATAGCGCTCTAAGTTCCCCCCTCCCTCCACCTTCCCTGACTGAACGCTGACTGCAGGGGAAGCTGTCGTACGACAGTCTTATGTGCATCAGGCGGCTCTGCAGCTGAGCCGAGATCGCATTTATAAAAAATAATTATTTCAGTGAAACGGTCTTCTACGTGTGCTTGGTTTGCTCTTGGTTTGCAAGCACACGTAGAAGACCGTTTTAGTGAAAGATTTATTTTTTATAAACACGATCTCGGCAATGCTGCAGAGCCACCTTATGCAAGTAATACCGGATATCCTTGCAGTCAGTGTTCAGCGTTCAGTCAGGGAAGGGGGAGGGGTGAACATTGAGCGCTATTATCTCTCAAACTATAAGAGTCTGAGAGATGACACTGGGGCCAATAAGTTTCTTTTTAACAAAGCTACAATATGGGGATTAGTAATTTGCAAGTATTACTATCCCTTTAATTTTGAAGGTAAAATCTGCAGGAAATTGCATATAAATATATATATATATATATATATATATATATATTATATGCAATTTCCTGCAGATTTTACCTTCAAAATTAAAGGGATAGTAATACTTGCAAATTACTAATCCCCATATTATATATATATATCACACTACTGTTCAAAAGTTTGGGGTCACTTAGAAATGTCCTTGTTTTTGAAAGAAAAGCTAATTTTTTCCATTAAAATAACATTAAGTAGATCAGAAATACAGTGTAGACATTGTTAATGATGTAAATGACTATCGTAGATGGAAACGGCTGATTTTTAATGGAATATCTACATTTACTGCAAACGGAAGACTCTTCAACGAAAGCAAAGCTCGAGGAACAGAATTATTATTTAGATTAAACATCTTTATTTCTAACCTGGTCAACGTCTTCACTGTATTTCCTGTTCATTTTGCAACTTATTTAATGTACTTTTTCATGGAAAACAAGGGAATTTCTGAAGTGACCACAAACTTTTGAACGATAGTGTGTACGTATATATATTTTTTTTAATTGAACCAAAAAATAGGTTTACTGCCCCTTTAATGAAATCAGTGAATCCCTTAACCCTTTAAGTGCCAGAGGGGTACGCATCGCATTGCTCTGCAATGCGTTGCGTACCCCTCTGGCACTCAAAGGGTTAACTCCTTGGATGCTAGAGAGATTTCCAACTGATTCGCTGGAGAACTCTCTGGTATCCAAGAGGTTAATGTAGGTTGTGATCACAGAAGCGGAATCTTTCCCATCTTTACCAGTTTTGTAGCCTTCCAGCCTTC
Organism: Rhinophrynus dorsalis; assembly: GCA_037306005.1. NCBI lineage: Eukaryota > Metazoa > Chordata > Amphibia > Anura > Rhinophrynidae > Rhinophrynus > Rhinophrynus dorsalis. Next base: position 114,185,872 of record CM074728.1, on the reverse strand, counting down.
ACCAACTCAATCACCTTTTTCCATTTCAGCTTGAAGTGAATTCCATGATGTCATCTCTGCAGCCAGCGAATGAGACTACAGGTAAATACAGGTCCTTAATGTGGATTATAGAACAGGACAGGGCCTTGTGCTCAAAAAAAACGAACGGATGTCTTTGACAAACCAACCGCACCATCAGGGAGGAATCACAATTCCTGTTGTTGTAAATGGGGCTTGTAACCCCTAGAATGCTCTAGCATTCACAGGGTTAAAAAGCCCAATTTTAAAGCGGAATTCTCACAAATTTGTTATTTTGAATGAACTTTACAAAACACCTATATTTTTGTGTGTGCTATTTTTTTTTTATTTGAAACAATAGTTCATGAGGTAATTCTATTGATTTAATTGATAGGTTACGTAAATTAGACATTTCACTCTGCTCCCCATCCCAACTGTCACTCCCTGTCGGCCAGATAGTAACATTTCACTCTGCTCCCCATCCCAACTGTCACTCCCTGCCAGCTATATAGTAACATTTCACTCTGCTCCCCATCCCTACTGTCACTCCCTGCCAGCTATATAGTAACATTCCACACTGCTCCCCATCCCTACTGTCACTCCCTGCCAGCCATATAGTAACATTCCACACTGCTCCCCATCCCTACTGTCACTCCCTGCCAGCCATATAGTAACATTCCACACTGCTCCCCATCCCTACTGTCACTCCCTGCCAGCCATATAGTAACATTCCACACTGATTTCCCTTCTACCTGTCACTTTCTAACAGCCAAATAATAACATACTACATCGGGAGTGTCCAACGTGCGGCCCATCTGACTCTAGGGTGCGGCCCGCCTTACATTTTTAAAAAGCAATTTTTATACCTAATGAATTACCATGCATGAACTAGTAGGCCAGTTAGACCTAATCTTGTGCCTGCCGGATTCGTACTGTTCAAGAGTAGATGTCTGATAAATATCAATTGTCATTGATTGATCAATATATCGCCATTATTTTCAATAAAATATAATGTGGCCCTCACACTTATGTCTTACTGATCGTGTGACCCATGACTGAAAAACGTAGAAAACTTATCGTTTTCTTAAAATGCAAATATCATGTGTTAGTTACCCCATCAGCAGATCTTCCCGTCTGGGAGCAGACTTGCCAGTGAAGCCCTGGCTGCACTGTGATCCCTGACAGACCAACACGGTCAGCACAATGGAAGGCAGACTCCCAGGGCCCCCTTTAACAGACTGAACCGCATCGCACAGTCAGTTCTCTGTCCTGCAAGTCCCCACAAAACTTTTGTATGAGGCTTGAAAGCCTGACACTCAGGTCTTTGGGGGCTGACAAGAGCAACCCAGGCCATTTTCTAAGTCTGTTTCTACTGGTAAAAGTGTGATAATTGCCTTTTAAAGTAACATAGTAAACTAGGTTGAATAAAGACACAAGTCCATCATGTTCAACCTTCTCCTCATACCCCAGTAATTTTGTAGCTTTCCTGCTACCAAATAAGTTAGTCTTTATCAGACCTTCCTGACACTAAAGAATGGATAACTACTCATAGCCCTTAATTGCACGTTTAAGAATCCTCTACTTAAACAGAAGAAAAGGTCAGTACTCTGAACACAATCATTCCGTATGACCTTTAACCCTTTGAGTGCCAGAGGGATACACAACTCATTGCAAAGCAATACGTTGCGTACCCCTCTGGCACTCAAAGGGTTAAAATTAGATTACATATTATATACAAATTTCCCATACCATGACAAAGTTAATATATAAAATACTGCATGTGCTGTTTTCTGCAGGGTGGACGAAGAAGTTTTCTTTAGCACTGGGGGTAATATATATATATATATATATATATATATATATATATATATATATATGTATATATATATTTATTTATATTACTAGTTGAAGAGCCCATTACACGGGCCACAGTGCCACTGCCAGCCGGTCACGGGGCAGTCATGTGCAGTAGAGACTGCCCGTGCCACGGCTGATACAGAGCTGGACACTCCTTCAGAGCATCCAGATCTGTATCAGCCGCGGCGAGGGCAGTCTCTACTGCGCATGACTGCAGCACGCACAGCTGTCTCTACTGCGCATGATGCGGCGTTACACACATTTTAGCGAATTATAATATAGGATTACTTACACACTAGCATTCAAAAACACAAACTAACATTCTTGTAGACATAAACACGGTTACACAAACGCACACATACACAATCTCTCCATGTACACACACACACATACACGGACACAGTCTCTCCACACACACAGGTTGACACACAGATGAGCACATAGACACACAACATGTACACACACACATACACAGACCCAAAGAGATACATAGATGGATACATACATACACGCCACCATTCTAATCAGGGAAGAACAAACCTATATAAAGGTTAGGGACAAGGCAGATTGCTATAGGAGCCAATGAAATGAAACATGTATAAAACATCTGTAAAATACATTTCAGTAGGCCGGAGTGAAAGTCTCAGGGGCTTTGGTTTATGGATTATTTCCATTCCTGATTCCCGTGTTCGGTTTCTCTAATATTGACTAGTTTGATAACAGCACGGAAATATTTTGTCCCAGTTAAAATAAAGAAAATGTGTATTATTTAATCTCTAGGTGTGACACTTGACGTCTTTGTAAGAATGATGAGTACGAAGAAAGCCGCGCAGCTCAGTTTTGGAGACCACAGACAGATCTTCTCTGCTTTTGATGCTCACTGTAAGAGATTAGTTCCATTTCCCCTATTTATTTATGTTTATTGTCTGAAACCAGCAACACTGTTCCAAATCTGTATTAACCCACTGAGCTATCTCCATCTAATCTGTCACTTGTACCTCTATTCTGCAAGAGAAAGCAAGGCAAGTTACACGGGAAAAGCACCTGAGTGTTAGGGGACAAATAAAGGCTCTCATTGATTTAAAGGTGCAGTAATCTTTTGTAATGAAACGCAATTTGTTACAGAGCTTTTCCTGCTGTGTAAAACAAGGATTGTCACATCTCTGTCAGTTGTATTCATAAGCTAAAAAGTTAAAAGTATCTGAAAGTGAATGACAGTGTGATTACTTCCTTATAGTTCTAACTGACAGGAAGTGACTCAGCAGTTTCTGTCACATTCTGTGGAGAGCTGTTTGTCAGTGACTCACCTCTTCTACATAATGCATCAGAATAACTAGACCACTAGAGGGCAGTGTTAATTGGAAAAAAGTGTCAACTGTAATAACTTTGAAAATATGCATCTCACAGCAGTGGGGGTGCCCTTGCTTTACTCAATATGAAAAGCCCTTGTTTACTTCTCCTTTTAATAGGACTTTTAACTCACTGGATGCTAGAGAGGTCTCCAAAGCATTTCTTTACAAGTTAGCATTCAGGTAGTTAACCCTTTGAGTGTCAGAGAGGAATCACTGTAACATAGTAAATTAGGTAGAAAAAACACACAAGTTCATCAAGTTCAACCCTTGCCTCATAACCCAGATATATGAGAATTATATAGCTTTCCTGCTGCCAAATAAGTTTACCTACTAATACACAGTATAACCCTGTATGTTCCCTTTTTGAAAGAAATGTATCTAATCTTCTCTTAAATGTGTCATTTGTCTCTGCAATTACCACATCCTTGAGCAAGGAATTCCACAATTTAACAGACCTTACTGTAAAAAACCCTTCCTCTGCTGAAGTCTAAACCTCCTTTCCTCTAATCTAAAGGAGTGTCCCCTGGTTATCAAATGCAATGCAAAGCAAAGGTTTAAAAAGACCCCTTTAAAATCAATAAAAAATTGGGAATTTGTGTTTGTCCTCTATGTTGCCGTTTATGACCCCAGAAATACGCTAGTTTTCTTTTGATAATACGACCTTTATTTGTGTATAACCTCTCCAGTCCTAGTCCTCTTTTCAGGAGATGATGTGGACAACGTTACCCAACTAGTGTTGATCAACAACTACCATCCTCATTAGCTAGCTGCTGATTGACATCACGATGGAAGTTGTAATCCAACAACTATTTTATCCTTTAGTTTTTGCTTTACTGAAAATCAGTGGGAAATATGGGAATTTTTATTTCTTTACGGTGTCCTATTTTATCTCCATGTCTGATGAACAGGTTGTGGATTTCTAACTGTGGAAGATTTCAAACGAGCTTTCAAACATGTATCCCCCCATTTACCCGAACAAACCGTCCTTGAAGCTTTCAGGTAAGAGTCACCTGCAATTAACTCTTGAAGAAACAGAAGGGTGCGCAATGCATTGCAAAGCAATGTGTTGCATACCCCTCTCGTCCTTAAAGGAATCGTATTGTGTAAAATGTTAAAAAAATAATATACTACAGGATTTATCTTGATTAATAAAACAAGGGTACTGCCACTGTTGAGAGAGGTTTTATTCAAAAGTTATTGCAGCAAAAACATGAGTTTTTGGTAGGGCAGTGCTCAGATATGCTGGTGCAAATGCTGCAATATATTTTGTTCAAGTGTTATCACAGCTCAAAATTTTTTTTTTAATTGAGCTGCATATTTCTATTGGGGTCACCAGATGGCATTCTTCGTATTGCTTAAGAGGATCCATCATGTAGTATAAAACACTGTTATATGAGACTATTGACCTCTAATGTGCCCCACAATAGTAATGAAATTGTTGAAATCTTTCTCCTTTAATAGTTTTTAAAACTTGTTTTACTTCTTACTTACTCCGATAATGTGCCATCTTGCTTGCACAATGGATCATGGGTAGCATAATCCCTCCCTCTTGCATGTTAATTTTCAAGCAGAATTTAAAACATACCTTTTAAACTATGCCAATAGTTTTTAATATGTTTTTTTATGCTGGCAGTGACACTGGCAAAACTCAATCAGCTTGCTCCTGAGTTGCCTTCTGAAGTTCAGTTGATGCTATTGCTGAAGACAAATTACAAAATCAGTTGATCTTATAAATTAAGCGTCTCCCAACAGTAGGCAACAAAAAGCACCATAACAGTGACAAATCCACCTATAATCCAGTAGAGTTATCCTGAAAACAAGCACAGTTAACGCCGCTTGAGGACAGTATTGTAAGTTACTTTTTTTTTTTTCTAATAAAGCCTAACTACTTCTTTAACCCTTTGAGGGCCAGAGGGGTTGCGTTGCATACCCCTCTGGTACTCAAAGGGTTGAGCACCAGTGGAATGAGCAGCGCATCATTCTATAATGTATTGCGTGTGTTTCCACCACTCAGGGGTTTAAAAGAAAAAAGGAGACGTAGTCCTGGAACACGCCAACTATACCATAGGGGGCTTTAAAGGGATAGTAATACTTAATATGTAAAACAGAATAGTTTATATATAGAATAGAGTTTATCCCCCCCCGAGTAAAATAAGGGAACTCCCACTGCTGAAAGGTGCTTTATTCAAAGTTATTACAGTCCAAAGTTTCATTTTATAGGTACAATATCTACGTGACGTGAAATGATACAGTGGTGCTGTTGCAATGCATTGGACGCCTCTCCGGCACTCAAAGGGTTTTAAGCCTTTGCATACCAGAGGCATACGCAACTTATTGCAAATGCATTTAGCATTCAAAACAAGCCAGCTTATGCGTTTGGGAGTTTTGGGGACATTACTTTTCTTCTCTGTTGCAGGTGTATTGCCAGAATGACTACATTTTACCTTATACTTAAAGGGGCAGTATAAAGTCCATACAAGAGCCTTTTAAAGCGGAACTTTCAGATAATAGCAAGTCGCCATGCATTCATTAATGCATGGCGATTAGCTTGAAAATAGATGTCTTACCATAAAAAAATAGATGTGTCTAAAGGAATCCGTCCCGTTTGGAGACCGGAACTGAGCCTAGAGCGCAGACAATTGTCTTGTCTGTGCGCATGCGCCGTCAGTCCCGGTCTCCACAGAGTAGACTGCTTTGCACCATATGGTCACCGGAAGAGACTGAAGGCACAGGCTCACAGACCGCGCTAACCTGCCCATCAGTCCCGAAATGGGATGGATTCCTTTAGACACATCTATTTTTTTATGGTAAGACATCTATTTTCAAGCTAGTCGCCATGTATTTAATGAATGCATGGTGACTGGCTATTATCTGAAAGTTCCGCTTTAAAGCAGAGCTTTCACTCAAATCAAAGGGCCCCCCAAATTAATACTAGTATTATCCTGAATAAGTCTGGTGTTATTAAGAAATCCAACTTGTTCAGAGAATCACAGGAGGACATCATGCTGTAGAGGCATCTGTGCGATTGCGCCATCAGTCCCTTGGACCAATCTCATTGGCAGAGATCAATTTCTGGCCGATGAGATCGATCCAACTTACAGACAGACAGCCTCTGTCATTGGAAAAGGCTGGATAGAAGCTCAGACTACGGTACAGATCCGGGCAACACTGTCTGCTGGAAGTAGGTACAGAGCTACATTTAATCTTTTAATTTCTCCAAATGAGCAGATTTTTTTTTAAAAAGGATACACTTTCCATTATTTTTCATTTATAAGGAAACGATTTAGGCAAAGTTGTGAAGGGGTAAACATCCACTTTAATGTGAATGAAAGTTTTGCTTTCACAATAAAAGCAGCTCCAATTGATCTTCATAGTATTTGGGCCATGGAGAGTGTTATTTCATTACTGTCAGAGTTGTAGTTCAAGACTAATTGAATGATAAAGTATCCCCCTCCCGCCCCTTTTACTGATGTAACACTGCTCACCTCAGATGTGGAATCTGGTCTCTTGACCAGACAGCTCACAGCAAGGACAATCTTCTTCCTATGAGAACAATGAAAGCCGTGCCCCCACTGACAGGTTTTTCCCTTATGTTAATTGAAGATTGTCCCTCTCTGCGGTCTACCTGGGCACCTCCCTTCTGATCTGGCTGAGCAGTGTTACATCAATAAAAGGGGCGGGAGGGGGATACTTTATCATTCAGTTACTCTTGTACTACAACTCTGACAGTATTGATATAACACTCTCCATGGACCAAATACTATGTTGATTAATTGGAGCTGCTGTTTTTGTGAAACATTACTATAACACTATAATGACTTCGGTGATTATGAAAAGGCTTTCAAAATTACCTATTTTTATATTAGACTTTTTTTTTTAATTTAAACTATAGTTTACAAGGAATTTAGCTCTATTTATTTGTTAGTTTATGCATATTAGCCACTATTACCTGGTAGGAAGTGGTAGTTGGGAAAGACAATGGAATATTAGTACCTGACACACCAAGCTGTGCCAGCCATTACGGTTTATTTGCAAAAATGGTTAAATAAATAAAGCTAAATAAATAACTGATTGCATAAATATGGATGATTTTGAAAATTCTTTCAAATTCACACAAGTTGTTATAAAGTGTTAGTTCCAGTTGGATCCTCTGGCCTTGTCCTCAGAGCTATAGGAACAGAGTCACCATAGTTCCTATCTCACTGGTTCTCCCCAGGATTGTTGTGAAGACAATGATATCTGTACAGCTGGTTGACGTCAGTAGCTTATTCGGTGCCCATGAGAACTTCTCCCCTTCACGTTGAAGCCGCAACTCTGCAAATTTGCCATCTGCAGGCGTCTATAAGGGGAAAGTTCCCAAGAGCGCCAAGTAAGGAGCCGCCATCACCAGGTATGCAGATATGGGTGATCTGCACAGCACCCGGGAGAGAACCGGTGAGTTATCAGGTCCTCTGCTCCTATAGCTCTGAGGGTACATCCATGGGGTTAACCCTTTGAGTGCCAGAGGGGTATGCAACGCATTGCAAGGCACTAAAAGGGTTAAAGGATCTTGTAATGACTATATACTGACCCTTTAAGGCCCTATATGTTTTATTTAATTAATAAATTATTAAAAATGAAACCCTTTTTTAAAATCTGTATATTTTTTTTCAAGTTCATATGGTGAGCTTTATAAGTATGTGTGTTTGTTTGTGTAATACAGTGGCATATACCCAGAGGCCCTCCAGCTGTTGTTTACTACATCTCCAATCAGCCTAACTGGGAATGATGGGAGTTCTAGTCATCAACAGCTGGAGGGCCACGGCATGCCCATCCCTGGTGTAATACACTTAATTCTTAGTTCTCAGCCAAGTTTGCTTACTCTGACATCACTAGATTCTAAAATAGAATGTTGGCCACACTGCCTCTTCAGCTATTGGCAGGCACAGTGGTGAGTTCAGCCAATAGGATGGAGGCAGGGGTGGGACTTTGTTACATGCTTTTCATGTTAATTCCTTTCAGCTCCTGGTCACATACAATATAGAGACGGGAAAGGGGGGGTGTAATTAAGGTTTTAACCTTATGAGAACCAGAGGTGTATCCAATTCATTGGATACCCCCTCTAGCACTCAAAGGGTTAAAGAGTAGGCTAAGGAGATGAGACAGAAAAGCAATGTGTTGGAGGTGTCTCTAGCATGTGAGGGGTTGAAAACAAGCACTTAGTGGACAGTAATTCCTGATGATGATGATTATCATTATTTAATTTTAAGAGCAAATCTTGCTCCCTTATTAAGCAGGTATGAGTGCAGTCTACAAACGTATTAAAAAGGTAATTATAATAAACAATAAAACTGTATACAAAAATACAGATACAAATAAATGATTTGAGAGTAGTGGAGAATATCACGAAAAAAACACAGGACAAAAACAAGTCTTGGAAAAGCCAAAAAAAGTCTATTCAGATATTAGAGACAGAATTTGCAGGGCCTTTCTTGCCTAGGAAATCCCTCAGGTGGCATATACTTCATTCAAAAGTCATTACACCTCAAACTGCAAAAAAAAATATGTATGCTGTAATTTCAAGGCCTGCCATTTTAGAGTGGTACTGTTGTGAAAGTAGACTTACTGAATCATTTATCTTTAACATGTTTTTGAAACGTGTGTGGTATAAATTCTGAATCTATTGCAGTGATGGACAACTTGTGGCCCTCCATCTGTTGTCAGACTACAACTCCCATCATCCTCAGCTAGCCAATAGCTGGAGGGCTGCAGGTTGCTTACGCCTGACGCAATGCTTTCTGCTTTATGGAGGCATAAAAGAAGATCCAAGCAAATTAACACTTCTGTAAATAAACTAGAGAAAAGAGTTTAGAAATGCAATAAAATTAGCCGAAACATGTCTGATCAGGAAACGGAGTGAAAAACGTCAAGCGTAACGAACATAATCTGCTACACAGAATAATCCTAATTTTATGGTGCATTCATTAGCATCCTTAGGTGTCCTTGTTGCATTTTATTACACTGTTATTTTGCTCTATTATCTCTTCGCAGTCCGTCCCAATGGTTTCTGCGTCGTGTTAGATAAACAGAAGGTCAAATGGCAGGTGTGTTTGCAATTATTGGAGTTCATTGTGCACTAATAATGACCTCATTGTTTTGCGCTTCCCTGCCATAATTAGAAGCAGGAGAAAATTATCTGTGGGTGCAGCAGCACAGCCGAGATATTGTGCTCTCTCTGCAAGTTAGATTTATGAACCTTTACCGTGGAGCAGGATGAATATAACGCATTCATCTTGCCAGCGCGGGTTGCCATGGCAATCTCATACACAGAGCAGTGTCATTTCACCTCTCCTGATTCCTGCTGAAGATTTCTTCCTTTTCCTTTGTTGTTTTTGCTTCTTAAGCAGCTGTCTTTGCAATCTTTCATCACACGACAATTAATCATTTGCACAATTTTTTTTTTTTTTTAACAAATCATCTTTCTCATACTGTATTCATAAACGGCATCTTCCTGTTCAGAAAAATAAAAGCCCAGAAGGATGAAAGGAGAACCAATGACTTCTAATTAACCTCTGAGTGCCAGAGGGGTACGCAACTCATTGCAGAGCAATGCGCTGCATACACCTCTGGCACTCAAAGGTTTAACCCCTTAGTGACAGGACGCGTGCGCACGCGGTCGTCACTTAACGCCCGGCTAACATTTTATTTTTTTTTTGGCAAATGATTCCGGAGTCCCCAAACGGCGTGCAGGTAAGTCCATTGTCAGGAAGGGGTTAAAAGAATCGTAACGTTTCATTTTACACGTAACTCAGAACGTTCTTCATATGTAATTGTACGGCTGTGCAATGTTCTTACCCTTCAGAACATGCTAGTTACAGTGACATGATATGTTGACGTTGATCCCTTTCCCCAACGTAAGCATTTTTTGTCCCAGATATGACAGCAGATCACAACAAAGGATAATCTTCCCTCCGTATTCGGAAAAACCTGCCCTCCTTCATCAAAGGGGGGGCATAGTTTTCCTTATACTGAAAGCGTAGCTTTCACCCTAAATCAAGTCCCCTCACAATCATTACGCATATTGCGATTAGTTTCCTAACAGGGATTTTATCCGGCGCAAGTACCACAATCTGAAGTAATCCTCCTACTGCTTCCTGGCATGCACACAGACATCTTGTCTTAGAGACATCTGCGTGTCTACGCTGTCCATCCCGGTCTTCTCTAGGAGGCGCTGCATTGTGCTTTAAGATACCGGAAGGGACTGATGGTGCAGGAGCGCAGACGGCTCTACAGGAATAAGCCTGTCCATCAGTCTGAGAAAAAAGAAGGATTACTTCAGATTGTGGTACATGCGCTGGATAATATCACTGTTAGGAAGCTAATCTCAATATACGTAATGATTGTGGGGGGAATTTATGGTGAAAGTTCTGCTTGAAAGAGGGAAGATTGTCCCTCGTTGTGATCTGTCCAGTCCCAGGACCAGGTTTCAGATCTGTGGGGAGGTTGCTTGTTATCGGGGAAGGGGCAGGAGGGATCAAATTCAACATATTATCACAGTGTAACTAGCACGTTTTGAAGAGTATGAGTAATATGGGCAGTTTTACTTTAAATATTAACCCCTTAAGAACTCATGACGTGCTACGGCCATCATGGAAAAACTTGTGTAAGGACCAGTGACGGCGCTGCACGCCATTTGGGAACCCCTGAATCCATTGGGCAAAAAAAATATTTGCCCGGTGGTCTTTAAACTGCCAGCCATGCAGCTGATCGTACAGGGGTTAAGCACTTGTAGATTATGTAAAGTCACAAATTAGGTTGACTGTTACTTTAAAGGGACAGTAATGTCCCATAAAAAATTCTTCTTGTTTTGTAGAGTTTCAAAAACAAATTATGTGGCACAAATCCTCTCTCTCAAACCTTTATGTTTTGATAGATATTCGCATCTAAAGTTCCCCTGTTCCTGATGTCAGCTGTAAAGCTGACGGCAGCAGATTCGAGTCGGACGACTCAAGGAGGCTCTTCAGCAGAGCCGAAACCGCATTATTTAAAAAGAACTACTTAATTAGAACGGTCTACAAAGTGTGCTTGCAAACCTGGTACTCTTTGTAGACCGTTCCAATGAAGTAATTAATTTTAAATAACGCAATTTTGGCTCTGCTGAAGAGCCGCCGGCTGGTCCCAGGACCGGGATCTCCTGCTGTCAATAGAGCACTTACGTCAAGAGAAGAGGAGGGAGGGGGAACTTTACATACGGATATCTCTCTGACCATAAAGGTTTGAGAGATAGGATTTGTGCCACATAATTTATTTTTTTAAACTCTACAAAACAAGAATACATTTTTATGGGACATTAGTGTCATTTTAATGCCTTGAGTGCTCCATTACATTTGAAAGGGGTTAACCCTTTAAATGCCATAGGGGTACTCTGTTGCACACCCGTCTGATGCTCAATGAGTTAAAATCCCATTTAAATCAAAGCGAATTTGGGAAGTAGTTTTTTGTGTACCTAAGTGAAGTTGTTTTGCCCCATAATCTTTGCAGTTTTCTGTATCCGGATACCTATTTGGTGCAGGCCACGTTTGGTGTCTGCGTTTATTAAAGGGACAGTAACACAATATAAAAAATATATATATATTGTTGGGTTTATCTTCCTGAGTAAAACAATGGAATTCCCACTGCTGAGAGGTGTTTTATTCAAAAGTTATTGCAGCTCAGTTTTAAATTATTTAGGCGCGGTATCTCAACGGCCTGAAATGTTACGGCGGCGCTGTTGCTACACCGTCCTATGGACAGCTCTTGTTAATTGTCCATAAGCTTCCATAGGATGGTGTAGCAACAGCGCCACTGTAATACTGCAACTAAATATGTCAACTTTGAGCTGAAATGACGTTTGAATAAATCACCTCTCAGCAGTGGGAGCACCCTTGTTGTACTCAGGAGGATACACCCTACAATAAATATTTTACTGTAATTAAGTTTTACTATCCCTTTAACCCTTTATGGGCAGCCGGCACTGAAGGACCACATAGCTTGTTTTTTTTATCAATCTATTCAGGCTCCCCGAATGGAGTGCAGCCGAGCAGGGAGCCCTGAAATCCATGACATGCCAGGATGATCATGGGTCCTTGTCCCATGTTTTACCCATGACGGTTCTGGTACGTCATGGGTCCTCAACCCCTCAAGGACGGCCGATCGCGCATGCGGCCGTCACTTAACGACCACGGACCATTTTTACGCATCCGGTTCAGGACCCTGAATTCCATGATGGTCCTGGCACGTCATGGGTCCTTAACTCAAATCTACCCATGATGTGCCAGGACCGCCAAGGTTCATTAAGGGGTTAAAGTATTTTTTATTGATATTTTGCCTGTGATGAAATAATTACATAGAAACATAGAATTTGACGGCAGATAAGAACCATTCGGCCCATCTAGTCTGCCCAATTTCCTACTGTAAAAAAAAAAAAAACCACACAACCTCAAACCTTTTTTGGTCCTTGGTCTTTTCTTATGTTAAGGACAGTCTTATGCCTATCCCATGCATGCTTAAATTCTGTCACTGTATTGACATCTACCACTTCTGCTGGTAGGCTATTCCACTTGTCTACTACCCTCTCAGTGAAGTAACACTTTCTTACATTACATCTAAGCCTGTGTCCCTCTAGTTTTAGACTATGGCCTCTTGTCCTAATGTTTTTACTCTTTTGAAATATACTTCCATCCTGCACATTGTTGAATCCCTTCATGTATGTGAATGTGTCTATCATATCCCCTCTCTCTCTTCTCTCCTCCAAGTTATACATGTTCAGATCCTTTAGTCTATCCTGATATGTCTTTTCCTGTAAACCAGTCATCAGTTTAGTAGCCCTTCTTTGAATTTTCTCTAGAGTATCTATATCCTTCTGGAGATTTTGCCTGTGATGAAATAACTATTAGATAAACGTTCAACACCAGAGAGACAGAGACAGAGTGCAATGCACTTTGCACCCTTCTGGTCCTGAAACAGTTAAATCTGCCTTGTTTTTTATTTATAAGCTCCTTGACCAGTATTGTGCTGACAGGGACATTCTAGGGCTAGCGTGTCCTTTTTCTTTTCTTTTCTTCTCCTCCAAATGAATTCCATAGCTGAGCAAAGAGATATATAACTGTCATATTTCATTTATATAAATCAATATCTTGATAAAGCCCCCAATGCAAGAGAACCGTGTGTTTTGAAAATAATGCAGCATAAATCCTACTTCATACGTATTATTTAATGCCCTTTATGTCCTTCGGGTAAAATAAAGAAACAGATTTATTTGCGGCTTCACTCTTCAGGCCTTTTGCACCAAGAAAATTGGAGAAATTCGGAATCAAACCAGACAAGAAAGATAATAATCCTCTCTGATTTAAATGGGGGCTTTTAACCCTTAGAGTGCCAGAGGGGTACGCAAGGCGCATCACAATGGCACTCAAAGGGTTAACTCTTGGAATATGAAGCGATGGGATTGCCTTGCGTACCCCTCTGACAGTCAAAGGGTTAACGCTTGGAATATGAAGCAATGTGTTGCGTATCCCCTCTGGCACTCAAAGGGTTAATCTCTCCATTTGAATAAATTGGAACTTTAGAAATGTTAATTGTGCCCCCAAGATGCAGTTAATTTACTCCGGATCTCTGAGTACATCAGCCTCTCTGTGTTTAACCCTTTGAATGCCAGAGAGGACTCCAGTGTGTTGGATACATCTCTGGAACTTAATGGGTTAACCCCTTGGGCGGTAGACAGAACTCCAACAGAGGTGTTTAATATAGTTAATTAAAATTAATTGTAGGGAACCAGTACACACAGAATTGATTGATATTGGCCATTACGGAACAAATATACCGTAAAATCTCAGGTATAATACGCACAATTTTGCCTTTCTTTATTTGAAGTGGGTGGTGCGTATTATGTACAAGGACAAAAAAACACATATTTCTGCCCCCCCCCATCCCTCCACAATCCGCTCCCAGCTTGCCCTCCTGCTCTTCACCCCCTCTGGGGGTCATCTGTGATCGCTTCACAGCCGCCAGCAAGCTTGCATTTTCTGCCCACTTCCAGCAATCCCCTGTGAGGACCTTTTAATTTAAGCCAATGGTTGTGCCCTTCCAGGACCTCAAGGTCTTCACAGGGCAATACTGTAAATCCAGTGCATAGATCTCTGTGGATTGGATCTACACTATTATCCTGCAAGTACCTTCAGAGCCTCAAAGGGCATTACCATTGGCTTAAATCAAAAGGTCCTGACAGGGCATTGCTGGAAGTGGGCAGAAAATGCAAGCTTGCTGGCGGCTGTGAAGCGATCACAGATTACCCCGGAGGCGGTGAGGAGCAGGAGGGCAAGCTGGGAGTGGATTGCGGAGTGTGTGTGGGGGAATCAGAGGCCCCAACACTAATTTTTGTGAGTAGAGGGTGAAAACAAGGATACGTATAATACATAAAGCACTCTTGTTTTCTCCTAAAATCTTGGGTATAATTCACACGTAATACACCTGAGATTTTACAGCATATTCCCAAGAATTCCTTTGAGTTGAATGGGGCTTTTAACCCATGGAATGCTAGAGAACAAGCCAATGCATTGAAAAGCAATGCGTTGGGAACTACGCTAGCGTTCAGTGGGTTAAACATCCCATTTAAACCAATGGTAATTTTCGTCTAAAGTGCATTTGTTTTACCCAGAATGACGCCATGTTTGTGCAGAAGTGCCACAGTCATGATGGTAAACTGGAGCAATTCTGGGACAAATTAGCTTCACAACAGAGAACCTATAGGAACACCCACTGATTATAATGAGGCTTTTAAAAGCCTCATTTAAATATTCTATTGGGCAGTTGGATTTTCTTCAGAGTCGCTCCTCCTTGTTACTTTGTGCACGTGGTCCTATGTCTGTGGCATACCTGTCCCAGTGTAGTTTCCTGGTCTGGCACAGAGCGGACAGTAAATAGAAAGCAGCTGTGCAGTCTGGGGTCTTGGCGAAGGTACAGTAGGTGTTTATCGATAATACATCGGATCAATGAACATTCCAGGAAATAAAATGAATCATCAGGATGTATTTTTCATCATCAAGTGAGTAAGCATCTCTGTTCTGTAAGTGAACCTGTGTGACTGTGTATGTGTCAAAACATAATTTATTTGCTTCACCCTTTCAAATAAAGTGGGGTGTCCAGCCAAGTGCAGACAGGGCCTGATTTCCCATTAAGCAGAGTAGGCGTCTTCTTAGAGTGATGTGGCTATGGGTAGAGCTAAGGGCACCTAGAGTGCCTTGCCTAGGGGAGCCTGAAATGTTAATCCAGATCTGAGTACAGAGCAATGTATTGCCTTTGACTGGGGGTTAATCTCTTTTTCTCCCCATACACCATATCAATCACTCACACTCAGCGGTAAAGGTTTATTTTTTTTTGTTTTGTTTTGTTTTTAATAAAAATCCATATCTTATACAGTTTTGCTGCTGAGTAAAACAAGGTTACTCCCATATCTATCATTAGTTGTATTCATATCTTATAACTATTCAAATTGTCAGGATGTGAATTACAGTGTGATTACTTCCCGAAAGTTCTAATGGTCAGGAAGTGAATTACAGTGTGTTTACTTCCTGAAAGTTCTAATTCACAGGAAGTGACTCCACAGTCAAAACAACTGTAATAATTCTGAAAATATGCCTCAATCAGCAGTGGGGGTGCCCTTATTTTGCTCAGCAGAATAATCCCTACAATTTGTATTTTTCATTAAAAAAGTTTACTGCTCCTTTAAATGGGGCTTTTAAGTCTGAATGTTGGTGAGGTCTCCAATGCATCGTAAAGTAATGGGAATTTTGGGGATTTTTATTTATTTACAGTGGGACACTTGGTTTCTACCAGAATTAACCCCTTTCTTAGTGCATCAGCCTTGGTGTGTTTTTGATTTGCCCCATTCCTTGATGTCACCCTCTTCAAGCATCTGAACAAAAATAAAAATTGCCCTTTAGGGATCATAGAATCATTCTATGATAATGTGTGAAGCAATAAACAGCAACACTTTATTTTCTCAGCTTTCTGACAAGTGAACAAAATATAATTAAAAAAAAAAATCCCTGCCATATGGCATGAAAAACGTGTCAGCGGACGGGCACTGCGCGGATCCTCCCAGGCAAATTCTCTCCCACGCTGCGTTTCTGCATGAAATAGAAATGCACCATTCTCATTAGCCACCTTGGCATCTCAGGGCACCAATTCCATGTAAATACTATTTGACCCAAATAAACCTTAGACGGAATCTGATTATCTTGATCTTACACTGAAACAGAAAAAGTGCAGTTTAAACCTGGAGAACTTCATAATGACTCAGAGATATGAAAGAGCTTTCAAAATCACCTATAATTACGTTATCTCTTCTTTATTTAAAACCAGAGTTTTTTTATGTTTAACTTTATTTATTTGTCAGTCAATAAAATTAAGCAGTGCTGCCTGTTTGGAAATGGCAGGTGGAAAGTTAGTGTCTGACACTGCAGGCTGTGCTAGCCAGTACTGCCTGATTTGCAAAATGGACACATAAGTAAAGTCTGATGTCTCCATGTACAGTTTTAAATAAAGACTGGCTAACAATTCATACAGGTGGCTTTAACCCTTTGAGTGCCAGAGAGGTACTCTCTGGCACTCAAAGACTTAAAACCACTGCATTTTGTTCCTTAACCCTTTGGTGACAAGGGCTTTTGTTTACAGTAGAGGACGAGCAATTTTGGCCTTTGTTCAACCATATTTCCCCCCTAACAGTGGCGTAACTATAGGGGTCGCACCTGTGACCGGACCCGTCACTCCAGGGGCCTGGCCACCCCCTGTGATCCCCTTGCCTGATGCCTGCAATTAAGTAATGCAGAGCGCTGGGGCTCTGCGTTACAAGAGTGCCGGTCTGCTGGAGGGAATACTGATCTCCCTCCGGCACTCTCATAATGCAGAGCGATGGAAGATGACATCATCACCCAGCACTCTGCATTACTGCAGAGAGGACCGCATGGGAGAAGAGGGCTGTGCAGAAGGAGGCACAGACCTGTCCTCTGCCACTGGACCACCAGGGAGGTAGGAGATTTAGGGTCATTGTGGCCATTGGGGGGCAATGTGGAGATTGAGGGACAATGTGGAGATTGAGGGGCATTGTGGAAGGGGCAATGTGGAGATTGGGGGGGAGCAATGTGGAGATTGAGGGGCATTGTGGAAGTGGCAATGTGGAGATTGGGGGGGAGCAATGTGGAGATTGAGGGGCATTGTGGAAGTGGCAATGTGGAGATTGAGGGGCAATGTGGAGATTGGGGGGGAGCAATGTGGAGATTGGTGAACAATGTGGAGATGTGGCCATTGTGGAAAGGCCAATGTGAAGATTGAGGGGCATTCTGGAAGGGGCAGTGTGGAGATGGGGGACAATGTGGTCGGGGGGCCCATGGCATTTCTTGCACCAGGGCCTTGTGGCTTCTAGTTACACCTCTGCCCCCTAATTCGTTTAGTACAACCACACAAATTATATACCATTTTTAAAGATAAGTAGGGGTTTCTTTTAATGTCATATTTGTATGTATAACCCATCATTTAGTTTGATAATATAAAAATAAAAACATTTTTAGGTTTTGTGTCCCTGTGTTTAGGAGATCAGACTGTGTGATGTATATATAAGTGTATCACCCTGGTGTCCCTGTGTTTAGGAGATCAGACTGTGTGGTGTGTATAGAAGTGTATCACCCTGGTGTCCTTGTGTTTAGGCGATCAGACTGTGTGATGTGTATATAAGTGTATCACCCTGGTGTCACTGTGTTTAGGGGATCAGACTGTGTGGTGTGTATAGAAGTGTATCACCCTGGTGTCCCTGTGTTTAGGAGATCAGACTGTGTGGTGTGTGTATATAAGTGTATCACCCTGGTGTCCCTGTGTTTAGGAGATCAGACTGTGTGGTGTGTATAGAAGTGTATCACCCTGGTGTCACTGTGTTTAGGAGATCAGACTGTGTGGTGTGTATATAAGTGTATCACCCTGGTGTCCCTGTGTTTAGGAGATCAGACTGTGTGGTGTGTGTATATAAGTGTATCACCCTGGTGTCCCTGTGTTTAGGAGATCAGACTGCGTGATGTGTATAGAAATGTATCACCCTGGTGTCCCTGTGTTTAGGAGATCAGACTGTGTGGTGTGTATATAAGTGTATCACCCTGGTGTCCCTGTGTTTAGGAGATCAGACTATGTGGTGTGTATATAAGTGTATCACTCTGGTGTCCCTGTGTTTAGGAGATCAGACTGTGTGGTGTGTATATAAGTGTATCACCCTGGTGTCCCTGTGTTTAGGAGATCAGACTGTGTGGTGTGTATGTAAGTGTATCACCCTGGTGTCCCTGTGTTTAGCAGATCAGACTGTGTGGTGTATATAAGTGTATCACCCTGGTGTCCCTGTGTATAGGAGATCAGACTGTGTGGTGTGTGTATATAAGTGTATCACCCCGGTGTCCCTGTGTTTAGGAGATCAGACTGTGTGGTGTGTATATAAGTGTATCACCCTGGTGTCCCTGTGTTTAGGAGATCAGACTGTGTGGTGTGTATATAAGTGTATCACCCTGGTGTCCCTGTGTTTAGGAGATCAGACTGTGTGATGTGTATGTAAGTGTATCACCCTGGTGTCCCTGTGTTTAGGAGATCAGACTGTGTGGTGTATATATATAAGTGTATCACCCTGGTGTCCCTGTGTTTAGGAGATCAGACTGTGTGATGTGTATGTAAGTGTATCACCCTGGTGTCCCTGTGTTTAGGAGATCAGACTGTGTGGTGTGTATATAAGTGTATCACCCTGGTGTTCCTGTGTTTAGGAGATCAGACTGTGTGGTGTATATATATAAGTGTATCACCCTGGTGTCCCTGTGTTTAGGAGATCAGACTGTGTGATGTGTATGTAAGTGTATCACCCTGGTGTCCCTGTGTTTAGGAGATCAGACTGTGTGGTGTGTATAGAAGTGTATCACCCTGGTGTCCCTGTGTTTAGGAGATCACACTGTGTGGTGTGTATAGAAGTGTATCACCATGGTGTCCCTGTGTTTAGGAGATCAGACTGTGTGGTGTGTATAGAAGTGTATCACCCTGGTGTCCCTGTGTTTAGGAGATCAGACTGTGTGGTGTGTATAGAAGTGTATCACCCTGGTGTCCCTGTGTTTAGGAGATCAGACTGTGTGGTGTGTATATAAGTGTATCACCCTGGTGTCCCTGTGTTTAGGAGATCAGACTGTGTGGTGTGTATATAAGTGTATCACCCTGGTGTCCCTGTGTTTAGGAGATCAGACTGTGTGGTGTGTATATAAATGTATCACCCTGGTGTTCCTGTGTTTAGGAGATCAGACTGTGTGGTGTGTATAGAAGTGTATCACCCTGGTGTCCCTGTGTTTAGGAGATCAGACTGTGTGGTGTGTATATAAGTGTATCACCCTGATGTCCCTGTGTTTAGGAGATCAGACTGTGTGGTGTGTATATAAGCGTATCACCCTGGTGTCCCTGTGTTTAGGAGATCAGACTGTGTGGTGTGTATAGAAGCGTATCACCCTGGTGTCCCTGTGTGTAGGAGATCAGACTGTGTGGTGTGTATAGAAGTGTATCACCCTGGTGTCCCTGTGTTTAGGAGATCAGACTGTGTGGTGTGTATATAAGTGTATCACCCTGGTGTCCCTGTGTTTAGGAGTTCAGACTGTGTGGTGTGTATATAAGTGTATCACCCTGGTGTCCCTGTGTTTAGGAGATCAGACTGTGTGGTGTGTATATAAGTGTATCACCCTGGTGTCCCTGTGTTTAGGAGATCAGACTGTGTGGTGTGTATATGCGTGTATCACCCTGGTGTCCCTCTGTTTAGTAGATCAGACTGTGTGATGTGTATAGAAGTGTATCACCCTGGTGTCCCTGTGTTTAGGAGATCAGACTGTGTGGTGTGTATATGCGTGTATCACCCTGGTGTCCCTGTGTTTAGTAGATCACACAGTGTGATGTGTATAGAAGTGTATCACCCTGGTGTCCCTGTGTTTAGGAGATCAGACTGTGTGGTGTGTATAGAAGTGTATCACCCTGGTGTCCCTGTGTTTAGGAGATCAGACTGTGTGGTGTGTATAGAAGTGTATCACCCTGGTGTAACTGTGTTTAGGAGATCAGACTGTGTGGTGTGTATAGAAGTGTATCACCCTGGTGTATCTGTGATTAGGAGATCAGATTGTGTGGTGTGTATAGAAGTGTATCACCCTGGTGTCCCTGTGTTTAGGAGATCAGACTGTGTGGTGTGTATGTAAGTATATCACCCTGGTGTCCCTGTGTTTAGGAGATCTGACTGTGTGGTGTGTATATAAGTGTATCACCCTGGTGTCACTGTGTTTAGGAGATCAGACTGTGTGGTGTGTGTATAAGTGTATCACCTTGGTGTCCCTGTGTTTAGGAGATCAGACTGTGTGGTGTGTATATAAGTGTATCACCCTGGTGTCCTTGTGTTTAGGAGATCAGACTGTGTGATGTGTATATAAGTGTATCACCCTGGTGTCCCTGTGTTTAGGAGATCAGACTGTGTGGTGTGTATATAAGTGTATCACCCCGGTGTCCCTGTGTTTAGGAGATCAGACTGTGTGGTGTGTATATAAGTGTTTCACCCTGGTGTCCCTGTGTTTAGGAGATCAGACTGTGTGGTGTGTATATAAGTGTATCACCCTGGTGTATCTGTGATTAGGAGATCAGATTGTGTGGTGTGTATATAAGTGTATCACCCTGGTGCCCCTGTGTTTAGGAGATCAGACTGTGTGGTGTGTATATAAGTTATCACCCCGGTGTCCCTGTGTTTAGGAGATCAGACTGTGTGGTGTGTATAGAAGTGTATCACCCTGGTGTCCCTGTGGTTAGGAGATCAGACTGTGTGGTGTGTATATAAGTGTATCACCCTGGTGTCCCTGTGTTTAGGAGATCAGACTGTGTGGTGTGTATATAAGTGTATCACCCTGGTGTCCCTGTGTTTAGGAGATCAGACTGTGTGGTGTGTATATAAGTGTATCACATTGCTCCACAGCAATAAAACTCACATTAATGTTTGCGTAAACATCAGTATATGAGTTTATAAATTAGTCAATGCAAACAAAATACTTTGGTCTTGTTCTAATCTATATCTTGTATTCAGTTACAAATCTAAATCATTTATTCAGTTAATCAAAGAACTGGTAGTAGGTCATGGACTAAAATACAGTGAGGAGGAGAGAGGAAGAGAACAGTGACAAAGGCAATGTATATTTACATTGTCTTTGTCATGTGGCTCCTCCGGCACATGATCATTGTACCACCTATTACATGTGTGGAGCCATCAGGGAAAGGCTGAAACTGTTACAGCGTCTCAGCAATGATCACAGCACGAGTGCTAGGGCCATCATCCATGCCCAAAGGATGGAACTGCATGATGGTCCTGGAACATCACTAGTCCTTAAGGGGTTAAAGGGTTAAAAATGTATAGAATCTACAGAGGTAATGAATGTTATTACTGTTAGACAAAATTTCTAAAAACAGACTATATTGGATGCTAGAGAGGTCTCCGAGAGATTTAGAAAGAATGCCTCTGGCATTCAAGAGGGTAAAAGCTCAATTTTTTAACAAATTGCAATGTTGAGAATTTTGATTGGGCCTATATGGCAACCTAAAGTGTGATAAAGAGGAGATAGCTTATCCAATGAGATAAACTCTCCAGTTCCTACGTTATTATATGGGATAACTTTAGTTATAGACTACAGGGGAGATGTACTAAGGTGTGATAAAGAGGAGATAACTTCTCCAATGAGATAAACTCTCCTGTTCCTATGTTATTATATGGGAGATCTTTAGTTATAGACTACAGGGGAGATGTACTAAGGTGTGATAAAGAGGATATAACTTCTCCAGTGAGATAAACTGTCCAGTTCCTATGTTATTCTATGGGAGAGATTTAGTTATAGACTATAGGGGGAGATGTACTAAGGTGTGATAAAGAGGAGATAACTTCTCCAATGAGATAAACTCTCCAGTTCCTACGTTATTCTATGGGAGATCTTTAGTTATAGACTACAGGGGAGATGTACTAAGGTGTGATAAAGAGGAGATAACTTCTCCAGTGAGATAAACTGTCCAGTTCCTATGTTATTCTATGGGAGAGATTTAGTTATAGACTACAGGGGAGATGTACTAAGGTGTGATAAAGAGGAGATAACGTCTCCAGTGATATAAACTCTCCAGTTCCTATGTTATTCTATGGAAGATCTTTAGTTATAGACTACAGGGGAGATGTACTAAGGTGTGATAAAGAGGAGATAACTTCTCCAGTGAGATAAACTCTCCAGTTCCTATGTTATTCTATGGGAGAGATTTAGTTATAGACTACAGGGGAGATGTACTAAGGAGTGATAAAGAGGAGATAACTTCTCCAGTGAGATAAACTCTCCAGTTCCTATGTTATTCTATGGGAGAGATTTAGTTATAGACTACAGGGGAGATGTACTAAGGAGTGATAAAGAGGAGATAACTTCTCCAGTGAGATAAACTCTCCAGTTCCTATGTTAGTCTATGGGAGAGATTTAGTTATAGACTACAGGGGAGATGTACTAAGGAGTGATAAAGAGGAGATAACTTCTCCAGTGAGATAAACTCTCCAGTTCCTATGTTATTCTATGGGAGAGATTTAGTTATAGACTACAGGGGAGATGTACTAAGGAGTGATAAAGAGGAGATAACTTCTCCAGTGATATAAACTCTCCAGTTCCTATGTTAGTCTATGGGAGAGATTTAGTTATAGACTACAGAGGGAGATGTACTAAGGTGTGATAAAGAGGAGATAACTTCTCCAGTGAGATAAACTCTCCAGTTCCTATGTTATTCTATGGGAGAGATTTAGTTATAGACTACAGGGGAGATGTACTAAGGAGTGATAAAGAGGAGATAACTTCTCCAGTGAGATAAACTCTCCAGTTCCTATGTTAGTCTATGGGAGAGCTTTAGTTATAGACTACAGGGGAGATGTACTAAGGTGTGATAAAGAGGAGATAACTTCTCCAGTGTGATAAACTGTCCAGTTCCTATGTTATTCTATGGGAGAGATTTAGTTATAGACTACAGGGGAGATGTACTAAGGTGTGATAAAGAGGAGATAACTTCTCCAGTGATATAAACTCTCCAGTTCCTATGTTATTCTATGGAAGATCTTTAGTTATAGACTACAGGGGAGATGTACTAAGGTGTGATAAAGAGGAGATAACTTCTCCAGTGAGATAAACTCTCCAGTTCCTATGTTATTCTATGGGAGAGATTTAGTTATAGACTACAGGGGAGATGTACTAAGGAGTGATAAAGAGGAGATAACTTCTCCAGTGAGATAAACTCTCCAGTTCCTATGTTATTCTATGGGAGAGATTTAGTTATAGACTACAGGGGAGATGTACTAAGGAGTGATAAAGAGGAGATAACTTCTCCAGTGAGATAAACTCTCCAGTTCCTATGTTAGTCTATGGGAGAGATTTAGTTATAGACTACAGGGGAGATGTACTAAGGAGTGATAAAGAGGAGATAACTTCTCCAGTGAGATAAACTCTCCAGTTCCTATGTTATTCTATGGGAGAGATTTAGTTATAGACTACAGGGGAGATGTACTAAGGAGTGATAAAGAGGAGATAACTTCTCCAGTGAGATAAACTCTCCAGTTCCTATGTTAGTCTATGGGAGAGATTTAGTTATAGACTACAGAGGGAGATGTACTAAGGTGTGATAAAGAGGAGATAACTTCTCCAGTGAGATAAACTCTCCAGTTCCTATGTTATTCTATGGGAGAGATTTAGTTATAGACTACAGGGGAGATGTACTAAGGAGTGATAAAGAGGAGATAACTTCTCCAGTGAGATAAACTCTCCAGTTCCTATGTTAGTCTATGGGAGAGCTTTAGTTATAGACTACAGGGGAGATGTACTAAGGTGTGATAAAGAGGAGATAACTTCTCCAGTGATATAAACTCTCCAGTTCCTATGTTAGTCTATGGAATGATTTAGTTATAGATTACAGGGGAGATGTACTAAGGTGTGATAAAGAGGAGATAACTTCTCCAGTGAGATAAACTCTCCAGTTCCTATGTTATTCTATGGGAGAGATTTAGTTATAGACTACAGGGGAGATGTACTAAGGAGTGATAAAGAGGAGATAACTTCTCCAGTGAGATAAACTCTCCAGTTCCTATGTTAGTCTATGGGAGAGATTTAGTTATAGACTACAGGGGAGATGTACTAAGGTGTGATAAAGAGGAGATAACTTCTCCAGTGAGATAAACTCTCCAGTTCCTATGTTAATATATAGGAGAGATTTAGTTATAGACTACAGGGGGAGATGTACTAAGTTGTGATAAAGAGATGATAACTTCTCCAGTGAGATAAACTCTCCAGTTCCTATGTTATTCTATAGGAGATCTTTAGTTATAGACTACAGGGGAGATGTACTAAGGTGTGATAAAGAGGAGATAACATCTCCAGTGAGATAAACTGTCCTGTTCCTATGTTATTCTATGGGAGATATTTAGTTATAGACTACAGGGGGAGATGTACTAAGGTGTGATAAAGAGGAGATAACTTCTCCAGTGAGATAAACTCTCCAGTTCCTATGTTATTCTATGGAAGATCTTTAGTTATAGACTACAGGGGAGATGTACTAAGGTGTGATAAAGAGGAGATAACTTCTCCAGTGAGATAAACTCTCCTGTTCCTATGTTATTCTATGGGAGAGATTTAGTTATAGACTACAGGGGAGATGTACTAAGGTGTGATAAAGAGGAGATAACTTCTCCAGTGAGATAAACTGTCCAGTTCCTATGTTATTCTATGGGAGAGATTTAGTTATAGACTACAGGGGAGATGTACTAAGGAGTGATAAAGAGGAGATAACTTCTCCAGTGAGATAAACTCTCCAGTTCCTATGTTAGTCTATGGGAGAGATTTAGTTATAGACTACAGGGGAGATGTACTAAGGTGTGATAAAGAGGAGATAACTTCTCCAGTGAGATAAACTCTCCAGTTCCTATGTTAATATATAGGAGAGATTTAGTTATAGACTACAGGGGGAGATGTACTAAGTTGTGATAAAGAGGAGATAACTTCTCCAGTGAGATAAACTCTCCAGTTCCTATGTTATTCTATGGGAGAGATTTAGTTATAGACTACAGGGGAGATGTACTAAGGTGTAATACAGAGGAGATAACTTCTCCAGTGAGATAAACTCTCCAGTTCCTATGTTATTCCATGGCAGATATTTAGTTATAGACTACAGGGGAGATGTACTAAGGTGTGATAAAGAGGAGATAACTTCTCCAGTGAGATAAACTCTCCAGTTCCTATGTTATTCCATGGCAGATATTTAGTTATAGACTACAGGGGAGATGTACTAAGGTGTGATAAAGAGGAGATAACTTCCCCAGTGAGATAAACTCTCCAGTTCCTATGTTATTCCATGGCAGATATTTAGTTATAGACTACAGGGGAGATGTACTAAGGTGTGATAAAGAGGAGATAACTTCTCCAGTGAGATAAACTCTCCAGTTCCTATGTTATTCCATGGCAGATATTTAGTTATAGACTACAGGGGGAGATGTACTAAGGTGTGATAAAGAGGAGATAACTTCTCCAGTGAGATAAACTCTCCAGTTCCTATGTTATTCTATGGGAGATCTTTAGTTATGGACTATAGGGGAGATGTACTAAGGTGTGATAAAGAGGAGATAATTTCTCAAGTTCCTATTTTATTCTATGGGATATCTTTAGTTATAGACTACAGGGGAGATGTACTAAGGTGTGATAAAGAGGAGATAACTTCTCCAGTGAGATAAACTCTCCAGTTCCTATGTTATTCTATGGGCGAGCTTTAGTTATAGACTATGGGGGGGGGGTGAGATGCACTAAGTGCTGTTGGGGAGAAAAGAAATTTTGTGATGTGATAAACTCTCCAGTTCTTATGAAATTCTAAAGAGCTTTTGCTCTAACATGTTTCCAGCTTGAGAGATCTTAGCGAAGTGGGTACATAGAATAACATAGGAACTGGAGAGTTTATCAAAGTGGACAGTGTATTGGATCTCCTCTTTATCACAGCCTCCTGGCATTGACAGGTCAAGTAGCACATTTTTATACTTTGCTTCACTGGCAACAAAGTGGTGAAGTATTTTTTTTTTTATTATTAACGTCTCAAGGACCAGATGCATTGCTTCGCAATGCGTTGCACACCTCTCTAAACTTTAACCCCTTAAGGACCAAGGACGTACATGTACGTCATGGGGAGAACGTGCATAAAGGACCCTTGATGTACATGTTCGTCCTGGCATTCGGGGGTCCCCTCGCGGCTGCATGCTTTTCCAGTGAGAGAAATAAATGCTCCGTGGTCCTAAAGTGTCGGCCACGCGCCCAGTCCTTAAGGAGTTAAGAGCAGTTTCCCCACGTGATTTATAATTGGTCCCTGCGAGTGAAGTCAATTACTTAATGTTCAGCGTTCTTCTAAAGGCTGCATTGTAGAGCATCCTTATCCAAGAGAGATACTGTCCCTCTTTTATTCATTAACACAGAAACAAACAAAATGAGCGCTGTAATTAATCTGACTCGCTGAACACGCCACACAATGAACTGAAGTAGAGAGATATCTGCCAGGAGCTTCCCAGAGGAGCCGCTAGAAGCAGCGCAAGTGGGAGAGTGGCATTCTAATTCAGTGACTGGAATGGTTGGCCCAGGGGCCTTATGCGGCCCTCCTGTGGCTCCCAGTCTCTTCTCTGGTACAGTGGGATGAGCTGTATTTGTGTGCGATGAGGTAGAAGGAAGCTATTTTCATGCTAAAAGCAGAGCACACCCTTTTTCTTTTGCCTGACAACACACCTCATTTTGCACTCACACTGTCCCAACTTAACTCTGTGTGTTAAAGGGATAGTAATGTTTCACAAAAAAAGCAGCTCCAATTAATCTTCATAGTATTTCTGCCATGGATTTCAATGTTATTTCAATACTGTCAGAGGTGTAGTTCAAGAGTAATTGAATGATAAAGTATCTCCCTCCTCCCCTTTTACTGATGTAACACTGCTCACCACAGAGCAGCAAGACTGTCTGGATGGATCGCAGAGAGGGACAATCTTCAGTGATCATAAGGGAAAAACCTGTCAAGGGGGGCAGGGCTTTCCTTATGATCACAGTAAGAAGATTGTCCCTTGCTGTGATCTGTCCGGTCAAGAGATTCCACATCTGAGGGGAGGTTGGTTACACTAGGTAAAAGGGGCGGGAGGGGGATACTTTATCATTCAATTACTCTTGAACTACAACTCTGACGGTAGTGAAATAACACTCTCCATGGCCCAAATACTATGAAGATTACTTGGAGCTGCTTTTATTTTGAAACATTACTATTACTAGTGTGGAATATTAGTATCTGGCTGACAGGTAGTATCTGGTTGGAGGGAGGGTAGTGTGGGATGTTGGTATCTGGCTGGCAGGTAGTGTCTGGTTGGAGGGAAGGTAGGGTGGAATGTTAGTATCTGGCTGACAGGTAGTATCTGGTTGGAGGGAGGGTAGGGTGGAATGTTAGTATCTGGCTGACAGGTAGTATCTGATTTGAGGGAGGGTAGTGTGGAATTTTAGTATCTGGCTGGCGAGAGTTAGAGCAATGTGCAATTTAGTATCTGGCTGGCAGAGAGTGAATGGTGGTGGGGCAGTGTGGAATATTAGTTTTTTGTGGACAGGGGGTGGCAGATGGAAGAGCAGTGTAGAATGATAGGATCTGGCACAAACAAACAAAAGCTAAATATCTCAAATGATTTTGTATATAGAAATGACAAACATGACATACAGGTGATTCTGAAAGCTTCTCAGTTCCACTTTAAGCTTTCTGGTATTAGAGGTGTCTCCAGTACGTTGCTTTGCAATGCATTCTTGCATCCAAGAGGTTAACAGGTCAGTTTACAGACATGGCATTTAAAAATAAAATCATGAAATTGTAATATGCAGTTAAGATCTACTGCCGCTAAGTACTGCACCGTATTTCAGTCTGGATCTGAGAACATTGCATCATAAAATAAGGAAGGAAAGTTGGGTGAATATCTAAAACAGCAGAGGGAAGATATTAAAGAACAGATTATTCCTGAATATATATCCTTGTGATACTAGCCGCGCCGTACAGATTTCATTACAGTTTAAGTATCAGTTTTATTACTATGGCTCCAATTCATATCCATCTTTGCAGTTTCATTAAAGAAGCAACAGAGAGAGAGGTCATAGAAGGACTGGCGGCATTACCAAATGTGAGAGAAAGTAAACTTAATTCATCTGGAAATGGCTCCTACATAGAGACATAATGTACAAAATAAGAACGGCTCTCACTCAGGTGACTCAGATATTCAATGTGCACCAGAAAGTAAGAACTGAAGTCTAAATAAACCCCTGAGGAAGTGGAGCGATAACTCCACGATATGCGTCGGGTTATCTCCAGTACGGCGCTCACGCTATTGGTCCCGCCTACGCCCCCTGCGAGTTCTCCCATTCGCCTCTTCCAGCCGGTGTACACCGGGTCAGTGTCCCTAGCGTTTTTCGGCAGACCACGAGGTGATACCCTCACTAGTGGAGGATTTTTTGCCTTGTGACTTACATCAGAGAGGACTGATTGGGAGATTTACATTCCCGTGTGGGATATTTGGAGGACTCCAGAAGGGATGTTTCCTTTCTTCCTCTATCACAAGGACTGACCCATCGGAGAAAGTTCTACCTACAACCATCATTAAAAGACGGAGGCTGGATTAAGGAGACTGTTTTGGGACGCAGTTCGAAGGCTAGTAGAGGTGGGACCTCTTATATGCATCAAGCCCAAGAGGGGCTAAATGTGAGTGCAATACTTATTATATGTTTATTAAAATACTACACTTAGTTTGGATTTTATTTCTCTCTGGTTTTTTGTTTTGTTTTGCGCTTTGACTTACTGCAGATAAGAACTGAAGGCCTTTGCTCAAAAGAGGACACTCTGGGACAAACCGACTGCGCTATAGGCACCGATTATAAATTCTAAACATTGCCATTGAGTTAAGCGTGGCTTTTAACCCCTTGAATGCTAGAGAGGTCTCCGCCGCATTGCATTCAAGGACTTAAATGAGTATTTTTAAAGGGATAGTAATGTTTCATAATAAAAGCAGCTGCAATTAAAGCGGAACTACCACCGCTAAATAACTTGATGTCTAATAATTCCCCATCTGGCGACTAGCTGCTCAGTAGCGCTAGTCTCCAGAATTATTACCTTAGTCAGTAGAATTCTCCATTCTTCCCGGGCTGACAGGCAGGACAGAGCGCAGACATCTTTCCATAGTGACGTCTGCACGCCTCCGCCGTCAGTCTCAGCCGGCTCTAGGAGGCGTTGCTAGGAGCCGTCCGGCTCCAAAAGGGAATGATGGCGGAGGCGTGCAGACGTCACTATTGAAAGATGTCTGCGCTCCGTCCTGCCTGTCAGCCCGGGAAGAATGGAGAATTCTACTGACTAAGGTAATAATTCTGGAGACTAGCGCTACTGAGCAGCTACTCGCCAGATGGGGAATTATTAGACATCAAGTTGTTTAGCGGTGGTAGTTCCGCTTTAAAGGGATAGTAACACTTCGTTTTAACTTTATTTTATTTTGTAGGCATTAAAAAAACATGAAGAATGATATAAGTCTTATCTCTCAGACCTTTATGGTTTATGAGATATTCACAAGCAAAGTTCCCCCTCCCGCCCCTTTTACCTAGTGTAAGCCATCTCTTCTCAAATGTGAGTCTGGTTGTATGACAGGACAGATAACAGAAGGGGACAATTTTCTTTGTATGAAAACAATGAAAGCCCTGCCCCCCTTGACAAGTTTTTCAGCTTTTTCCATTATCTTAATTGAAGATTGTCCCTCTCTGCAGTCTACCTGGGCACCTCCCTTCTGATCTGGTTGAGCAGTGTTACATCAGTAAAAGGGGCGGGAGGGGGATACTTTGTTTGTGAATATCTCTTAAACCATAAAGGTTTGAGAGATAAGACTTATATCATTCTTCATGTTTTTTTAATGCCTACAAAATAAAATAAAGTTAAAATGAAGTATTACTATCCCTTTAATCTTCATAGTGTTTGGGCTGTGGAGAGTGTTATTTCAATACTGTCAGAGTTGTGGTTCAAGAGTAATTGAATGATAAAGTATCCTCTTCCCTCCCCTTTTACTGATGTAACACTGCTCACCTCAGAGCAGCAAGACTGTCCAGATGGATCACAGAGAAGGACAATCTTCAGTTAACATAAGGAAAATCCTGAAAAACCTGTCAAGGGGGGCAGGGCTTTCCTTATGATCACAGTAAGAAGATTGTCCCTTGCTGTGATCTGTCCGGTCAAGAGACCAGATTCCACATCTGAGGGGAGGCGGCTTACACTAGGCAAAAGGGGCGGGAGGGGAATACTTTATCATTCAATTGCTCTTGAATTACAGCTCTGACAGTATTGAAATAACACTCTCCATGGCCCAAATACTATGAAGATTGATTGGAGCTGCTGTTTTTTGTGAAACATTACTATCCCTTTAAAGATTGCACTTACACACACATGCAGAGAATTGCATGCCTCTCACCTTTCTTGGTACCAGAATCTCGTGGCTGGATAGTTCAAACACTTCTCCCAAATGTGTCCAACTCAGTAACTGTTTCCAGCTTGCCCAATAGTATAGGCAATTTCGTGGTCCAATTGTTTGATGTGTATCCAAAGTGAAGCAAGCTTCCTCAGCGTTCTGGAGATATGCGAGAGATCCACACACTCTCAATACAATTAGCACAAACATCAAACGCTCTACGGACACAACAGTTTACACGTGTATTAAAAAGCAAGTTTAAGATTAGATGTTAGTGACGTAACATATGAATAATTAATTTTGCATATGCTAGATGTATGCATGTGAAATTTGTATCAACCCATTACATTTGCTAGTGTTAGTGTCCCTTTAAAGCTTAGTTTATATAATTATTTAACCCTTTGCGTGCCAGAGAGGTTGCCATCGCGTTGCGATACCCCTCTGGCACTCAAAGGGTCAAACAGCACTGCTCAAGAAACCCAGTTTCACTTAGGTGTGGTGCTGCTTATTTCCCCTGTAAGCAAGTTGTTAGGGGGGGAGCAGCAGATCATCCTATATAATAATTCGCTAGGATGTTTGTCAGAAGCCGTCATGCGCAGTAGAGACTGCCTGAACACACAGAATGCTGGGAGCATTCTGTGTGGAATACTGTGAGTTTTGTGCTGGGAGCATTCTGTGCGGAATGCTGGGAGAATTCTATGTGGAATGCTGGGAGTTCTGTGCTGGGAGCATTCTGTGCAGAATGCTGGGAGAATTCTGTGAGGAATGCTGGGAGTATTCTGTGTGGAATGCTGGGAGTTCTGCACTGGGAGCATTCTGTGTGGAATGCTGGGAGTTCTGTTCTGGGAGAATTCTATGCGGAATGCTGGGAGTTCTGTGCTGGGAGCATTCTGTGAGGAATGCTGGGAGTTCTGTTCTGGGAGAATTCTATGCGGAATGCTGGGAGTTCTGCACTGGGAGCATTCTGTGTGGAATGCTGGGAGTTCTGTTCTGGGAGAATTCTATGCGGAATGCTGGGAGTTCTGTGCTGGGAGCATTCTGTGAGGAATGCTGGGAGTTCTGTTCTGGGAGCATTCTGTGTGGAATGCTGGGAGTTCTGTTCTGGGAGCATTCTGTGAGGAATGCTGGGAGTTCTGTTCTGAAAGCATTCTATGCGGAATGCTGGGAGCATTCTGTGCGGAGTGCTGGGAGTTCTGTTCTGGGACCACGGAATGCTGGGAGTCCTGTGCTGGGAGCATTCTGTGGTTTCGGAAAGTCTCTACAGTGCATGACTGCATCGGCGGCAGGACGCAGAGCAGGACCAGCCTCTTAACCCTTTGAGTGCCAGAGGGGTACGCAACGCATTGCAAAGCAATGCATTGCGTATCCCTCTGGCACTCAGCGGGTTAACATCACCGGACCTTGGGCCGTGTACACGGGCTTTTACACTAGTATGTAATAAATGGTCAACCTAAATGAGCATCAGCCAAATATGATTGGCTGATGCCTCAGTGGGACAGCCATTGACTGGATTGTTCAGGAAAACAACAATTGAGCTGTCCATGTGAAGGACCTGCACACTGGCCCCATAATCTTCCCAGCCATATAAAACACAGACAGTAGTTGCATTTCCCTACACATAGAGAAGTAAACCAATGATGGTCAGAAGTAAAAAAAAAAAAAGAAATTGAAAAAAAAAAATATATATATATATACACATGATGAATAAATTACCCTCTAATTGCAGATCACATGATCATCATAGGATTCCTTAAGTCCCAATATAAAGCAGATATTAAAATGTATTTAGACTATGTTTCTAATATGCATACCTGCAAATTCTCCAGATCTGCCCCGGAGGCTCTGTTTTTTGCAGTGAATTACTGGGTTTCTGGGGGCAGAGGCTAATTCTCAGGTGGTGGGGAGTTTCTTATGAAACTCCTCACATTTCTTCTCCTTCCCACCTTTTTCCACTTCTTCTCCTTCCCATCCTGTTCCTCCCACTTCTTCCCCTTCCCACCCTTTTTTCCCACTTACTGCCCCACTTCTTCTCCTTCCCACCTGTTCCTCCCATCTCTTCTCCTTCCCACTCTGTTTTTCCCCACTTCCTGTACACTTCTCCTTCCCACTCTGTTCCTCCTACTTTCTTCCCACTTCTCATCCTTCCAATCCTGTTCCTCCCACTTCTCCTCCACAAAGCAGGCATGGAGAGATTGTTTTTAGTATAAGAATTCCGTGCCCCTCTTTTGTGGTTTATACCCCACACATAAGCTTTTGTGGGAGCTTTCCAACATTCCGTGTTGAACACAGGAACGTTTCAGCACGCTGTGTTTCCTCTTCGTGATGTGACAAAATAGCCCATGTGAACAGCCCAATACAGCAGAAATGTGTTACAATTTTGGACATTTAGTGCAACATAAGAAACGCAGAGCAAATAATGCCCGTCTGAGTTAAGCCTTCGGTTATAACATGGTTCTTAGGTTATTATATCATGAGTAAATTTTGTTATATCAACATTGGAGGTGATGGAATTGCATGAAAAAATAAATGTGATTTTACAGCAATACAGTGAAAGTTCTTATATCACTTCTAATAACAACTCTCCCGCCACTTTTATCTAGTGTAAGCCGTCTCCCCTCAGAAGTGGAATCTGTCTCTTGACCGGACAGATCACAGCAAGGGACAATATTCTTACTGTGATCATAAGGAAAACCCTTTACCACTTGACAGGTTTTTCAGGTTTTCTCTTATGCTCACCGGAGATTGTCCCTTTCTGCGATCCATCCGGACAGTCTTGCTGCTCTGAGGTGAGCAGTGTTACATCAGTAAAAGGGGCGAGAGGGAGATACTTTATCATTCAATTACTCTTGAACTACAACTCTGACAGTATTGAAATAACACTTTCCATGGCCCAAATACTATGAAGATTAATTGGAGCTGATTTTATTTTGAAACATTACTATCACTCTAAATTAAGATTAACAAGGGCAGTGATCAGAGTTTGAGGACCTGTGACCTTTCAGACAACTGTCATATCACCTCCATAGACATGATATCCGGGACTGAAGGTCTTGTCTCTTCAACACAGGCCCAAAGGAAATCTTCATAGGTGCCATTAGGATTTCTGCCCTTACTACAGTAAGTGAGTGGTTAATATTAGTTCTCATTTAAAGGGAAATATAGCCTCAGATCATGAAATGATTCTGGTCTTTGTAGTGCAAGTGGTTGTCTGTCACTGATTTGTATTGTAATTTATAACCAGAGACAGAACAGATTGCCATTGAAATGAACTGGTACAATCGCAAAGAGGTCACGCAACTTTGCAAGTTCTGGACCACTTCTGACCTCATCCTACAGAATATTAGACCCTGAACATCAACAGATGATGTTCCTTTGAGTCCATCTGCCCAGACATCTTCCCCCAACATGTGCCTATGTTATTCTATATGTAGGCAGATGGTCCAGCTGGGGTGATGTGACACCATCCAAATCAATTTACTTTTACATACAATATTCCTGTAACCGTTCTCTTGGAATTTGTGCATAATATCTTATCTTAGATAAAATATTATGTGAATATTGACTCTTCCACTGGAAGACAATTTCTCAGTTTATCCTGCTTGAACTTTGTACATTTTCTACATAAAGGGATAGTAATGTTTCACAAAAAAGCAGCACCAATTAATCTTCATAGTATTTGGGCCATGTAGAATGTTATTTCAATACTGTCAGAGTTGTAGTTCAAGAGTAATTGAATGATAAAGTGTCCCCCTCCCGCCCCTTTTACCTAGTGTAATACTGCTCACTTCAGATGTGGAATCTGGTCTCTTGACCGGACAGGTCACAGCAAAGGACAATCTTCTTATTGTGATCATAAGGAAAACACTGCCCCCTTGACAAGTTTTTCAGGTTTTTCCCTTATGCGCACTGAAGATTGTCCCTCTCTGTGATCCTTCCGAACAGTCTTGCTGCTCTGAGGTGAGCAGTGTTACATCAGTAAAAGGGGCGAGAGGGAGATACTTTATCATTCAATTACTCTTGAACTACAACTCTGACAGTACTGAAATAACACTCTCCATGGCCCAAATACTATGAAGATTAATTAGAGCTGATTATATTGTGAAACATTACTATCCCTTTAAGGTTTTGTCACTGAATCCTTTTGAGTGCCTCAAGGAGTCTTATAAAATATCATATCTGTAAAATATACACCTCCGATCCATAGCAGGTTTATTTTGCTTTGTTTACTGGATTTTTTAACCATACAGTGCAGAATTAAATAACATTTCCGAAAACAAGATACCCACACAGAAATTTCACTTATCTGGTCTAGTCATTTACATGAAGACAGAGAGTGAGAGAGATTTAGTTGAAGGTAAATTGTGATTTTCTTACACCTGTTCTTTCATCCCTGCCTGAGCAATGGTCTTATTAATCCCCACACTGTTATGCACATCTCTCTCAATCCCAATCTCTCAACGTTTTACTTTCTCAAAATTGCATTCTCTGCATTCCTCACTCTTTCACTATCTGCCTTTTAACATTACACTCCCTCTCAACATCTCACCGTCTCATCATTTCTCTCAATATCTCCCTCTCAACATCTCACCGTCTCATCATTTCTCTCAATATCTCCCTCTCAACATCTCACTGCCTCATCAATTCTCTCAATATCTCCCTCTCAACATCTCACCGCCTCATCATTTCTCTCAATATCTCCCTCTCAACATCTCAAATCTTATTTCTCTCAATATCTCCCTCTCAACATCTCACGTCTCATTATTTCTCTCAATATCTCCCTCTCAACATCTCATGTCTCATCATTTCTCTCAATATCTCTCTCAACATCTCACCATCTAAAGCTCTGTCTAAACATCTTACTGTCTCAACACTTCTCTCTCTCTGCTTTCTCATCTTACTGTCTAAACATCTTATTGTCTCAGCATCTTCTTTTCAATATCTTACTGTCTCATCATCTCTCTGTACATCTTAATGTCACAACTTTCCTCTCTCTGAACACCTTAATGTCACAACATCTCTTTCGTTGTCTCTCCTTTCAACATCTTCCTCTCCATCTCTCGGCATCTTTCTCATATGAATGTTACGGTATCTTTTTTCCAAGAACACCATGTGGGAGAATCACTATACAGCGATAAAGTGGAGATGACTTCTCCAGTTTATCAATTCTCCAGTTCTTATGTTATTCTATACAGCCTATGCACTATGATTGCCGAAGCTGAAGAAATCTTAGGCAGTGTTTCTCAACTCCTGTCCTCAGGACCCACTAACAGGCCAGGACTTTGGGATTTCTCTGCTAGAGCAGTGATCAGAGGCTCATTCACATTGATTAACTCACCTGTGCTCTAACAAGGAAATCATGTGATCAGAGGCTCATTCACATTGATTAACTCACCTGTGCTCTAACAAGGAAATCATGTGATCAGAGGCTCATTCACATTGATTAACTCACCTGTGCTCTAACAAGGAAATCATGTGATCAGAGGCTCATTCACACTGATTAACTCACCTGTGCTCTAACAATGAAATCATGTGATCAGAGGCTCATTCATATTGATTAACGCACCTGTGCTCTAACAAGGAAATCATGTGATCAGAGGCTCATTCACATTGATTAACGCACCTGTGCTCTAAAAAGGAAATCATGTGATCAGAGGCGCATTCACATTGATTAACTCACCTGCGCTCTAACAAGGAAATCATGTGATCAGAGGCTCATTCACATTGATTAACTCACCTGCGTTCTAACAAGGAAATCATGTGATCAGAGGATCATTCACATTGATTAACTCACCTGCGATCTAACAAGGAAATCGTGATCAGAGCCTCATTCACACTGATTAATTCACCTGTGCTCTAACAAGGAAATCATGTGATCAGAGGCTCATTCACATTGATTAACTCACCTGTGTTCTAACAAGGAAATCACCAAATCCTGGCCTGTTAGTGGGTCCTGAGGACAGGAGTTGAGAACCACTGTCTTACAGCATAGTCTCTATACAATAACATAGGAACTGGAGAAGTGATATCACTGCAGAAGTCATCTCCACTTTATCCCCTCTTTATCACCACTCAGTGAATCTCCCCCCCATGAATTTTAGTCTTCATGTTCCTATAAGACCATAACAATTTTCACTATCTATGAAACATACTGATACACAATTTGCTTTTGAGTATATTAACAGCAAAGCATCTAATTCAGTTATTATTTTTCTAGATCTCCATAATTAACCTTTTGAGTGACAGAGGGGTATGCAGCGTATTGAAGAACAATGCATTGCACACCTCTCCTGCCTTCACAGGGTTAAATATCAGTGAGAGTCTATTTAACCCTTTGAGTGCCAGAGTGGTACGCAACGCATTGCAATGCGTTGCGTACCCCTCTGGCACTCAAAGGGTTAAGTCACAGGTGTAATTAAACAAAATTACATTTGTTTACACTGTACTTTACTACAGAACCAGAGTTATATTTTTGTTTCCTCATTTGCGATTCCCAGCATCGTTAGGCTTCCCGAGCAGCGATCGCAAGCATTGCGTATCCCTCTGGTCCTCAAAGGGTTAAATGGATAAATAATTAGCCTCTCAGCCCTATTCTCTTTATCATATAATCAAGTTTATGGTGAAACAAGATACTTATCTGCTAAAGAGGCCTGAAATTACTTGATCCTCACTTGCATCTCCGTATGTGATGCAGAGTCATTTCCAAGGCACTTGGGTTGTCTGTACCTTGTGTTCATTATCACAACTGGCCATTTGCTTAAACCTGAATGATACTTCAGCACTGAAATGTTCTCAGCGGTGACTTAGCCGTCTCACAGATAAACCAGGAAAACGCTGCTGTTAGGCACCGCGCCGCCTTGAGAAACCAATTGATTAATCCCATTGTGAAGTAATTATATGGACAGTAACACTTATTATGATCTATATTATTAATGTGACCAGATAGTCAGTTTAAAGAGGTACTCTGATATAAAACACACACATTGCAAGATTGTCCTGGTTCCTGTGCATCTCTACAGAATGAAAATGGAACAAACTTACTGCATTAAAACGTCAATCTGGACACGCTATATATTCCAGAACAGGGATAGCTGTGCCCAAGAGCTGTATACAGCTCAGGATTTAAAGGGGCACTAGTACCTCCTCTTATTAAGAGCCACCACTTACCTTAATCTGGGTAGTAGTGAAAACTTCTCCCACTGAACTGTCCCAAGGAAGGAATATATCAATGGGAGGATTACGACGTCCTGGACTCTGGCAAAAGGAATTACGTCTGCCTCTTTGTCCATGATATTTATTTTAGGTAACCAACCCACATTAAATTAACCCCTTAATTAACAGCGGTCCAGGGAAGTTACCTTCACTTAAGGACCGATTTGAGCCTTACTGACGCGCTGGTACACATGACCTGTTGCATACTGGTATACTAAGATCTCTCAAGTTAGATATAACTTAGTGTATTGACTCCATAGACTAACAGAGAACTGGGAGAGTTTATCACACAGGATACGTCATCTCCACTTTATCACCTCGTTATCACCTTAGTGCATCTCTCCCCTGGACTGTTAGGGAGAGATGCTCAAAACATCCTGCTAAACTAAATTGTACTTAACCCTTTGAGTGCCAGAGGGGTATGCAACGCATTGCTTTGTAATGCGTTGCGTTTGGAACTCAAAGGGTTAATTAGTCTAAAAAAAAAAAAGTTCTTAAGCCATGGTCTGTCAGTTTTCAGACATATTACTGTTATTTTTGTGCATTCAATTCTACCATCTCCATGAAGGGGAAAAAGGAGTCTTAAAACTGGGTGTGGTTTTACCTACAGTCGTATTTTAAAGTATTTTCAGAAAAATATATTCTTCTAGCCATCACTTTTTAGTCTGATTTCCATCATTAATTTTTTTCCCAACAAAATATAAATGTTCTAAACTTGGAGAAGACCAATTAAAGGAATAGTAATGTTTCACAATAAAAGCAGTTCCAATTAATCTTCATAGTATTTGGGCCATGGAAAGTGTTATTTCAATACTGTCACAGTTGTAGTTCAAGAGTAATTGAATGATAAAGTATCCCCCGCCTGCCCCTTTTACCTAGTGTAACACTGCTCACCTCAGATGTGGAATCTGGTCTCTTGACCGGACAGGTCACAGCAAGGGACAATCTTCTTACTGT
This sequence comes from Rhinophrynus dorsalis, assembly GCA_037306005.1. NCBI lineage: Eukaryota > Metazoa > Chordata > Amphibia > Anura > Rhinophrynidae > Rhinophrynus > Rhinophrynus dorsalis. Next base: position 114,146,911 of record CM074728.1, on the reverse strand, counting down.
GATCATAAGGAAACCCTGCCCCCCTTGACAGGTTTTTCCTTATGATCACTGAAGATTGTCCTTTTCTGTGATCCATCCGGGCAGTCTTGCTGCTCTGAGGTGAGCAGTGTTACATCAGTAAAAGGGGCGGGGGGGGGATACTTTATCATTCAATTACTCTTGAACTACAACTCTGACAGTATTGAAATAACACTCTCCATGGCCCAAATACTATGAAGATTAATTGGTGCTGCGTTTATTGTGAAACATTACTATCCCTTTAAAGTACTATTAGCAGCTAAGAGTGAAAAAGAGAAGTAAGGTGTTAATTGGTAAAAAAAAAAAACTGCCTTAACGACCCTGGACGTGCTAGGACCATCACGCCGGTTCCGGAACATAATGACCAGTGACGGTCCTGTCATGTTATGGAATTCCGGGGTCCCCGCACTGTCGCACACCGCTCAGGGATCCCAGAATCCATTGCAACTAAACAAAAAAAGTGACCCGCACTGCGTCAGGCAGTCTTTAAGGGGTTCATTTCTTTGATAATTGTTGTCTCAAAGACAAATGAGACATTTTAAATATTAGAATTTTTAAGGACAATATTCATCAAGCTCATCTTACCATCATTTTTTCATTCTTTACGGCACATTTTCAAACGTGACTAATTTACTTCTGTAAATACTGTCCTTTTACCAACAACTCATGATCTGACATTTTTTCATTATGACAACATTTTGGACATTGCACCCTTAGTGTACTCACAGAGCAGTAACTGACATCCACTGATTTAGCGTACAGGCACCCAAGAACCTGTTATTGCATTTTATGTATCACTTCCAGAATTCCAAACTAAAAACAATCTAGTGACAGAGCCTTTTTTTCCCACAGTTTTAAAAGTTCCATTGAACAAAAGTACATTATAAAGTAATGAAAACAAGAGAATACAAGTATATGCAATACAGAGAATCACGCATAGAACATATATCAATATTTCCAGATATGTGTAGATACAGGATCAAGGTGTCATATAATGAATCCATACCAAAAAAAAATTGAACAGAAAAGAATGTCCGCAAGGTCGCACCAGAGCTCAGCCTGCACAGTCATTAGGTGCATGTAGAAGGTGGGAGTCCGTATAGTGGATCAGGTGGAGGTGAGGGAAGCGAGATAAACAAAAGGGGCGAGGGGGAATACAGAGGTAGAGAGGAGGTGGCTGGACAATAGATCTAGAAAGTAGAATGTGCAAACCTGGGTGATCCCTGGCGCTGGGTGCAACGGTGACCATAAATTGAAGGACATTAAAGGGATAGTAATAGTTGCATGCATCCCCAACGTCAGAGTCTCCTTATATGCTACGATAGTTGACATTCTGATGAACTATAATCTATTAAAGGTATAGTAATAGTTGTAAATTACTAATCCCCATATTGTAGCTTTGTTAAAAAGAAACTTATTGCCCCCAGTGTCATCTCTCAAACCCTTATGGTCTGAGAGATGATAGCGCTCAAAGTTCCCTCTCCCTCCCCCTTCCCTGACTGAACGCTGACTGCAGGGATATCTGGTATTACTTGCATCAGGCGGCTCTGCAGCAGAGCCGAGATCGTGTTTATAAAAAAGAAATCTTTCACTAAAACGGTCTTCTACGTGTGCGTGCAAACCAAGCACACGTAGGAGACCATTTCAGTGAAAGATTTCTTTTTTATAAACGCGATCTTGGCTCTGCTGCAGAGCCGCCTGATGCACATAAGACTGTGGTACGACAGCTTCCCCTGCAGTCAGCGTTCAGTCAGGGAAGGGGGAGGGAGAGGGGAACTTTGAGCGCTATCATCTCTCAGACCGTAAGGGTCTGAGAGATGACACTGGGGGCAAAAAGTTTCTTTTTAACAAAGCTACAATATAGGAATTAATAATTTGCAAGTATTACTATCCCTTTAATAGATTATAGTTCATCAGAATGTCAACGATCACGGTGTATAAGTAGACTCTGACGTTGGGGATGCATGCCCAACAGATAGAGTAGGACGTGAGTTATGTGAATCTCGGAATTCTGACTAGGGGAGCCACAGGGTCTCAATTGCCTCCATATCGGACATGGAATAAGCATGACATTTCTCCATAGTGAATGTGTGATCCACTGCTATGATCCAACTATATAGCCTGGACGGATCTGGAAAGCCAGCATAAAGGTATCAGCGATTTGGCAATCGTGAGGAGTCGAAAGAGCAAGAAGCGGTATAAGTGCAGAATATGTGCCAGAGCCATTTTAACTCTTGAATGCATTGCATACCCCAGTGGCACTCAAAGGGTTAAGGATTTCCCTACCTGGACAACTGTGTGTAATTAGTGGTTCTTTCTTTCAATAGTGGAACCCTAAAAACTGCACTGTTATGAGTTGAGAATCTCTGCATTAGGCCACTTCACATCCCATCATGTTTCCCATCAGAGAACCCTCGTGTTCATCAGGTAAACGCAGAAGCGTGACATTTCACTTTGCGCTGTCTCTTACAAATCAGGCTTTTAGGCATTCAGCAGGAAAATTGCCATTTTAATCTATCAGCTGCTCAAACAAGAAAGGATTAACCTTCTGATATGAGAATCTGTAAATTCATATCATTCATCCTTGCTATCAGATTTATTAAAATACAGTGTGAATTAAAATTAAAGGACCATTAGCCCAAAATTAGTCTGGTGTTGCAACTAAATACCCCTTTTTCATATTAGTATCGGTAAAAAATTCCCCGTTTGTTTCCTGAGGCCTAAAATCTAGACTTATGATAAGCTTTGCAGGAGATTCTGTTCTTGCCTTTGGCAGGACTCCCTGACTCACATCAACAAAGCAATTTTGATATGTGTCTTAAAGGGATAGTAATACTTAAAATGTAAAAAAAAATATATGTTGTAGGGTTTATCCCCCTGAGTAAAACAAGAGTACCTCCACTGCTGAAAGGTGTTTCATTCAAAAGTTATTAATTTTAAAAGTTGATTTTTTTAGGTGCAATATCCCAGTGGCCTGAAATTGTACAGTGGCGCTGTTGCTACACGATCCTATGGACAGCTCTGGTCCCGGGACCATAAATCTCCATAGGATGGTGTAGCAACAGCGCCACTGTACAATTTCAGGCCACTGTGATATTGCACCTAAAAAAATTCAACTTTGAAAATTAATAACTTTTGAATGAAACACCTTTCAGCAGTGGGAGTACTCTTATTTTACACAGGAGGATAAACCCTACAACATATTTTTTTTTACATTTTAAGTATTACTATCCCTTTAAAAGTGACAGTGCTAAATTTTGTAAACGCCTGAGATTAGGTAACAGCATTTTTGGAGAACAGTGGGTACTAATTTCAACACATTAACAGCATTAGCTCTTCTCTTTCAACTCAAACATCATAAACACAATTATCCAAATGGTGTCTGAGTTGCATGTCTACACGTGCACTAAAAAGCAAGTTTAGAATGATATTTTAACATAAGATTAATCATTTTTTACAGAATCTAGCTGTAAGTACATGATATTTAACCCTCTGGCACTCAAAGGGTTAAAGTATACTTTTAAAGGAATACTAACATCTCCTACTTATAATTTCCCATTTATCTTTATCTGGGCAGAAAATCCTAATTACCATTCAGAATGGATTCATAGCAGCCACAAGGATTTTCTTCCCAGATTAAGATAATTGGGGGGGGGGTAATTAGGAGTTTTACGTGGTCTTTTACCATGTTGGATAATTGAGACTTCTCTTCCAACATGTTGTGAAGCATCTTTAGCATCTGAGGGGTTAAATTAATTAAAGGGATAGTAATTAAAATGTAAAAAAAAAATGTTGTAGTGTTTATCCCCCTGAGTAAAACAAGGGAACCCCCACTGCTGAAAGGTGTTTTATTCAAAGTTATTACAACTCAAACTTGAACTTTTTAGGTGCAGTATCACATTGGCCTGAAGTTGTACAGTGGCGCTGTTGCTACACCATCCTATGGAGATTTTTGGTCAGCTGACCAGAGCTGTCCATAGGATGGTGTAGCAACAGCGCCACTGTACAATTTCAGGCCATTGAGATACTGCGATTAAATCAAGTTTGAACTGTAATAACTTTCGAATAAAACATCTTTCAGCAGTGGGAGTTCCTTTGTTTTACTCAGGGGGATAAACACTACTATATATATATATATATATATATATATATAGAGAGAGAGAGAGAGAGAGAGAGAGAGAGAGAGAGAGAGAGAGAGAGAGAGAGAGAGAGAGAGAGAGAGAGAGAGAGAGAGAGAGAGAGAGAGAGAGAGTGTGTGTGTGTGTGTGTGTTAGTTAAGATTGTAGCCGTATTAGTCCAGTGATGTAACAAACAAAATTAATATCTTGTAATACCTTTTTTATTGGACTAACAGAATTATGGATTGACAAGCTTTTGGGATAAACGCCCTTTCTGAAGTCTATAGCATTTCTGAGCACAAGGACACAGAATTCAAAGTTAATACATTGAATTCAAAGCTGTTTGCTGGAGTTAACACAGGGGGACTGCTGATAAGACAGGGACCAAGAGAAAATCCACACACTTCTTACAGAGGGTCGTAAATACCCTGTGCAAGGCAGAGTGTGGGGGGTAGAAAGAGAAGAAAAATACAGGAGATGGTATGGGAGGCGAGAGAGTTAAAAAAAGATTGCATGTATTAAGAATGCCACAATGCCAACAATCCAGTATGGGCATGCAGGCCTATATACAACTTGTGTCCATATAGGTAGATATATACACAGACATACACACACACATCCTATATAATAAAAGGCCAGAAAGTTTGTCACAATACAGTCATGCGCAGTAGAGACTGCCCACGTTCAGTCAGCCTCTACTGCGCATGACTGTATCACGTGAGTGAGGCGGCTCAATCGCGTGGACCAGTGAGGTAATGGCAGTATGCAGAGCAGGTCCACCGGTCCTGCTCTGCGTACTTCCGTTACCTCACTGCACCACGGCCCGTGCACACGGGCTTTTACACTAGTATGTATATATATATGTGCATATGCTCATACACGCACATACATAAACACATATATATAGACTAGTTGAAGAGCTCGTTACACGGGCCACAGTGCCACTGGCAGCCGGTCGCAGGGCAGTCATGCACTGTTTGTATGTGCATATGTATATGTATATATATATATATATATAATACACCATGTCCAATGATTTGTACTCACTCTGTAAATCAATAATGCTGGGTGCCATCCTTTGGATTAATTATAATATACTTCTTAGAAACGAGAAAACACTCACAGGTCTTTTTCCAGGTGAAATGAAGTGTTGGTTTATTCCATCAACGCTTCGGCCCCACTTTGGGCCTTTATCAAGATGCATCTTGATAAAGGCCCAAAGTGGGGCCGAAACATTGATAGAATAAACCAGCACTTCATTTCACCTGGAAAAAGACCTGTGAGTGTTTTCTCATTTCTAAGAAGTATATATGTGTATGTGTGTATGTATATATCTACCTATATGGACACAAGTTGTATATAGGCCTGCATGCCCATACTGGATTGTTGGCATTGTAGCATTCATAATATGTGCAATCTTTTTTTAACTCTCTCCCCTCCCATACCATCTCCTGTATTTTTCTTCTCTTTCTACCCCCCACACTCTGCCTTATACAGGGTATTTACTACCCTCTGCAAGAAGAGTGTGGATTTTCTCTTGGTCCCTGTCTTATCAGCAGTCCCTCTGTGTTAACCCCAGCAAACAACACAACTTTGAATTCAATGTATTAACTGTGAATTCTGTGTCCTTGTGCTCAGAAACACTTTATTTATTTATTTTTTTTACATATTAAGTATTGCTATCCCTTTAACCCTTTGAGTGTCATAGGGGTGCACAACACATTTCTCTGTGCATTGCACACCCCTCTGGCACTCAAACGTTTAATCTTTTCCAGTGGTGATCAGCAGGGATGTATTTAAAGTTGCAGTTAATCCCCCCATCCTTCTTTACTGTTTACAAGCAGTTATCTCCTCATCTGTAATATCTAGAAGAATGGGGAGATTATGAGAAATGCCAGACTTGGTTTTTGTATACTAATACCGTGTTTTCACGGGCTGATAACACTTCAGTCCGCTAACTCACAATTTGTAATGTTTGCAAATGCAGTTGGCAAAATAATTTCATGGTGAAAAATGAACATTTAGCAAAGTAAATGAATCATAGTAAGAACAGCATTAGCATTAAATAATCTGTTCTTATTCATTTCTGAAATCACTGTGAAAATATAGTGAACTCTCTCTTGCGCTCCTTCATGGGAAAACAGATTAATTTTTAATCCTTCTCAAGAGAAATTAGTCGAACAAAATATATTACACTGGTAGTTTTTTGTACTTAAATGAATCTGAACCGTATTGAGTGTTCTAATTATAAATGGTTTCTAGTAACATAGTTTAAGGTGTTGAAGAAAAGACACGTCAATCAAGATAAACCGTTGCTGAATCACTGAATCCATTTCCAATTAACTCCAATTGGGTAAAATTCCTTCCTGAAGTCCAAAGTCAGTCGGATTTCTCCCTGTGTGCATTGTAACCAACTGTCATAATTGTCTGCATTTTTGTTAGCTAATATGGTTTCCAATACTTTTTTAAACGTATGATAACCCTCTCCAGGGGTAACAAGACAATCGGTGGGTGCCAGCAGGCCCACCCAAGTGATTGCCTATGAGTTTGCAGGCATCACGGTTCTGGTGCACCAGGACATTGGGAGGAAACTGGTGGGAGCTGTCCGCTAAACAGATGGTGGTTGAAGCATAATGCCTCATATGGGGAACAAGTAGACAAAAGAAAGGGGAGCCTTGTGGGGTATTATATCCATAGAACGATATTTAGGAACCAACCAAACCCCTAATATAGGGTACTCACATGTAGGACTTGCCTGTCTGGCACATATATGCAAGGCACAAGCTTGTGGAGGAAATTTGCAAGTCCACTTTCACTTGGGCCCTTTTATCTTTTTTTTTTTTTTTTAAGTGTCGTCCAGCTGCTCCTATGTGTCCGAAGTTTCACTCCGAAGTTCCACTGTGGACCCAAGAAATCGAAGAATATAGAAGCGTTCATTCTTGATTAATGTTAAGTTGAAGCAGCATTGTTCATAGCCACGAAACGCGTTTGTACACCTAGAATGAACAAAAATTAATGTTTTTATTTAGGAGACCGTGATAGTCTCTTTTATAATTAATTTCAAGTAAAAGCAAATATTTTGACAGTAACTCGCTGGTACATTCCTTTCCTGTGGCTGCTTGAGCAAGGACAAGCTGATAATTTCCCTGCAAGCATATTACAAAGCCGGTGGGAAGAAGACATCGGAAAGATTAACCCTGTTAGTACCCACGGTTTATTATATATTGCTTATTCACTCTGTCCATTTGAGTGCTTCTTGTGTAGAGTTTCTACTTGTGCCTTCTTTTCTTCTATATCATATGGGGAATGTACCCTGGTGTGAATAGGAGGCCAGGGAGTTCAGCAGATGGTTTTGTGCCTTCCCAAGGCCGGCAGAGTAAACAGACAATGGCTCCCAGGTGCCAGGCCAGAGCACCTACCCTTCTCTATGATAACAAGTTGGGTGCACAAATTCCCTACCCACAACCTGGAAGACACACAGAATATGCGCCCTAAAACAAATTGAAATTGTTATGCGAATATAAGATGGCCAGTATTTTTTTTGATGAAAAGGTGGCAACCCTAAAAGGTGCCAGCCAAGGAAGTAACGCTGATGCCTACGTGGGCCGGCTGAGTTCTTAAAGGAGCAGTAAACTTTTATTTATGAAAACACGTTTTATAAAGCTTTTCCTGTTGAGTAAAACAAGGTCACTCCCATCGCTGTCAGATGTTTTATTCAAAATTTATAGCCTTTTAAATAATCAGGAAGTAAATTTACTGCGCTTACTTCCTGATAGTTCTAACTGACAGGAAGTGAATTTACTGTGTTTACTTCCTGGAAGTTCTAACTGACAGGAAGTGAATTTACTGTGTTTACTTCCTGATAGTTCTAACTGACAGGAAGTGACTCAGCAGTTTCTATCACATTCTATGGAGAACTGTATGTCTCTGACTTTTCTGACTTTCCTGTCCATTAGAATCTAACAGGAAATCTAATTAGAATTTGACCACTAGAGGGCACTGCTAATGTAAAAAAACATGGATTTAAACCGTAATAACTCTGGAAATCTAAATCTCTCAGCAGTGGGAGTACCCTTATTTTACTCAGTAGGAAAATCCCTACAATGTATATTTTTTCATAAAAAAAGTTTACTGCTCCTTTAAAGTGCATTTGGCTCCCAGATGTACCTCAGTGAACTGGAGACACCATAGCAGGCAGGATAAAGGTTCCCATACAGCTATCTGTCTCATGTACATTCTAGATTGTAAGTTCTTGTGAGCAGAGCCTTCATGGACCCAAATGTATAAAGACGAAGGTGGAAAAATTCTAATGTTACCATAGGGAAAAAAATAATGTTTTTACATTGATTTACATGGAGCTTTTCACCACTACAGCGCTGTAGAGGTCTCTATTGTAATGTGAACTAATGCATTGCAGACCTTCAGCATTTTAAGCGGTTAAACCTATGTACAACTCACCCTATATCTGTTAGTCACGTGTCTCAAATCTTAAAAATACAAGTAATTCCTTTAAAAACCTTGCTGTGGTCTGTAATATACCACTTAACCCCTTAAAGCGGAACTATCACCTAAAACCAAAGTTTTACCATGTGTTTTAATGTTTAACCCGACATTAGTGCTGTGTGTGTTCTTCAAGTCACCTGGTAGTGGAGATATTTGCCCTGCAAAATCGGGCACTTACGCGTTCTACAGTACCCTGCACCATATCAGGACTTCCCAGCTGCCCCAGGGAGCGCATTCACACTCCGCTTCGAAGCTGGATTTCTGTGATGTAGCGTTACAGCAAACTCTGTTTACAGTGCTACTGAGGTTGCAACCTGTAATGCAACTATATACAACCTCAGTAGCATTGTAAACGGAGTTTGTTGTAACGCTACATCACAGAAATCCAGCTTCGAAGGGGAGTGTGAACGAGCTCCCTGGGGCAGCTGGGAAGTCCTAAGACGTCATGGAGTCCCGTAGAACGCGGAAGTGTCCGATTTTGCAGGGCAAATATCTCCACTACCAGGTGACTTGCAGAACACACACACAAAGCACTAATGTCGGGTTAAACATTAAAACGCATGGTAAAACTTTGGTTTTAGGTGATAGTTCCTCTTTAAAGGGCCGCCGCACACACGCAGCCGGCACTTAAGGACCACGGACCATTTTTTTGTCCCCAGAGTGCAGCCGCACGGGTAGCCCTGAATTCCATGACGTACATCCTTGGTCCTTTAGGGACATTCACCCTGTGACGTACGTGTACGTCATGGGTCGTTAAGGGGTTAATCCTTCAGGCACAGAAAGGAGAATGGTGCCATGTTGATGATGTCAGTGGTGATTGGCATCGCTCTACCTTTACGTGCAGCGTAGTGGGCGTTGATAGTACTGCCCCTATTTTCTAGTTCCTGACCGTGCTTAGGAAACGAATAAATGTTGGTTTGAATGTTAACCCTTTGAGTGCCACAGAGGTACACAAAGCATTGCTTTATAATATTGTCACCGCCGGCGCGTTCACCCGGGCCGCGTCTTCTTTCGCGGCGGCACTTCCGGGTTCCTTTGTCGGGCACGCATGCGCGGTTCGCGTCCGCCTTCAGTCTGGCGGATGCGCATGCGCCCGTCTCGCTCCCCTACTGGCTTCCACTCCTCCAATGCGGGTTGGCTCACGGACGAGCCTCCCGCTCCCTGCTCTCCATTGGCTTGACTGCCTTTTTAAACGGGCTGCCCCAGGCATAGGGCGCCCGTTCCATAAGTTATTCAGTTTGGTCCTGGGCTCTGGACGTCTACTTACTGACCCTTGGCTTGTTTGACTACGTCTGCTCCTGTCTCCTGGCTTGACCCTTGGCTTGTTTGACCACGTCTGCTCCCGTCTCCTGGCTTGACCCTTGGCTTGTTTGACCACGTCTGCTCCTGTCTCCTGGCTTGACCCTTGGCTTGTTTGACCTCGTCTGCTCCTGTCTCCTGGCTTGACCCTTGGCTTGTTTGACCACGTCTGCTCCTGTCTCCTGGCTTGACCCTTGGCTCGTCTGACCACGTTTGATCTCCGCTCCTGATTGAACCTTTGGCTGCGCCTGACCTCTGCCGTGTTCCCTGTTTCCCGTCTGGTGTCCTGCTGGCCTGGTGTTTCTAACGGTTCCTAGGTACTCCTATCCTGGTTGCACCTCGGCTCAACCGGGGTGGAACAATCTGGTTTCGCGACCAGCACCTTTAGCCAGCTTCGGCTGCAGCAAGGGAGTACCTAGCACGCCGTCACCGCACTCAAGCTCCGCACTCCAGCATCGCTCGCTAGCACCTGAACCCAGAGCCAGCACCACACGGCTCCTATTGTCGTGTGTGGGTGACAGTTGGAATGGGCCAGAACTAAATGGACCCAGCCGAAGCCACTCGACTGTCCGCAAGACTGGATGAGCAGGAAAGAGTACTGGCCTCGCATGCCGCGCACCTGCAAAGCCTGGAGACCAAACTAGACGCCGTGCTGGAGCTACTGCGTTCCTCCGCCTCGGCGACCTCGGCAGTTTCTGATTCCTCTTCCTCTGCCGCCAGTGGTGTAACGACAGCTCCCCCGGCTGGCTATGTACCCCCTCGCATCCCGCTTCCTGACAAGTTCACCGGCCGGTCGGCTGACTTCCATGGGTTTCTGAACCAGTGCCAGCTACATTTTCGTACCCAGCCGCAGACCTTCTGTACTCACGCCGCCCGGGTTTCCTTTATCATCGCGCTCCTTAAAGGGGAAGCGTTGGCCTGGGCAACCCCTCTCGTGGAGCAGCACTCTCCTCTGCTGGATGATTCGAACTCCTTCATCGCTGCCTTTAAGGCCGTCTTTGATGCCCCTGGCAGAAGCGCCTCAGCAGAGTCGGCCCTTTTGGCCTTGCGCCAAGGCACCAGGTCCGTCAGCCAGTACGCGGTGGAATTCCGCACCCTCTCCTTTGAAACTGACTGGAACCAGGGGGCTCTAAAGGCGGCTTTTAGGCGTGGGCTCAGTGACCGACTCAAAGACGCCTTAACATACCGCGATATCCCAGATGGGTTGGAAGATTTCATCTCCCTGTGTCTGGATCTGGATAGACGCCTGCTAGAGAGGCAGCAGGAACGAGACCGCAGCCGGAGGCGGGTACCCACTGCAGTTTCCCCGCCCGAAGTCCGTCCTGAGGCCGAGACCCCCATGGAAATCGGAGGAGTCGCTCGATTGTCTGATGAGGAAAGACAGCGGCGGCGAACCCAGGGTCTCTGTCTGTATTGTGGACAGGCAGGCCACATGCTGCGACGGTGCCCCATTCGCCCGGGAAAAGACACAGCTTAGCCGACGACCGAGGCGGTCGCCTAAGCCAGTTCCAACAGCCTCCCCAAGGCCGATCCAGGGTCTTTGTTCCTGTGACCATTCAGTGGGCGGCTCATTCCGTTACTACAGTCGCCTTTATCGACTCCGGAGCCGCTGGGCTTTTTATCGATGGCCCCTGGGCCCAAGCCCATGGGGTGCCCTGTCATCCCAAGAAGACTCCGTTGCTTGTCTCAACCCTAGATGGCGGACCCTTGGGTACCGGGAGGATCACTCAGGAAACCGACTGCCTAGTCCTCACTACCGGGCTACTGCACACCGAACAGGTGGTCTTCGATTTGGTTTCCTCCCCCTTCGCCCCAATCGTCCTGGGGCTCCCTTGCCTTCGGCGCCATAACCCTATTTTTGATTGGCGATCAGGCGAGCTGGTACAGTGGAGCAAGACCTGCTTCACAACTTGTCTTCCCGTCTCCCCGATCTCCTCTCGCCCATCTGTCTCTGCCGCATTGTGCTCCCTTGAGGCCTTGCCAGCGGCCTACCACGGTTTCCAGGACGTCTTTTCTAAAGCTCAAGCCGAAAGCCTTCCTCCACATAGGCCTTACGACTGTCCGATCGAACTCCAGCCCGGAACACACCCTCCTAGAGGAAGGACGTTCTTGCTTTCTCCTCCTGAGATGAAAGCCCTTGCCACCTATATCCAGGAGAATTTGGCCAGAGGTTTCATCCGTCCCTCCACCTCACCTGCTGGAGCAGGGTTCTTCTTTGTCAGCAAGAAAGACGGCACCCTGCGTCCATGCATTGACTACCGGGGATTGAACCGCATCACGATCAAGAATAAATATCCACTGCCATTGATCCCTGAGCTGTTCGACCTCCTCCGTGGTGCCGCCTGGTTCACTAAATTAGACCTTAGAGGTGCCTATAATCTGGTTCGCATTAGGCCCGGGGACGAATGGAAGACAGAGTTCAACACCAGATATGGGCACTACGAGTACCTGGTGATGCCCTTCGGGCTATGCAATGCCCCCGCTGTGTTCCAGGCTTTTGTAAATGATGTTTTCCGGGACATGCTGACTTCCCATGTCGTGGTATACTTGGACGACATCCTCGTCTTTTCTCCCACACTCCAGCAACACCGACTGCATGTAAAAGCCGTCCTTCAACGACTACGAGAGAACGGACTATACGCCAAGCTAGAGAAATGCGAGTTTGAGAAAAACAAACTCCCCTTCTTGGGCTACATTATCTCCAGCTCTGGTCTTGAAATGGACCCGAAGAAACTCACTGCTGTCCTCGACTGGCCACAACCCACTGATCTCAGGGCGGTACAACGCTTCTTAGGCTTCACCAATTACTACAGGAGGTTTATCCGGGGTTACTCCTCCTTAGTAGCACCTATTACCGCCCTAACTAAGAAAGGAGCGAACCCGCGGCTTTGGCCCAAGGAAGCCGTATCCGCTTTCTCCGCCTTGAAAGCTGCTTTCACTACGGCTCCTGTTCTCCGATACCCTGACATCACCCTGCCGTTCCTTTTGGAAGTGGACGCATCCGAACAAGGTATCGGGGCAGTCCTGTCACAAAGAGACCCCAAGACCAACTGCCTCCACCCCTGTTCCTTCCTATCCCGTCAGCTTACCCCAGCTGAAAGGAACTATGATGTCGGCAACCGAGAGTTGTTAGCCATGAAGATCGCCTTCGAGGAATGGCGTCATCTCCTAGAGGGCTCAGGTATACCTTTTCTCGTCCACACAGACCACAAGAACCTGCAATACCTGGAGACGGCAAAGCGCCTCACGTCCCGCCAAGCCCGGTGGGCCCTCTTCTTCTCTCGATTCCACTTCACAGTCACCTACATTCCTGGTAGCAAGAACACTAAGGCCGACGCCCTATCCCGGCTTTTTACCATTCCAGCCTCCGAAACGACACCCGAACTCATCCTCCCGTCGAGCAAGATCCTCTCAGCACTGTCCACTAAAACCCTGGCTAAGATCCAACATGCACAGAAGAACCTGGACCCTTCCTGTCCCACAGGGCGACTCTTTGTTCCGGCCCGATTCCGTCCGGAAATCCTGCTCTGGGCACACCAGTCGCCTACCTCTGGTCACCCCGGTATCAACCGCACCTTGGACCTAGCACAGCGCCAGTTTTGGTGGCCCTCCTTGCCCCAGGATGTGAAAGACCTTGTACAAGGCTGCCACCATTGTGCTAGGCATAAACGGCCTCGCACTCGGCCAGTAGGCCTTCTCCAGCCCCTTCCCGTGCCATCCTCTCCTTGGACGCATATTGCTATGGACTTTGTGGTGGATCTGCCTCCGTCCAAGAAGAACACAGTGATTTTGGTCGTTGTCGACCGTTTTTCCCGTCAGGCACACTTTATCCCTCTCTCCAAGTTGCCCACCTCTCTACAGCTGGCCGGGATCTTCCTCCGGGAGGTGTTCCGGTTGCACGGCCTTCCTCTCCAGATAGTTTCAGATCGAGGCAGCCAATTCACGTCCAGATTCTGGAGAGCCTTTTGTGCACGTCTGGGTATTGCTGTGCACCTATCCTCTGCTTACCACCCACAGTCCAATGGACAAACCGAAAGGACGAATCAAGCTCTTAAACAATACCTGCGGCTGTTCGTGGAACCACTTCAGGACAACTGGACGGATCTCCTTCCGTTAGCTGAGTTTGCCTTTAACAGCTGCCGCCACGAGTCACTACAGTGCTCTCCCTTCTTTGCTGCTGGTGGATACAATCCTACATCCCTGCCGCTTTCTTCAGCCTCTGGCGTTCCAGCTGTGGACACCCATGTGGATGACCTCGAAGCCCACTGGCAACGGATCCGTTCGAAGTTGGTGGCGGCAGCCGCACGCTACAAGCGGGCGGCTGATAAACGGCGGACCGCCGGCCCTCTGTTCCAGGTTGGGGACGAGGTTTGGCTCTCCACCAAGAACCTACGTCTCCAGCAACCTTCCGCTAAGTTTGGCCCGCTCTACATTGGGCCCTTTCGAATCCGGTCCCAAAGCTCTCCAGTGTCCTTTGCCCTGGACTTGCCCCCCTCCATGCGAATTCCTGATACCTTCCACGTGTCTCTTCTGAAGCCGCTGCTTCGTACCCGGTACTCCCCTCAATCGGTACCAGTGCCTCCTGTTCGTGTCAATGGTCAGGAGGAATATGTCGTCCAGAAGCTCCTAGACTCTCGCATCGTTCGGGGATCTCTCCAGTACCTGGTGGATTGGAGGGGCTATGGCCCTGAAGAGCGTTCCTGGGTACCTGCCCGTGATGTACATGCTCCGGCGCTTCGGCGTGCTTTCCATCGTGCCTTTCCAACTAAGCCGGGTCGTCCGGAGGCCTCCCGTTAAGGGGGGGGTGGTGTCACCGCCGGCGCGTTCACCCGGGCCGCGTCTTCTTTCGCGGCGGCACTTCCGGGTTCCTTTGTCGGGCACGCATGCGCGGTTCGCGTCCGCCTTCAGTCTGGCGGATGCGCATGCGCCCGTCTCGCTCCCCTACTGGCTTCCACTCCTCCAATGCGGGTTGGCTCACGGACGAGCCTCCCGCTCCCTGCTCTCCATTGGCTTGACTGCCTTTTTAAACGGGCTGCCCCAGGCATAGGGCGCCCGTTCCATAAGTTATTCAGTTTGGTCCTGGGCTCTGGACGTCTACTTACTGACCCTTGGCTTGTTTGACTACGTCTGCTCCTGTCTCCTGGCTTGACCCTTGGCTTGTTTGACCACGTCTGCTCCCGTCTCCTGGCTTGACCCTTGGCTTGTTTGACCACGTCTGCTCCTGTCTCCTGGCTTGACCCTTGGCTTGTTTGACCTCGTCTGCTCCTGTCTCCTGGCTTGACCCTTGGCTTGTTTGACCACGTCTGCTCCTGTCTCCTGGCTTGACCCTTGGCTCGTCTGACCACGTTTGATCTCCGCTCCTGATTGAACCTTTGGCTGCGCCTGACCTCTGCCGTGTTCCCTGTTTCCCGTCTGGTGTCCTGCTGGCCTGGTGTTTCTAACGGTTCCTAGGTACTCCTATCCTGGTTGCACCTCGGCTCAACCGGGGTGGAACAATCTGGTTTCGTGACCAGCACCTTTAGCCAGCTTCGGCTGCAGCAAGGGAGTACCTAGCACGCCGTCACCGCACTCAAGCTCCGCACTCCAGCATCGCTCGCTAGCACCTGAACCCAGAGCCAGCACCACACGGCTCCTATTGTCGTGTGTGGGTGACAAATATGCCATGTACCTCTGTAGCACTCATAGCGTAAAAAAATAGAGCTTCCGTTACCCCTACTCCTTTCAAAACTCAGACCGTCCTCATCAGCCTCCTGTTGGAGATGTGCAGCTTCGGAGACGACTCTAACGCACATCCGGTGGTCTTGCCCACAGATCCAGCCTTTTTGTTTGGTTGTGCAGAGTCACATTAGTACAACTCCAGTTCTCCCCAGTTTATGCAATTTAATATATTCCCGACCTTGTGACATGGGACCACTGCCTCATCCTTTTCCATACACATTCGATTCTTACTGCTCGCATCTGCCTCTGTTTGTATTCCTAAACCGTGGTTATCCCTGAGGCCCCCTACTGGTTTGGACTGGAAACTGGAGAGAGGCCACCTATGGACATGGAGAACCTTCACCACTACTCTTATGGCAGACACTCGTAGTTCTAGGACTCATTTGGTTCATGGCTCAAATTTTGTGACATGGAAGTGCTCCCCATCTCCTCCTCCATGCCCAACACCTCCTCTGCCTGACCACACCTGTACAGTTTTTAGATTGATTCCGACACCCTCTTTCCCTACGTCCCATCCTTACCTACCTCTATCCCGACTTCGTCTTTACCTTTTTCATTCTCCTTTTCTTTTAATCTCTCTGGATTACTATCTTCTTCTCTTTGCCTTCACTCTCTCTCCCTTCTTTTGCCCAACTTGATACATCTCTTAACTCTTCATTCCTCTCTCTAACCTTTTTTATGTTCACTTTTACTTTTTATTATTTTATTTTCTCTTCTTTCTTTATTTTGCAGTCCTTTGGATTACATCCCGCATAGTGAATTGCTTAAAGGGATAGTAATGTTTCATAATAAAAACAGCTCTAATTAATCATCATAGTATTTGGACTTTGGAGAGTGTTATTTCAATTCTGTCAGAGTTGTAGTTCAAGAGTAATTGAATGATAAAGTATCCCCCTCCCGCCCCTTTTACTGATGTAACACTGCTCAGCCAGATCAGAAGGGAGGTGCCCAGGTAGACTGCAGAGAGGGACAATCTTCAATTAAGATAAGGGAAAAACCTGAAAAACTTGTCAAGGGGGGCAGGGTTTTCATTGTTCTCATAGGAAGAAGATTGTCCCCTGCTGTTATCTGTCTGATCTAGGGACTGGATTCCACATCTGAGAAGAGATGGCTTACACTAGGTAAAAGGGGCGGGAGGGGAAACTTTGCTTGTGAATATCTCTCAAACCATAAAGGTTTGAGAGATAAGACTTATATAATTCTTCATGTTTTTTAATGCCTACAAAATAAAATAAAGATAAAACAAAGTATTACTATCCCTTTAAGAGTTTGTTCTCTAGAGCTGAAACATGCTAATTGTTACTTACTACCGTGATGTTTCTTTACTACTCACCTGTATTTGACTTCTGTAACTAGCCATGCTCTGTCTGTTACCTAATCCTTATATGTTACTTGTTGTATACGTTATTTATCTTTGAATAAAGTTTTTTTTTTTTTAAACTAAAAAAAAAATAGGACTTCCTATGTGCAACCATTATTTACCATATCCTTTTAAAAGTCCTTAGCAACTTTTTTTCCCACTGTTGTACGTTATAGGTGCAGGCTTTCACTATGTATATAAACAGAAAAAAAGAAAGAAACTCACAGCGCTAACTCATTATAAAATATCATTATAATAATATAAATTAAATATAAGTGTAAAGATGATAGATATAGATAGCAGCAAGAAATGAGAGGGTTCTCCAGTCCCCCAGACTTTAGGCCTAGACCCAAAAGTGAAAACACATACAAACAAACAAATCTGCGCTCCTCTACATACTGTGAATGATGTGTGCCCTGTAATGGGCATATATAATAATGCTTAGTAAATCTAAGTGAAATAAGTGAGAATTTCGCTGTACAAATTGGCCAATCCGTGTGTAAGCTTACCAACCACGCCAAGGTATCTCACTTTATGGTGAGTCCTACTCTAATACACCTACAAATACTATCTAGATTAAAAATCCCTGAAGAAAGATGTTATTTTGAAACGCGTCGGAGGGGACCCTTTAAATGATATTTTGATGTTTTTATTATTTTGTGTGGGTCCCAGTGTAGTGCAATTAAAAACAGCAGACATACAATAAAATAAAATAAAAAAAGGTGTGTATATATATATATATATATATATATATATATTATATATATAAAAGCAAACACAGAAATAGGGAGAGCACTGTCTAATCGCGTCACAATGCAAAATGTATTCAGATCATTTAAAAACATATAACACAACAATACTAATGATGTCTAATATTCATAAACACTAATATATCATATTCCTATATTTTGAATATATATTAGAATATGCTCCAGTGCTATATATTATTAACCCCTTAAGGACCAGCGCGATCCCGTGCAGCCGGCACTTGCGGATCATGGGGCATTTTTTTTTTTTATTATCTCTTCCAGTTCAGGGCTTCCAGAGCGGCGTGCAGCCGCGCCGGGAGCCCTGAACTTCATGCCGTGCCAGGACCGTCATTGGTCCTTAAGTTCCGGACCGCTGTGACGGTCCTGGCACGGCAATCGTCCTTAAGGGGTTAATGATATACCAATATAGTATTCTAGAGTCCCTTATAGGTGGTGTGTATCCAAAAGTTAAATAAAAACGATGATTAAGAATACTGTGTGTACGATTCCAGTGGTGAAGTATAAGGATTCTTTAGGGTTTTGCCTTTTAACGCCCTCTTTATATCGTAGCACCTCAATATCTATATTGATGTTCAGTGAACGGGTATAGTAGAGTGCAACTTGTTGTTAAGCGGGCAGGATAATGGTGTGCTAGTATTTGAACTCTTTCTCAAGGCACTTAGATATAGATACTGAACAAACAGGATTTACCTTGAGTCCGTAGGCACCGGCAGGGTTATGTCGGAGGTAACAATAACGGAAACAATATCTCTTTTCACAAGCTAGAAAAAAAGAAAGAAATTGATATTACATGTCAAATCAACCATTAGAAGCAATTTAACTGAACATTAAAGTAGGTGTAAGTTCCCCTTTAAAAACCTAATTTAAATCAATCAGAATTTGGGGATTCTTCTTTTTACCCATATGGTCCTGGCAGGTATATTAAAGGTTTCCCACCCCTGGGGTTGATTTACAGCTTCATTTTCAAAGCTGTCACTCAGTCCTTGTATAAATTCCAAATCACATTAAAGCGGATCTGTTATGTAAAAATATCCGGCCATCTCAATGATGTTTTGGCTGTTACCAATAAGGAGATTGCTGCCATGTTGATGAAGTGATGTTTGATTGGCAGCAGGCCTTGCCAGTCATCCTTGTTAAGACAGCCCCAGTCCATGCTGTAAGCATGTATGGTGTTTCACTCTGCATGCTCATAGAAGATTGGAAAAATGTATCCCATGATCTTGCTGTTCTGTGTCCGCACTGTAAGTCCTGCACGGAGGGGGTCCTGGAAGAGGTATTGCTGCTAATGTTTTAATACATATTACATGAATTGTGGTGTATGAGATTGTGTTATATACAATCAATCCTTTCAGGGAAAAATTATTACATTACTTTAGCATTACCTGAAATATGAAATTTCACTATATGACAACTCTACTGCTAGTATAGATACAGGTGCGCACTCACAATGCTAAGATCGCTTCTCTCTCCATCTGTTTTGGGCACCGGATGCGGGATGGCTATTTATATAGTACTCTCGGTACCTGACCTGGACGTACATAACTGAGAGAGATCGACAGGACATGGGCATAATGATGACAGGTTGAGGGAGAGCTTCATGGCTGGATTTACATCTCAGGAGCCTGTAGACACAGAAATCTGAAGCGCGCCCCCCACCCCGATTTGCCATCTCCACAATGCTCCTAATCTCCACATTGCCCCCCATCAGCTCCATATTGCCCACATCAGCTCCATATTGCCCTCACATTGCCCTCATCAGCTCCAACTTGACCCCCATCATCTCCAGCTAGCCCCCCATCATCTCCATATTGCCCCCATGATCATCTCCATATTACCTCACAGTGCCCCATCATCTCCATATCCCCTCACATTATCCCCATCATCTCCATATTGCTCTTCACATTGCCACATGATCATTTCTAAATTGCCCCTCACATTGCCCCCATGATAATCTCCATATTGCCCATCACAGTGCCCCCATGATCATCTCCATATTGCCTCTCACAGTGCCATCATCATCTCCATATCCCCTCACAGTGCCCCCATCATCTCCATATCCCTCACATTGCCCCCATCATCCATATTGCTCTTCACATTGCCACATAATCTTTTCCAAATTGCCCCTCACGTTGCCCCAGTGATAATCTCCATATTGCCACTCACAGTGCCCCCATCATCTCCTTATTTCCCCCCATGTCTGTTTCCTACCCTGGAGAGGAGAGGTCTGTCTGTGCCTCCTCCTTCTGCACAGACCTGTAGCTGCTGGAGCTCCCACGCGGCCTTCTCTTCAGTAATGCAGAGCGCTGGGAGATGATGTCATGGTGATGATTTCATGGAGATTATGTCATCTCCCAGCGCTTTGCATTACTAAAGAGCCAACGAGGGAGCTCACAGCAGCTACAGGTCTGTGCCGAAGAAGGCACAGACTGAGACCTCACCATGTTGTTGCGGGCCGAGGGCGCCAAGCGGGGGATCCGAATTACAGGTGCCCCTCTGTGGGGTGTGCCTGTAGGCAGATGCCTACTCTGCCTAATTACAAATCCGGCTCTGGAGAGCTTAAAAATAAAAAGGGAGATAATTAGGGGCCATGCGGTTCACCTTGTATCGCAGTGAAGGATATTGCTACGTCACCAGGTACAGTTTGAAAAGCTATTATCTCGAAGACTATAAATAATTCCACAAAACATTTAATAGAGTTCTACTCCTGACATTAACCCTTTTAGTGCCAGAGTGGAACGGAATGCATTGCAAAGCAAATGCATTCCGTACCACTCTGGCACTCAAAGGCTTAAGTTTACAAGAGGTGAAAGTTTCACTTTAAATGCCATCACAACAGCCACGGCATGATCAGGATTCTCATGTCCCGTGATGCCTACAAGTGCTTGAATAGATTCCCGAATGCTCATGTCATTATAGAAGTGAACTGAATATAGATGTTTACTTCTACTGCAGAGTCCCCGCAGGAATCCCATCAAGAGACAGACGGGCAGTATCGGTGGATGGAATTGCTGGTTAATCAGGACAGGAGGCATCTTCCTGGAGATCCCAGCACAGTACATCTTCAGTTACTGGGTCATTTCTCCCCTGGCAGGGGTTCCTCGCATCACATCGTCTTTTCCTTACTGTTCAGTCAGTACTTAACCCTTTGAGTGCCAGAGGGGTATGCAGTGTGTTGCATACCCCTCTGGCACTCAAAGGGTTAAACTCTTATGAACGAATTAGTTGAGAATATTCAAGGCCTTAAATATGAAGTGCAGCAATTTCAGAGCAAACCAACTGCAACGTAGGGTTCAGATAAATATTCTCATTTATTTAAATGGGGTTTTTAACCCACTGAAAATCCGATTTAAAAGAGCAGTAAACATTTCTATGAGACACTATCATATAAGGCTTGTACAGTTGAGTAATACAATTGTACACCAACCGGGATGGCGTTGCCCGTCTTGTTATGACCGTGGGGTGCACGTGTGTGAAATGTAGACAGACTGATAAACACAGATATATGCGACACTCAGACAGACACATACACACAGTGAGCGGCAGAGACATGCAAAAGTCATGCACACACACCGGAGAAGCAGCTATGTACACACACACATGTAACAGAGATGTACACACACACACACGCAACATACATGCGCAGACACACATGCGCGCAACAGACATGCTTACACACATGCAACAGATATGCGCGCGCACACACATGCAGCAGACATAAGCACACTCACACAACAGACACGCATACACGCACACACATGCTACAGACACATGTACACATATGCTGCAGACACACGCAACAGACATACGCACACACACACACAACAGACATACGCACACACACACAACAGATAATACATAGACACGCAACTGACACACACAGACACGCAACAGACATACACAGACAGAGGGAACACTGACACAGTGATAGCCGCCCCCCCGTGTGTGGAGGTTCTGGCTTTTGCTGGTCCCCTGAATCTGTAGGTTCTGAGTGTAGAAGTGGGGGCTGTGGCCACCCTCGGATTAGTGTAGGAGCTTTACAGTGATGTGTAGGTAACAATCTACAGTATTCAGAGAGTTAGAAGTGAAATGTAGCCCCCTAGGGACCAGAGAACATCGCTTCACAATGTGTTGCCATCCCCACTGTGGTCCTGAAATGGTGAAATCAATGGTATTTGTTATTTACTTTACTTTGGGGCAGAATTGTAGGATTATGCCTCTGTGTGTTTGACATGTAGACGTGGAAAGCAGAGAATAAAAGATTGAGAGAGAGAGAGATTTATACCAGCATGTTAAGCCATAGAGTGCCGTGCAGTATACAGTGGTGTGCCATGTCAGTTAACCCTTTGAGTGCTGGAAAGGAATCCAATGCATTAGTTACCTCTCTGGCACTCAAAAGGTTAAGTAGAGTGCTGTTAATTTGTCCCAATGACATAAATAATGTGGGTTAAGCGGCCCACGTTACTGGCCCTGGTACAGCAGAGACACTCTTCTCCCCACAATGTGCTGCGCAATGTCCGGATCCAGTGCGGGAGGAAAAAGCCGTTGTTGAGTGTGAGGAAACAGGCCTGAGCCTAGGGGCTGGCAGGGGTATCGGCCGTGGAGAGGGCATGCTGGGCGTCTGTGAGTTGAGGAAAGAAGAGGGATCTTATGTAGTGACCATAATAAAAAAAAAAAAAAAACAACATGGTCACACTGGAAAAAGTCAAGAGTTATAATGTTTTAAAGGGATAATAATACTTCTATTAAAGTTTATCTGTGAGTCTTCTTTATATTTTTAGTAACATGCACCATTATATTTAATTACTTAGTGTTGTACTTAAAACTGTATTGAAGCCAAAAGGATCCCCCTCCCGCCCCTTCTGGCCAACTCCCATTAGATGTGGAATCCAGGCGTGGGACTGGACAGATGCAGCGAGGTACAGTCTTCATTCAGTAACTATAATGAAGCCCTTGATGAAGGAGGAAAGGGTTAAAAAATTACACTGACAGAGAGAAGCTGCAAAAATCACTGCTGCTGTCACACCAATGTCACTTATTACAGAGAGAGGGACGGCTGTGTGCAAAATCAGACATCCCAGCAATGCAGGAAAGGACCGTGACCAGTGATATCCTCCTCCTGATACATACAGCGACATATAAGGAGGCAACATGAGAATCTCACGCTTTTTATGCATGGCGAGTTTCTCATGTCGCCCCTGTAAACAATGCAACATGCTAAATGTGCTCTTTAGTATCACACACTTTTCAGTGCAACCTTTTAAAAGGATCCCCTGGCACTCAAAGGGTTAAAAGCATAACTAAACCCTGTTGTTTTCAAGTTAGGTAACCTCTCTGTAAGAGCAAATCATCTGTTTTACTAAAGCATTCTTCTACTGGTTCAGGGCAGCAAACAGACTTCACCGAGCGCTCTTAATATCCCATTGTCCTGGCTTATCCTGGCTAATCAGAATGACTGACTGCTCAGATATTCTAATTAAAGGCCAAACAGCCGTTGATCTTGTGTTATTCCTTGGAGTAACTGAGCACACAGCTCTCTCTGGCCTCTAATTCTCTCGCCTGGCAGGTGCAATTTGTCTTCTTACTTTTTCTTTTTTACCGCCAAAGAGGCTTGCGCACTATTTTACAGCCCCCTCAGGCAGCAAAGAGGTGGGTTTCAGAGAGTACTTTGGAAACCTTTTTGATAGGTTGACCCTTAAACTGACAGCGGTGAGTTTAAACGTATTACTATTCACTAAAACTATTAATATTATCCTATAATATAAAAGGCGAGAATATTTGTCCGATGCAGTCATGCACAGTAGAGACTTCCCGAACGCACAGAACTCCCAGCATTCCGTGCTCCCAGTATTCTGTGCGTTCGGCAGTCTCTACTGTGCATGAATGCATTGCGTGCGCCGCCATTGAGGCAGCGGCAGTACGCAGAGCAGGACTGGCCTCTTTACCTCACAAGACCTTGTCCCGTATACACAGGTTCATTCTTAACTCTTTAACCCCTTAAAGACGCTTGATGGTCCTGGGACATCAAGGGTAGATTTGCCTTAAAGGGATAGTAATACTTAAGTATTACTAATCCCTATAGTAAAGCCCTACTAAAAAAAAAACGTATTGCCTCCAGTGTCATCTCTCAAACCTTTATGGTTTGAGAGATAATCGCTTCTAAAGTTGCCCTCTCCCTCCCCCTTCCCCGAAGTCAGCTTTGTAGCTGACTGAAGGGAAATCCGGTCTTAGATCATCAGGCGGCTCTTCAGCAGAGCCGCGATCGCGTTAATTAAAAAAAAATCTTTCACTAAAATGGTCTTCTACGTGTGCTTGCAAACCAAGCACAAACCAAGCACACGTAGAAGACCATTTCAGTGAAAGTTTTCTTTTTTAGTAACGCGATCAGGCTGTGCTGGAGAGCCGCCTGAAAGTCGTACGACTCTCTTCCCTGCAGTCTGCTAGAACGCTGACTACAGGGAAGGGAGAGGGCAACTTTAGAAGCGATTATGTCTCAAACCATAAAGGTTTGAGAGATGACACTGGGGGCAATACATTTTTTTTTAGTAAGGCTTTACTATAGGGATTAGTAATACTTAAGTATTACTATCCCTTTAAGGACCCATGACATACCAGGACCGTCATGGAATTCAGGGCTCCCCTTGTAGCTGCACGCCGTTTGGGGAGCCCTGAGCCGGATGTGGAGGGGGGGAGGCCTGTGGTCCTTCAGTGATGGTCGCATGCGCGATTGGGGTTAAGGACCAGATGAGTGTGCAATGCATTTGTAAAATAAATATAGTGTAGGGTTTATCCTCATGAGTAAAACATTGGTACCTCTACTGCTGACAGGTGATTTAATCAAAAGTTATTGCAGCTCAAACTTGAATGTTATCTCAATGACCCGATGTTACAGTGGCACTGTTGCTACACCATCCTATGGACAGATGTGGTCATTGGACCATAAACCTCCATAGGGTGGTGTAGCAACAGCGCCACTGTACAATTTCAGGCCATTAAGATACTGCACCTAGAAATATCAAGTTTAGCTGCAATAACTGCTGAATGAAACATCTCTCAGATTGGGAGTACCTTATTTTACTCAGGAGGCCAAAACCTGCAATGAATATCCTTTTTACAGATTAAGTGTCATTATCCCTTCAAAGACATAGAAACATATAATTGTTTCTAACATTGCTTGCATTGTAAAGTATTAGAGTGTGAAATATGCCAGTCACACGCTGATACTCACTAGCTTGAGTTATTCACCATCTGATAACACCCCTCCCATTCCTTTCCCTAACATCAGTCTCAGCGGCGTAACTATAGGGGTCGCACCTGCGACCAGGCCCGTGCACTCCAGGGGCCCGGCCTCCCCCTGCGGCCCTTCTGCCTGGCACCCGCAATCTCCCTCTGGCGCTCTAGTAATGCAGAGTGCTGGGAGATGACATCATCTAGTAATGCAGAGTGCTGGGAGATGACATCATCTAGTAATGCAGAGTGCTAGAAGATGACATCATCTCCCAGCGCTTTGCATTTCTAAGAGGACCGCGCGGGAGCTCCAGGTAGGAGATGGGGGCATTGTGGAGGGGGCCCGTAGCACTTCTTGTACCAGGGCCCGGAGGCTTCTAGTTACGCCTCTGATCAGTCTGTGTTCGAGAGAACAGATGAATGGTCACTCGACCAGTTGTCATGGTAATACACCCAGATATTGATGCACTCAAAGGCATTTTTCTGTGTCGGAGTAATTTTAATGCATCCCAAATAGTGACTAAAGCTTAGTCACTAAAGAGCTCTCAGGGCACATGATGTATTATAACTCCTCACACAGAGACAAACTTCTATGTGAGTGAATGCTGTGTTGGTTGTCATGATAATACACCCAGATATTGATGCACTCAAAGGCATTTTTCTCTGTGGGAGTAATTTTAATGCATCCCAAATAGTGACTAAAGCTTAGTCACTAAAGAGCTCTCAGGGCACATGATGTATTATAACTGCTCACACAGAGATAAACTTCTGTGTGAGTGAATGCTGAGTTGGTTGTCATGGAAACGGCCTAATCGTGTAATTCATCCTCTTTGCTTGTGAGAAGACTGATGTCCGAGAAAGGGGAAGGGGGGATACGAAGTGCTAAATAATTCTTAAACTAGTGAGTCAGTCACACTCTTTAATATTTTACATCGCAATGAAATAAAGAAAGAATTATTAATTTCTCGTGTTTCAAAAACAAATTCCTCTTTAAAAACTAAAAAGTTTGTGTGAGTGAATGCAAGTTTGTGTACAGACATGCTGTTACACTAATTATACAGAAAGAAACATAGAATTTGACTTCAGATAAGAACTATTCGGCCCGTCTAGTCTGCCCATTTTCCTACTGTAAACACCTCAAACCTTATTTGGTCCTTGGTCTTGTCTTATGTTCAGGACAGTCTTATGCCTATCCCATGCATGCTTACATCCCCTCACTGTATTAACCTCTACCACATCTGCTGGTAGGCTATTCCACTTATCTCCATCCTCTCAGTGAAGTAAAACTTACTTACATTACATCTAAACCTGTGTCCCTCTAGTTTTAGACGATGGCCTCTTGTCCTAACATTTTTACTCGAAATGTACTTCTGTCCTGCATCCCATTGTGCGACTGCTTGTACTTCGGTCATCATGTAACATTAACATATCAGCATTCCTTCAGGAATATGAAAATAGGTCATTATGTCAGATTTCAAATTCGTCACTGTGGAGACACTGGATTATCACAAATGCGACAGAGGCGTTGAGAAGACATGGCGTTGTAGGTGCATTTGAGGTGTAATCAAAGGGATGAGATAGAGAAGACAACTTACACCGTACCACGTAAAGGATTCATATCAAATTCACAATATCACCAAACTAGACCATTATTGAACTTGAATTAATCTCCCTCCTGCTGCTGGGAACCTCATCTTCCAGGATTCCCAGTCAGCTGCATGCTGTTTGGGAATTATGGGAAATGCAATCTCAATGGTTACTCCCTCCTGTCCAAGATTATGGCCTGAATTACATACATTGCATTGATATTGTATCACCTGCAATGAAATTTAGGCCTAGATCAACACATCAGCCTGGCAATTTGAGCTGTAATAATTTCAAATGAATCATCTCAGTTTTTTAAGATGTTTTGGTTTATTTTTCTATTTATTTTTTTCAGGGAAGTGGATCAAGATTCAGATGGCCTGGTATGCTACAAAGATTTTGAATTTGTTATGAACTACGGTGAAGATAATGAATAGATCGATGCCTATATTGAACCTAATTTCACTGTATTTCATCTGGACACTCAGTTTACAGATGTCTGACCGAACTATCGTCTATACTACGTGTTTCGATATATACACACAGGAAAACAAAGGAACATCTCAAAGATAAATATATATAATATATACTTTTCTTAATAATCACAGAATTGTGGATTTTATCTTTGACACTCCTGCGTGCTTCAAAGGACATGAAAATGTACATTTAGATTTTTTTTTGTATAGTTCCACCGTTATCTGAACTTATCCCGGACCTTTTAAAGGGATAGTAATACTTTATTATTACTATCCCCCATATTGTAGATTTTAGCAAAATAAGTTAATAGCCCCCCAGGTTCATGTCTCAGACCTTTATGATTTGAGAGATAACCGAAGGCCAAGTTCCCCCCTCCCTCCCCCTTCCCTGAAGTCAGCGTTTTGCTGACTGCAGGGATATCTGGTCTGACTTTCATCAGGTGGCTCTGCAGCAGAGCCGAGGTTGCATTAGTGAAAAATAATTACTTCATGAAACAGTCTTCTACATGTGCTTGCAAACCAAGCACATATAGAAGACCATTTCAGTGAAATAATTCTTGTCCCTAACGCGATCGCGGCTCTGCTGCAGAGCCACATGATGAAAGTCAGACCGGATATCCCTGCAGTCAGCACAACGCTGACTTCAGGGAAGGGGTAGGTAGGGGCTAACTTTGCCTTCTGTTATCTCTCCTACCATAAAGGTTTGAGAGATGAACCTGGGGGGCTATTAACTTATTTTGCTAAAATCTACAATATGGGGGATAGTAATAATAAAGTATTACTATCCTTTTAAATTCATCCGATTTCCTCTTCCTCCTGCCGCTTCTTACTTTAAAGGGGACTATCACCTTAATTAATGTTGCCTTTGTTCCAATGCTCCTTTGCATTGAACATGTAATCTTTATTTTATTTTTTTATACATAATCCGTTATTCTCCACGATACTAACTTTTAAGGTTAATGCAGTGATGTCACTTGTGTACAGGCTGCAGGTAAACTCTGCCCGCAGCCTGTCAATCTCCGTCTGTTCCTCTCCCCGATTAGCGCCTCGCTCCAACCTCTTCCAATAACAGAGGCTTCCTCCATGTAAGCTGGATCAGTTTCATTGGCAAGAGAGCGCTCCAGCTTACACACAGAAATCCTCCGTCATCAGAGGAGATTGGAGCAAAGTGCTAATTTGGGAGGAGAACAGACGAAGATTGACAGGCTGCGGGCAGAATTGACCTCACTGCATTACATTTAAAAGGATAGTAATACTTAAAATGTAAAAATAAATATGTTGTAGGGTTTATCCCCCTGAGTAAAACAAGAGTTTTCCCACTGCTGAAAGGTGTTTCATTCAAAAGTTATTAATTTTCAAAGTTGAATTTTTTAGGTGCAATATCACAGTGGCCTGAAATTGTACAGTGGCGCTGTTGCTACACGATCCTATGGACAGCTCTGGTCAATTGACCATAAATCTCCATAGGATGGTGTAGCAACAGCGCCACTGTACAATTTCAGGCCACTGTGATATTGCACCTAAAAAATTCAACTTTGAAAATTAATAACTTTTGAATGAAACACCTTTCAGCAGTGGGAGTTCTCTTGTTTTACTCAGGGAGGTAAACCCTACAACATATTTTTTTTTACATTTTAAGTATTACTATCCCTTTAAAAGCTAATATCTCAGAGAATAACAAATTATATTAAAGGGATAGTAATACTTAAAATGTACTATACTGCATCTTGTAGCCCTTAAAAACCAAATTAAATGCCCCTAGTGCCATCTCTCAAATCTTTATGGTTTGAGAGATATCTGCTTTCAAAGCTTCCCCATCCCTGACGTCAGCACTGTAGCTGACTGCCGGGGAATCCAGTCCCTGGGCAAGCCGAGGCTCTTCAGCAGAGCCGAGATCATGTTATTGAAACAGAAATCCTTCACTGGAACGGTCTTCTACATGTGCTTGGTTTGCAAGCACACATAGAACACCGTTTCAGCGAAGGATATGTTTTTCATTAACGCAATATCGGCTCTGCGGAAGAGCTTCCGCCGGTCCTGGGACCAGATTGCCCTGCACTCAGCTAGAGCGCTGATGTCAGGGAGGGGGGAACTTTGAAAATGTAACAAATTAAATGCCCCCAGTGCCATCTCTCAAACCTTTATGGTTTGAGAAATGGCACTGGGGGAATTTAATTTGTTTTTTTGTAAGGGCTACAAGATGCAGTCTAGTAAAATGTAAGTATTACTATCCCTTTAAAAAAATAATAATAAAGATTACATGTTCAGTGCAAATGAGCACTGTAATAAAAACAACATTAATACAGGTGATACTTCCCCTTTAAACCTTCAACTAATGATCAAAGGCCACAGCCACTGAATGAAATATAAGGGACCAACGTGACCCAAGAGGTCTGGGAGAGATCTGAACAGCTGACATTGCCAGAGCAGAGGAAAGACAAAGTAAAGGCTCGTCATAGTAGCACAAGAAGTTTGTTACACGGCTTAATATATTTATGTGAATACGAGACATGAGCACAAAAATAAAAAAGACAGATCTGATTTATAGTTTCCCCTTAACATACAGCCCTTCTAGGTCCTGCCCCTTTAAATCCACCATAGACTTTGTTTCTATTTTGGTGCATTCAGTAGCCCAGCTCAGACTTGTGGAACATGCTGACGGTGACTTTTCTTGTACAACCGGAAAAAACAATCTTCACACTACACAGAAAGCAAAGCTGTCCCACTCATTGACTGCTTTTTGACATTGTCTAAGCTTTTAACCCTTTGAGTATACCTCCCAAGTGTCCCTCTTTAGTTGGGGCAGTTCCTCTTTGAGACCCAAATCCCTCTGTTCCCCTTTCCCACCCTGGTGTTCCTGTGTTTAGGAGATCAGACTGCGTGGTGTGTATATAAGTGTATCACCCTGGTGCCCCTGTGTTTAGGAGATCAGACTGTGTGGTGTGTATATAAGTGTATCACCCTGGTATACCTGTGTTTAGGAGATCAGACTGTGTGGTGTGTATATAAGTGTATCACCCTGGTGTCCCTGTGTTTAGGAGATCAGACTGCGTGGTGTGTATATAAGTGTATCACCCTGGTGTCTCTGTGTTTAGGAGATCAGACTGTGTGGTGTGTATAGAAGTGTATCACCCTGTTGTCCCTGTGTTTAGGAGATCAGACTGTGTGGTGTGTATATAAGTGTATCACCCTGGTGTCCCTGTGTTTAGGAGATCAGACTGTGCTGTGTGTATAGAAGTGTATCACCCTGGTGTCCCTGTGTTTAGGAGATCAGACTGTGTGGTGTATATATAAGTGTATCACCCTGGTATCCCTGTGTTTAGGAGATCAGACTGTTTGCAAATGCAAATTTATAAAAATGATCTATTACTACTTAATGTCTGTATAAACGTCAGTATATGTGTTTATAAATTAGGTGCAGTATCTCAATGGTCAGAAATTTCTGTATCGTGGGCGGGCATGCGTATGTGGAGGGGATGGCCAGCATTGCAGTTGGATGTCTGCAGTTCAGCTTTAGGGTGACTACATTTCCGTTCTGCAATTCCGGGACATGTGGTCACCCTAGTCCCGCGGCTGAGGCTCCCGGCAGCGCTGGCCATCTTTCTGAGGCTGACACAGAGTAAGAGTTCCCAGTGGGAACAGCCTCAGAAAGATGGTCAGCGCCAGCGGGAGCCTCAGCCTCGGGTCTCACTTGCAGCACCAGCATACCTGCTCCATCCCAGCTGTCTTGCGCGTACCAGTCCAGCCAGCCAATTAAAATGTATTTGCTATATGGTCTTCATTGGCTGGCTGAGCCAGCCAATGAGGACCATATAGCAAATACATTTCATTGGCTGGCTGGACTGGCGCGTGTTGCTCAGTTCCGGGACTCTTTATTGTCCTGGTGGGGGGTGACCTGGGATGCGGGACACAGACACCCAATAGGGGACAGTCCCGGGCATTCCAGGACGTGTGGTCACCCTATTCAGCTTGTACCTAAGGGAACCTCCTGTCAATGTCACTCTCAAGATTTGAGGTGCATTTTTCATTGAGCAGAGAGATTACCTACAAAGAAAAGTACACTATTTGGACTTTATCTGGGTTACTTGTTCACAGGGGAGCATGAATATCACAGGTGAGAGTTCCACTTTAAGGTGACCACCTATCTCATTAAATCAGGAAGCCTTACTGGATCTTCACTGTACAAGATTTCAGCAGACTCAGTGTAAACCTGCAGGCTGTGTTCTGTATACACTTTCCTGATTTAAAGGGCTATATTGTCACCTTGATTCTCCTTTACCTCTTGCTCCACTTTTCCTTTACTCTGTGATGACAGGGTATCGCATTTCTCCTTGTTACAGTAGCGAGGTCAGCGGTTTTATTTGTACACCGGCAGCGTTGCTAGGCAACATCGACTAAATGGTCTTAAATTTCATGCGTTCTGCTACGTTCAGCTCAGGTTCCACTCTCTCGCTTTCACTACAACAGAGAAAATAGACTGGAGCGGTGACTGGGCCACGGTGTGTATGTATTTAACCCTTTAAGGACCAGATGTGCGTGCAACACATTTCTTTGCAATGAGTGTGCACTCCTTTGGTCATGAAATAGTTAAACAGATAGTAATGTCTCTATTAAATTGCAGCTCCGATTCTTCTTAACCCCTTAGCGACTGGCGGTCCTGGGACGTTTCCGTCCCATAAGGAGCGCATTGAATCACGTGGACGCGCCGGTACACGTGACCTGTCGCGTGTATCGGCGCGTCACTATGGGGCCTGATAGAGATCGCTCCGATCTTGGAGCGGTCAATTTCAGGCCCTATTTTTACTTACAGCGCTCCCGGTAGAGCGCTGTATGTAAAAAGTACGTGACGTACTATGACAGTCATCGGTCCTTGAGTATTTCAAGGACCGTGACGGTCATAGTACGGCACATGTCGTTAAGGGGTTAAGCTTTTTATAACATGTAGCACTGCATTTAATTACTTGCAGTTCTGTAGTTCAAAAGATAATCAAGCTGAAAGAATCCCCCTCCCGCCCCTTTCCCTGTGTCACGCTTCCTGTATGCGTGGGCTGGATGGAGCTCAGAGAGGGACAATCTTCAGTAAGCAAAGAAAAATCCTGCCATCCTTCATCAAGGGGACAGGGTTTTCCTTGTACTTACTGACTGAAGATTGTCCCTCGCTGCATCCGTCCGGTCCCACAACCGGATCGCAGCTCTAATGGGAGGCTTCCAGAAGGGGTGGAAGAAGGGGTCCTTTTAGCTTGAATATCTTTTGAACTACAGAACTGTATCTAATTAAACACAGCGCTAGGTGTTATAAAAAGCTTAAAGGGATAGCAATACTTCGTTTTATCTCTATTTTATTTTGTCGGCATTAAAAAAAAACGTGAAGAATGATATAAGTCTTATCTCTCAAACCTTTATGATTTGAGAGATATTCACAAGCAAAGTTTCCCCTCCCGCCCCTTTTACCTAGTGTAAGCCATCTCTTCTCAGATGTGGAATCCAGTCCATAGACCAGACAGATAACAGCAGGGGACAATCTTCTTCCTATGAGAACAATGAAAGCCCTGTCCCCCTTGACAAGTTTTTCAGGTTTTTCCCTTATCTTAATTGAAGATTGTCCCTCTCTGCAGTCTACCTGGGCACCTCCCTTCTGCTCTGGCTGAACAGTGTTACATCAGTAAAAGGGACGGGAGGGGGATACTTTGTCATTGAATTACTTTTGAACTACAGCTCTGACAGAATTGAAATAACACTCTCCAAAGTCCAAATACTATAATGATTAATTGGAGCTGCTTTTGTTATGAAACATTACTATCCCTTTAACCCCATAACGACCGGCCGATCGCCGCGGTGACGCGACTGAACGACCGCGGACTGCCCGAATGGCGTGCAGCTGCGGGGGGAACCCAGAACTCCATGACGGTCATAGTACGCCACGGGTCATTCAGTCAGATCGACTCTTGACGTACTATGACCGTCAAGGGTCGTTAAGGGATTAAAGAAGAATCGGAGCTGCAGTTTTTAATAGATACATTGATATAATTTTAAGGTAACAAAAATAAAAACAAAATAATCAAAGAGCTTACCCACCAGGTGACTGGCATACAGATCCACACAATAATATATATCAGGATCACCATTTCCTGGTCATGAGGCTTCTCTTTATCATCTAAGACTCAACAGGAAGTGAGACGGACAAAGGAAGAAGACGTTTCAAGGTTGTTGAAAAATATTCACACAATATCATAAATCTCAAACGAACACTATCACCTCCTAATAATAAACACTGCACTTACTTAACCTCTTAATTACCAGAAGTGCATGCAATGCATTGTTACACAATGTGTTGCACACACATCTGGTCTTTAAGGGGTTAATCTGGGCACAAAATCCTAATGGCCACTGTGAATCAATTCTGTGTGGATTGGTCCTCCAGAATACATTTTTTTTAATCATTTTTGATATCATGACCATGTAGGTGGACATGTTTTTTCTCTTGTCATACTCTTGGACCCCAAAGCACTCCCTCTGAAATCTTCTTAGGAAGCTTTAAAGAGTAATTTAGCAATAAAAGCAGATCAGATTATTCCTTATACTTTTTTAGAATGCTTTGTATCATTTTAAATGCCCATATCGGTGTGGTTTCATTGTAATCGTATTTTAAGGTTTCCCCCCTACCCCCCCATTTACCCTACATTACGCTTCTTCCCTTCAGATCTGAAAGCCTGTCGCTTGACCAGACATTGCAATAAGGGACAAAATTGCGTGTGCTTCTTTAAGGAAAAGTCTGCCCCCCTTGATGAAGGGAATCAGGGTTTTCCTTGTGCTGAGACAATATTGTCCCTCATTGCGATCCATCACGTCTGACTTTCAGATCTAAAGGGAGGAAGAGTGAAGTAAGGAAAAGGGGCAGGAGGGGGAACGTTACAATAAGATTACAGTGAAATTACAATAAAACTACACCGATATCAACATTTAAAACGGTACAAAGCATTATAAAAAAAGTATAAGGAATAATCAAATATGAATGAATGAATATGTGTATTTATAGTGTCCGCAGAGCTTTACAATTAAGAGGTTTAGACAAAACAGGGTTACAAGTGCTTTGTAATGTGAAACAT
This sequence comes from Rhinophrynus dorsalis, assembly GCA_037306005.1. Taxonomy (NCBI): domain Eukaryota; kingdom Metazoa; phylum Chordata; class Amphibia; order Anura; family Rhinophrynidae; genus Rhinophrynus; species Rhinophrynus dorsalis. Next base: position 114,112,735 of record CM074728.1, on the reverse strand, counting down.
TGGAAGTGAGGTCCCTGTCTAAAAGCGATGCTTTAAAGGAATAGTAATGTCTTAATTATATAAAAAGTAATATTGTAGACCAGTGTTTCTCAACTCCTGTCCTCAGGACCCACTAACAGGACAGGATTTGATGATTTCCTTGTTAGAGCACAGGTGAGTTAATCAGTGTGAATGAGCCTCTGATCACATGATTTCCTTGTTAGAGCACAGGTGAGTTAATCAATGTGAATGAGCCTGTGATCACATGATTTCCTTGTTAGAGCACAGATGAGTTAATCAATGTGAATGAGCCTCTGATCACATGATTTCCTTGTTAGAGCACAGGTGAGTTAATCAATGTGAATGAGCCTCTGATCACATGATTTCCTTGTTAGAGCACAGGTGAGTTAATCAATGTGAATGAGCCTCTGATCACATGATTTCCTTGTTAGAGCACAGGTCCTGGCCTGTTAGTGGGTCTTGAGGACAGGAGTTGAAAAACACTGTTGTAGACCATAAAATAGGAAATCCATTGATGCAGTTCTTCTATGTTTTGAGAGATAGAGCATTCTAAATCCCCTTCCCGATGTCAGCTGTAAAGCTGACAGAAGGAGATCCATGTCGGCCGACATGAGAAGGATCTTCAGCAGAGCCGAAATGGTGATATTTAAAATGAAATACTTCTTCGGAATGGTCTAAAAAGTGTGCTTTTTAAAACGATCTATTTTGGCTCTGCTGAAGAGCCACCTGTAGGTCCCCGGACCAGGAACTCCTGCTGTCTGCTTACAGCTGACGTCAGGAGAAGGTGAGGGAGAGAGGAACTTTAGAACGCTCTATCTCTCAAACCATAAAGGTTTGAGAGATCGGAATTGCATCAATGGATTTCTTATTTTATGGTCTACAACATTACTTTTTCTATAATGAAGACATTACTGTCCCTTTAATAGTGTGACATTACTATCCCCAGAGGAGTATGGGTTCTCCCATAGACATGATCGTACTAACTAAGCATCATATTTGGGGAATCAACCCATGCATCGATTAATAGTGGCCATTAGGGTTTTGGGCCCAAATTAATATAAACAGGGGTATTATTTATTTAAATTTAAACTAGTTGAAGAGCCAGTTACACGGGCCACAGTGCCACTGCCAGTCGGTCACGGGGCAGTCATGCGCAGTAGAGACTGCCAGCGCCGCGGCTCATACAGAGCTAGATGCTCCTTCGGAGCGTACAGCTCTGTATCAGCCGCAGCGCGGACAGACTCTGCTGCGCATGACTGCAGCACACACAGCAGTGTCTACTGCACATGACTGCGTCGTTACACACATTTTAGCGAATTATTATATAGGATGTTGTCAGAGTATGGAAACCATGACATATATCTGGTATTGTTATTATGAGCTCTTATCCATGTTGGTCCTCACTGCAAATCAACATGTCCGCTTTTCAAGCTTATCTCGATCACAAGTGAGTAATCAGTGGCCCAGTCATTGCGACTGGGCTGCCCGTGATTAGCCAGGGATATCCAGTGCGCCATGAGGACTAGAGCAGAGAATCGCTGTCATAGCAAATCATCTTTTAGCAGTGATATTTTTTTAATCCTGTGAGTGCCAGAGAAATGTACAAAATGCAGGGAATCTCCTTCGGTACTCAACGGATTAACCCCTAAACGACCAGCGGTCGAAGGAAGTTACCTTCCTTTAAGTACCGATTTGATCTGTGCCGATGTGCCATCACACATGACCTGGAAGTCTGAGAGAGACAGCTCTGGTCTTGGACCGGTCATTGTCAGGAGCGCTGTAAGTAAAAAGTATGTGATGTGCCAGGACGATCACAGGTTACTTAAGGGGAAAAAATGGTGACATCCTTAAGGGGTTAAAGGGATAGTAATGCTTAATATGTAAAAAAAAAAAAATGTTGTAGAGTTTCGACTCCTGGGTAAAACAAGGGTACTCCCACTGCTGAAAGGTGTTTTATTCAAATGGTATTACAGCTTAAACTGTCAAAATGGGGTTGAACCCTTAGATTAACCCTTTTAGTGTCAATGAGGTAGCCAATGCATTGCAACGCAGTGAGTTGGCTACCTTTCTGGCACTAAAACAGTTAAGTGGCTCTTAATTTGTTTAATTGAAGGATTTACTTAAAGGGATAGTAATACTTAAAAAAAAATTATTTATTGTACGGTTTATCCCCCTGAGTAAAATATGTGTACTCCCACTGCTGAGAGATGTTTTATTCAAAAGTTATTACAGCTCAAACTTGAATTTTTTAGGTGCAATATCACAGTGGGCTGAAATTGTACAGTGGCGCTGTTGCTACACCATCCTATGGACAGCTCTGGTCAGTTGACCATAAATCGCCACAGGATGGTGTAGCAACAGCGCCACTGTACAATTTCAGGCCGCTGTGATATTGCACCTAAAAAAATTCAAGTTTGAGTTGTAATAACTTTGAATAAAACATGTTTGAGCACTGGGAGTTCCCTTGCTTTACTCAGGGGGATATACCCTACAATATAAATTTTCTTTTTACATTTTAAGTATTATTATCCTTTTAACCCCTTAGTGACTGGCCGCTCGCACACGCGGCCGGCACTTAACACCTGCAATGTTTTATAACTTTTAAACTATTCCAAAGTCCAGAACAGCGTGCAGCTGCGCGGGGATACAGAAATGGAAGACGTACATGTACGTCCTCTGTCCTTAAGGGACATGTAAGTCATCGGGTGTTAAGGGGTTAAGCAGGTGTTTAGGGAACAGCAGTGGGAGTTCCCTTGTTTTACTCTGGGGGGATAAACACTACAACATATTTGTTTTTACATATGAAGTATTAATATCCCTTTAAAATAAATTATACACGAGCGCTGTTTTGTTTTGTTTTCTGTCTGTTAAAATTTGCAAACACAAAATGTCTCCTCATCCCTGCAAATGTCACATTTGCAGATTGATCATTACACAATTTTGCGGTGTGCTGAATCAACCCAAATGTCAGCGCTCCGTTTCGCCCCATGACAAGTCATTTGTACTCGACTCACCGAAGGAATAACATTTACAGTTTTTATTATGCGTCATCCCTAAGAACCGGAGCGGAAATAAATCCGTACTTAGGAAGTAAATTGTATTGGGGTGGCAAATAGTATTGGCTTATGTGATTCTTAGCTACAGAGCTTTCAATTTAGGTTAGTGAAATCTGAATGAAAACGGATATAACCGCCAGGCCAATAAGGCCGAAATACAATTACAAGCTGACAGTGCTAGAATCCGTTTTTGCTAGATCCTAACTCGTAATATGGCAGGGAAATAAGGGGAGAACTGACAGGAGCCACGAGGGCCGATCCCAGTGACAGTAATACAATTTATATTGAAGGATGGCGTATGTTGGCACAGACTGATATGTCTGCATCGCTCAATGAAAACTGCTATTTTATGAACTTTGGCCAGAAGTTATTGTGCATTATAGTCCTTTTATGATTGATAAACTGCTTATCCATCTAACAATACAGATATTAACCCTTTGAGTGCCAGAGGGGTACGCAACGCATTGCAAAGCAATGGGTACGCAAAGCAATGCGTTGCGTACCCCTCTGTCACTCAAAGGGTTAAAAATGCAGTACTAAAAAGGAACACCAACATTTACTTATCATAGACCAGTGGTTCTCAACTCCTGTCCCTGGGACCCACTAACAGGCCAGGACTTAGGGATTTCTCTGCTAGAGCACAGGTGTGGTGATCAGAGGCTCATTCACATTGATTAACTCACCTGTGCTCTAACAAGGAAATCATGTGATCAGAGGCTCATTCACATTGATTAACTCACCTGTGCTCTAACAAGGAAATCATGTGATCAGAGGCTCATTCACATTGATTAACTCACCTGTGCTCTAACAAGGAAATCATGTGATCAGATGCTCATTCACATTGATTAACTCACCTGTGCTCTAACAAGGAAATCATGTGATCAGAGGCTCATTCACATTGATTAACTCACCTGTGTTCTGATAAGGAAATCATGTGATCAGAGGCTCATTCACATTGATTAACTCACCTGTGCTCTAACAAGGAAATCATGTGATCAGAGGCTCATTCACACTGATTAACTCACCTGTGCTCTAACAAGGAAATCATGTGATCAGAGGCTCGTTCACACTGATTAACTCACCTGTGCTGTAACAAGGAAATCATGGGATCAGAGGCTCATTCACATTGATTAACTCACCTGTGCTCTAACAAGGAAATCATGTGATCAGAGGCTCATTCACACTGATTAACTCACCTGTATTCTAACAAGGAAATCATCAAATCCTGGCCTGTTAGTGGGTCCCGAGGACCACTGTCATAGACCCACTATTTACCTTAATCTGGACAGAAAATGCTAATGGCCTCTGAATCAATTCTCTGTGGATTGAATCTCCAGAATTAATATTTAATTAAAGGGATAGGAACACTTAAAATGTAAAAATAAATATGTTGTAGGGTTTATCCCCCTGAGTAAAACAAGGGTACTCCCACTGCTGAAAGGTATTGTATTCAAAGTTTTTACAGATCAAACTTGAATTTTTTAGGTGCAGTATCAAAGTGGCCTGAAATTGTACAGGGGCGCTGTTGCTTTGCCATCCTATGAAGATTTATGGACCATTGACCAGAGCTATCCAAAGGATGGTGCAGCAACAGCTCCCCTGTACAATTTCAGGCCACTTTGATACTTTCACCTAAAAAAATTCAAGTTTCAGCTGTAATAACTTTTGAATAAAACACCTTTCAGCAGTGGGAGTACCCTTGTTTTACTCAAACCCTGAAACATATTTAGATTTTAATTTTAAGTATTACTATCCCTTTAACACCGGATGTCATGCGCATGGATCAGTTTTCAGATTCCAACCACATACGTTTCCTTCTTTCCTAAGACTTTAATGGGAACAGTTTGTGGTCTTGGACTCTTGCATAATGAATCACGTCTACCTCCATCAACATGACATCCCTACTAATAAAATATTCATTTTTGGGAACCAGTCCTTGCAGAATTGATTCATAGTGACCATTAGGAATTTCTCCCCAGATTAAGGAAAGTGGAAGGCTTGTTATTAAGAAGGGTTAGAGTTTCTTAAAGAAGTAAGACTTAAAGGGATGGTAATGTTTCATAATAAAAGCAGCTCTAATTAATCATCATAGTATTTGGACTTTGGAGAGTGTTATTTCAGTTCTGTCAGAGTTGTAGTTCAAGAGTAATTCAATGACAAAGTATCCCCCTCCCGCCCCTTTTACTGATGTAACACTGTTCAGCCAGATCAGAAGGGAGGTGCCCAGGTAGATTGCAGAGAGGGACAATCTTCAATTAAGATAAGGGAAAAACCTGAAAAACTTGTCAAGGGGGGCAGGGCTTTCATTGTTCTCATAGGAAGAAGATTGTTCCCTTCTGTTATCTGTCTGGTCTATGGACTGGATTCCACATCTGAGAAGAGGTGGCTTACACTAGGTAAAAGGGGTGGGAGGGAAAACTTTGCTTGTGAATATCTCTCAAACCATAAAGGATTGAGAGATAAGACATATCGTTCTTCATGTTTTTTTAATGCCTACAAAATAAAATAAAGTTAAAAGAAGTATTACTAATCCCTTTAAAGGAACAGTAACACCAACTAATAATAACCTCCTTCACTTGCCTTTATTTGGCCTCTCTGACATGTGACAGAGTTGTCATAGCCCCACAACAGTTCTGTTACACATGTAGTCTACTCCTCTTTCCAAAGTTCCACTTCGGATGCAGAACGCAGGAGAGAAGTGTCTTCCCGAGGGCCCACGCAAGCCCTAGTCAATATTACTATCTGGCACCGTGTGAGTCGTCCATTCATTGGGGGTTGTGATAAGGACCATGGACCATTTTTTATTTTTTTTGTGTGCTCCGATTCAGGGCTCCCCGAAAGGCGAGCCCTGAATTTCATGACATACTTGTACATCCTTGGTCCTTTTAGGACCTACACCCCGTGACGTACACGTACGTCATGGGTCGTTAAGGGGTTAACCCCTTAAGGACCGGCTGCGCACGCACGCGGTGGTCACTTAAGGACCACGGATCATTTTTTTTTTTCCGGTTCCGGACTCCCCGAAAGGCGTGCAGCCACGGGGGGAGCCCGGAATTCCATAGTACGTCATGGGTCATTAAAACAGATCTACTCATGACGTACTATGACCATCAAGGGTTGTCATTTTGTTTTTACATTAGCAGTGCTCTCTAGTGGTCAAATTCCATTTAGTTATTGTACTGCGTTCTCATGAAGAGGAAACTCAATGACCAAGAATTCTCCACAGAATGTGATAGAAACTGCTGAGTCACTTCCTGTCAGAATTATCAGGAAGTAATCACACTGTTATTCACTTCCTGATTATTTGAACGGTTATAAATTTAGAATAAAACAACTGACAGCAGTGGCAGTGCCCTTGTTTTACTCAACAGGAAAAGTTCTATAACAAATAAGTTTTCATAAGAATATAGCGTACTGCTCCTTTAACATTCAAGGAGTTAACCCTTTGAGTTCCAGAGAAGTATCCAACGCCTTGTGTTAAAAGCTCCATTTAAATCAATAGGGATTTGTAGAATTTTCATTCCACCCGTATGGTGCATTTGGTTTTCTCCACAATTGCACCTGTATAGCTTGTTGAATACAGAACAGACTACTCGTCCCCAGGCAGCGCTTTGAGTCATCACTTTCTTTTAGGGCCAGGCCTGTGTATCCCCAAACAGGAAGCTCCCTGACACTCATCGCTGGAGACTGAGAAAGGTGACCGAGCGTTGTTCCAGAGGGAAACGTGACACGACAGGCTATTAACGCACAAATCAAAGAGGCCTGAAATTGCTTTATGACTACCCATGCATGTCACCAAAAGGAAGTTCATGAAATTACCCCAAGGAAGAAAAAATAACTTGCGATTGTTTTCATTCACGTTCTGGAATAAGCTGTATCAAAGTCATGATGACGTGTGTTCAATTGCAGAAAGGAATCTGTTCTCCTGCACATGTTCAAAGCTGTATGGACACAGACACGGGGCTCCGTGCGAGAAGCAAACCGACTGCAACACAGAGGACAAATTACAATGTTCCCTAAACACCTGCTTAACCCCTTAACGCCCGAGAACTTACATGTCCCTTAAGGACAGAGGACGTACATGTACATCTTCCATTTCTGTATCCCCGCGCGGCTGCACGCCGTTCTGGACTTTGGAATTGTTTAAAAAATATAAAACATTGCAGGTGTTAAGTGCCGGCCGCGTGTGCTAGCGGCCGGTCACTAAGGGGTTAAAAGGATAGTAATACTTAAAATGTAAAAGGAAAATTTATATTGTAGGGTATATCCCCCTGAGTAAAGCAAGGGAACTCCCAGTGCTCAAACGTGTTTTTATACAAAAGTTATTACAGCTCAAACTGGAATGTTTTAGGCGCAGTATCACTGTGGCCTGAAATGTTACAGCGGCGCTGTTGCTACACCATCCTATGGAGATTCATGGTCAACTGACCAGAGCTGTCCATAGGATGGTGTAACAATAGCTCCACTGTACAATTTCAGGCCACTGAGATACTGCACCTAAAAATATATATTTCTTTACATATTAAGAGCCCATTGAAGGGGAACTATTACCTCTATTAACCCCTTAAGGACCGTTGACTGTCCTGGCAGGAGCCATAAGAACCCATGACGTGCCAGGATCCCTGAAACAGATGAGCAGAAAAAAAAAAGGTCCGTGGCCCTTAAGCGCCGGCCGCATGTGCGATCAGCTGGTCCATAAGTGGTTAAACATGTCTTCTCCTTAAATTGGAACTATCACCCCAAATAAAGTCTCCCCCCAGCAATTACCCATCTAGCGATTAGCTGAAAAATGTAGTATTTGCCAAAATAATTACCACTTTATAGAGAAATCCTACTGCTGCCAGGCAACAGACCTGACCCTTTCTCTGACAAAGAGAGGGATCTCCACTTGTTAGATGTGGTGCATTGTTTCAAGTTTTATGTCCATCACACTGAGTCTGTCAGGCTATCTGACGCGCTGTTCATCATTCCTGAGGGCCCCAGGGCAGGAAGACCTGCATCCAAAGTGATTATTGTGTCCTGGATCAAGTCCACTATTCGTAAGGCTTACGAGCTTAGGAAGAAGCCTGTTCCCTTTCGGGTCACGGCTCATTCTACTTGATCTATTGGGGCTTCTTGGGCTTACAAGAATGAGGCCTCTGCTGATCAGTAGTGCAAGGCTGCCACTTGGGCACACCTTTTCGAAGCACTACTGTGTTGATGTGCTGGCATCAGCTGATGCCAGTTTTGGGAGGAAGATCCTTGAGGCAGTCTTGCTTGTCTAGGATCTTCTTCGGTTCCTTGGTGCTTCCTTCACTTTTGAGCCCCGTTGGCTCTAGTTCAGTGTGTTGTGTGACAGTTTGGGGTGTTGTTACCCCTGTTCAGTGTCCGTTGACACTTCATTGTTTTGTTGGGCTATCTCTGATCTGATGGTTCATATCTGCTCTGGTGACTTTGGTGGCCTTGCGCCTGGTCCTTGTCTTACTTCCTGCCTCTGGGAAACTCAATGGTTGGACATCCCAGAGTTACCAGTAACCTGTATTGGACGACAGAGAAAAGAGTATTTTAGTTTTGCCTGTTAAATCCTTTGCTCTTAGTCCACACAAGTTACTGGTCTCCAACCCTGTCAAGGGACAATGCTTGGCTCTCCTGTGGCAGACTGTGTGGGTCCTTCGGGGTCATGCTCACAGGAGTTTTTTTTCCCTCCCACTATCTAATCAATAGTTAGTGTCTCAAATCTTACTTGAGCTGGTTGGCTAGCTGCAGCCAAGGAGGGAAGGTAGGCTCCACCCAATGCATACAATTCTAGAATTGTTCCTGCCTAACTAAAGGGGCGGATCGTCTACCAAAAGTTACCAGTAACCTGTATGGACTAAGAGAAAAGGATTTAACAGGCAAGACTAAAATCCTCTTTTTGGACTGAATCTATAATCCGTGTTTTTTTTTTGGGGGGGGTTATATATAATGCTTTATTGCCCAAGATATTGGCTTTTAAAATTAAACCAGTGATGTCAGTTCTGTACAGGCTGCGGGTACAGCTGTGTACCATAGCCTGCCAATCTTCCTCCCCAAGTATTGACTCCTTCCCACCTCCTCCGACGACGGAGGTTTCCGGTATACGGCTTGGCGCGCTCTCTTGCAAATGTGCGTCCAGGCCATTGTACAGACACAGACTGAGTGCGTTCATGTGCTCAGTCCTTTATAAAAAGTGGTGGTCCGCTTGCCTCTGTGGCTCTTTTTAGTTCGGACCCTCACTGTCAGTCCAAAGGAACATTAAGAAGAAGACAAGTTTAATAGAGGTGAACATTCCCCTTTAAGAAATTTAGAACCACTTAACTCTTTTAAGGACAGAGAGGTATCCAACGCATACCTCTCTGGCACTAAAAGGATTGAATTGTATTACAAGACAGATCTCGTGGTGGGACATCAGGGCTCTCTCCTGATAACCCCCCCCCCTCTACTGATCACCTAGCCAGTTTGCCTGGGAGATCAATAGAGGAGACGAGGGGAGCAAGAGAGCTCTTCTTCTTCCATTCTTACCGCAGTCACCAGCTGGGAGTGGGCAGGACTGAGAAACCCTCTCATGTCAATGTAGGAAAGCCTCGCTCATTGACGTGCAGCTGTCTCCAGATCCTGCCCACTCCTGCCTGGTGTTGGGTAGGATGGAAACAGGGGAGCTTTGTTGCTCCGATGTATCGCCTCTATCGATCTCCCAGCTGAATCAGTAGCTGGGGGGCATCAGGAGGGGTCCTAATGCCCCACCACGAGATCTGAGTTTTTTTTTTGAGGGGCAAGGGGTGAAGCCCCCTTCCTCCTCCAAAGCGACAGAGCAGTGTTTTGGGTTTTTTTTCGTTTTTTTTTTTTTTTATTCTTTTAAACATAGTGACAGCAGTGGTTGGCTGTACCCCCTGCCTCCTACCCAACAAATCAGCACTGTCCAGACACGCCCCCTAAAAGCGAACCAGATATATATATATATATATAAACATGAAAAATAAAACTGTTTCCGGTTGTTGAATCAGGGCATCTGGCAGCGAATCAGGGCATCGGATTTCACAGCCCTCCTGCCCACTCCTGTGAAAATCGATGAGGTGGAACTCACCACTGTGGTGAGCAACGACATGCAGCATTCGCTAGTGTGTGTGTGTATGTATATATATATATAGATATATATATAGTAAACAGGAAAAGGAAAAGGGGTTGAACTTGATGGACACAAGTCTTTTTTCAAACTAAACAATTATGTAACTATGTGTGTGTATGTATGTATATATATATATATATATATAAATTGCTAGGCTCCCTGTGTGCGTAACACTCACATGCGCAGTAGAGACTGCCGGAACGAAGCAGTCACTCTTAGTAGTCATGAGCAGCAGAGACTGCTCAAACACGCTGGGGCAGCAGCCGAGCCCGCTGGGCGGCACCCTGGCCCGTGCACACGGGCCTTCAATACTAGTATACAGGGCTCAAAAATTCCACTCGCCTCTAGCCAATGGCGAGTGAAAATTCAGCCCTGGCGAGTAGAAATTCAGCCCTGGTGGTTATGTTATGTATTGCAGTGGAGAGTAACTTTTCAGGTCTGGCTAGTAGCAAAGGACTTCCAATTCTATATATAATGTGTGTGTTTATTTATATAGAAACGGCCTTAGTGCAATGTCCTCACATTCAGCTGACTGCAGAGCGTTCAGTCTCCATAGTAACAGATGAAGGAGACGCTGGTTGTTATGTACTGAGCATCGTACTCATATCATGAATAACATATTAAAGGAGCAGTAATACTAATAATTATCCCCACTTACATTACTTTGCCCAGAAAATACTAATGACCTCTGATATTTTTCCTTGCACCTTGATTGAATGCATAACATCATCAGTCTGATGGACATGACAGTAATTAGCAGGACCACAGGACACAAACCGGCTCACTGAACATGGTTATCTTAACCCTTTGAGAGCCAGAGGGATAAGCAACGCGTTGCAAAGCAATGAGTTGTGTACTCCTCTGACACTCAAAGGGTTAACTATCATAATTTCAGTGGTATGCACTATTTCACCTACTGGGATTGTTTTTCTTTAATTCAGTGATCATTATGGTTAAAAGTAAAGCGGATCGAACCATCTGCACCATTTAAATGGGATGTCTAACCCTTGACCGCTAGATGTCCTCAATGCTTTGCTTTGCAATGCGCTGGATACCTCCTCAGGGCCGGATTTCCCATAAGGCAGAGTAGGCATCTGCCAACAGGCGCACCCCATAGAGGGGCGCCTGTCATTGGAATCACTTTTTTGATTGGTGAGGTCTGTGCCTTCTTCGGCACAAACCTGTAGCTGCTGAGCTCCCCCAGCTCTTTAGTAATGCAGAGCGCTGGGAGATGACATCATCTCCATGACATCATCTCCCAGCGCTCTGCATTCCTAAAGAGAAGACCGCGCAGGAGCAACAGCAGCTACAGGTCTGTGCAGAAGCACTGATCTCTCTTGCCGCCGGACCACCAGGGAGGTAGGAAATGGATGGGGGTAATGTGGAGCTGATGGGGGCAATGTGGGGAGATGATGGGGGCAATGTGGAGATGATGGGGCAAGTTGGAGCTGATGGGGGCAATGTGAGGGCAAGTTGGAGATGATGGGGCAATGTGCAGTCAATCTGGAGATGATGGGAGCAATGTGGAGATGATGGGGGCAATTTGAGGGCAAGGTGGAACTGATGGGGGCAATGTGAGGGCAATATGGATATGGGGGGTAATGTGGAGATTTGGAGTATTGTGGAGGTGTCCAGTGGAGATGGCCAATGGGGGGGGCTCTTTAGATTTCTGTGCCTACAGGCTCCCGAGATGTAAATCCGGCCCTGTACCTCCTAGCTATCGAGGGTTAAATCCCCCAATTTAAATCTATTGCAATTTTAATGTGCCCCCACAGTGCAGGTGGTTTGCTCCACTTTTCCCTTGACTCTGAAGCCAGTGCATTTTAAAAGAATACAGGGAACAGTAAGTGGATGAACAATGTAGATTTTGCAGACTGTACCAGGGGTCCGTACCCAGGAAACTAGTTGGTAGATGGATGCGTTTCAAGAGCCTCGGAATGTGAAACTAGTTTCCATTTGGAAGTGGTGGAAACCAGCGTGGGACTTCGTCTGGGAACGATGTTTTCATGAACTCACAATCTCATTGCATGACTGGCCGTGAATGGGAATCAGACTAGTTCTCTGCTGTAACCTTGCACCTGCTTTAACTTCACAAATACTTTAGAAAACAAAGGCTCCCTGCCTATTACACAGATCTTTGTGATATTATGTCTGATTCATAACTCATGTCTGCATCATGAGAACTTCAACCGGAACAACAGGCAGACCTTGAGCAAAAGTGATCTAAGGACAGCAGTGGGTGTAGTAGGGAAGATTACATATATATACACTGTAATGTGTATAGTCGAGAGATGATTATATCTATTATAATGATGTAATGTGTAGTAGTTCGATGAATACATTCACTATAACATGTAGTAGGGAAATGAATGTTTAGAAGAAAGAACAGAAACTCACAGCACTAAAAGCCATTATATATATCTATATATACCTGTCATATATATATATATATATATATACTAGCAATGTGGGACGGCGTTGCCCGTCAGGATATATAGGGAATTAATGCACACACACGGATGCGAGACAAACACAGAGACACACACGCAAATGCACACGCATGCACTGAGATGCTTAAAGAGCGACAGTCATAGACACATACATGCAGACACATAGAGTGTGATACAGACATGAAACACACAGGCACACACAGAGGCACACATACACACACACACAGAAGTGAGTCATAAGGGGGTGACTTACGTGTCATTGTAATGAGTTTGTGTTTGTACTTATGCCTCCACTGTAGCATTCATTCATATAGTTGAAATGCATGTGGTAATTGCACATACTGTGGTGGAAGGTGGATCGTGCTGGCTCCCGGGATGTGAGTGACTGGCATTCATTCATGTAATTGAAATGCGTGTGGTAATTGCACATACTATGGTGGAAGGTGGATCGTGCTGGCTCCCGGGGTGTGATTACGTGTGAGTGATTGCGTTTGAGTGCGAGATTGAGTGAGTGTGTTAGTGAGTGTGTGTGATTGAGTAAGAATGTGTGAGTGAGAGTGTGTATGATAGTGAGAGGGTGTGAGTGATTGAGGGTGTGAGTGATTGAGGGTGAGAGTGTGATTGAGGGTGAGAGTGTGATTGAGTGTGAGTGTGATTGAGTGTGAGAGTGTGTGAGTGTGATTGAGTGTGTGAGTGATTGGGTGTGATACATAGAGTGAGAGAGACTGTGTGAGACTGAGAGTGTGAGAATGTGAGTGTGAGAGAGTGTGTGAGACTGTGAGAGTGTGTGAGAGTGTGAGAGAGAGTGTGAGAGACTGTGAGACTGAGAGTGTGAGAGACTGAGTGTGAGAGACTGAGACTGTGAGACTGAGAGTGTGAGAGACTGTGAGAGTGTGAGACTGTGAGAGAGTGTGAGACTGTGAGAGTGTGAGAGAGACTTTGAGAGTGTGTGTGAGACTGTGTGTGTGCGCGACTGTGTGTGTGTGAGCGTGTGAGAGCATGTGAGAGTGTGAGACTGAGAGAGTGCGAGACAGAGAGTGCGAGTGTGTGAGACTGAGAGTGCGAGTGTGTGAGACTGAGAGTGTGAATGAGTGAGACTGAGAGTGTGGATGAGTGAGACTGAAAGTGTGGATGAGTGAGACTGAGAGTGTGGATGAGTGAGACAGTGTGAGAGAGAGAGACTGTGAGAGTGTGAGACTGAGAGCGTGCGAGACTGAGAGCGTGTGTGTGTGAGAGTGTGTGTGAGTGTGTGTGTGAGAGAGACTGTGTGTGAGACTGTGTGTGAGACTGTGTGAGTGTGAGACAGAGAGTGCGAGACTGAGAGTATGTGAGTGTGAGAGAGTGAGACTGTGAGAGGGAGACTGTGTGAGAGTATGAGAGTGAGAGAGAGAGACTATGTGAGAGTGAGAGAGAGAGACCGTGAGAGAGAGACTGTGAGAGTGAGAGAGAGACTGTGAGAGTAAGAGACTGTGAGACTGTGTGAGAGTGAGAGACTATGTGAGAGAGAGAGACTATGTGAGAGTGAGAGAGACTATGTGAGAGTGAGAGACTGTGAGAGTGTGAGAGAGAGACTGTGAGAGTAAGAGACTGTGAGACTGTGTGAGTGAGACCGTGAGTGTGAGACTGTGAGTGTGAGACTGACACTGTGTGTGAGACTGTGAGACTGAGACTGTGTGTGAGACTGTGTGTGAGAGTGAGAGACTGTGAGACTGTGTGTGAGAGTGTGAGCCTGTGAGTGTGTGAGACTGAGATAGTGTGAGACTGTGTGTGAGAGTGTGAGACTGTGTGTGAGTGTGAGACTGTGTGAGAGTGAGAGAGTGTGAGAGTGAAAGACTGTGAGAGACTGAGAGTGAGACTGTGTGAGGCTGTCAGACTGTGTGTGAGTGTGAGACTGTGTGTGAGTGTGAGACTGTGTGTGAGTGTGAGACTGTGAGAGTGTGAGAGACTGTGAGAGTGTGAGAGACTGTGCGAGACTGAGTGCGAGAATGTGAGTGTGAGACTGAGTGCGAGACTGTGAGTGCGAGACTGAGTGAGACAGTGTGAGAGTGAGAGAGAGAGACTGAGAGTGTGAGAGACTGAGAGTGTGAGAGACTGAGAGTGTGAGAGACAGAGTGTGAGAGACAGAGTGTGAGAGAGTGTGAGAGTGAGAGAGAGAGACTGTGAGAGTGAGAGAGACTGAGAGTAAGAGACTGTGAGACAGTGTGAGACTGTGAGACAGTGTGAGTGTTAGACTGTGTTTGAGAGTGAGACTGTGTTTGAGAGTGTGAGACTGTGTGTGAGAGTGTTAGACTGTGTGTGAGACTGTGTGTGAGACTTTGTGTGAGAGTGTGTGAGACTGTGCGAGACTGTGTGTGAGAGTGTGAGACTGTGTGTGAGTATGAGTGTGAGACTGAGACAGTGTGAGACTGTGTGACAGTGTGAGACTGTGTGTGAGAGTGTGAGACTGTGTGAGAGTGAGACTGTGAGAGTGAGAGAGAGAAACTGTGAGACTGTGTGAGTGTGAGACTGTGTGAGTGTGAGACTGTGTGAGTGTGAGACTGTGTGTGAGACTGTGTGAGAGTGAGAGAGAGAGACTGAGAGTAAGAGACTGTGAGACAGTGTGAGACTGAGACAGTGTGAGACTGTGTGAGTGTTAGACTGTGTTTGAGAGTGAGACTGTGTTTGAGAGTGAGACTGTGTTTGAGAGTGAGACTGTGTGTGAGAGTGTGAGACTGTGTGTGAGACTGTGTGAGACTGTGCGAGACTGTGCGAGACTGTGCGAGACTGTGTGTGAGAGTGTGAGACTGTGTGAGTATGAGTGTGAGACTGTGTGTGAGAGTGTGAGACTGTGTGAGTGTGAGACTGTGAGACAGTGTGAGACTGTGTGTGAGAGTGTGAGACTGTGTGTGAGAGTGTGAGACTGTGTGTGAGTGTGAGACTGTGTGAGTGTGAGACTGTGAGAGACTGTGTGTGAGACTGTGTGTGTGAGAGTGTGAGACTGTGTGAGAGTGAGACTGTGTGAGAGTGAGACTGTGTGAGAGTGAGACTGTGTGAGAGAGAAACTGTGAGACTGAGTGAGAGAGAGAGACTGTGAGACTGTGTGTGAGACTGTGTGAGTGTGAGACTGTGTGTGAGACTGTGTGTGAGACTGTGTGAGACTGTGTGTGAGACTGTGTGAGACTGTGTGAGACTGTGAGAGACCGTGAGAGACCGTGACACTGTGTGTGAGAGTGTGAGACTGTGTGCGAGACTGTGTGAGACTGTGTGAGACTGTGCGAGACTGTGCGAGACTGTGTGTGAGTGTGAGACTGTGTGTGAGTATGAGTGTGAGACTGTGTGTGAGAGTGTGAGACTGTGTGAGTGTGAGACTGTGTGAGTGTGAGACTGTGAGACAGTGTGAGACTGTGTGTGAGAGTGTGAGACTGTGTGTGAGAGTGTGAGACTGTGTGTGAGTGTGAGACTGTGTGAGTGTGAGACTGTGTGAGACTGTGTGAGACTGTGTGAGAGTGTGTGTGAGAGTGTGTGTGAGAGTGTGTGTGAGAGTGTGAGACTGTGTGAGAGTGAGACTGTGTGAGAGTGAGACTGTGTGAGAGTGAGACTGTGTGAGAGAGAAACTGTGAGACTGAGTGAGAGAGAGAGACTGTGAGACTGTGTGAGTGTGAGACTGTGTGAGTGTGAGACTGTGTGTGAGACTGTGTGAGTGTGAGACTGTGTGTGAGACTGTGAGTCTGTGTGAGACTGTGTGTGAGACTGTGTGTGAGACTGTGTGTGAGACTGTGTGTGAGACTGTGTGTGAGACTGTGTGTGAGACTGTGTGAGACCGTGAGAGACCGTGAGACTGTGTGTGAGAGTGTGAGACTGTGTGTGAGACTGTGTGAGACTGTGCGAGACTGTGCGAGACTGTGTGTGAGAGTGTGAGACTGTGTGTGAGTATGAGTGTGAGACTGTGTGTGAGAGTGTGAGACTGTGTGAGTGTGAGACTGTGTGAGTGTGAGACTGTGAGACAGTGTGAGACTGTGTGTGAGAGTGTGAGACTGTGTGTGAGAGTGTGAGACTGTGTGTGAGTGTGAGACAGTGTGAGACAGTGTGAGACTGTGTGAGACTGTGTGAGACTGTGAGAGACTGTGTGTGAGACTGTGTGTGAGAGTGTGTGTGAGAGTGTGAGACTGTGTGAGAGTGAGACTGTGTGAGAGTGAGACTGTGTGAGAGAGAAACTGTGAGATTGAGTGAGAGAGAGAGACTGTGAGACTGTGTGAGTGTGAGACTGTGTGAGTGTGAGACTGTGTGTGAGACTGTGTGAGACTGTGTGTGAGACTGTGTGTGAGACTGTGTGTGAGACTGTGTGAGACTGTGTGTGAGACTGTGTGTGAGACTGTGTGTGAGACTGTGTGAGACTGTGTGAGACTGTGAGAGACCATGAGAGACCGTGAGACTGTGTGTGAGAGTGTGAGACTGTGTGAGAGTGAGACTGTGTGAGAGTGAGACTGTGTGAGAGAGAGAGACTGTGAGACTGAGTGAGAGAGAGAGAGACTGTGAGACTGTGTGAGTGTGAGACTGTGTGTGAGACTGTGAGTGAGACTGTGTGTGAGAGTGAGAGACTGTGAGAGTGTGAGACTGTGAAAGAGTGAGAGACTATGAGAGTGTGAAAGAGTGTGAGACTGAGAGAGTGTGAGATAGAGTGTGAGACTGTGTGAGAGTGAGAGACTGTGTGTGAGAGTGAGAGACTGTGTGTGAGAGTGAGAGACTGTGTGAGACTGTGTGACTGAGAGTGTGAGAGAGACTGTGAGAGTGTGTGTGAGAGAGAGACTGTGAGAGTGTGACACTGTGTGAGAGTGAGACTGAGAGAGTGTGAGAGAGAGTGTGAGACTGTGTGTGAGAGTGTGAGACTGTGTGTGAGACTGTGAGAGAGTGTGAGACTGTGAGTGTGAGAGAGTGTGAGACTGTGTGTGAGTGTGAGACTGCGTGTGTGAGAGAGTGTGAGAGACTGTGAGAGTGTGAGAGACTGAGAGAGACTGTGTCAGTGTGAGGGACTGTGTGAGACAGAGAGACTGTGAGACTGACTGTGAGACTGTGACTGTGTGAGACTGTGAGACAGTGTGTGAGTGTGAGAGAGTGTGAGAGTGTGTGAGAGTGTAAGAGACTGTGAGGGACTGTGTGAGACTGCGAGAGAGACTGTGTGAGACTGCGAGAGAGACTGTGAGAGTGTGAGACAGACTGTGTGAGACTGCGAGAGTGTGAGACTGTGACTGTGTGAGAGACTGTGTGAGACTTTGTGAGAGAGTGTGAGAGTGTAAGAGACTGTGAGAGTGTGAGGGACTGTGAGAGTGTGAGAGACTGTGTGAGACTGCGAGAGAGACTGTGTGAGACTGCGAGAGAGACTGTGTGAGATTGTGAGACTGAGAGTGTGAGACTGTGTGAAAGTGTGAGACTGTGTGAAAGTGTGAGACTGTGAGAGACTGTGTGAGACTATGAGACTGCGAGAGAGACTGTGTGAGACTGCGAGAGAGACTGTGAGAGTGTGTGAGACTGAGAGTGTGTGAGAGTGTGAGGGACTGTGAAAGTGTGAGGGACTGTGAGACTGCGAGAGAGACTGTGTGAGACTGCGAGAGAGACTGTGTGAGACTGAGAGTGTGTGTGAGACTGAGTGTGTGAGACTGAGAGAGAGACTGTGTGAGACTGCGAGAGAGACTGTGAGAGTGTGAGACTGTGTGAAAGTGTGAGACTGTGTGACTGCGAGAGAGACTGTGTGAGACTGCGAGAGAGACTGTGAGAGACTGAGAGTGTGAGGGACTGTGAGAGTGTGTGAGACTGTGTGAGACTGCGAGAGAGACTGTGTGAGACTGAGAGAGAGACTGTGTGAGACCGAGAGAGAGACTGTGAGTGTGATACTGTGAGTGTGAGACTGCGAGAGAGACTGTGTGAGACTGCGAGAGAGACTGTGTGAGACTGCAAGAGAGACTGTGAGAGTGTGAGACTGAGAGTGTGAGACTGTGTGAAAGTGTGAGACTGTGAGAGTGTGAGAGACTGTGTGAGAGACTGTGAGAGACTGTGTGAGACTGAGAGTGTAAGAGACTGTGAGAGTGTGAGGGACTGTGAGAGTGTAAGAGACTGTGAGAGTGTGAGGGACTGTGAGAGTGTGAGGGACTGTGAGAGACTGCGAGAGAGACTGTGTGAGACTGCGAGAGAGACTGTGTGAGACTGCGAGAGAGACTGTGAGAGTGTGAGACTGAGAGTGTGTGAGACAGAGTGTGTGGGACTGAGAGATTGTGTGGGACTGAGAGAGTGTGTGGGACTGAGAGAGTGTGTGGGACTGAGAGAGTGTGAGGGACTGTGAGAGTGTGAGGGACTGTGTGAGACTACGAGAGAGACTGTGTGAGACTGTGGGAGAGACTGTGAGAGTGTGAGAGTGTGAGACTGTGTGAAAGTGTGAGACTGAGAGTGTGAGACTGTGTGTGAGACTGTGAGAGAGTGTGAGACTGTGAGAGTGAGAGAGTGTGAGACTGTGTGTGAGTGTGAGACTGCGTGTGTGAGAGAGTGTGAGAGACTGTGAGAGTGTGAGAGACTGAGAGAGACTGTGTCAGTGTGAGGGACTGTGTTGGACAGAGAGACTGTGAGACTGACTGTGAGACTGTGACTCTGTGAGACAGTGTGTGAGTGTGAGAGAGTGTGAGAGTGTGTGAGAGTGTAAGAGACTGTGAGAGTGTGAGGGACTGTGTGAGACTGCGAGAGAGACTGTGTGAGACTGCGAGAGAGACTGTGAGAGTGTGAGACAGACTGTGTGAGACTGCGAGAGTGTGAGACTGTGACTGTGTGAGAGACTGTGTGAGACGGTGTGTGAGAGACTGTGAGAGTGTAAGAGACTGTGAGAGTGTGAGAGACTGTGTGAGACTGCGAGAGAGACTGTGTGAGACTGCGAGAGAGACTGTGTGAGATTGTGAGACTGAGAGTGTGAGACTGTGTGAAAGTGTGAGACTGTGTGAAAGTGTGAGACTGTGAGAGACTGTGTGAGACTATGAGACTGCGAGAGAGACTGTGTGAGACTGCGAGAGAGACTGTGAGAGTGTGTGAGACTGAGAGTGTGTGAGACTGAGAGTGTGAGGGACTGTGAGAGTGTGAGGGACTGTGAGACTGCGAGAGAGACTGTGTGAGACTGCGAGAGAGACTGTGTGAGACTGAGACTGTGTGAGACTGAGAGTGTGTGAGACTGAGAGTGTGTGAGACTGCGAGAGAGACTGTGTGAGACTGCGAGAGAGACTGTGAGAGTGTGAGACTGAGAGTGTGAGACTGTGTGAAAGTGTGAGACTGTGTGACTGCGAGAGAGACTGTGAGAGACTGAGAGTGTGAGGGACTGTGAGAGTGTGAGAGACTGTGTGAGACTGCGAGAGAGACTGTGTGAGACTGAGAGAGAGACTGTGTGAGACCGAGAGAGAGACTGTGAGTGTGATACTGTGAGTGTGAGACTGCGAGAGAGACTGTGTGAGACTGCGAGAGAGACTGTGTGAGACTGCAAGAGAGACTGTGAGAGTGTGAGACTGTGTGAAAGTGTGAGACTGTGAGAGTGTGAGAGACTGTGTGAGAGACTGTGAGAGACTGTGTGAGACTGAGAGTGTAAGAGACTGTGAGAGTGTAAGAGACTGTGAGAGTGTGAGGGACTGTGAGAGTGTGAGGGACTGTGAGAGACTGCTAGACAGACTGTGTGAGACTGCGAGAGAGACTGTGTGAGACTGCGAGAGAGACTGTGAGAGTGTGAGACTGAGAGTGTGTGAGACAGAGTGTGTGGGACTGAGAGATTGTGTGGGACTGAGAGATTGTGTGGGACTGAGAGAGTGTGTGGGACTGAGAGAGTGTGAGGGACTGTGAGAGTGTGAGGGACTGTGTGAGACTACGAGAGAGACTGTGAGAGACTGTGAGAGTGTGAGACTGAGAGTGTGAGACTGTGTGAAAGTGTGAGACTGAGAGTGTGAGACTGAGAGTGTGAGACTGAGAGTGTGAGACTGTGTGAGAGTGTGAGACAGACTGTGTGAGAGTGTGAGACAGACTGTGTGAGAGTGTGAGACTGAGACTGTGTGCGACTGTGAGACTGAGTGTGCGACTGTGAGACTGCAACTGTGAGACTGCGACTGTGTGAGAGACTGTGTGAGAGACTGTGAGCGTGTGAGACAGAATGTGTGCTTTGCAATGCGTTGGTTACCCCTCTGGCACTCAAAGGGTTAAGTTGAGGTAACATAGCAATATAACACACGGTGGCTCTTCAGTTGAGGCAACGTAGCAGTATGCTGAGGTATCAAATAGAAAGTGGTGTTTGAGGCTTGCCCTCTGTAACATACAGCAAAGCATCTCTCTCCCTTTAAGGAGAAAGGGCGGGAATCAGGAAGTGGAGGAGTGACAGTTGAGACAGTGAGGTGACTGAAGAGATGATGAGTTAAATAAGAGTTGCTATTAAGTTTGTATTTTATGGGAACATTACACCCTCATACTGAAACAGAGTGTATGGAGGGTTACAGTTATCTGTGGGAGGTGAAAAAGTGTGTTTGTGGGGTCATGATCCTGAGTGAGAGTGTGAGTGGACCGGGAGAAGTTACTGATATCCTTACCTCAGGAGCGAGTGGCAGTTATTTTTTTTTTTTTGTCAGTTGGATACTGGTGGGCAGGCTGGAGGCGGGCTGTATGATAAACACGCCCCCATTGAATCACCCAATGAGAGCAGTAAAGTCACCATTCAATCACCCAATAGGAGTTGTGTCTCCTAATGAGACATAAATTATGTAATTAGACATTCTGTTCAATGCGAGTTTCTTTTCTGAGGAGACATAAATTATGTACTGTGTGTGGGGTACCATAAATTATGCAATGAGGCTTATTCTTTTATATATATAGATATATATATATCTTATATACATAAAGAACACAAATGAATGAAATATGAAGTGTACCAATGAATGAGAGGACGCTCCATAGTCCCCAAATTAAAATAAACGAAGACACAAAAAATTCCTGTGTTGCGTCATACAAATTGCTTAAACTCCCTGTGTAGAGCATATATTATTACAATATATTAATTCACTTGTTTCAAAGAATGAGGGTTTTGTTTCATAGTTTTGCCAAAATATGTTTAAGCCTTACCTCTCCAAGGTACCATATTTTTAGCGAGTCTTATCAAATATGTATTGCCATCACTACGGCTTACAAAAATGATTTTGTCACGGACTCAAGAACTAGAACTGGACCAGTACTGTAGGTAACACAGTCTTTATTAAGATGTACAAATACAGAATGAATGGCAGCAGCAAGAACAATACAACACCGAAGACTTCAGGAAGGATAGTACTGCTGTGGTAGTGCCAAACTGAGTTCCAGAGGGTTGGCTAGCGATAAGTCGCCTCAGGTCCGCACCTGAGGGACTACTGCAGGTCCGCACCTGCACAGACAATGTATAGCAAAGGCTACTGCGCTACAGGTCTGTACCTGTATAGACAGGGTCCTGAGAAAAGGTACTGAGTACATGTCCGCACCTGTAGACAAGGTTTCTGAGGAAGGATATAGCATCCATGTCCTCACCTGAACACCGCCAAAGCGTTCCGAGACAAGGAGACGTCTGCCAGAGCCACCAGGAGTCCCCAACCAGCTATCCACTGGAGCGTTTGTATGCTGGGTGTGCAGTGGACAATCCTAGGTAGCTCCAAGGTGGGTAGTCAGACAGGTAGGAAATACACGGGACAATACGTACACCAGGTCAACACCAAAAGGTGCTTGGATAGCCAGGGTTATGCACAGAGTGGTTAGTCAGGCAGAGTCACAGGTCAAACACCAGAACGGATAGTCAGCCAGGCCAAAGGTCATACACAGAGTAGTTAGTCTACCAGAGCCGCAGGTCCACACCAGAAGGAATGTCAGCTAAGCCGGGGTCATACACAGAGCGGGTAGTCAGACAATCCAAAGGTTGGCACCAGAACGGGTAGTCAGACAAACCAAGTAATACACAGGACACCACGAAAGGACGAATGAGAATGGTGTCCTGGAAGTTAATGTAACTAGTGGCCCAGGAAGAGGAGGAGCAAAAAAGGTGTACTGTGACTTTAAATAGAACACGTGTCCCAACTTTTACGCAAGCGTCAACAAGCTGCTGTAGGGAGCCAGAAGGAACCAGACCCCTGTTTGAGGATGCGACTGAGCCGCCAACAACCCCTGCGACCACGGAGGACACAGAGGACGGGCAGAACATGCGGCTGAAGCCGCCAGAAGAGAGCTGCGGCGGCTGCCAGGAAAAGCTGTGGTCGGCTCGGAAGCCACCGCCAGGTATGCTGACAGATTTATATTACACACATTAATTATATAGGTATATCTGACTGCTGTATAATGGACTCCTACCTAGGTAACTGCTTCTGTTACACACAGTAATTATATAGATACACCTGACTGCTGTGTGATGGACTAGTACCTAGGTAAGTGCTTCGGTTACACACAGTAATTATATAGATACACCTGACTGCTGTATGATGGACTCCTACCTAGGTAAGTGCTTCTGTTACACACAGTAATTATATAGATACACCTGACTGCTGTGTGATGGACTAGTACCTAGGTAAGTGCTTCTGTTACACACATTAATTATACAGATACGCCTGACTGCTGTGTGATGGACTCCTACCTAGGTAAGTGCTTCTGTTACACACAGTAATTATACAGATACACCTGACTGCTGTGTGATGGACTCCTACCTAGGTAAGTGCTTCTGTTACACACAGTAATTATACAGATACACCTGACTGCTGTATGATGGACTCCTACCTAGGTAAGTGCTTCTGTTACACACAGTAATTATATAGATACACCTGACTGCTGTATGATGGATTCCTACCTGGGTAAGTGCTTCTGTTACACACAGTAATTATATAGATACACCTGACTGCTGTGTGATGGACTCCTACCTAGGTAAGTCCTTCTGTTACACACAGTAATTATATAGATACACCTGACTGCTGTATGATGGACTCCTACCTAGGTAAGTGCTTCTGTCACACAAAGTAATGATATAGATACACCTGACTGCTGTGTGATGGACTCCTACCTAAGTTAGTGCTTCTGTTACACACAGTAATGATATAGATACACCTGACTGCTGTGTGATGGACTCCTACCTAGGTAAGTGCTTCTGTTACACACAGTAATGATATAGATACACCTGACTGCTGTATAATGGACTCCTACCTAGGTAAGTGCTTCTGTTACACACAGTAATTATATAGATACACCTGACTGCTGTGTGATGGATTCCTACCTGGGTAAGTGCTTCTGTTACACACAGTAATTATATAGATACGCCTGACTGCTGTGTGATGGACTCCTACCTAGGTAAGTCCTTCTGTTACACACAGTAATTATATAGATACGCCTGACTGCTGTGTGATGGACTCCTACCTAGGTAAGTGCTTCTGTTACACACAGTAATGATATAGATACGCCTGACTGCTGTGTGATGGACTCCTACCTAGGTAAGTGCTTCTGTTACACACAGTAATGATATAGATACGCCTGACTGCTGTGTGATGGACTCCTACCTAGGTAAGTGCTTCTGTTACACACAGTAATGATATAGATACGCCTGACTGCTGTGTGATGGACTCCTACCTAGGTAAGTGCTTCTGTTACACACAGTAATGATATAGATACGCCTGACTGCTGTGTGATGGACTCCTACCTAGGTAAGTGCTTCTGTTACACACAGTAATGATATAGATACGCCTGACTGCTGTGTGATGGACTCCTACCTAGGTAAGTGCTTCTGTTACACACATTAATTATACAGATACGCCTGACTGCTGTATGATGGACTCCTACCTAGGTAAGTGCTTCTGTTACACACAGTAATGATATAGATACACCTGACTGCTGTGTGATGGACTCCTACCTAGGTAAGTGCTTCTGTTACACACAGTAATGATATAGATACACCTGACTGCTGTATGATGGACTCCTACCTAGGTAAGTACTTCTGTTACACACAGTAATTATATAGATACACCTGACTGCTGTGTGATACCTAGGTAAGTGCTTCTGTTACACAGAGTAATTATATACATATACCTGACTGCTGTATGATGGACTCCTACCTAGGTAAGTGCTTCTGTTACACACGGTAATTATATAGATACACCTGACTGCTGTATGATGGACTCCTACCTAGGTAAGTGCTTCTGTTACACACAGTAATTATATAGATATACCTGACTGCTGTATGATGGACTCCTACCTAGGTAACTGCTTCTGTTACACACGGTAATTATATAGATACACCTGACTGCTGTGTGATGGACTCCTACCTAGGTAAGTGCTTCTGTTACACACGGTAATTATATAGATACACCTGACTGCTGTATGATGGACTCCTACCTAGGTAAGTGCTTCTGTTACACACAGTAATTATATAGATACACCTGACTGCTGTATGATGGACTCCTACCTAGGTAACTGCTTCTGTTACACACAGTAATTATATAGATACACCTGACTGCTGTATGATGGACTCCTACCTAGGTAAGTGCTTCTGTTACACACTGTAATTATATAGATACACCTGACTGCTGTGTGATGGACTCCTACCTAGGTAAGTGCTTCTGTTACACACTGTAATTATATAGATACACCTGACTGCTGTATGATGGACTCCTACCTAGGTAAGTGCTTCTGTTACACACAGTAATTATATAGATACACCTGACTGCTGTGTGATGGACTCCTACCTAGGTAAGTCCTTCTGTTACACACAGTAATTATACAGATACGCCTGACTGCTGTATGATGGACTCCTACCTAGGTAAGTGCTTCTGTTACACACGGTAATTATATAGATACACCTGACTGCTGTATGATGGACTCCTACCTAGGTAAGTCCTTCTGTTACACACAGTAATTATATAGATACACCTGACTGCTGTATGATGGACTCCTACCTAGGTAAGTGCTTCTGTTACACACATTATACCATTAGATATAGTCCCATTTAATTATCTCCTTTACTCAGGGACTGATTTGGCCAGACCTGAGAAGACAATGGACTCTCCTGAATACAACATGTTGCCATGAATTAATCCTTTGGGTACATAAATACTTTTCCAGTGCTCCGTGGCCTAGTGGATATAAAATGTTTTGGGGTCAAGGGGGTTAAACTGTGTTAATTGATGGCAGATAAAGGTCTGTTAAAATAAACATTTCTCTTGGAGATACTAAAAAACAAAAAAATGGAGTTATTTTTAAGTGATAAAAGTTGTGGTCAGAAGCCACGTAGTCCCTTCTTGTATCAAAAAGGTTAAATAATCAGTGGATTTACAGTGAAAATGAATGATCTTTTTGGCTACAGATGTTGCAATTGAATAATATATAAAGTCAATCTGCCTAAGAACTTTTCCACAAATAAATAAGTCATGTTTAACACATTTACCATAATAAGAAAAATCACAGTAGATGGACTAGAACTAGACGTGGACAAGTATGTTTACCTTGGACAGTAAGTGTCAACAGATGGAAACACCATGATGGAAATTGAGTGATGAATAAATCTGGGATGGCAAACACTTGGAAAACTTAGTAGTATAGAAATTCCCCAGAAGGGACCGCAGGGTACAGCAGGGGAAGCATGTCATGGGGAGGGTTGAGTCATAAAGGAAGTGTGTATGATGGGAGGAGTAAAGGAAAAGGGCTTAAAGGGATAGTAATACTTAAAATGTAAAAAAAAAATATGTTGTACGGTTTATCCCCCTGAGTAAAACAAGAGTACTCCCACTGCTGAGAGGTCTTTCATTCAAAAGTTATTAATTTTCAAAGTTGAATTTTTTAGGTGCAATATCACAGTGGCCTGAAATTGTACAGTGGCGCTGTTGCTACACCATCCTATGGAGATTTATGGTCAACTGACCAGAACTATCCATAGGATCGTGTAGCAACAGCGCCACTGTACAATTTCAGGCCACTGTGATATTGCACCTAAAAAATTCAACTTTGAAAATTAATAACTTTTGAATGAAACACCTTTCAGCAGTGGGAGTACTCTTGTTTTACTCAGGGGGATAAACCCTACAACATATATTTTTTTACATTTTAAGTATTACTATCCCTTTAAAGGGTTGGTGACAGGAAATAGGGCTATTGTCTGGAGGAAGAAGGGACAGAGGAAGCATCCTTCTGTTCTTCCTCCTTGCGGTTGCCGGCAGGATTCTCAAGCCTTCTACACGTGCATCTCTTTTTGGGATGAATTAAGAAAAAAAGAAACACAGAGGGATCTACTCAGCACTCAACTGTCATCACAAAATAAATACATATAAACAAAATTATCTGAAAAAATAATATCAAATTTATTAAATATGATGTAAAGACAATGGACTCCAGAATCAAATTCCCATCCTACAAAAAAGGAAAACTTCCAGATGTCCCAATATCCCAAAACCTAAAATTCATGAAAACATACAATAAAAACTCAAAGATCTAAAAAGACATCCCCGAAGAGCTCCATGGGATGTCTTTTTAGATCTTTGAGTTTTTATTGTATGTTTTCATGAATTTTAGGTTCCCTTCTGATCTGGCTGAGCAGTGTTACATCAGTAAAAGGGACTGGAGGGGGATACTTTATCATTGAATTACTCTTGAACTACAACTCTGACACAATAGAAATAACACTCTCCAAAGTCCAAATACTATGATGATTAATTAGAGCTGCTTTTATTATGAAACATTACGATCCCTTTAAGACAGATTCACCACTAAGCAAAAGTTTTTTGACCAATGTGTCCTCCCAGTTTTTGCTTATGGCTGTGAAACATGGA
Source organism: Rhinophrynus dorsalis (assembly GCA_037306005.1). Lineage (NCBI taxonomy): Eukaryota > Metazoa > Chordata > Amphibia > Anura > Rhinophrynidae > Rhinophrynus > Rhinophrynus dorsalis. The sequence goes on along the minus strand of CM074728.1, from coordinate 114,085,311 downwards.
CACTGAATGCCAAAGCCGTAGAAAACTTAAGGTAACACAGAGAAGTGGGGCGGCGAATTCTAAACATAACAAAAAGAGATAGAAAAACGTGTGAGCGGATTCGTCAGCAAAAAAAAAGTGTGTGATGTAATTGAATGAGTAAAGCGCCTGAAATGGACAGGCCAGATAGCACGAAGACTTGATGTTAGATGGATCAAACAGATTTGGGAATGGATTCTACTCAATAGTAAATGCAGTGGCGTAACTAGAAGCCACGGGGCCCTGGTGCAGAAATTGCTGCTGCCCCCCCCCATCTTCACTTTGCCCCATGCACATCTCCTACCTCCATCTCTCACGCGGTTCTCAGTTATGCAGAATGCTGGGAGATGATGTCATCTCCCAGCGCTCTGCATTTAGAGTGCCGGGAGATCAGCTGTGCTGCTGCGGGCAGGGCTGTGGGCGAGTGGCGATGGATTCGCAGGGGGCGGCCGGGTCCCTTGGAGTGACGGGCCCGGTCGCAGGTGCGACCCCTATTGTTACGCCGCTGAGTAAATGCCCAAGAAGAAGACCAAAGACAAGATGCGTGGATGAAATTACCACATTTGTCGATACATAGTGGCAACAAAAGGCTCAGGACTGAAGTTGTTGGAGGCTTACTGAGGAGGCCTTCATCCTGCAGTGCATCAACTGATGATGATGATGATATGATATATATATATCTGTTCATGAGTGGAAGCACTACACACTTAATGGGATGATATGGCGCCTGGGTGCAGGAGCTAGGCTAATTATGTAAGTAATAAAGGTGCTGCAGCACACACAGGGCTTTCTTAAAGGGTTAATTTAATAAATGATCAACGTTTTGGCCGGGCTCTGCTTGTCCTGAGGAAGGCCAGCTGAGCCTGGCCGAAACGTTGATCATTTATTAAATTAACCGTTTAAGAAAGTCCTGTGTGTGCTGCAGCACCTTTATTACATATATATATACACATACAGGGATGGATTGTAGGGGATTACCAGCCCGAGCATTTTTTTTTAAAGCAGCCCACTAGCTGCACCAACGTCCCTATCAACGCCCCCTTGTGGTCCCTGTGCGGCATGGGAGAGCAGGCACCAGGATATTATGTCATATCCTGGCGCTCTGCATTAACCCTTTGAGTGGCAGAGGGGTACGCAACGCATTGCGTTGCGTACCCCTCTGATACTCAAAGGGTTAACAAGGAACGAGAAGACTGTCAAAGAGAGTGCCTGTGGCAACACAGATCTCTCCTTCAAAATATCGTGGGACGGTGAGGTGAGATCCTCTGATCTCCCCCACTTACCCATGATCTAGCAGCACACCGGGTGATGCCCGATCCCCAGATAGGACATTTGTCCGTGTATATATATATATATATTTGCTGCAGGGATAGTGTTTCATTTTATCAATATCTCTTGTTTCACTCTTCCTGACAAAAACTGTGCAAACCCTCTGAGTGCAAGTTGGGTTTTGCAGCACATTGCCCACTCCCTGGCATTCAAAAGGGTTAAATGCTGTTCGAAACAGCTGTTTGGAAGTACACAGTCCAGCTTCCCATTGCTTTATTACATTGGTGTGAGGTAAGCAGGTAAGTATTGACTCTGTACAGCAGCAAATCTCTTTATTGTGAGTATTACGTTACAGGCTTGGTTCTGTGGTAGTATATTAACCCATTTTATATAATTCTCACAATGAATTGTAAAGAAATAATCCACTTCTCTTCCCTCAATTCCAGCAGCTGGAATATATAAAGAAGAAAAGTATATATATATATATATATATATATATATATATATATATATATATATATAAAATACAACAAACCTGCGCTACTCCATTCTAATAGTGAAAAGAGTGCCCTGTATTGAGCATATATAATATTATATTGATAAATATGGGTGTTGAGTCCCCAACATTTTGGCCAAAAACAAGGGTTAAGCTTGACACCCCATTAAAGGGATAGTAATACTTCGTTTTAACTTTATTTTATTTTGTAAGCATTAAAAAAACATGAAGAATGATATAAGTCTTATCTCTCAAACCTTTATGGTTTATGAGATATTCACAAGCAAAGTTTCCCCCTCCCGCCCCTTTTACCTACTGTAAACAATCTCTTTTCAGATGTGGAATACAGTCCATAGACTGGACAGATAACAGAAGGGGACACTCTTATTCCTTTGAAAACAATGAAATCCCTGCCCCCCTTGACAAGCTTTTCAGGTTTTTCTGTTATCTTAATTGAAGATTGTCCCTCTCTGCAGTCTACCTGGGCAGCTCCCTTCTGCCCTGGCTGAAAAGTGTTACATCAGTAAAAGGGGCGGGAGGGGGACACTTTGCTTGTGAATATCTCTTAAACCATAAAGGTTTGGGAGATAAGACTTATATCATTATTCATGTTTTTTTAATGCCTACAAAATAAAATAAAGTTAAAACGAAGTATTACTATCCCTTTAAGGTACCCCATAATGAACGGCAAGTCCTACTCTGAAACTCCTCAAAAGCCCTATCTAAATGAAAAACAGCATTGAAGAAAAAATAATAAACACATAGATTTTTTAAAAGCCTCAACAAGGGACATTGTGGATTAAATATGAAAATAACAGTGTGTGCAATTAAAAAACAAATGACAAACAAATTAAAAGTGAGAGAAAGTGTGGACTTGCCAAGCGAATGACTATAGTAAGTGCGTAACCATTCAAAAAGGGCTGAATTCTCAGTTCCCTTTATAGGTAAAATGATCCCACCCCGCAGGTGACATGGGGAGAAATAAATTACCAGCAGACAGGGAGAATTAAAGTCAAACCAACCTAAAGGCCAAAATAAAGTAAAATGATGTTCCTCCACAGCTAAAATTCTTATACACGCAATCATCCTCTCCCGCATGGACTATTGCAACATTCTTCCATCTGGCATTCCTGACTCCCATCTCCATCCACTTCAATCTATACAGAATGCTGCAGCACGAATTACGCTTCTGTCACCTAGGTTTGTCCCTGCCCCGCTCCTCCTCAAAACCCTCCAATGGCTGCCTATCAAACTCCAGATATCTTACAAAATCTTACTTCTCTCTTTCAAGACACTTCTCTCCTCTACTCCTTCCTACATTTCCACTCTGATCTCCCGTTATACCCCATCCCACAACTTACGTTCGGCCAGTGATTGTCTTCTCTCAGCTCCTTTTGTGTCTACAGCCCTGTCACGTATCAAACCTTTTTCTCTCAATGCTCCGTATCTCTGGAACGATCTACCATCCAACCTGCACCACTGCACCTCTCTGATAACCTTCAAATCTCACTTAAAAACTCACCTCATGGATAAAATCCCAACATGCTAGAAGGCACTGATGTTGTACAATGAACGCTCTTATGAATGATTTACTTTACTGATGTCCTCTATCATCATCAGAACTAGTACTGTATTCAGCACTTGACCCTTATGTACTCTGTATGTTTCCCATTACCACTTTGGATTGTAAGCTTTGGGCAGGGACCTCGCACCCAATGTTTCACTCTACAAAGCACCTGTAACCCTGTATTGTTTAAACCCTTAAATTGTAAAGTGCTGCGTCCACTTGTGGCGCTATATAAATAAACATATTCCTTCATTCATTCATTCATGGTGTAATAAACATATATGTGCAAAATTAATAGTATATAAGTAGAAAGCTGCTATAGTGAGCAAAGGGGATACTAGAAAAGACAGACAAATAAGGATAGCTCACAGCGCTAACACCTTAGTATATACATATAAATAATGGAAACAGAATAATGTATAGAAAAATGACTGAAAGGAATAGTAATACTTCGTTTTATCTTTATTTTATTTTGTAGGCATTAAAAAAACATGAAGAATGAAGTCTTATCTCTCAAACTTTTATGGTTTGAGAGATATTCACAAGCAAAGTTTCCCCTCCCGCCCCTTTTACCAAGTGTAAGCCATCTCTTCTCAGATGTGGAATGCAGTCCATAGACCAGACAGATAACAGCAGGGGACAATCTTCTTCCTATGAGAACAATGAAAGCCCTGCCCCCTTGACAAGTTTTTCAGGTTTTTCCCTTATCTTAATTGAAGATTGTCCCTCTCTGCAATCTACCTGGGCACCTCCCTTCTGCTCTGGCTGAGCAGTGTTACATCAGTGAAAGGGGCGGGAGGGGGATACTTTGTCATTCAATTACTCTTGAACTACAACTCTGACAGAATTGAAATAACACTCTCCAAAGTCCAAATACTATGATGATTAATTAGAGCTGCTTTTATTATGAACCATTACTATCCCTTTAAGTGGCATTCCATTGTAAGAGTCTTATGTGCATTATAATGTAGATTTTGTTGGCTATTCCACCTATTTCCTGAGAAGTTGATTACTGATGTCATTTTTTTTTTTTACATTTTGCATTATGTAAACTTTTTTATTCATGTAAATATATGAAAATTGTTAATGCAATGAACTAGATTAGCCAGGCAGACTACTCCATAAAAGAGATGCACCAACTAATGGGTTTGTAAACAAAATCAATCATTTATTGACATCTTTATTAAGTTTATATTAAAATGCAGCACTGTCTGTTAATGTATGTTTGTGTAACAAGGGAACAGTCTACTATAGGCAACTAAATTAAGGTATTTTAAAGTGACAGTCAAGTCACATATTGTACAAGTGTATAATATGTAAATACTTTATACCAGCACTTTTCGTTATTTTTTTCATTTTGTTCTATTTTTTAAATGTCTTTGTCCCTGATACTGTCCCTGCAGCACTGACTGCTCTGTATGCCAAATTGAAACCTTTGCGTGCCAGACAAGTACGCAACGTATTGCTTTGCACGCTGCATGATGCTCGGGGATCCCTGGATCCATTGCACAAATATAAAAAAAAGTCCGTGGTCCTTAAAGGGATAGTAATACTTAAGTATTACTAACCGCTATATTAAAGTCCTATTAAAAATAAATGTATTGCCCCCAGTGTCATCTCTCAAATCTTTATGGTTTGAGAGATAATCGCTCCTAAAGTTGCCCTCTCCCTCCCCCTTCCCCGTAGTCAGCGTTGTAGCTGACTGCAGGGAAGCCTGTCGTACGACTTTCAGGAGGCTCTCCAGCACAGCCACGATCGCGTTAATAAAAAAGAAAACTTTCACTGAAATAGTCTTCTGCGTGTGCTTGGTTTGTGATTGGTTTGCAAGCACACATAGAAGACCGTTTTAGTGAAAGATTTTTTTTTTAATTAACGCGATTGCGGCTCTGCTGCAGAGCCGCCTGATGATCTATGACCAGATTTCCCTTCAGTCAGCTACAACGCTGACTTCGGGGAAGGGGAACTTTAGGAGCGATCATCTTTCAAACCATAAATGTTTGAGAGATGACACTGGGGGCAATACATTTATTTTTAGTAGAACTTTACTATAGGGATTAGTAATACTTAAGTGTTACTATCCCTTTAAGTGCTGTACACAAGCAGAAGAGGAGAGGTGGAGGGGAGGTGATAGACAGCCCTACAGTACTGAGCTGTACCGCAGCAATCCCTCGTGTGACGTCAGCAGGTAATTCTTTAACCCCTTAAAGGGTCAGTAATGTCCCATTATATTTTAATGTTATTTTGTACATATTAAAATAATAAAATATCTGGAGCAAGCCCCATCTGTAAAACATTTATATTTTTAGGGATATAAAGTTTTAAAGTTCCCCCTCCTTCCCCTTTCGCTGATGTCAGCTGTAAAGCAAACAGAAGTAGAATTGAGTCGGGAAATCCAACGGTGGCTCTTCAGCAGAGCTGAAACAGTGTTATCTAAAAGGAAATATTTAATTGGAACGGTCTACAAACTGTGCCTGGTTTGCAAACACACTTTGTAGACCGTTCCAATGAAGTATTTCTTTTTAGATTGTGGTATTTCAGCTCTGCTGAAGAGCCGCCGGCTGATCCCAGAACAAGGATCTCCTGCTGTCCGCTATACAGCTGACGTCAGTGAAAGGGGAAGATGGGGGAACTTTAAAACGTTATATCACTAAAAATATAAATGCTTTACAGACGGGAATTGCTCCAGATACCTTATTTTTTTAATATCTACAAAATTTTAAATTTTAATGGGACATTGCTAAACCTTTACGGACCATTGGCTCAGAGAAGTTACCTTTCTTTACGGGCCGCTTTGATCTTTCTGACTCGCCGGTACATGTGACCGCGTTGCGCCCTGTTGGGGTCTGAGAGAGACTGCTCCAGTCTTGCAGAGGTCAATTTCAGACCCCATTTTTTTTTTTTTTAATATATTTTATTATCAGATTGCTCCATACAGATTTTACATTCAAGGAAAAAAAGGGGATACATGTAAAATCGCACAAGAATATATAGACCTTCGTAGCAATGAAAAGAACATATGCAGATCAGTAGAATGTAGAGAGACAACCTGAGGTTTTTCATTATTATTTCAAACTTCAATAACCCAAACTCATAAAACTAACCTAGCTTACCTATTACTATACCTCCTGCCCCCAAGTCCTCTCTCTCCCGGGCCCGCAGCACCCCCCCCCCCCCGCCCACCAGCCATCAGCTACATAAGATCCCATTACGTACAACGGTCACACACAATGCTACGCGTCATTTATACACAATCATCCACACAGCGAGCAGATATGATCTCAATCAATCATTCATCACCAGTAAGTTACACCTCACCAGGAGTCACAGCATTATCTGCTCTTTCTGTCCACCAGGTCTGCCATCGTCCCCAGACCTTGTCGAACTTACTCGGGGTACCCCGATGTAAGTAAACCAATTTATAATGTGGAATGCACTGTAAAACCAGGTTTATCCACGCCCTACAATTGGGAACGCTGCTTGACATCCAGTTCAAGGCCACCACCTTTCTCGCCATCACCAAAAGCGCGCTCAGTAGAGATCTGTCAGTTGCAGCCTCAATCTCATCAGGAAACATAGACAATAAACAAATCTTTGGATCCACAGGAACAGGCCTCCCCAACACCAGGGCCACAATGCGCATTATTTCCATCCAAAACCTCCTGACCCCAAGACACTCCCAAATCATATGCGAGTATGTGCCCTGAACATTATCGCATCGGTGACAGCAGTCGGTGCCCGAATTCCCCATTTTGTACAACCTGACAGGCGTATAATAAATTCTACGTAGGATGTTCAGCTGTATCATCTGCTGTCTAGTCGACGTCGCCACCAGTGCTGGTCTCAGACCCCATTTTTACTTACAGTGCTCCCACAGGAGTAAAATGTATGTGACGTGCTATGAGCGTCACAGGGCCTTAGGGCAAAAACCGCGTGACGTCATTACACGTCATGTGGTCCTGAATGGGTTAAAATCAAATACCTCAGTGCCCATAATGCTTTACAAAGAAAAAGTAATGGATTATAGCATAACTAGTTGAAGAGCCCTTTACACGGGCCACAGTGCCACTGCCAGCTGGTTGCGGGGCGGTCATACACAGTAGAGACTGCCAGCGCCGCAGCTGATACAGAGCTGGACACTCCTTCAGATCAGCCGCAGTCTCTACTTCGCATGACTGCAGCACTCACATCAGTTTCTACTGCGCATGACTGCATCATTACACACATTTTAGCTAATTATTATATAGGATTGCAGAGGACAATTTATATAGAAATAACTTTCTACGAGGTGATAGTTCCACTTTAATCCCACAACCCTTTGAGTGCCACACAGGGTACGGTGACGGTCCTGGCATGCCATGTACTCTTCACTTACATCTCTCCTGCAGGAGGACGGGGCCTGAAATTAATCATTCCAAGACCAGAGCTGTCTTTCTCTGACCCCCACTCGGTGCTGTGCTACATGTAACAGGTCATGTGTGCTGGTGCGTTGGCAAGGATCAAAGCGGTCCTTAAAGGGATAGTAATACTTACAATGTAAAAAAAATATGTTGTAGGGTTTAACCCCCTGAGTAAAACAAGGGAACTCCCACTGCTGAAAGGTGTTTTATTCAAAAGTTATTACAGCTCAAAGTTGAATTTTTTAGGTCAATATCACAGTGGCCTGAAATTGTACAGTGGCTCTGTTGCTACACCATCCTATGGAAATTTATGGTCTACGGACCAGATCTGTTCCATAGGATGGTGTAACAACAGTGCCACTGTACAATTTCAGGTGACTGTGATATTGCACCTAAAAAATTCAGCTTTGAGCTGTAATAACTTTTGAATAAAACACCTTTCAGCAGTGAGAGTACCCTTTTTTTTTTACTTGGGTGATAAACACTACAATATATATTTTTTTACATATTAAGTATTACTATCCCTTTAAGAAAAGGTAATTTCCCTGGGCCGCTTTTCCTGTGGTGGTTAAGGACCAGAGGGATGCACACCGCTGTGGTCCTTAAATAGTTAAAGTCGTCCATTCTCTTTTGGAGATCCTATCAGGAGTCATAATAGATCAGTCTCAGTGGATAGCGTGAGCCTTGCAGTTTGTAGCAAACCTTCAATTAAATTATCCTCCAGTAATTTACTGCGCACATGCATTTGTCTAAATATAGAGCGGAGTTTTCATCTATAACAAGCTTTCTGGCTGATGTATTCTCCTAATATGCCCCTGTCATTCCTGAATTTGTTTTGACAAGGTCAGGTGTGGTAGACAAGTTTTTTATTTTCCTTTAAAGGGGAAATTTACCCTAAGAATAAGTGGCGCTTAAAGGGATAGTGATGTTTAACAATAAAAGCAACTCCAATTAATCTTCATAGTATTTGGGCCATGGAGAGTATTATTTCAATACTGTCAGTGTTGTAGTACAAGAGTAATTGAATGATAAAATATCCCCCTCCCACCCCTTTTACCTAGTGTAAGCCGCTTCCCCTCAGATGTGGAATCTGGTCCACAGACCAGACAGATCACAGCAAGGGACAATCTTCTTACTGTGCCCCCTTGACAGTTTTTTCAGGTTTTTCCTTATGATCACTGAAGATTGTCCCTCTCTGTGATCCATCCGGACAGTCTTGCTGCTCTGAGGTGAGCAGTGTTACATCAGTAAAAGGGGCGGGAGTGGGATACTTTATTATTCAATTACTCTTGTACTACAACTCTGACAGTACTGAAATAACACTTTCCATGGCCCAAATACTATGAAGATTAATTGGAGCTGTTTTTATTGTGAAACATTACTATCCCTTTAAAGGACCATTACATGTTTTAAATCATAGTGACATTCAGTATATGAAAATCTCTGTATTGTAGTGTTTATCTTACTGAGTAAAACAAGGGTACTGCTAAGAGCTGTTTGTTTCAAACGTAATTGCAGCTCAAAGTTGAATTCATAGGTGCAGTATCACAGTGGCCTGAAATGTTACAGTGACGCTGTTGCTACACCATCCTATGGAGGTTTATGATCAACTGACCAGAGTTGTCCATAGGATGGTGAAGCAACAGCGCCACTTTACAATTTCAGGCCATTGATACTGTACCTAAAACAATTAAAGTTTGAGCTGTAATAACTTCTGAATAAAACGCCTCTCAGGAGTGAGAGTACTCTTATTTGACTCAGGAGGATAAACACTACATATATATTTACATATTAAGTATTAATATCCCTTTAATGAAAAAATATATATAGTAATTACTTTCTTGCAGCATCTTTACAGCATTGATATTAATGCTGTGCTGAAGTGCCCATGTGTAATAAATAGATTGACCCCTACTGTTTATTGTTTCAATTTAAAATCTGATAACATTACTAATGACCATTATGAAGTATTCAAGCTTGTTGATGTCTGTTGTTATGAGGAGCTGTAATGTAGAAACAGACTTCAATACAGGCAATTGCAGATAAAATGCAAAAAATAAATATATAGGTATACCTGACTGCTGTATAAAAGACACCTACCTAAATAAGTCGATCTTTTAACCCCTTAACGCTTTGAGTGCCAGAGGGGTACGCAACGCATTGCAAAGCAATGCGTTGCGTACCCCTCTGGCACTCAAAGGGTTAAGGACCAATCAGTGTCGTAAATATAGGGGTCGCACCTGTGACTGGGCCCGTCACTCCAGGGGCCCGGCTGCCCCCTGTGACCCCTCCGCCTGGCGCCCGCAATCTCCCTCCGGCGCTCTAGTAATGTAGAGTGAGCGCTGGGAGATGACATCATCTAGTAATGCAGGGTGATGACATCATCTCCCAGCGCTCTGCATTACTAAGAGGACCGCACGGGAGCTCCAGGGAGATAGGAGATGGGGGCATTGTGACGATTGAGGGGCATTGTAGAGGGGGTCAGTGTGGTCGAGGGGGGCCAACGTGGTGGTGGGGGGGCCCGTGGCACTTCTTGCACCAAAGCCCAGAGGCTTCTAGTTACGCCTCTGGGACGGATGACATGTCAGAACCGTCACCGGTGTCCTTGCCTAAAGGACTGATGACGGTCCTGGAACCTCACGGATTTTATGCTCACAGTGTTCCTGTTGGTGCACTGGGAACACTACCGGGGTCTGAAATTGACCTTTCCAAGATCGGAGCAGTCACTATCAAAACCCCATTCGGTGACTGATCATGTGTGCAGGCTCGCCAAACGTCGTCTACGTGGTTCTTAAGGGGAATCCAACCCCAGGGTCACTGGTTAAACAAATTAAGAGCTATTTATTCAGATGGTACAGTTCCAATTTAGACTGAAGGAACTGATGGAGAAAGGCAGATTTGTATTAAAGTGGATCTCTCACCTCTATAAAAGGTTGCATCCGTGTAATCTTCCTATAGCGTTAACATGTAATCTGTGTTTTTTTATTTAATGCAGGCTACGGCAAAAATGAGCATGTGACGTAACTGCAGGACAGACTGCAGTCTGTCAATCTTCATCTTTTCCCCTCCCAGTGTAGCGCCTCAGTCCAACCTCCAGCGATGACGGAGGATTTCTACCATGTAAACTGGAGTGGACTCTGGCCAATGAGAGCTCCACCAGCTTACATGGAGAAATCCTCTGTCATCGCTGGAGGTTGGACTGAGGCGCTACACTGGGAGGGGAAAAGATGAAGATTGAAAGGCTGCGGGCAGAGTTGTGCCACAGTCTGTCCTGAAGTTATATCACACGCTCATTTTTTTTTTAAAATGGTAAATTTTGCCATAGCCTGCCTTGTTAAAGGGATAGTAATGTTTCATAATAAAAGCAGCTCCAATTAACCTTCATAGTATTTGGGCCATGGAGAGTGTTATTTCAATACTGTCAGAGTTGTAGTTCAAGAGTAATTGAATGATAAAGTATCCCCTCTGACCCCTTTTACCTAGTGTAACACTGCTCACCTCAGAGCAGCAAGACTGTCCGGATGATTCGCAGAGAGGGTCAATCTTCAGTGATCATAAGGAAAAACCTGTCATGGGGGGCAAGGTTTTCCTTATGATTACAGTAAGAAGATTGTCCCTTGCTGTGACCTGTCCGGTCAAGTGACCAGATTCCGCATCTGAGGGGAGGTGACTTACACTAGGTAAAAGGGGCGGGAGGGGGATATTTTATCATTCAATTACTCTTGTACTACAACTTTGACAGTATTGAAATAACACTCTCCAAAGTCCAAATACTATGAAGATTAATTGGATCTGCTGTTTTTGTGAAACATTACTATCCCACACAGATTACATGTTATCGCTATAAGAAGATTACATAGAGGCAAACTTTTATAGAGGTGAGAGATCCCTGTTAACCCTTTGAGTGTCAGAGGGGTACACAATACATTGTTTTGCAATGCGTTGCTTACCCCTCTGGCACCCAAAGGGTTAACATTCACATTTGCGGTAATCACTAGGCATAGGTAACCTATGGTCTGTGTATTACTTCTCCTAGATGGTCAGCGAGTGCTGAAATGTTTAACCCTTTGAATGCCGGAGACATATCCAATGCAACATGTTAGATATCTCTCTGGCACACAAAGGGTTAAATATTGGATGACAAGGAGATCACTAAAGCAAGGTTGCACGTCACAGGCCACTTGCACAAAGTAAATCAGTTCTGAAGCACATGAATCACACCACAGGGGAGATAACTAAAAACTCCTAAAAAAATTAAATGAGGATTTTAACCCCTTAACCCTTTGAGTGCCACCCTCTGGCACTCAAAGGGTTAAATGCTACATAGGTCTCCAATTCATTGCAAAGCACCTCTATCAAATTCAAATGGTTAATCTCCTTAACCAAGAGGTTAACCCTTTGAGTGCCAGAGTGCTTTGCAATGCATTCCGTATCCCTCTGGCACTCAAAGGGTTAAAACACACTAAACCCCCCCCTCCCAGCGTACACTGAATTAATATCTTATAAACCTGAAACCCCTAAAGCCCTGTTTTATGTCCAGGTTTAGCGAGTTCACACCGTTTGCAGTTTTCCTGTTGTACTTATTCAGCACTTTGAGTCCGTTTGGGATAAAATCACCGGATAAACAGAATTCTTATTATATGGCTATTTAATATAAAGTATCAGCCTGCATTGCAGAGTCATTATAAACTATTATTGGTCCCAGAGAAAAAGTGTAAGGTAGTGCGCCCCCTTAATCCGTCATAGACACCGATGACAGGGCCGGATTTCCCAATGGGCAGCCAGCTGTACTGGCCACGCCCTCATTCTGAATTGTGAGTGTGACCAGATTTGCCAGTTTTTGTTTTTTCTCTGTGATGTCGCTGCTTTGCACTGGAATTGCACCATTTTACTTTGCACATCTGCCTCTGCATTGTGAGAAGATGATTGTGAAAACTCGATGGCCCTTATGCTTTCATTTGGTTGCCAGGTATCCCTGTATGCACAAAAGAAAAGTGGATCAATTTTGGAACAAACCAACTGTTCCATGGGGGGGTGAATAAACATTTCTAAAATGCCCATTCATTTTAATAGGTATTTTAACTATCTGAGTGCTATATATGTCTCCAGTGAATTGCTTCACACTACATTGGAGATCTCTCTTGCTTTCAAGGGGTTAAGAGCCCCACTGGAATTAATGGGACTTTTTGTCATTATTTTGCAGTTAGTGCGCACCGAGATTGTTCCCTTCTTTTGCGCACAAGATCTTGTGTATTTCTAGGTACTTAGTATTGTGTGAAGCTATCCCTAAACACACAACATTCTATGTTCTAATTTAAAGGGATAGTAATACTTCGTTTTAACTTTATTTTATTTTGTAGGCATTAAAAAACATGACGAATGATATAAGTCTTATCTCTCAAAACTTCATGGTTTGAGAGATATTCACAAGCAAAGTTTCCCCTCCTGCCCCTTTTACCTAGTGTAAGCCATCTCTTCTCAGATGTGGAATGCAGTCCATAGACCAAACAGATAACAGCAGGGGACAATCTTCTTCCTATGAGAACAATGAAAGCCCTGCCCCCCTTGACAAGTTTTTCAGGTTTTTCCCTTATCTTAATTGAAGATTGTCCCTCTCTGCAATCTACCTGGGCACCTCCCTTCTACTCTGACTGAGCAGTGTTACATCAGTAAAAGGGGCGGGAGGGGGATACTTTATCATTGAATTACTCTTGAACTACAACTCTGACAGAATTGAAATAACACTCTCCAAAGTCCAAATACTATGATGATTTATTAGAGCTGCTTTTATTATGAAACATTACTATCCCTTTAAATACTAAACTAAAACAGACACTGAAACGGATTTATTGGTCCTACGCCTACAAGTCGCCTCGGTAATAAGTCAGAGGTGTCAAAGTATGTTTTAACCCTTTGAGTACCTGAGAATTATCCAATGCATTGAATTGCACTCGAAGGGTTAAATAGATAGTCACCCTCTAAATCTACTTTACATATTCTGCAAGTGGATAATATGTGAAGTAAAATCGTCTGTACCTTCTTTTTCCATCCTCTCCTATTTTGTTACACAGTTGCATGTATCTGACAGGGTATAACTGAACTTCTCTTTACATAGAGCTCCCCAGTGGGGACTGTGACATATTTATACAATGTTGCAGTCTTCCTGCAGCACTGATTGATCTGTGTGCTTTATATATCTACATTGTTTCACTGTCATTTTTACATTGTATCTAGTTTACACTGTTGCTTCCACAGTCAACACAGAAGTGACTGTAATGTGTCATTCTAGTGTTATGAAGTGGAGAAGGATCCTCCGCCCGCCCCTTCTGGCCACCTCCCACTGAATGGCTAGGGGTGTCGTGCGACCCAAAGGCTGAGGCGAGGGACAAACTTCAGTCAGCAAGTATAAGGGAAATCCTGCCGCACTTGACGGGGGAGGGCAGGATTTCCCTTTGCTTACTGAATGTTGTGCTCCGGTTCCCTATCTCCTGTTTTGCTGGGTTGTCTGCATCTGGCCATTGTGTCTGTGCACGTGCGGCCTTTACTTGTGACTTCTGGGTCCCGGAGGCATCCGACATCATGGTGCGTGACATCAGACGCCGCTCTTATATAAGACCATGTCAGCCAGTCTTGGAAGCTCTTGTGTTGAGTTGCGTACCCCTCTGGCACTCAAAGGCTTTAAGGAATAGTAAAAAGTTTTATCTCTCAAACCTTTATGGTAAAGTTTCCCCTCACTGACCAAAACGGTCAAGTCTGCCTTCTAGCTGTCAGATTTGGAATCTGGTCCGCAGAGCAGCCGGTGGCTCTTCAGCAGAGCCGAGATCGCAAAACATAAAAATAACTATTTCATTGGAAGTGTCTACAAAGTGTGCTTGCAAACCAGGCACACTTTTAGACTATTCCAGTTAAGTAGTTATTTTTATATCTTGCGATCTCGGCTCTGCTGAAGAGCCACCGGCTGCTCTGCGGACCGGATTCCAAATCTGACAGCTAGAGATGTGACGTCAGCAAGGGGGAAACTTTCCTTGTGAATATCTCTCAAACCATAAAGGTTTGAGAGATAAAACTTATATAGTTCTTCAAAGTATTACTATTTCATAAAAAACTGCCTATGTGTCATGTTATCCAAAAGACCAGCAAACATACACTTAAGGAGATAGTCAGACTTGGCACTGTATGCTAATTGCGGCACCGTGCTTTGCCAGTGACATTTCATATGGTAATGAAGCTTTTCAGTGACAATTCAATAATCTAAGTGCCCTCTGTGCTGCAACAGGAGACTTTCAACTTCACTTTTTTAAGAAATAAAAATGTGAATATTTTCCCTCCATGATGCAATTGTTTTTTTCTAGAAAACAAAGTGAACAACATTGTTACCCTTGATTAGGCCTCATCTAGAACATGGAGTACAATTTTGTGCACCAGTTCTTAAAAAATACATTGTTGAATTGGAAAAGGTGCAGAGATGTGCAACAAAACTGATAAAGGGATTAGAGGATCTGAGTTATAAAGAGAGACTAGCCAAACTGGGTTTGTTTACATTACAGAAGGGACGTCTAAGGGGTGATATGATTATCATTTACATATACATTCAAGGTCAACGCAAAGAACTATCCAATTAATTATTTACGCAAAAAGTTGAGCTAAGAATGAGAGGTCATCCATTGACTAGAGGAAAGGCGCTTTCAATTAAAACAAAGGCAGGGATTTTTTACAGTAAGGGCGGTAAAGCTATAGAATTCTTTGACTCGGGATGTTGTACTTGCAGATAATGCAACTGCTTTCAAAAAAGCAATGGATGCCTATCTAGCACAGAACAATATTGAGAATTATGACAGTTGACTTCAATGCAGATAGGATGTTGATCCAGGGAAATATCTGACTGCCATGTGGAGGAGTCAGGAAGGATTTTTTTACCCACTTGGGGCTAAATCGGAAATTGCTCCTGAGGACTTATTTTTTGGCCTTTCTCTGGATCAACAGAGGTGTTTTGGCATGGGCTGGACTTGATGGACGCATGTCTGTTTTCAACGTCATCAACTATGTTACTATTATTGTGTCGTATGGGACTGCTCACATTACTGTAAAACACAGTGCATATCGAAAAGGCAGTATATCTTGCTGCAGCTCATGGTCCACTTGTACACAAGTACATGAGATTTATATTGATTTCAATGGTATCGAGGCAAATAATGCATATTAAAGGCATAGTAATGTTTCATAATAAAAGCAGTTCCAATTAACCCCTTCAGTGCCAGAGGCTCGGGCCATTTCCTGAACCCTGCAGGCCAGACACTTTTTCAACATTTTTGCTATCCTTCCGTTTAGGCTTGATTTCCTCTGGGGATTTTTAGTTACATATGGAAAACTATATATTGTTTTTTTCAGAACGAACTGAGCTTTCTTGTGATACCTTACATGAAGAGAATTTTACATCGTGCAAAAAGCTATGATGTCATAATGACAAAAAAAGTGAAAATTTACTCATTTTGCTAAAATCACATACTATGTATCAAAAATATTTACCTTGATTGAAAAAGTTTCAATTATTTGAAAAAGCCTCGAGTCCCCTGAGTAAAAAAATACCAAATTTGTATAGTTTTACCTACGTCCATGGCTAGCGTAGAGCCCTAATCACCAGCAGCGCAAAATGACATTTTCAACTTTATAAACTAATATGCGCATTCTAGGGTTTTTGTGGTAAAACTACCCTAAAACAGTGGAATAACTATATAAAACTATATATTTCGGAAAAGTAGACAACCTGCCGCATCTAATGAGGGGTAACTTGCCTTCTTACCCCAAGCCTGGTGTGCACAAATGCCTCCAGAAGATGGCGCTAATGAAAAAAAAGGCATTTTCTTACATTTCTGCCCCTTCAAATGTACTGAAATTTGTGAAAACCATGGCATTTCCAACTGTATTCATTAGCTAGTGCTCTTAGGAGAAAAATGACACCCCATTGGTATGAGTTTAACTACCTCAGGGGGCGTTAGAAGTGCAAAATGACACCTACTACAACCTCAAATTTTTCTAACATTTTCTCAAACATTACTTGTCAGTACACAAATGGTTATAACAACTACAGAAGTGAAGAAAGGGTACACAAACCATACCATTTTGAAAAGAAGACACCCTGCCGCATCTAATGATGGGTGACTTGCCTTGTTACCCCAAGCCTGGAGTGCACAAATGCCTCCAGAAGGTGGCACTAATGAAAAAAAAAGGCATTTTCTTACATTTCTGCCCCTTCAAATGTACTGAAATATGTGCAAACCATGGTATTTCCAACTGTATTCATTAGCTAGTGCTCTTAGGAGAAAAATGACACCCCATTGGTATGAGTTTAACTACCTCAGGGGGCGTTAGAAGTGCAAAATGACACCTACTACAACCTCAAATTTTTCTAACATTTTCTCAAACATTACTTGTCAGTACACAAATGGTTATAACAACTACAGAAGTGAAGAAAGGGTACACAAACCATACCATTTTGAAAAGAAGACACCCTGCCGCATCTAATGATGGGTGACTTGCCTTGTTACCCCAAGCCTGGAGTGCACAAATGCCTCCAGAAGGTGGCACTAATGAAAAAAAAGGCATTTTCTTACATTTCTGCCCCTTCAAATGTACTGAAATATGTGCAAACCATGGTATTTCCAACTGTATTCATTAGCTAGTGCTCTTAGGAGAAAAATGACACCCCATTGGTATGAGTTTAACTACCTCAGGGGGCGTTAGAAGTGCAAAATGACACCTACTACAACCTCAAATTTTTCTAACATTTTCTCAAACATTACTTGTCTGTACACAAATGGTTATAACAACTACAGAAGTGAAGAAAGGGTACACAAACCATACCATTTTGAAAAGAAGACACCCTGCCGCATCTAATGATGGGTGACTTGCCTTGTTACCCCAAGCCTGGAGTGCACAAATGCCTCCAGAAGGTGGCACTAATGAAAAAAAAAGGCATTTTCTTACATTTCTGCCCCTTCAAATGTACTGAAATTTGTGCAAACAATGGCATTTCCAACTGTATTCATTAGCTAGCGCTCTTAGGAGAAAAATGACACCCCATTGGTATGAGTTCAACTACCTCAGGGGGCGCTAGAAGTGCAAAACGACACCTACTACAACCTGAAATGTTTCTAACATTTTCTCAAACATTACTTGTCTGTACCCAAATGGTTATAACAACTACAGAAGTGAAGAAAGGGTACACAAACCATACCATTTTGAAAAGAAGACACCCTGCCGCATCTATTGATGGGTGACTTGCTTTGTTACCCCAAGCCTGGAGAGCACAAATGCCTCCAGAAGGTGGCGCTAATGAAAAAAAAAGGCATTTTCTTACATTTCTGCCCCTTCAAATGTACTGAAATTTGTGCAAACCATGGCATTTCCAACTGTATTCATTAGCTAGTGCTCTTAGGAGAAAAATGACACCCCACTGGAATGAGTCGACCTACCTTAGGGGTGCCAGAAGCACATCACTACACCTACCTGTTTGCTTCTTCGAAAATGGCGGCTTGTACTAAAATGTCCATAACTGTTAGAGACATGAAGGAAAGGTATAAAAGGTATACCATTTTGGAAAGTAGACATTCTCCCGCATCAATTGAGGGGTCACTTGCCTTTCTACCCCCTGGGCTGAAGTGCACAAATATTTCCAAAAGGTGGCGCTATGGGAATAAATACATGTTTTTTTACATTTCCACCACTTCAAAGATACTAAAATCTTTGAAAACCATAACATTTCCTGCTGTATTCAGTACCTGCTACCAACATGAGAAAAATGGTAGCCTATTTGTGTGGGTTAACATAGAATATGTGGGTGCTAGGAACACGTACGTAAACCTGACACTTTTGTTTTTGAAATTATCTGCTTGCACTAAAATGGTTATAACCATAATAGATATGCAGAAAAGGTAGAGAAACAATGCCATTTTGGAAAGAAAACATCCTTCCGCATCTAATGAGGGGTCACGTGCCTTCTTACCCAAAGGCTGGTATGCACAAATGTTTCCAGGAGGTGGCGCTAGTGAAAAAAAAAGGCATTTTCTTACATTTCTGCCCCTTCAAATGTATGGAACTTTGTAAAAACCATGGAATTTTCAACTGCATTCATTAGCTAGTGCTCTTAGGAGTCAAACGACACCCCATTGGTATGAGCTGAACTATCTTAGGGAGTGCTAGAAGTAGAAAACTACACCTACTACAAACTGATGTTTCTAACATTTTCTCAAACCTGACTTGCCTGTACGAAAATGACTATAACACCTTCAGAATTGAAGAAAAGGTAGATAAACCATACCATTTTGGAAAGAAAACAACCTGCCGCATCTAATGAGGGGTCACTTGCCTTCTTACCCCAATACTGGTGTGCATAAATGTTTCCAGAAGGAGGCGATATAGGAAAAAAATTGCATTTTTTTACATTTCTGCCCCTTCAAATGTATGGAGCGCTGTGAAAACCATGGAATTTTCAACTGCATTTGTTTGCTAGTGCTCTTAGGAGTCAAATGACACCCCATTGGTATGAGTTGAACTACCTTAGGGGGTGCTAGAAGTAGAAAACTACACCTACTACAACCTCTGATGTTTCTAACATTTTCTCAAACCTGACTTGCCTGTACGAAAATGACTATAACACCTTCAGAATTGAAGAAAAGGTAGATAAACCATACCATTTTGGAAAGAAGACAACCTGCCGCATCTAATGAGGGGTCACTTGCCTTTTTACCCCTAAGTTAGTTGGCACAACTATTTCCAGAATGTGGTGCTACAGGAAAAAATAAAATTTTGTTTTACACATCAGTCACTTCAAAGATACTAAAATGGTTCAATGGCGTGGGATTTCCTAGGAGGACTTCTTGCCAGCCTAAGAAAAATGGTACCCCACTGCTGTGGGTTGACATACCAATTTATGCTACAGGAGCGTAGCTACCAGTGAAACAGAAATGGTAAAGCAAACAGTGTATGTGTGATTTTATGGCTAACAGATGAAAGAAGCTAGGGCGTCAGCCGGTGTACGTGCGGACCTGTGACTACAAGTGTAACAAAGTATGTGGGAGGGTGAGGGATTAGGCAGTGTGTGTGGGTATGAGCAGAGGAGCAAGGATGGTGGGGCAGTGTTTGATAGTGTGTATGGGAGATCTGTGACTACCAGTGTTGATAAAAAGTCCTGTGTGTGCCACAGGAAGGGGGTCGGCATTGAACTCCCCTCCTAGTGGCACACACAGGGTTAATTTGTGTTTTAATTTTTTTTTTTTTTATTATATACCTCATTGAGGGGCATAAGGACCCCCTGATCCCTCCCCAATGAGGTCTTAGTAAAAAAATATATATATATATGTCCACAAACAGGGGACCCGGAGAGTGCCACAGGGGTCTCCAGCGCATTGCAAAGCAATGCATTGGATCCTTGTGGCACTCAGAGGGTTAATTTTTTTTTTAATCATTACTTGGTAATCAGAGCTTGTTGGGGGGCCATCAGGACCAATCATGATGGCCCCCCAACAATCTCTGATAACGAAGTAATGAGAAATGCCCTGTGTGTGCGCCGCAGAAGGGGGGCTGCATTGGCCCCCCTTGAGGCACACACAGGGTTAATTTTTTTTCTTTACTTTTTTTATTATGGACCTCATTGGTGGGTATCAGGACCCCTTTGATTCCCCCCAATGAGGTCTTAAAAAAAAAAAAAAAAGGAATCAAAATAAATGTCCCTGTGAGTGCCAAAGGGCTCTCCAGCGCATTGCAAAGCAATGCATTGGACCCTTCTGGCACTCAGAGGGTTAATTTTTTTTTTAATCATTACTTGGTAATCAGAGCTTGTTGGGGGGCCATCAGGACCAATCATGAAGGCCCCCCAACAATCTCTGATAACGAAGTAATGATAAATGCCCTGTGTGTGCGCCACAGAAGGGGGGCTGCATTGGCCCCCCTTGTGGCACACACAGGGTTAATTTTTTTTTCTTTACTTTTTTTTATTATGGACCTCATTGGTGGGTATCAGGACCCCTCTGATTCCCCCCAACGAGGTCTTAAAAAAAAAAAAAAAAAGGAATCAAAATAAATGTCCCTGTGAGTGCCAAAGGGGTTTCCAGCGCATTGCAAAGCAATGCATTGGACCCTTCTGGCACTCAGAGGGTTAATTTTTTTTTTATTATTACTTTGTAATCAGAGCTTGTTGGGGGGCCATCAGGACAAATCCTGATGGCCCCCCAACAATCTCTAGTAACAAAGTAATGATAGAAGCCCTGTGTGTGCCACAGGAGGGGGGGGTGCATTTGACCCCCCCCTGTGGCACACACAGGGTTAAAACATTTTTTTTTTTTAATAATAGACCTCATTGAGGGGCATCAGGATCCCCCCTGATCCCCCCAATGAGGTCTTTAAAAAAAAAAAAACCCCCAAAGAAAAGACCCTGTGAGTGCTACAAGGGTCTCCAGCACATTGCAAAGCAATGTGCTGGGGACCACTGCGGCACTCACAGGGTTAGTTTTGTTTTTTTGTTTTTTTTTATTTTATTTTTTATATATTCAGACCTCGTGGGGGATATCAGGACCCCTCCTGGTGTCCCCCAAGTAATTGATCTCCCAGCCGATAGGCTGGGAGACCAATTTGGCGACTGCAGGAGAGCAGAAGCTCTCCTGCCCTTCACTCCTACCACCGGTAGGAGTGAATGGGACCGGGGAAACTTCCCCAACGTCATCAGTGACATGTCACTGATGACGTTGGGAGGCTTCCCCCGGTCCCGCCCACTCCTACCCGGAAGTTCGGGTAGGAGAGACGGAAGAGGAGAAGCTGCGCTTCTGCTGCGCTTCTCCTCTTCCTTTATTGATCTCCCAGCGCGATCGGCTGGGAGATCAATAACAGGGGAGACATGAGGAGTGATCCTCATGTCCCCCCACGATTGCCCACCTTTTTTTTTTTAAAATGCGGTCACTGCATGCCGGTTATACCGGCTCATGCAGTGACCGCATTTTAGTGGGTACATTGTACGAGCTTGGCACAGCGGGTACAGCTGTCCAAACTCGTACAATGTACCCACTTGGCACTCAAAGGGTTAATCATCATAGTATTTGGACCTTGGAGAGTGTTATTTCAATTCTGTCAGAGTTGTAGTACAAGAGTAATTGAATGATAAAGTATCCTCCTCCCTCCCCTTTTACTGATGTAACACTGTTCAGCCAGATCAGAATGGAGGTGCCCAGGTAGATTGCAGAGAGGGACAATCTTCAATTAAGATAAGGGAAAAACCTGAAAAACTTGTCAAGGGGGGCAGGGTTTCCATTGTTCTCATAGGAAGAAGATTGTCCCCTGTTGTTATCTGTCTGGTCTATGGACTGGATTCCACATCTGAGGGGAGGTGACTTACACTAGGTAAAAGGGGCGGGAGGGGAAACTTTATCATTCAGATACTCTTAAACCACAACTCTGACAGTAATGAAATAACACTCTCCATGGCCCAAATACTATGAAGATTAATTGGAACTGCTGTTTTTGTGAAACATTACTATCCCTTTAACATGATTAACAAGTTATGCTGAAGCTGAAGAAAAAGCATTATGGGTGGAAAAAGAGAGAACTGAGCCATTCAACACTCACTGAAAAATGCATGATAATCACATATAAATCACATACAGTTTTTGAACACAGCAAATAAATCCTCACTGTGAACGCAGCCTAAAGAGCGAAGCAGGAGAGAATCAGCTCACAGGACAAAGCAGATTAACCCTTTGAGTGCTAGAAGGGTACACAATGCATTGCGAAATAATGAGCTGCATACTCACCTGGCACGTAAAGGGTTAAGGTTAGGACTTGCCTATAATCAGTACCTTGGAGCGGCAGCAAGCTTAGCATACAAGGCCATATTGTGGCACTAAAACCTCACTTTTAATATATGTAGGCAATAGTCTACAGTATATATAGGGTTAATACTGGGTAAATAAGAATGTGTAGCAATATCTTATGTTTTTGCTTCCAAAAATTCATAGGGGTCATTAGTATTTTCTGGCCTTAATAAGATAAGTGGGGGGTTGTTATTAGGAGACTTGTTTGCTGCTCTTGAGTAACAAGTTTAGACATCTCTGTACTAATATGTTTAAACCAAAAAATTTGCTCATTTGCTCCATTTAAAGTGGAACGTTCTCCTTCCCTAACCCCCCTCCCAATATTTTTGTATATATTTAATATATAAGAAAGATCTGTGAAATGTTATGCAGTTGCCCCACACACTTAAAAAGTACCTTGTCCTCGCAGCGCATCCATGAGAGAGAGGGTGGCCATCTTGCTTACGTTTGAAATGATTGGCAACGCTGCCAATCTTTTCTCCTAAGCCTACCCCTTCTCTTGTGGGCAGGGTCTCCGTGCACACTACCTTGTTAGATCTACCAATACTAGCAAGAGCAAGAAGCAAGAGTGGATAACATTATTTTGCCATTATACAAATCATTGGTAAGACCTCACCTTGAGTATGCAGTGCAATTTTGGGCACCAGTTCTGAAAAAGGATATACTAGAACTAGAGAGGGTACAGAGGAGAGCAACAAAATTAATTAAGGGAATGGAGGACTTGACATATGAGGAACGACTAGACAAACTTGGTTTATTTACTCTAGAGAAAAGACGACTAAGAGGAGACCTTATCACATTGTACAAGTATATGAGAGGTCAATACAAGGATCTCTGTGGTGAGCTATTTATGCCAAGACCTGATCAGGTGACCAGGGGACAACCCTTGAGATTAGAGGAAAGGAGGTTTAGACTTCAGCAGAGGAAGGGTTTTTTTACGGTAAGGTCTGTCAAATTGTGGAATTCATTGCCCAGGGAGGTAGTTATGGCAGATACAATGGATACATTTAAGAGAAGATTCGATACATTTCTTTCAAAAGGGAACATACAGAGTTATACTGTTTATCAGTAGGCAGATCAGGAAGGTCTGATAAAAACATTTAATTGGTAGCAGGAAAGCTATAAAATTCTCAGTTACTGAGGTATGAGGTGAAGGTTGAACTTGATGGACTTGTGTCTTTTTTCAATCTAATTTACTATGTTACTATGTAGTTAGATCTAATTCAGCATCTCCACTCTGTTGGGTGGTTGGTGGAGATTTTCCTTTAAAAAAAAAAAAAGAGGCCAGCCACTGCCAGCCTTGAGATTTCCTCTGCCAGCTTGTACCACAGGCAACATCCCAAATGATGTAGAAAAGTAAACTTTCCACCTGTTTATCTTTAGAAGTAAAGTGTTTAAATGGATAGTAAATGTTTAAATGTAAGTTTATTTAATATTGTAGTCATTAAAAAAATAAGTACAACAATGTAAGTCATCTCTCAAAACTTTATGGTTTGAGAGATATAACTAGATAAAGTCCCCCCCCCAGGCTGTTTTAGCACTCTATGGGACAGCAGCGGATTCCGGTCATTTGACCGGACGGCGGCTCTTCAGCAGAGCCAATATCTCGTTATTTAGAAATAAATACTTCATTGGAACGGTCTACAAAGTGTGCCTGGTTTCCAAGCACACTTTGTGGACCATTCCAATGAAGTATTTATTTCTAAATAGCATGATTTCTGCTTTGCTGAAGAGCTGCCGACTGGTCCCGGGACCGGAATCTCCTGCTGTCCACTAGATGGCAGACTTGTCTGAAACAGCCTGGAGGGGGGAACTTTAACATGTTATATCTCTCAAACCATAAAGGTTTGAGAGATAAGACTTACGTCATTGTACTTAATTTTTTTATGCCTATAATATTAAATAAACTTAAATTTAAACATTACTATCCATTTAAAAAGTATATACACATATAGGCAGTTTTATCTCTTTGTTTATATATAACTAAGTATTTGGGAGGTGAAAGTGCCACTTTGACACCAAGGAGAGAACAGAGCAGTGTTGTTATTGACATTGGTATTTCCAGTTTCCCTGTACGGCTGAGAAACTGCACAAAAAAAGAGAAATGAAAGGAGAAAGATTGATGCTTCTGAACTCTGGACGTGGAGAAGATTACCGAGACTCCTATGGACTGCAAAACAGACTGACAAATCCATTCTGAAAATAATCAAGTCGTCCTGCTCTCTGGAAGAGAACATGTTGAAATACAAGCTGAAATATTTTGGGCATGTGATGCTCCCTGACGATGCCCTGGAGAAGTCTCTTATGTTAGGCAGCATGAGCGTTCTGAGGGGGAGGCAAAGGGGCACTTGCCCCCTCCATGTAAACACATGGGCTGAGTGGGCTGGCCTGGGGGGTCACATTATGGCTTTGCCCACCTCCCCAGAAAAATTTCCACTGGTGGCCACTATCACGGTGCCCGTGATTTGGCCTGCCTACTGGGTTACCTGTCATGTCTCCAATGGTGGACGAGCAGCGGTATTGCTGGTTGCTGTCATCTGACTGCTGGCCTCTCTGTTGCAGGCGTGCGTCACTGATGTCGTGCTTAATATTTTATACCTTGGGCACTATTGGCCGATTGATGTCCCGCCTTCTCCGTTAGCCTTATATGCAGCCTGAAGACTGAGCTTCAGTACCCTTTTGTGGTGTACCTGAGCATTGCTACTGTTGTCTCTCGTTTGACCCTAGCTTGGCTTCCGATTATCCTCCAGCTCGATTCTTGGCTCCGTGTATGACCTAGGCCATGTCTGACTACCCGCTCCGTATAGGACCTAGGCCTTGTCTGACTACCCGTTCTGTGCTTGACCCTGATTCAGGCTGACTACCCACTCTGAGAGTTTCGTGGCTCTGGCTGACTATCTGATCTGGTTTTGACTTGTGACTCTGTCTGACTACCCGCTCCGTGCATGACCCCGGTATTGTCTGACTTCCACTCTGTCTCAATCGGCTGTCGCTGTCTCTCACTCCTTACAACCTAAGAGTATTCGTACCTCCCTGGTACTTTGGTGACTGCCTTCCATTCAGCAGTCTCAAAGTTAGTCTCACCTAAGCTGTTGCTTGGTCAGTCTACACTCCGGCTTCCCCAGACTAGCATTACCTCCTGGCTACTACCTGCTGGTCGCCCCAGTCTCGCTCCTGTACCTGGATCCTTAGCTCTCTAGGCTTCCACAAGCATTAGCTCAGTAGAATCATAGGCTGGTTCTACCACCTTGCTGCCTTAGCGATCCGTTGGCAGAGATCGTAGCTCAGTGTCAGCTGCCGGGTAGTGGACTGTACACTGTCCTCACGCCTGTCCTTGGGAAGGTTGGGGAAGTGTATTCGCTCTTGTACTTTTGTCTTAAACTGGTTAAATTCACCTGTACTTGTGTTGCGTTTCTTATCCTAAGTGTACAGTGACACCCACATTAGGCAGGGCTGAATTTACATCCTAGGCTCCCATAGGTATGGCACTCTAGGTGCCTTTAGCTCTGGCCATGTTGGTATCCCTCATGTTACCCTGCCTCTAGTCCAGCCACTGCTTCCTGGTGCAGAAAATAACCGGGGGGGGGGGGCTGGCCTGAGGGAGAGGGGGGCAGTTGCCCTCTGGGCCAGTCATATGCCTGGGCCAATGGGTCACTGCCTCACTCAGTATTCTGCTGTAAATGGAGCTACAGTAATGATATCATGAGCTACAATCCAAAACGGAGCTAAACTAGTAGCATAATTAATTTCCTTTGTAAGCTCTGTGGTATCACTAGTGCAGCTTTAGATACATTGTAAGCTCTGTGGTATCACTAATGTAGCTTTAGATACATTGTAAGCTCTGTGGTATCACTAGTGTAGCTTTAGATACATTGTAAGCTCTGTGGTATCACTAGTGTAGCTTTAGATACATTGTAAGCTCTGTGGTATCACTAATGTAGCTTTAGATACATTGTAAGCTCTGTGGTATCACTAGTGTAGCTTTAGATACATTGTAAGCTCTGTGGTATCACTAGTGCAGCTTTAGATACATTGTAAGCTCTGTGGTATCACTAATGTAGCTTTAGATACATTGTAAGTTCTGTGGTATCAATAGTGTAGCTTTGGATACATTGTAAGCTCTGTGGTATCACTAATGTAGCTTTAGATACATTGTAAGCTCTGTGGTATCACTAGTGTAGCTTTAGATACATTGTAAGCTCTGTGGTATCACTAGTGTAGCTCCACTTCAACTCTAAGCTCTGCAGTATCACAAAAGTAGCCCGATTTCAGTTGTAAGCTCTGTGGTATCAATTACTTCATAACATTTCAGCTTTTTCCCTTATCTTAATTGAAGATTGTCCCTCTCTGCAGTCTACCTGGGCACCTCTCTGGCTGAACGGGGGGGGGATACTTTGCTTGTGAATATCTCTTAAACCATAAAGGTTTGACAGATAAGACTTATATCGTTCTTCATGTTTTTTTAATGCCTACAAAATAAAATAAAGATAAAACGAAGTATTGCTATCCCTTTAAAGCAGAACTTTAAGGTAGTAATAGGTCGCCCTTCAATAATTACATTTATGGTGACTAGCATCATAATATATGTACTACCTCTCTAAAGTGCCATATTCTAACGAAATCCTCAATGTTCGGCGACTGACTGCCAAGTCAGTGCTGTCTCCGCGCCTGCGCCGTCACTCCCTTCTGGTTACCTTGTGGCACAGTGCAATACTTCTTAGAGGAGACCAGGACTGACAGCACAGGAGCACAGACAAAATGTCTGCACTGATGCCTGGCTTCTGGTCTCGGAAGATTAAAGATTTATTTAGAATCAGGTAATACACGTATTAGGATGCTAGTCGCCATATGTTTAATTATTGAAGGGCGACTTATTACTACCTGAAAGTTCCGCTTTAATGGGACAGTGGGCTGGAACGATCATGGAAATAGGCCACTTGATTGTATTTGCCCCCCAGGTCACAAGTTGCCAGCCTTCCGCTGAAAATACCCTTTTCCTTTCACAAGCAAGAATGAAAAAAGCTTGAAAGGGACAGTAATCTCCAAAACATTTTTTTTACACTTATGTAGAGTTTAAAATATTAATCAAATTGCTCCAAACCGCTATGGTTTGAGGGATTCAAAGTCCCTAGCTCCCTCCCTTTCTCCTGATGTAAGCTTTAAAGCTGACAGCAGGAGAATCAAGTCGTACGACTCGAGGAGGCTCTGCAGCAGAGCCTGAATCGCATTACTTAAAGGGATAGTAATGTTTCATAATAAAAGCAACTCTAATTAATCATCATAGTATGTGGACTTTGGAGAGTGTTATTTCAATTCTGTCAGAGTTGTAGTTCCAGAGTAATTCAATGATAAAGTATCCCCCTCCCGCCCCTTTTACTGATGTAACACTGCTCAGCCAGATCAGAAGGGAGGTGCCCAGGTAGATTGCAGAGAGGGACAATCTTCAATTAAGATAAGGGAAAAACCTGAAAAACTTGTCAAGGGGGGAGGGCTTTCATTGTTCTCATAGGAAGAAGATTGTCCCCTGCTGTTATCTGTCTGGTCTATGGACTGGATTCCACATATGAGAAGAGATGGCTTACACTAGGTAAAAGGGGCGGGAGGGGAAACTTTGCTTGTGAATATCTCTCAAACCATAAAGGTTTGAGAGATAAGACTTATATCGTTCTTCATGTTTTTTTAATGCCTACAAAATAAAATAAAGATAAAGCAAAGTATTACTATCCCTTTAAAAAGTATTCATTCATTGGAAAGGTCTAAAAAGTGTGCCTGGTTTGCAAGCACACTTTGTAGATCTTTCTAGTGAATTAATAAAAGGGAGTACTTCTAATCTCAGCTTGTTACCTGTATAAAAGACACCTGTCCATAGAAGCAATCAATCAATCAGATTCCAAACTCTCCACCATGGCCAAGACCAAAGAGCTGCATGGCGACTGGCTATTATCTGAAAGTTGCGCTTTAAAAAGAATTAATTCATTGGAAAGGTCTACAAAGTGTGCTTGCAAACCAGGCACACTTTTTAGACCTTTCCAATGAATGAATTCTTTAGCAATAACGCAATTTCTGCTCTGCTGCAGAGTCGCCTGCTGGTCCCCGGACCGGCATCTCCTGCTGTCAGCTAGGGAGGGGGGGAACTTTGAATCCCTATATCTCTCAAACCATAGAGGTTTGAGAGATAGGGTTTGGAGCTATTTGATTAATATTTTAAGCTCTACATAACTGTAAAAAAATTTTGGGGACATTACTGTCCCTTTAACGCAAGAATAAGCACATTAAGGTCCTGGAGTGGCCTAGCCAGTTTCCATACCTTAATCCTATAGAAAATCTGTGGAGGGAGCTGAAGGTTCGAGTTGCCAAATGTCAGCCTCAAAACCTTAACCCCTTAACGACCAGCGGTCGCGGGACATTTCCATCCCATAATGACCGCATAGGGGCACTTTGACGTGCCGGTACACGTGACCTGTCACATGTATCGGCGCGTCACTATGGGGCTTGAAAGAGATCGCTCCGATCTTGGAGCGGTCTATTTCATGCCCTATTTTTACTTACAGCACTCCCGGTAGAGCGCTGTAAGTAAAAAGTACGTGACGTACCATGACCGTCATCGGTCCTTGAGTAGTTCAAGGACCGTGACGGTCCTGGTACGTCAAGGGTCCCTAAGGGGTTAATGACTTGGAGAGGATCTGCAAAGAGACAAGATCCCTCCTGAGATGTGTGCAAACCTGGTGGCCAACTACAAGAAACGTCTGACCTCTGTGATTGCCAACAAGGGTTTTGCCACCAAGTACTAAGTCATGTTTTGCAAAGGGGTCAAATACTTATTTCGCTCAGTAAGATGCAAATCAATTTATAACTTTTTTGAAATGCTTTTTTCAGGATTTTTTTGTTGTTACTCTGTCTCTCACTGTTCAAATAAACCTACCATTAAGATTATAGACTGATCATTTCTTTGTCGGTGGTCAAACATACAAAATCAGCAGGGGATCAAATAATTTTTTCCCTCACTGTATGTTACTATTGCTGTACGTTGGTGTTTCACTGTTCATATCTCACTAGTTGAGATGTGATTTTATTATAAAGTTTACCCCTCCTGTCCCTTTTACCAGCGCCAGTCATCTGTCTGCAGAATTGAAGGAGGATCATGATGAGGGACAATCTTGTATCAGTGTAAGGAAAAACCTACACTCCTTCAACGAGGGCAGGGTTTTCACTATACCGACAAAACGAACTGTCCCTCGTTGTGATCTGTTTGGTCTGATGACCGAATTTCAGATCTGAGGGGAGCGGCTTATGCTATGGAAAAGGGGCGGAAGGGGTAAACTTCGTAATATAATTTCATCGTAACTAGGGAGATATGAACAGTATCACCATCGTACATCAACAGTATCAACTATAAGGAACAATCGTAGCTTCAGTTTTTCTGATACATTACTAACCCTTTCATATATATTTTATCTGTGAACATTGCAATATGATCGTATACGAATATCCTGTATGTTATCCTCATGTATATTAGAGACGTCTCACAATGCGTTGGAGACAGCTCTGGTATCCAAGGGATTAAAAGAATTAATTGAGGATCCCTTTCTAGTCACACCTGAGCATTAATATTCTGGAGTCCCCAAATCAGCTTTTCTGTTTAAAGGGATAGTAATACTTTGTTTTAACTTTATTTTATTTTGTAGGCATTAAAAAAACATGAAGAACGATATAAGTCTTATCTCTCAGACCTTTATGGTTTGAGAGATATTCACAAGCAAAGTTTCCCCTCCCGCCCCTTTTACCTAGTGTAAGCCATCTCTTCTCAGATGGGGAATCCAGTCCATAGACCAGACAGATAACAGAAGGGGACAATCTTCTTCCTATGAGAACAATGAAAGCCCTGCCCCCTTGACAAGTTTTTCAGCTTTTTCCCTTATCTTAATTGAAGATTGTCCCTCTCTGCAGTCTACCTGGCACCTCCCTTCTGATTTGGCTGAACAAGGGGGGGGGATACTTTGCTTGTGAATATCTCATAAACCATAAAGGATTGAGAGATAAGACTGATATCATTCTTCATGTTTTTTAATGCCTACAAAATAAAATAAAGATAAAACGAAGTATTACTATCCCTTTAAGTTACTCCCTTCAGTGATTAGTCATAATGGAAAATAAATGTACACAATTAAGTGCCCCTCTAGGACTCAGAAAGGGTTACACTGGACCCATGGATCCTAGACTAAGTCCACACGGACGGTTCAATCAGTGATGAATTACAGCTCTGCTCAAGAGACCTGGTTTCACCTCCCTGCGTGCCCCCTGTGATTCCATTACTGGGAGAACGGCGGAGGAGTGATTTATGGCCAGCCCATGTGGGTATCAGCGACACCTGATTGGCTGAAACCCATGTGACTCAGCTATTGATTGGATAGTTGTAATGAGCGCCTCAGTGATCAGCATGGCAGCCCTGTAGGTGACCATGCAGATCTGTTCTGCTGAATCATTCCAACATTCTGTTTTGAATATGGGACATTTTCATCCAGCTGATATTGGGCTGTGTGAGACATGGAAAATCGCTTGTGTGAACAGCTCAATACAGAGCAACATGATGTTATTTTTTGAATATATGACGCTCCGTAAAAAGCACAGTGCAAAACATACCAGTGTGAACATAACCTAAAGCAGGACTGTCCAAGTTCAGACCTCAAGGGCCGCCAACAGTCCAGATGTAAGGACTTCCCTGTCTGAGCACAGGTGGGCCAATTAAAATGAATGAGCCACTGACTAACTTGTGCTTAATCAGGGAAATCCTTAAAGGGATAGTAATGTTTAATAATAAAAGCAGCTCTAATTAATCATCATAGTATTTGGACTTTGGAGAGTGTTATTTCAATTCTGTCAGAGTTGTAGTTCAAGAGTAATTCAATGACAAAGTATCCCCCTCCCGCCCCTTTTACTGATGTAACACTGCTCAGCCAGATCAGAAGGGAGGTGCCCAGGTAGACTGCAGAGAGGGACAATCTTCAGTTAAGATAAGGGAAAAACCTGAAAAACTTGTCAAGGGGGGCAGGGCTTTCATTGTTCTCATAGGAAGTAGATTGCCCCCTGCTGTTATCTGTCTGGTCTATGGACTGGATTCCACATCTGAGAAGAGATGGCTTACACTAGGTAAAAGGGGCGGGAGGGGAAACTTTGCTTGTGAATATCTCTCAAACCATAAAGGATTGAGAGATAAGACTTATATCGTTCTTCATGTTTTTTTTATGCCTACAAAATAAAATAAAGATAAAACGAAGTATTACTATCCCTTTAAGGCCACTCCACAAGGCACAGGGCGCTACTCTGAGCCTTGTGGTGTGTCTGGAAGCCAGCAGACTCTCGTGTTAACATCACACAGCTGATCTGTGGTTTGCAACTGTGTCTTGTGTCCACATGTAACAGCTTATTGCTCTGGAGACCAGAAACATGGGCTATGACTTCTCAATTAACTACTGCAGACATATGATTGTGCACGTTTTATTAATTATAATTCGAAGCTTTTGTGAGTAGCCACTTGGTTGATTGGACTGCATTCCACATCTGAGAAGAGATGGCTTACACTAGGTAAAAGGGGCAGGAGGGGAAACTTTGCTTGTGAATATCTCTCAAACCATAATGGTTTGAGAGATAAGACTTATATCGTTCTTCATGTTTTTTAATGCCTACAAAATAAAGATAAAACGAAGTATTACTATCCCTTTGTAGTGGAACTTTCAGGCATATTAAAGTACCACCCAAATATTTTTTCATATAGTGGTAAGCATATCAATACTCGTATTTTCCTCAGTAAGTCCATCATTATTTACAAATCCAACTAATTCGGAGACTCACCACAGATGACAGAGCAGACATCTTGCTGAAGAGGCTCCTGTGCTGTCTGTCCCTGTCTCCTCTGTGATTGGTAAGGGGGAGTTGCATTGAACCTTAAGGTACAGGAAGAGACGGACATCACAGACACATAGTTTCATCTGTGTCAAGATGCCTGCCGGCGAGTCTCCGAATTAGTTGGATTTGTAAATAATGCCAGACTTACTGAGGAAAATATGATATGCTTATCACTATGTGAAAAATTATTTGGGTGGCACCTTAATATGCCTGAAAGTTTTGCTTTAAATCCTGGACTGTTGGTGGCAAATAAGGATCGAACTTGGACACTATGGCCTAAAGGTACAATTCTGGAGCAAACCAAATGTAGGGAGGAAATGAAAATTCCTAATAAATAAATGTTTCATTTTCTTTACCCCTTCAATGGTACAGAGGTTTCCACGTATTGCTCTGCAAAGCTTTGGAGACCTCTATAATTGAAGTGATTAAATGCCTCACTTAAATCTTTGGAAATATGAACACTTTTTATCTGTTCCCTATGCTGCAGTTGGTTTGCTCCAGAATTGCACCTCTTTATCTAACTGAGTTGTACATTTAATACGCTGCTCAGATGGGGAGGGACTTGTCATGCTAGCAGCATTGGCTTGTTATATTAAAATGTCCTTCACTGTCTGTTTCATAATCAGTTTGTATTAAAATGGACCTGTCACGTTGAATTTGTTTTACCCATTTGAAAATGTAATTCAAAGCTTCCTGTGCAATGTTAGCCAAAAGTCCGTCAAATGTTTTGCAAAATAGTCACATTTTTATATCATGGAAAAGTGAAAGTCTCCTGGTACTGAACAGAGCTTAACTGACAAATGAAACGTCCCTGAAAATCTTTATTGGAACATGAAACGTCACTTAAAATGATTCATTAGCATATGAAACATCACTAAGAAGCGTACTTAGCATATGAACTGTCACTTCTACTGCACAGCTTTGGCAATTAACAAATATTAACATACAGTACTTAAAGGATCAGTAAACCTTTGTTAGGAAATATATACATATTGTAGGACTTTTCCTGTTGAGTGAAATAAGGGAACTCCACTGCTGAGAGATGCATATTTCCACAGTTATTACATTTTAACCCCTTAAGGACCAACCACGCACGCAGGTGGCCGGCACTTAAGGACCACGGACCATTTTTTAATTTTTTTTTGTGTGCTCCGATTCAGGGCTCCCCGAAAGGTGAGCCCTGAATTCCATGACGTACATGTATGTCCTTGGTCCTTTAGGGACCTACACCCCGTGACATACATGTACGTCATGGGTCGTTAAGGGGTTAATCTCATGTTGTTGTTTTGTTTTTACATTTAGTTATTCTGCTACATTCTCATGGAGAGGAAACTCATTGACAAAGAATTCTACATAGAATGGGATAGAAACTGCTGAGTCACTTCCTGTCAGAACTATCAGGAAGTAATGACACTGTCACTCACATCCTGATTATTTGAACTGTTATAACTTTTGAATAACACAACTGACAGCAGTGGTAGTGCCCTTGATTTACTCGGCAGGAAAAGCTTGATAACCTATAGGTTTTCATAAAAGAAAAGTTTACTGCTCCTTTAACTCTAAATTTGCTGGTCTTTTATTTTAACACTAGTATGAAAGCCCGTGTACACGGCCTAAAGTGCCACAAAGCGGTCTCAGCTGCTGCCCTGGAGCCGGGAGCACAGACAGGCGTGGACCGTTTGGAGCTCCCCGCTCCAGATCAGCTTGTTCAATCAGTCTCTATTGCACATGACTGCATCGTTTGGCCAGTCTCTACTGCACATGACTGTATCATTCCGCCAGTCTCTACTGCTCATGACTGCATCGTTCCGCCAGTCTCTACTGCTCATGACTGCATCGTTCAGCCAGTCTCTACTGTGCATGACTGCATCGTTCAGCCAGTCTCTACTGCGCATGACTGCATCGTTCAGCCAGTCTCTACTGCGCATGACTGCATCGTTCCACCATTCTCTACTGCGCATGACTGTATTGTTCCTCCAGTCTCTACTGCACATGACTGCATCATTCTACCAGTCTCTACTGCGCATGACTGAATCGTTCGGCCAGTCCCTGCTGACCATGACTGCATCGTTCTGCCAGTCTCTACTGCGCATGACTGCATCATTCTGCCAGTCTCTACTGCGCATAACTGCATCGTTCCGCCAATCTCTACTGCTCATGACTGCATCGTTCCGCCAGTCTCTACTGTGCATTAGTGCATCGTTCGGCCAGTCCCTGCTGACCATGACTACATCGTTCGGCCAGTCCCTGATGACCATGACCGCATAGTTCGGCCAGTCCCTGCTGACCATGACTGCATCATTCCGCCAATCTCTACTGCGCATGAATGCATCGTTCCGCCAGTCCCTACTGTGCATGACTGCATCGTTCGGCCAGTCTCTACTGTGCATGACTGCATCGTTCCGTCAGTCTCTACTGTGCATGAATGCATCGTTCCGGCAGTCTCTACTGTGCATGACTGCATCGTTCGGCCAGTCTCTACTGTGCATGACTGCATCGTTCCGTCAGTCTCTACTGCGCATGACTGCATCGTTCCGTCAGTCTCTACTTCGCATGACTGCATCGTTCCGTCAGTCTCTACTGCGCATGACTGCATCGTTCCTGCAGTCTCTACTTCGCATGACTGCATCATTCCGCCAGTCTCTACTGTGCATGACTGCATCGTTCGGCCAGTCTCTACTGTGCATGACTGCATCGTTCGGCCAGTCTCTACTGCGCATGACTGCATCGTTCGGCCAGTCTCTACTGCGCATGACTGCATCGTTCCGCCAGTCTCTACTGCGCATGACTGCATCGTTCGGCCAGTCTCTACTGCGCATGACTGCATTGTTCCGGCAGTCTCTACTGTGCATGACTGCATCGTTCCGCCAGTCCCTACTGCGCATGACTGCATCGTTCCGCCAGTCTCTACTGCGCAGGACTGCATCGTTCCGGCAGTCCCTGCTGACCATGACTGCATAGTTCGGCCAGTCCCTGCTGACCATGACTGCATCGTTCGGCCAGTCCCTGATGACCATGACCGCATCGTTCAGCCAGTCCCTGCTGACCATGACTGCATCGTTCTGCCAGTCTCTACTGCTCATGACTGCATCATTCTGCCAGTCTCTACTGCGCATAACTGCATCGTTCCGCCAGTCTCTACTGCGCATAACTGCATCGTTCCGCCAGTCCCTGCTGACCATGACTGCATAGTTCAGCCAGTCCCTGCTGACCATGACTGCATCGTTCTGCCAGTCTCTACTGCTTATGACTGCATCATTCTGCCAGTCTCTACTGCGCATAACTGCATTGTTCGGCCAGTCTCTACTGTGCATGACTGCATCATTCTGCCAGTCTCTACTGCGCATGACTGCATCGTTCCGGCAATCTCTATTGCGCATGTGCTGTTGCGCACACAGGGAGCTTCTCAGCCTAGTAATTTATATATTTAGATGACACATAGGCAGTTTGTAAAGAACTTTTCAAATTTGAATCAAGGTGACTTAATGAGGTCTCTCGTTTAGCTCAGGAGCCCAGAGGAGTTTTGGGAACAATGCCCAAGCCACAATAACATTTTAGCCACATTAATCGTGGAGTCCTCTGGAATGGACCACTACTAAGAATGGAATTAGCATTCTTTGCCCTTATGAAACATTTTATGTTAACCCTTTGAGGTTAGTGGTATTCTGGGGAACACAAAATTCCAAATGATTTTAAATGGAGTTTGTAGAGGGATAGTAATACTTAATTTGTAATATATATATATATTGTAGTGTTTATCCCTCAGAGTGAAAAAAGGGTACTCTCACTGCTGAAAGGTGTTTTATTCAAAAGTTATTACAGCTCAAAGTTGATTTTTTTAGGTGCAATATCACAGTGGCCTGAAATTGTACAGCGGCGCTGTTGTTACACCATCCTATGTGCAGCTCTGGTCCGTAGACCATAAACCTCCATAGGATGTGTAGCAACAGCGCAGCTGTACAATTTTGAGCTGTAATAACTTTTGAATAAAACACCTTTCAGCAGTGGGAGTTCCCTTGTTTTACTCAGGGGGATAAACCCTACAACATATTTTTTTTTAACATTTTAAGTATTATTATCCCTTTAAGCCCTTGAATGCTGGAGAAGTCTCCAGTTCATTGTAAAGCAATGGGAACGCTCTAACATTCAAGGTATTTAACCCTTCGAGTGCCAGATAAAGCTCCCTCTCCATCGAAAGGAAGCTGTATCGCCCCAGTTTGTGTCTGTGGCTCTATGGCCATATGCACAAGGACAAATGTGGAGAAATTCTAGGGCAAACCAACAGTACGATACAGGGTAAAAATGGGAAATTCCAGTTGGCATTACATGAAACTTTTAACCCATTGAATGCTAGAGAGGTAAAAAAAAATAGGCAGTTTGACATTATGCTTTTACAGAATATGTAAAATTAAAAAGTAGCTTAACTGTCACTTTAACCCTTTGAGTGCCAGAAAGGTACGTAACGCATTGCTTTGCAATGAGTGGCGTACCTCTCTGGCACACAAAGGGTTAAGGACAAGAGGGATGTGCATTGGATTGCTTGACCCCTCTGGCCCCTAAAGAATGCATTATTCATAGTTGGCCTAGTGTTTATACAAGCCGTGTCCCCACTGCATACTGTACAATAAAGATACTGGTCTCTTCCCAGAGCATCGACGTGAGCACTAGGACCCAGCAGATTGTGCAGAGAGCTGAGCAGTGACACACAGAGCTGCTCAGTTAGTGTATGGGCTGGTTATGGCTGCACATTGTCTGCACACACAGATCAGCATCCCCAACCAGCAGCACCAGCATGGGAGGACTGGAGTACTAACCCTGAGGATTTAACCACCTCATCCCCACATCAGCAGCTGGTGCAGCAGGGAGAGCAGGCAGGGCACCCAAGATCACAGGTAACACTAGAGCATGTGTGTCAATAGTGTGTGTATGTATATCTTCTCCTGCTTGTGTGTGTCCTTGCCCGTGTGTTTTTGTGTGTGTGAGTGAGTGTGTGTATGTGTGTAACAAGAGGCTGCACTGGGCACAAAACTGCTACTTTTTACAGATGTTACCGTAAACAAACCATTACTGACCCCCCCCCCCCACCCCTTCAGTGCTTTTATCTGAGGAGCTAGCAGCACAGCGAGGATACAGAACAGCTGGAGGAATGTTTATACTATGAATATCTATCTATCTATCTATCTATCTATCTATCTATCTATCATCTAATATCTATCTATCTATCTATCTATCTATCTATCATCTAATATCTATCTATCTATCTATCTATCTATCTATCTATCTATCTATTTATTTCATATCTATCTATCTATCTATCTATCTATCTATCATCTAATATCTATCTATCTATCTATCTATCTATTTATTTCATATCTATCGATCTATCTATCTATCTATCTATCTATCTATCTATCATCTATCTATCTGTCTATCTATCTATCTATCATCTAATATATATCTGTCTATCTATCTATCTATCATCTAATATATATCTGTCTATCTATCTATCTATCTATCTATCTATCTATTTATTTCATATCTATCTATCTATCTATCTATCTATCTATCTATCTCATATATATCTATTTCATATCTATCTATCTATCTATCTATCTGTCTATCTATGTCATATCTATCTATCTATCTCATATCTATCTATCCATCTATCTATTTCATATCTATCTATCTATCTATCTATCTATCTATCTATCTATCTATCTCATATATATCTATTTCATATCTATCTATCTATCTATCTATCTATCTATCTATCTATCTATATCTATTTCATATCTATCTATCTATTTATCTCATATATATCTATCTTTCTTTCTATCTATCTATCTATCTATCTATCTATCTATCTATCTATCTATCTATCTATCTATCCATCTATTTCATATATGTCTATCTCATATATATCTATCCATCTATTTCATATCTATCTCTCTATCTATCTATCTATCTATCTATCTGTCTCCTATCTATCTATCTATCTATCTATCTATCTATCTATCTATCTATTTCATATCTATCTATCTATCTATCTATCTATCTATCTATCTATCCATCCATCCACCTCTATCAGACTATCTATCTATCTATCTATCTATCTATCTATCTATCTATCTATCTATCTATCTATCTCGTATCTATCAATTTCTGCCAAATGCATTGCGTACCCCTCTGGCACTCGAAGGGTTAAATATATTGTACAGTAATGCAGTACTGAACATGCTCTGTTATTATACATATGATATTACAGTTAAACAACATAAATATTACACTGTATGCTAATGCAACATGTACTATTGCAGCAAAACCTATATTGTACTGTGCACTAATGCAGCGTTAAAACATATGCAAAAAATATTACAGAAAAAAGTATATTACATTGTACACTAATATAATAGTAAACGTATAAAATGCATATTACAGCAAAAAGCTGTATATTAAACTGTACACAATTCATTGCACACCTCTTAGGTCTCTAAAGTGTTAAACATATACCATACATTTTACAGCAACAAACACGTATGTTATAGTGTCCACCGAATTGTCACAGACATATAATGTACAGTAAATCTCACAACACAAATGCATATTGTACTGTACACAATGCAGTGCCAAACATATAATATATTGTACATATATTATACCGACAACCGTGTGTCTTATACGGCACACAACTCCATGTTAAATATATACTGTATATATTACACGAACAATCATATTACGTTTCAAACAATACGGTATCAAACATATACTGCACATATATTACACCAACAAACATATTATATGGTACACAAGGTAGGGTCCAACATATAAAACAGTATACTATACATATATTACAGCAGTTAACGTTCATTACACTATACTGCTGCATTGTGTAAACCAAACATATACTGTACATACTATATATCACAGTAAAAAGTGTATTATTATATTGTACACAATCCTGTACCTATAGTACACTATACAATGTTAAACTTATACTATACATGTATTACAGCAACATGTTTATTATGCAGTATACAATGCAGTGTAAAACGTAATATACTATTTATATTACACAGCCAAATTTGTACTGTACACAATGCAGTGTCAAATGTAAAATATACTATACATATATTACAGAAACAAACATATAGTTTACACAATGCAGTGCCAAAGATATAATACATAGTACATATATTATACCATCAAAACATATACTGTATTTCAGCAACACATATAGTATACAGTGCAGTATCAGACAATATACTGTAGGTATATTATACAGCCAGACTTATACTATACACAATGCAGTGTCAGACATATACAGTAAAATCCAGTACATGTATCACACCAAGAAATATATACTGTACAATGCAGTGTCAAACATATAATATACTGTACGTGTATTACAGAAACAAACATATATTATTCTGTATACAGTGCAGTGTCAAAGATATCATACGGTACAAATATTACACCATACCGTACACAGTGCAGTGCCAAACATATAATATACTGTTGTACCTCCCAAGTGTCCCTCTTTAGGAGGGACAGTCCCTCTTTGAGATCCAAATCCCTCTGTCCCTCTTGTCTACCCTCTTGTCCCTCTTTTCTGAAGATCACAATAAGTAGTGTATATCGCATTTCTCCACAGCAATAAGACTCACATAAATGTGTACTTAATCTTCAATACATGTGTTTCTAAATTAGTCTGTGTAAATAAAATACTTTAGTCTTGCTGTAAATAATTTATTCAGTTACACAAAGAGGTGGCAATAGGTCTTGAAATAACCTAAAAATGATTGGCAATGTCCCTTCCACCAGCCACACCCCCATAAACACCACAAAAAAAAGTGTCCCTCATTGGCCATTTGAATTGTTGGGAGGTATGTACTGTACATATATTATACCAACAAGCATATACTATACACAATGCAGTGTGCAACACAAGTTTTTTTATACATTTCTGGCAGGCAACACCCTGGGGTCAGGTGGGCAGCATTTGTCCCTCGTGCCGCACATTGGACGCTGCTGTAATGCACCAACAAACATGTGTCTTATACTGCACATAAAGCAGTGTTATGTTGTGCACAATATGATGTCAAACATATAATATACTGCACATATATTATACCAACAAACATATTATATGGTACACAAGTTAGTGTCAATCATATAAAACAGTATGCAGCAGTTAATGTACATTACACTATACACTGCATTGTGTACAGTATATTATTATAGTATACTGCATTGTGTACAATATATTGTACTGTAGACAGTGCAGTGTCAAACATATATACTGTACATGTATTGCAGCAAATGTATATTATACTATACATACTGTATATCACAGTAAGAAGGGTATATTGTACACATACTGTACATATATTACAGCAACAAACAAGTATTATACAGTACACAATGCAGTGTCAAACATATAATATACTATACATGTATTACAGTAACACGTATATTAGATGGTACACAGTGCGGTGTCAAATGTAATATAGTGTACATATATTATTACACAGCCAAACCTATACTGTACACAATGCATTTTTAAACATATACAGTAATATACAAAGCATATATTACACCAACAAACATATACTGTATACAGTGCAGTGTCAAATATATAATATACTGTACATATATTACAGAAACAACATTTATTGTACTGTACACAGTGCAGTGTCAAACCTATAATTTACTGTACATATATTATATCAACAAACATATTATACTGTACACAATCCAGTGTTAAATAATAATATCCTGTAATATATTACAAATATATTTACACAGTGCAGCCAAAGGTGTATCTAATATAAAATACATATTAAAGGAGCAGAAATTAACCTAATCCTATATAATTCATATTGCACTGACAAATATAAAATGTTATGTAC
The DNA here is from genome assembly GCA_037306005.1 of Rhinophrynus dorsalis. Lineage (NCBI taxonomy): Eukaryota > Metazoa > Chordata > Amphibia > Anura > Rhinophrynidae > Rhinophrynus > Rhinophrynus dorsalis. Next base: position 114,043,894 of record CM074728.1, on the reverse strand, counting down.
TGCAATGAGAGATGTGCATAACAGTGACAGTTGTGTAATATACAGTATATTAAAGAGGGATCTACATGTACATTATATATATATATATACATATATATATATATATATATATATATACACTATATAGTGGTAAATCTCATACAATATATAACTAACATACATGGGCACAGTGTATAATACAGTAACATCTGGATAATACAGTAACAGGAAGTTGTGTGCATGAACTTCCTGTATGTATGACAGATATGGGGCCGTAATACAGTAACATCTGTATAATAAAGTAACAGGAAGTTGTGTGCATGAACTTCCTGTGTGTATGACAGATACGGGGCCGTATGGTCAAAAGAAAAGTGGAGGCGTTCTGGGACAAACCATTTTCACTACAGGGGAGAATTAAAATGTCCCATTGATTTAAAAGGGGATTCTTGAATTCTCGAGAGGTCTCCAGGGGTTAAAATCCCCACTTATATCAATGGGAATGTGTTACACACCCCTCTGTCACTCAGATGATTAATAAATTACAACCTGTAAGGATATGTAAAGCTGAACAGACCTCCCCTTTAACCAGGGTCATTCATGCATGTTGTAACTAGTGGTATTACACCTTTAAATGTTTAAGGACCAGAGGGGTGTTCAGTACACCAGTCTTGTTCTTAAAGAGTTAAGAGGTTAAAAAACACTCTAAATTAGGGTGACCATGCATCCCGGAATGCCCAGGATTGTCCCTTATTGGGGGTCTATGTCCCGCATCCTGGGTCACCCCCCAGCGGTACAACAAAGAGTCCCGGAATGGAGCAACAAAGCCGGCACCCACAGCCTACCTACATAGTGCAGCACGCACCAGTCCAGCCAGCCAATGAAATGTATTTGCTATATGAGCCAGCCAATGAGGACCATATAGCAAATACATTTAATTGGATGGCTGGACTGGTGCGTGCAAGACAGCTGGGATGGCGCTGGTATGCTGGTGCAGCGGTGCTGTGAGTGAGACTGAGGTCTGAGTCCCGCGACTGAGGCTCCCACCGGCTGACACAGAGTAAGTGTTCCCACTAGGGTGACCACATGTCCCAGAATGGCAGATTGAACTTTCATGCCATTAACCCCTTGACTGCCAGAAGGGTATGCAACAAATTGCAAATCAACGCTTTGTGTACCCATCTGGCACTCAAAGGGTTCATATAAAAAGCAAAGGAAAAAACATGAACGCACATGCTCTAAGTGTAGACTGTCAATATAAAGATGAACCGTCACCGTAGATTATTGCCTCTTCTTGTGCCCAATGGTTCCACTCACTTGTTCCAGACGAATATACTAGCCTCTCAGTATAATTGCATTCACTGGGTGACCCCCAGCGCAGGTATCTGTGAGGCCCGTTCCCCGTCCTTGTCCTCCGTCCCTTGAAATAGGATCTATTGTGGAAAGATGACCTCTATCTCTGCTAACTACAGATGTCTAATGTCCGCAGGATCCAGCTAGAGGGACAGGAATGAAATGTAACTGCAACTAGATCCTATATGGCGTAGGGGACTCCTTAGGGCATAGACCTCACTAATACAGAGACTGAATATCGTGATGGTATAATATCCTATATAATAATTCGCTAAATCGTGTGTAACCCCGCGACATGCGCAGTAGAAACTGCTGCTCGTGCTGCAGTCATGCGCAGTAGAGACTGCCCGCACCAAAGGAGCGTCCAGTTCTGTATCAGCCATGGCGCGGGGCAGTCTCTACTGCGCGTTGACTGCCCCGCAACCGGGTGGAAGTGGCACTGTGGCCCGTGTAACGGGCTGTTCAACTAGTAAACATATATTTATTTATTCTCTAGGGATACAAATAGACACACATAAATATAAAATATATATGTGCACATGCACTTAAAATAGAGAATAAAAAAACATAGGTAGGATTGGTTACATAATATTTGTGGTATTTAGCGTTTACACTAGGCATATGTTTCCGTGCCATTAATATTGAGCCCCAAAATATAAGTACAATAGCGATATGTATGGACATACTTGCAGTTTCAAGTATAATTGAGGCATTAGCGAGAACTTGTAGTCAGACAGGCAGCGGGGAACAGCGCAGACATCTTGCAGAGAAGGCATCCCTGACTCTGCACTGTTCGTCCCCTTCAACTCCATGATTGGTCAGTTGAATGCCACTGTGCCTTAAAGGGATAGTAATGCTTAATTATTACTAATCCCTGTATTAAAGTAATATTAAAAATAAATGTATTGCCCCCAGTGTCATCTCTCAAACCTTTATGGTTTGAGAGATAATCGCTCCTAAAGTTCCTCCTTCTTCCCCCTTCCCCAAAGTCAGCGTTGTAGCTGACTGAAGGGAAATCCGGTCTTACGATCATCAGGCGGCTCTGCAGCAGAGCCGCGATCGCGTTAATAAAAAACAAATATTTCACTAAAATGGTCTTCTACGTGTGCTTGCAAACCAAGCACAAACCAAGCACACGCAGAAGACCATTTCAGTGAAAGATTTATTTTTTATTAACACAATCTTGGCTCAGCTGCAGAGACGCCTGACTGTCATATGACAGGCTTCCATGCAGTGAGTTAGAACACTGACTACGGGGAAGTGGGAGGGAGAGGGCAACTTTAGGAGCGATTATCTCTCAAACCATAAAGGTTTGAGAGATGACACTGGGGGCAATACATTTATGTTTAATATTACTTTAATATAGGGATTAGTAATAATTATTACTATCCCTTTAAGGCACCGGAAGGAACTGACAGCACAGGAGCAGAGAGATCCTACAGCAAGATCCCAGCCGGTGCCTGCCTAGAAAGGTCTATTTCTCGCTAATGCCGCAATTATACTTCAAACTACAAGTCTATACATATCGCTATTGTACTTCTATTTTGGGGCTCAATATTAATGACATGAAAGTTTCTCTTTAACTATTAGGAGGTATTAGTACTTTAATAACTACTGTCACTGGTTTTAAGATAATCACACTCAGTGGGGGAGATGTACTAAGGTGTGATAAAGAGGAGATAACTTCTCCAGTGAGATAAACTCCCCAGTTCCTATGTTATTCTATGGGAGATCTTTAGTTATAGACTACAGGGGAGATGTACTAAGGTGTGATAAAGAGGTGATAACTTCTCCAGTGAGATAAACTCTCCAGTTCCTATGTTATTCTATGGAAGATCTTTAGTTATAGACTACAGGGGAGATGTACTAAGGTGTGATAAAAAGGTGATAACTTCTCCAGTGAGATAAACTCTCCAGTTCCTATGTTATTCTATGGAAGATCTTTAGTTATAGACTACAGGGGAGATGTACTAAGGTGTGATAAAGAGGAGATAACTTCTCCAGTGAGATAAACTCTCCAGTTCCTATGTTATTCTATGGAAGATCTTTAGTTATAGACTACAGGGGAGATGTACTAAGGTGTGATAAAGAGGAGATAACTTCTCCAGTGAGATAAACTCACCAATTCCTATGTTATTCTATGGGAGAGATTTAGTTATAGACTACAGGGGAGATGTACTAAGGTGTGATAAAGAGGAGATCACTTCTCCAGTGAGATAAACTCTCCAGTTCCTATGTTATTCTATGGGAGAGATTTAGTTATAGACTACAGGGGAGATGTACTAAGGTGTGATAAAGAGGAGATCACTTCTCCAGTGAGATAAACTCTCCAGTTCCTATGTTATTCTATGGGAGAGATTTAGTTATAGACTACAGGGGAGATGTACTAAGGTGTGATAAAGAGGAGATCACTTCTCCAGTGAGATAAACTCCCCAGTTCCTATGTTATTATATGGGAGAGATTTAGTTATAGACTACAGGGGAGATGTACTAAGGTGTGATAAAGAGGAGATAACTTCTCCAGTGAGATAAACTCTCCAGTTCCTATGTTATTATATGGGAGAGATTTAGTTATAGACTACAGGGGAGATGTGTACTAAGGTGTGATAAAGAGGAGATAACTTCTCCAGTGAGATAAACTCCCCAGTTCCTATGTTATTATATGGGAGAGATTTAGTTATAGACTACAGGGGAGATGTACTAAGGTGTGATAACGAGGAGATAACTTCTCCAGTGAGATAAACTATCCAGTTCCTATGTTATTATATGGGAGAGATTTAGTTATAGACTACAGGGGAGATGTACTAAGGTGTGATAACGAGGAGATAACTTCTCCAGTGAGATAAACTATCCAGTTCCTATGTTATTATATGGGAGAGATTTAGTTATAGACTACAGGGGGAGATGTACTAAGGTGTGATAAAGAGGAGATAACTTCTCCAGTGAGATAAACTCCCCAGTTCCTATGTTATTATATGGGAGAGATTTAGTTATAGACTACAGGGGAGATGTACTAAGGTGTGATAAAGAGGAGATAACTTCTCCAGTGAGATAAACTCCCCAGTTCCTATGTTATTATATGGGAGAGATTTAGTTATAGACTACAGGGGAGATGTACTAAGGTGTGATAAAGAGGAGATAACTTCTCCAGTGAGATAAACTCTCCAGTTCCTATGTTATTATATGGGAGAGATTTAGTTATAGACTACAGGGGAGATGTACTAAGGTGTGATAAAGAGGAGATAACTTCTCCAGTGAGATAAACTCTCCAGTTCCTATGTTATTATATGGGAGAGATTTAGTTATAGACTACAGGGGAGATGTGTACTAAGGTGTGATAAAGAGGAGATAACTTCTCCAGTGAGATAAACTCCCCAGTTCCTATGTTATTATATGGGAGAGATTTAGTTATAGACTACAGGGGAGATGTACTAAGGTGTGATAACGAGGAGATAACTTCTCCAGTGAGATAAACTATCCAGTTCCTATGTTATTATATGGGAGAGATTTAGTTATAGACTACAGGGGGAGATGTACTAAGGTGTGATAAAGAGGAGATAACTTCTCCAGTGAGATAAACTCCCCAGTTCCTATGTTATTATATGGGAGAGATTTAGTTATAGACTACAGGGGAGATGTACTAAGGTGTGATAAAGAGGAGATAACTTCTCCAGTGAGATAAACTCTACAGTTCCTATGTTATTCTATGGGAGATCTTTAGTTATAGACTACAGGGGAGATGTACTAAGGTGTGATAAAGAGGAGATAACTTCTCCAGTGAGATAAACTCCCCAGTTCCTATGTTATAATATGGGAGAGATTTAGTTATAGACTACAGGGGAGATGTACTAAGGTGTGATAAAGAGGAGATAACTTCTCCAGTGAGATAAACTCCCCAGTTCCTATGTTATTCTATGGGAGATCTTTAGTTATAGACTACAGGGGAGATGTACTAAGGTGTGATAAAGAGGAGATAACTTCTCCAGTGAGATAAACTCTCCGGTTCCTATGTTATTCTATGGGAGATCTTTAGTTATAGACTACAGGGGAGATGAACTAAGGTGTGATAAAGATGAGATAACTTCTCCAGTGAGATAAACTCTCCGGTTCCTATGCTATTCTATGGAGATCTTTAGTTATAGACTACAGTGGAGATGTACTAAGGTGTGATAAAGAGGGGATAACTTCTCTAGTGAGATAAACTCTCCGGTTCCTATGTTATTCTATGGGAGATCTTTAGTTATAGACTACAGGGGAGATGTACTAAGGTGTGATAAAGAGGAGATTACTTCTCCAGTGAGATAAACTCTCCAGTTCCTATGTTATTCTATGGAGATCTTTAGTTATAGACTACAGGGGAGATGTACTAAGGTGTGATAAAGAGGACATAACTTCTCCAGTGTGATAAACTCTCCAGTTCCTGTGTTATTCTATGGGAGAGATTTAGTTATAGACTACAGGGGAGATGTACTAAGGTGTGATAAAGAGGTGATAACTTCTCCAGTGAGATAAACTCACCATTTCCTATGTTATTCTATGGGAGAGATTTAGTTATAGACTACAGGGGAGATGTACTAAGGTGTGATAAAGTGGGGATAACTTCTCCAGTGAGATAAACTCTCCAGTTCCTATGTTATTCTATGGGAGAGATTTAGTTATAGACTGCAGGGGAGATGTACTAAGGTGTGATAAAGAGGAGATAACTTCTCCAGTGTGATAAACTCCCCAGTTCCTATGTTATTCTATGGGAGAGATTTAGTTATAGACTACAGGGGAGATGTACTAAGGTGTGATAAAGAGGAGATAACTTCTCCAGTGAGATAAATCTCTCCAGTTCCTATGTTATTCTATGGGAGAGATTTAGTTATAGACTACAGGGGAGCTGTACTAAGGTGTGATAAAGAGGAGATAACTTCTCCAGTGAGATAAATCTCTCCAGTTCCTATGTTATTCTGTGGGAGAGATTTAGTTATAGACTACAGGGGAGATGTACTAAGGTGTGATAAAGAGGAGATAACTTCTCCAGTGAGATAAATCTCTCCAGTTCCTATGTTATTCTGTGGGAGAGATTTAGTTATAGACTACAGGGGAGATGTACTAAGGTGTGATAAAGAGGAGAGAACTTCTCCAGTGAGATAAATCTCTCCAGTTCCTATGTTATTCTGTGGGAGAGATTTAGTTATAGACTACAGGGGAGATGTACTAAGGTGTGATAAAGAGGAGAGAACTTCTCCAGTGAGATAAACTCTCCAGTTCCTATGTTATTCTGTGGGAGAGATTTAGTTATAGACTACAGGGGAGATGTACTAAGGTGTGATAAAGAGGAGATAACTTCTCCAGTGAGATAAACTCTCCAGTTCCTATGTTATTCTATGGGAGATCTTTAGTTATAGACAACAGGGGGAGATGTACTAAGGTGTGATAAAGAGGAGATAACTTCTCCAGTGAGATAAACTCTCCAGTTCCTATGTTATTCTATGGCACCTCTCTCCAACTTGAGACATATTAGTGCAGAGGCTTTTATGGAATAAGATTGGAACTGGAGAGTTAATCCCCTTTAGCTCACACCTGTATTACATTTTAGTGCACCTGCCCCCATGTGTGTGATACTAGTCAATTAAATAGCTGATTGTTTTTCATACTTAAAGGAACACTTGCATCTAATGGTGAAATAAGAAGTTATAATTTTAGATATCAGGTACTCTATAACAGTTCTTAATATCTAGATCTGTAAAATCTAATACTAAATGTATTTTGTATTCCATGTGTTGCAAAAACTGTAATCCCAATCTGTGTAGTCGCAGAGACTCGCATACCTCCCAAGTGTCCCTCTTTAGGAGGGACAGTCCCTCTTTTTGACCCAAATCCCTTTGTCCCTCTTTCCCACCCTGATGTCCCTCTTTTTAGGAAACCAGATTATGTGGTGTGTATATAGGGTTGCCACCTTTTCTTCAAAAAAATACCGGCCATGGCATTCCCTCCGTAGACTTAACATTGGACAGAAGTCAATTTTTTACTGGCCTGCCGGTAAAATACCAGCTGGGTGGCAACCCTATGTGTATATAAGTGTATCACATTACTCCACAGCAATAAAACTCACATTATTGTTTGTTTAAACATCAGTATTTGTGTTTATAAATCAGTCTGTGTACATAAAATACTTTGGTCTTGTTAGAAGTCACTTATTAGGTTACACAAGGAGGTGTCAATAGGTCATGAAATAGCCTAAAAATTCTCCCTAATGCCCCGCCCACCTGCCACACCTCCAGCCACTCCCCCTAAAACACAAGTGTCCCTCTTTGGCAATTTGAAATGTTGGGAGGTATGGACTCGTGCTAAGGATAAGCAAAGCCGGGTTTCCCAATAGGCAGAGTAGGCAACTACTTAGGGTTCCAAATTTTCAGGGGCTGTGCCTCAGCTGTGCTGGCCACACCCACATTCTGAATTGTGGGTGTGGTCAGGTAAATCTCAATATCTCTACACCAGTTGTTTACTTCTTCACAAGCTTTTATTTAACTGAAAATATTTGTAATGCTACAAAATAGCAAGGATTTCTCAGTGTAAACAACAGTGACAAAATTGCAGTGGAAGGAAAGTTACCTGTAGACTTGTGCACGACAACAATTTTCGGTAAAATTCGATTTCGGACAATTTTTTTTTTTTTCATTCGGAGGATCCGCATTTCGGACCAGACCTGTTCGACTTGGACGAAATTCGACAACAGTCCGAATTATTCATCAGATTTAAAATGCTTTAAAAAATGACTCTCCCTTGCGGCGGCAATAAGGTACTAGACCTGCCTGCCTGCTTACACAACTGTGAGACTGGTTGTGTCACTGAAAACTATTAAAACAAATTGCTCATATTTTTAATATTCTTTTGCACAGGAACAAATGACTCTCCCTTGCAGTGGCAATAAGGCACTAATGCAGGCTGTCTGGGTGTCTGACGTGTCATTAGTCCAACCCCCATCATGAAACGAAGAAGCTAATTGGACTGGTGAGGGAGGGAAAGTATTGCGTGCGGGGGTAGACTTCGCCGAATTTCCAACATTTTTGACGACATTCTGAACCAGGGCTGTTCGGATTTGTTTTTTTTTTTTGTTTTGTTTTGTTTTTTTATGAAAGCAAGACCTGAAAAGTTACTCACCACTGCAAGCCATAACATACCCACCAGGGCTGAATTTCTACTCACCAGGGATGAATTTTCACTCGCCATTGGCTAGTGGAGAGTGGAAATTTGGAGCCCTGGACCCTTGCCTGTTGGACGACCCGAATGATGCGGAATGAACCCTTTTTCGTCAAATTCCGAATGTTGACGAATCTATTTGCACAAGCCTAGTTACCTGTGACAATTGTGCACCATCAGTGTGATTCAATTGAAACCCATATTACAAGCTTCTAGCTGTTTTATCACACTGTCGCAGCAACATATATCTCTCTACTACATGTGCTGCAGTTGTCACTACATGTGAACTGTCCCATATGACACTCTAACTCACGCGTTTTGTTTCGTTTTCATGCATTGATGTTGGCCATGTCAAAGGACCGTAATGAGTGACCAGATAATATAATGAAACTATTATCCGTTCTCTTCACAAAGGCTAATATCTTATCTTCTGACAGTTTACAGACTCTGCTGCACTTTCACTTCCGAGATCCTAAACATTCTGGATTAACCCTTTAGAGATCAAATGGTTATACAGCACTATACTTAGCGATGCGTTACACAACCCTCCAGTTCTTAAGGTGTTAACCCTTGGATTCTAGTGTCATGTCCCCCTTTGGATCATAAAGGGTGAATTTGCTCAGAGCCTCACAAAGTTAACTTTTCTGAAAAACGGAATTCAAACCTGTTTTTCCTGTAGATGTAAATAAATAAAGAACGGGTGTAGAAATGTTGCTACTGAGGCATTAAATCGCATGCTTTCTCTTTACTGCTGAGCTATTGTATCATGGTTTAATAGATGTGCGTTACGTGAGCCTCGCACAGGACTGCTCCAAATAGCTAATCTATTAATCAATACCCTGATGCACATTAGTGGGGGCTGACTTCAAGGCAATCTATCAGGGGACTGTATTGGAAAGGACTATATTCATCATGTTCTAGAGCTGTGTAAGATAATGCATGCATCGGGGGAATATGAGAGGCAACTTTAACCCTTTGAGTGCCAGAGGGCTGTGCGGCGAAGAGCTCCGTAATGCGTTACACATGCATTTGGCTCCCAAAGAGTTAAAGGGCTAGTAATGTTTCACAATAAAATCAGTTCAAATTAATCTCCATAGTATTTGGGCCGTGGTGAGGGTTATTTTGATACTGTCAAGAGTAGTAGTTCAAGAGTAATTGAATAATAAAGTATCCCCCTCCCGCCTCTTTTACTGATGTAACACTGCTCACCTCAGAGCAGCAAGACTGTCCGGATGGATCGCAGAAAGGGACAATCTTCAGTGATCATAAGGGAAAACCTGAAAATCCTGTCAAGGGGGACAGGGTTTTCCTTATGATCACAGTAAGAAGATTGTCCCTTGCTGTGACCTGTCCGGTCAAGAGACCAGATTCCACATCTGAGGTGAGCAGTGTTACACTAGGTAAAAGGGACGGGAGGAGGATACTTTATCATTCAATTACTCTTGTACTACAACTCTGACAGTATTGAAATATCACTCTCTGTGGCCCAAATACTATGAAGATTAATTGGAGCTGCTTTTTTTGTGAAACATTACTATCCCTTTAAAGGGACACTAAAATGAAATGCACACAGTGAATATGTGTACACATTTGCAGTATCTCCACTTTAAATTACAACCACAGACACAAGCAGCGCATCCATTAAAAGAGATTGCAAGCTCTTTCTTTCCTACTGACTGTCCTACAGAGCTTGCAGTCAGCGTGAGGTCCTAGAAACTAACACACAGCTCTTACCATCTGTTCAATGTCTTGAAGGTAAACTTTCCTAAAGAGTTTTTAGAGCAGGCAAGCTGCAGGATCCGTTTGCACGCTCCCCTACCAGTCCTTTGGGACCTCTGGGGGGTGGGGGGCTGCTTCACAATTTTACACCCCTAGTTCAGTAGCTATTACTACTTTTATACCTGCATGGTGATCTCTGTCAGTGCAGTATAAATTTGAATGAACATATGGCACCCGCCGGACTAAGAGACACCAGCAGCCGGACATTCCTATTTTCCAAAAACGATATACCCCTTATATCTTCTAAAGAGGGACACTTGGGAACTATGGACCCCTAATATCTCCTAAAGAGGGACACTTGGGAGGTATGGACCCCTTATATCTTCTAAAGAGGGACACTTGGGAGGTACAGATCCCTAATATCTCCTAAAGAGGACACTTGACAGGTATGTACCCTATTATCTCCTAAAGAGGGACACTTGGGAGGTATGGACCCCTAATATCTTCTAAAGAGGGACACTTGGGAGGTATGGACCCCTAAAATCTCCTACAGAGGGACACTTAGGAGGTATGGAGCCCTAATATCTCCTAAAGAGGGACACTTGGGAGATACGGACCCCTAATATCTCCTAAAGAGGGACACTTGATTGGTATGGACCCCTAATATCTCCTAAAGTGGGACACTTGGGAGGTATGGACCCCTAATATCTCCTAAAGAGGGACACTTGGGAGGTATAGACCCCTAATATCCCCTAAAGTGGGACACTTGGGAGGTATGGACCCCTAATATCTCCTAAAGAGGGACACTTGGGAGGTATGGACCCCTAATATCTCCTAAAGAGGGACACTTGGGAGCTATGGACCCCTAATATCTCCTAAAGTGGGACACTTGGGAGGTATGGACCCCTAATATCTCCTAAAGAGGGACACTTGGGAGCTATGGACCCCTAATATCTCCTAAAGTGGGACACTTGGGAGGTATGGACCCCTAATATCTCCTAAAGAGGGACACTTGGGAGGCATGTACCCATGATACTTCCTAAAGAGGAACACTTGGGAGGTATGGACCCCTGATATTTCCTAAAGAGGGACACTTGGGAGGAATTGACTCCTAATATCTCCTAAAGAGGGATACTTGGCGGTACGGACCCCTAATATCTCCTAAAGAGGGACACTTGGGAGGTACGGACCCCTAATATCTCCTAAAGAGGGACACTTGGGTGGTATAAACCCCTAATATCTCCTAAAGAGGGACACTTGGGAGGTATGGACCCCTAATATCTCCTAAAGAGGGGCACTTGGGAGGTATGGACCCCTAATATCTCCTAAAGAGGGACACTTGGAAGGTATGGACCCCTAATATCTCCTAAAGAGGAACACTTGGGAGGTATGGACCCCTAATATCTCCTAAAGAGGGACACATGGGAGGTATGGACCCCTAATATCTCCCAAAGAGGGACACTTGGGAGGTATGGACCCCTAATATCTCCTAAAGAGGGACACTTGGGAGGTATGGACCCCTAATATCTCCTAAAGAGGAACACTTGGGAGGTATGGACCCATAATATCTCCTAAAGAGCGAGACATGGGAGGTATGGACCCCTAATATCTCCTAAAGAGGGACACATGGGAGGTATGGACCCCTAATATCTCCTAAAGAGGGACACTTGGGAGGAACGGACCCCTAATATCTCCTAAAGAGGGACACTTGGGAGGTATGGACCCCTAATATCTCCTAAAGAGGGGCACTTGGGTGGTATGGACCAATAATATATTAGTTGCGTTGAATACACCTCTGGCATTGAAAGGGTTAAAGGGTTAGTAATGTCCTATAATAATTTTATGTTGTATTGTAGAGTTTAAAAAAATAAATTATGTGGAGCAAATCCCATCTATGAAATCTTTATGGTTTGAGAGATATTCGGTGCTAAAGTTCCCCCTCCCTCCCCTTCTCCTGACATCAGCTTTTTACTGACAGCAGGAGATCCCGGTCCGGGGACCAGCCGGCGGCTCTTCAGCAGAGCCGAAATAGCGATAGTGACCATTATGATTTTCTGCCCAGGTTAAAGGGATATTAATACTTAATGTGTAAATAAATATATATTGTAGCATTTAGCAATCTGAGTAAAAGAAGGGAACTCCCACTGCTGATAGGTGTTTTACTCAAAAGATATTACAGCTCAAACTTGAAGAGTTTAGGTGCAATATCACAGTGGCCTGAAATTTTACAGTGGCGCTGTTGCTACACCATCCTATGGAAATTTATGGTCTGCGGACCAGAGCTGTCCTTAGGATGATGTAGCAACAGCGCCACTGTACAATTTCAGGCCACTGTGATACTGCACCTAAAAAATTAATGTTTGAGCTGTAATAACTTTTGAATAATACACCTTCCAGCAGTGGGAGTTCTCTTGTTTTATTCAAGGGGATAATCACTTGAATATATTTTTTTTTTACATGTTAAGTATTACTGTCCCTTTAAGGTAAGTGGGGGTTATTATTTGGGAACGTTAGTGTGCTGTTAACAACTTGCTATAACCCTTTTAGCCCAGTGAGTTATTCAACGCATTGAGGTGCAATGCGATGGCTCTCTCTCTAGCACACAAAGGGTTAATATACGATCACCTTTAATTCTAGAATTAGTGTTTCTTTGATTGCACATTTTATGGGATAAAAGCATCCTAGAGAGATTGGACTCGATCCATTGACTCACCTTATTAACTGTCTGATTGCCAGATAGGTGAGCAGTGGATTGCAGCCCTCTCCCTTGTGACATGCACAGTGTTAAATATCACCCCCTGTTATTTTAGTCGTTAATGACGTACACAGGAGCTGAAGCTGCCGTAAGGCATCACAGGACCAGAACAATTTAAGTTACATCGTGTCTAAAAATGGCTGCTGTGAGCGCGCTCTGAAATCTAATTTAGTAACAGGTATTTTTCTCTCTGTGTGCGAGGACAGAGGCGTGAGTCACTGCGATCACACGGGTCCTTATTCCCTTAAAGAACTTCCGCTTTTTGATTTTGTCTTTTATGGATGAACACCATCTTGCAATTTTGTATCTTAAAAAACAGCATGAGCAGTTTGCACCTTTTTTAAATAAAGTTTGAAGCACTGCATGCTGGGACTTGTAGTGCTGTTTAGCAAGCAGTGCTTTGTTTTTTCCCAAGGCTATTGCACCTGCAGACTACCAATCCCAGCCTTCTATGTGTGGACTGGAAAAATATCATTGAAAAAAAGTTACTAATCAGAAGATGAAAACCTACCAGTTCACTTATTGTTAAACACAGAGAGCAGCATAAATCTTTACTTGTCTTCTGCATTCATATTGACTAGTCACAGACTAGAGAATTTCGGCTAGTTATGTAGCGAGAGAGAGAGAGAGAGAGAGAGAGAGAGAGAGAGAGAGAGAGAGAGAGAGAGAGAGAGGTCATCAGGGTTCTCTGCATTATATCAATGTTTACGCCATTTGGTTTACTTGTAAGATGCAGAGGCGTAACTAGAAGCCACCGGGTCCTGGTGCAAAAATTGCTGTGGGCCCCCCAACCACATTGCCCCCTCCTCAACCACATTGGCCACCTCCACATTGACCCTTCAACAATGCCCCTTCAACAATGCTCCCATCCCCACATTGCCCCTTTCGCAATGCCCCTCATTCTCCACATTGCCCCTTCATCTCCACATTGCCCCTTCCACAATGCCCCTCATTCTCCACATTGCCCCTTCAACAATGCCCCCATCATAATGCCCCTTCCACAATGTCCCTCAATCTCCACAATGCCCCCATCTCCACATTAACCCTTCCACAATGCCCCTACTGACCCCCCCATCCTCCTACCTCGAGTCCCTGGTGGTCTAGCGGTGTGTGACATGACAGATCTGTGCCTCATTCGGCACAGACCTCTGATTGGAACTCAAACTCCTACGCGGTTTTTAGTAATGCAGAGCGCTGGGAGATTGTGTCATCTCTCTGCGTTACTAGAGCGCCGGCCGTAGGGAGATCAGCTGTGCTGCCCTGTTTCATAAGTTGCTGCGAGCGCATGGCAAGGGGGTGGCCGGGCCCCTGAGAGTGGCGGGCCCGATCGCAGGTGCGACCCCTATTGTTACTCCACTGGTAATATGTACACCTGGGATCTTGTTGGAGCGGACTCATATTGTGCCTCTGGGAGGATAAAAATGATGTGGTTTCCACTTAATAAAGTGCATAGGAAGCGGGTGTAACAGGGTGGGAAGTAGAAGTGAGAGGGAAGTGAGAGTAACAGGGTGAGAAGGAGGAGAAGTGGGAGGAACAGTGTGGGAAGGAGGAGAAGTGGGCGGGAAGTGGTAGGGACAGGATGGGAAGGAGGAGAAGTGGGAGTAACAGGATGGGAAGGAGGAGAAGTGAGAGGCAAGTGAGAGTAACAGGGTGAGAAGGAGGAGAAGTGGGAGGAACAGTGTGGGAAGGAGGAGAAGTGGGCGGGAAGTGGTAGGGACAGGTTGGAAAGGAGGAGAAGTGGGAGAGATGTGGAAGGAACAGGGTGGGAAGGAGGAGAAGTGGGTGGGAAGTGGGAGGAACACAGTGGGAATAAGGGAAGTGGGTGGGAAGTAGGAGGAACAAGGTGAGAAGGAGGAGAAGTGGGTGGGAAGTGGGAGGAACACAGTGGGAATAAGGGAAGTGGGTGGGAAGTAGGAGGAACAGGGTGGGAAGGAGGAGAAGTTGATGGAGTTTCAGAGGAAACTCAGCACCAGAGGAGAATCAGCCTCTCTGTCTGGAGACCAGTAATGCACTGCAAACACCAGAGTCTCTGATTCGGAGAGTTCCCAGGTATGACATTATTGTTTATTTAGACTGGTATCCAGGCCAGTATAATTTTTACAGGAGAGTGCTGTCCACACTCTGTCTTTAACAATATATATAAAAATCTAATTGTTTCTGGTTCGTTTTCCTCCTCTACCTGGGAAGGCAAGGGGGAGGTGTTCTCCCGCCACACCAGCGAATCACTACTGGGTAGTGTCTGGGGGTGCAAAATCTCTGCAGCGAGATTCATAGGGGTGATGATTTGGATAAGTATGGCTTGGGGGTTGGACAAAGCCCCCACCAGCCCCTCCTGTCCACTCCTGTCCATATCACTGCAACGAGATTCAGCACCTTCGAGTTGCAATGTCTGCTTCAAAACAAAGATGGCTCGCAGAATCCCACTGGTAACTCCATGCACCATTCACTACAGTTTATATATATCACTCAGTGGCGTTTCAGAATCTCTGCAGAGGCAACTCCTGCCTAAAACTGATTTGCCATGCGTAGAATACAAAGGGCTATACCCAGAAAGTAAAGAGTGGAATCATTTTGGAACAAGCCAGTTGCATCAAAACTGATGTCTACAAATTCTCATTGATGTAAACGGGGCTTTTAGGCCTTAGCGAGGTCTCCAATGCTTCGCAAATGGGGATTTTACAAAATATTTGTCCTTTAAAGGAGCAGTAAACTTTTTTTATGAAAACACATATTTTACAGAGCATTTCCTGCTGAATAAAACAAGGTCACTCCCATCGCTGTCAGATGTTTTATTCAAAATTTATAGCAGTTTAAATAATCAGGAAGTGAATTTACTGTGTTTACTTCCTGATAGTTCTAACTGACAGGAAGTGAATTTACTGTGTCTACTTCCCCATAGTTCTAACTGACAGGAAGTGAATTTACTGTGTGTTTACTTCCTGATAGTTCTAACTGACAGGAAGTGACTCAGCAGTTTCTATCACATTCTATGGAGAACTGTATGTCTCTGACTTTTTTGACTTTCCTCTCCATTAGAATCTAACAAGAAATCTAATTAGAATTTGACCACTAGAGGGCACTGCTAATGTAAAAAAACATGGGTTTAAACTGTAATAACTCTGGAAATATAAATCTCTCCGCAGTGGGAGTACCCTTATTTTACTCAATAGGAAAATTCCTACAATATATATTTTTTTAAAGTGCAGTTGGGTTGCTTCAGAATTACATCAGTTTTGTACATTTGCCCTTAAGGGTCTTATCACACAGACTTGCTTGCAGTCCATTTTAGTGCAAGACAAGCCGCCTATGTGTACAGCCCTTCAATGTCCCACAAACCTCTGGCGATCCTCTGGTATAAGGATATGATGGAGGTGTATCACAAGGCTGGACCGCATGGGTCAACCGTATTTTATTGGCTGATGAGTCATACCTGGGAACTTGCCAGAATTCACCTAGAGACTCCGGTTTTAGAGTTCTGTCTCCGGATGAAACCTTCAAATCTCTGGGTAACGCTGACTCAGCCAGGCATTTTACGAGTGCAATAATTAATGTTTGTATTATTGCTGCCGGATGTCCTTGCAGCATGCGTCACACTTTGCCCAGTGCAAGATCCATCCCACCATCCACCTATGCTTGCCATGTGACCCCCTTACTGTCACCCTGGTCCCCACACAACTGAATAATGACACACATCCGAGCCAGCCAATTGTTGCTGATTTTCATTGCTGAGGAAGAGCAACTCCAACGTGATGACATTGGACTCCCAGAGCAGCCTCGTGAGGAGCACCAGTGCAGTAATTGGTGGGCTGGAGGCAGAGCACATTCCGCGGACTTCAGTACAGTGGAATTTACTCTACGGAGAATACTAAGGGTTAATGTTTCAAGGTCCCCGGGTCAGTTCATTTAGAAAGTTCCCAGGTATGCTGATGACCATACGTGTCAGCCAGCCATTGAAGGTTGCAACCTCCAGTGTCCTGTGTCCTTTTCCCATGCAGATCAGCACGCTGCAACCCAGACACAAACAGTAGAAAAAAAAGGAATGGCACGCTTGACAACTGTCGATATTGTACTTAAAAAAAGCTATTTATTAGAACCCCAAGTAGCAAACAGAGACACCAAACACAAACTCAAATCTAACGCGTTTCACACGTGTTGCTTAATCATATCTATCTATGAGTAAGCACCACGTTGTGCGAAACGCGTTAGATGTGAGTTTGTGAGTGTTCGGTGTATCTGTTTGCTACTTGGGGTTCTAATAAATTGATTTTTTAAGAACAATATCGACAGTTGTCAAGGGTGCCATTCCTTTTTTTTTTCTACCGTTTGCTGTAGAGAGGACGTTTTAGAGGTCCTGCATGAGTTGGCACATGGCGAGACTCAGAAGAACACTGGTGAGATGTATATATTTTATATTTATACTCCTGAAATGTGAATTGGTTCGCTCCATTTGCTATTGTTGTGCAACCCAGATGCACTCGATGCGTGAGAGAATCAACATGCCGCATTCTGCTGCTTTCTACTAGACGGAAATCACCAATATGAACAGCGCCACTGGGGGCAAAGTGCTTAACGAGGGTCCTATAGCAAAACCGTCAATAAGACGGTGATAACGTTAGATCCTAAAGGTCGTATCTACAAAGTAAAAGGATCAAACCAACTACACTGAACACAATGTGTTGCACACCCCTCTTACACTCAATGGGTTAAAAGTCCTATTTAAATCCATGGGATTTTTTTCCCTCTGTTGCTGTTGGTTTGGTCTGGAATTGCTCCTCTTTTTCCTTGTGCATACTGCCCCCTGTTTTGCTCTGCAGCATTTACAAACATGAGAACAGCTGGGGATTGAAATGAGGAAGTTCAGTGCACGCTGCGCACTAGTGAGTCCTGGTGACATGCAGGGCACTCCTGATACTTTCACAGGCCTCCCACTAGATACTCGTAAACAATGTTCTGATTGGCTGCAAAATTTAGACACAGGAAGTGGCTGGTGTTTAAACCCGAGACGGTAGGACTTGTCGTCATGGCAACTAGGAGTTGGCCCTTACGGTTTGCAGTTGGATTAACTCTTCCAGAGCTGTTGCTGCATGCATAGGTTTTGTACAAAATATATTAACCCTTGGATGCCAGATAGGTGTCCAGCAATACCTGGGAACTGTCAGGGTTTGATCCTGAGACACGGGGTTTTTAACCCAAATCTCAGGGTGAAAGTCTAAATTCTCAGGGTGACCTACTATACGATTTGCCCCGATTAAATGTTTCTTTAGTCTCTAAATTGGTGCCATTTGTACAAGATAGTCCTTGTCTTGTTTGTGTTTAGGCAGTGACTTGTAGCAGCTTAAATTTTTGAGTGTCAGAGGGGTACGCGACACATTGCAAAGCAATGTATTGTATACCGATCTGGCACTGAAACGGTTACATTTTCCTTGCAGACAGACTGGAGCACCTCTGGGTTAGATCAAGCAGGTATATACTGCGTAAAATCTACATTATGGGAAGATTTAGGGGTTAATATTTCAAAGATCCCTGGTATGTGCCCAGAACATTGTGACGCAATGGGTCGGATACCTTTCTGGCACTCAAGGGGTTAAGGGACATATGCAGAAAGTTAAAATGGATCACTCTGGAGCAAACCATAGTGGGCGAATGAAGAATTCCACTGATTTAAAGGGGATGTGTCACCCCTATACAAGTTAGCCTGGATCGTTAGATTAACCCCTTAACGTCCGAGGATGTACATGTACGTCCCTAGCGGATGTCCCTTAAGGACAGAGGACGTACATGTATGTCCTCCGATTCCGGGTCCCCGCGCGGCTGCATGCCGTTCGGGGAATCTGGAATCTTTTGAGAAAAAAAAATGCACCGCGGGCGTTAAGTGCCGTCAGTGTGTGCGCACGGCCAGTCACTAAGGGTTATACACCGAATATAAATAAAAGTGGATTCTTTTTTTTAAAAAAAGCTCCTGTTGGTCTAAAATTAAGTTATAGACTGTGACCTGCACCTACTTCAGCATTGACTGTGGTTACCAGCTTTGTAACTGCAGTCTGTCACTCTGCCTCTGCTCTGTCCCTCTATCCAAACTCCTCCAATGATGGAGGCTTTCTGTATGTAAGCTGGAGCGATCTCATTGGCAGATACCACAGGCCGTCACTCTACCTCTGCTCTCCTCCCTCCAGCCTCCTCCGATGACAGAGGCTTTCTGTATGTAAGCTGGAGCGATCTCATTGACAGATACCACAGGCCGTCACACTGCCTCTGCTCTCCTCCCTCCAGCCTCCTCCGATGACAGAGACTTTCTGTATGTAAGCTGGAGTGATCTCATTGGCTAGATATTGATCTCTGCCAAAAAGACCGCTCCAGCTTACATGAAGAAAGCCTCTGTCATTGGAGGAGGCTGAATAGAGGGAGGGGAGCAGAGGCCGAGTGACAGACTGCAGTACAGAGCTGTTAACCACAGTCTATGCTGAAGTAGGTGCAGGCCACAGTTTATAACTTCATTTTAGACCAACAGGAGCTTTTAAATAAAAATAATGCACCTTTAGTTATATTTGGTGTATAATCTTATGATCCAGGTTAACTTGTATAGGGGTGATATATCCACTTTAAGTTTTAACTACTTGCTTTGCTATGACTAGAGGCTGATCTAGTATTCATGGATTAGGGAATTTTGTGAATTTTTAATTCCCTACGGTGCAGTTGGTTTACCCCACAATTATACCATTTTTAGTAGCACATCAGGCAAACCTGGAAGCCTTCAAGTCCAGGCCTGGAGTATCAAGGAGGGAAGGGGATGGGAGGTTCCAAGTGGGTGGGGCTTAATCAGAGTGAGTGAGATTAGGAGGTGGAAAGGTGCGATTTGCCCTGAAATGGGCAGAGAGGTGGGTGGAGGAGGCATGGAAGTGAACAGAACTGTAATGGGGGTGGGTTCCTGGGGAACTCAGCAATCCAGAGAATGGGTATCCTTTTCATATGGCTGCACCTGCATCATAATTATGGCGAGCTCACAACATAGCAAGCATAACTATGGAGGCCACAATATATCGCCATTCACAATGGCACCTGGTGAACGTCCATTAGTATCTGTTAGGTTAGGGTCAGTGTCTGTTAGGTTTGAGGTGTGTTTGTTAGGTTACTATCTGTTAGGTTAGGTTGTTAGGTTAGTAGTTATTAGGTAACATTTTCAGATCTCAAATAGCACCCCTGAGTGATGAGGAAGACTCAGGCTTGAGTGCCCTGAAATGGACTTTGGGCGGTAGAGAGGATGACCACTGGTGTGGATACAAATGACTCAGTCACTAGTAACAATAACTGAATTCACAGTCAGCTGTCAAGCCACAGCGGAGCTGGTAGCTGAAGGCACTGGGTACTCAGGCAATCTGAAGGAGGATCTGAGATGCAAGAGGTTATATGTTCAGGTACAGAACCAGGGCAACAGGTGGAAACAGAGATCAAAGTGGTCAAAGAGCTGGACCTGATTAGAGGTAGAAGCCAAGGCAGGAATCCCTCTGGAGAGGATCCTCGAATCTGGGAATCCTCCGACCACTGCTCTGGAAGATATGGTCAGAAGATTCCGACCTCCTGGAGAACTAGTATCAGAGAGGTCCAAATCAGGAAGGCTGGAGATTTCAACTACCTACGCCCTTGACAAGTCAGAACGCCAGATGTGCTTGGTTGTAGGTTACCGACCAATAGCTCCCTCGACAAGTCAGTAGGCTAGAAGCGTGTAGTTGTAGGCTATCGACATTGTGCCCGCGACAAGTCGGAACACCAGAGGAGGTTAGTCGTAGGTTACTGACCAACAGCGCCCTCACCAAGTCGGAAGGCCTAAGGCGGGATTTCTGAGGATTCAAGAAGAAGGCTGCAACTAGTAGGTAGGACGGATGATTCATGGAGCACTGACCTGTGGTGTCTTCCAGCCCCCGGAGGGGCTAAGGAGGTCAGTGATTCAGAAGTTGGAAGGCTAGACTGGATCAAGCCAAGGTCAGTACCAGTCGAGCAATGTAGTGCCAGAAGATGAGACTGAAATCGTAGTCCGTGAGGAAGTCGGGTTGAGAGCCAGATACAGGTAAACGGTTGAATTGGCATATGGGTAAGGAGGTCAGGAAACAAGCCAAGGGAGGAACACGGAAATCAGGATCAGGTAACGCAGGACTTGAGGTAACAACGACTCTCAGGAACTTGGAACGAAGATCGAGCAGGGATCTGAGTGCTAGGCTGGTAGTTAAAGCGGAGATGACCAATGGGAGGCTGCTGAACCTCAGGTAAGAAGGAGTGACCAATATTTGTTAAGTTAGGTAGTTAGGTTAGTATCAATCGGGTTCAGCTGGACAAAAGGAATGGTGGCTAGTCAGCTTCATGATGTGTTCCTGCTCTTTGCATCACCGTTACACAACTGCTCCCATCACCCACTGCAGCAGATGCCTGGCCAATCTGTTCTGTCTTCTGGTTGGTCCCCTGAAACGGTTGCTATTCAATCAACCTCACGGAACTCTGCAAACTTCACCGACATACTGGGACAAGTTGGAAAACAATTGTCCCTCCGGTTCAGCTTTGCATGATGGTGGGCCGGCAGGCCCCCCAAAATTGGCCTTGGTCCTAAGGCAGGCTCCTTGGATGCCTTGCCCATGATCAGGCTCTGGTTTGGTTGTTAGGTTAGTATCTGTTAGGTTAGGTTGTTAGATTAATAGCTGTTAGGTTAGGTTGTGAGGTTAGTAGCTGTTAGTTTACGTTGTTCAGTTAGTATCTATTATGTTAGATTAGTGTCTGTCTTTTGGTTTGGGGGATGGTTTTGGTTAGTTGTAAGGTCAGTGTTATTTGTTTGGCAGAGACGTAACTAGTAGTCACTGGGCCCTGGTGCAAAAATTGCCACGGGTCCCCATGGGTATTTCCACATTGCCCCCAATGTCCCCCTCTGGCACTCAAAGGGTTAACATTTTGTGCGCCAGTTGCGTTGCATACCCCTCTGGCAGTTAAAGAGTTAAGGGGACAAGTCTACTGTGCGAGAAGAAAAAATACTTTCTTATTTTAATTCAATAGCGGTACATTTGTGAGTCTTATTTGGGACTGCTCTAAATACCTAATCTATTAGTCAATATCCCAGATTAACGTTAGTGGGGTCTGACTTCCAGGTAATTGATCAGAGCTCTGTATAGAAAGGACTGCATTTGGGATCTAGAGCTGTGTAATGTAATGTGTATATCAGATGAATACGAGGTGCATTAACCATTTGAATGCAAATAGCAATGAATCCAATGACACTCTGGCTTTGAGGCTGTTAACCCCTTGAGGACCATAGAAACGTGCATTTCAATCCTGAAATGCACGTTTGGATTTTCTGATCCAGAGAGCTTTCTGTCTAGAATTGGGAAAACAGGGATAGTGATGCAATGTAACACTCTCCCTGCTGCAGAAACGCCTGCTTCCATTACAGGGATAGTGACACATTTATATCACAATTCAGAATGTGGATGTGGCAAGCGCAGCGGAGGTACCACCCCTCAAAATTTGGTGCTCTAAGCCGTTGCCTACTCTGCCTGTTTGGAAATCCATAGCAAACAAATACAATGTAGCTCCAGTGTCTTAGTGAACCAAAGTAACTCACTGACAGTGTATCAACAACAGTTCTTCAATAATTCAACTACTCATAGTAACATAGTAACATAGTAGATAAGGCTGAAAAAAGACATGCGTCCATCAAGTCCAGCCCATGCCAAAAAACACCCCTGTTGATCCAGAGGAAGGCAAAAAAAGCCCTCTGGAGCCATTTCCGGACTAGTCCCAAGTGTGTGTGTGGGGGAAATTATTCCTTCCTGACTCCAATTGGTAGTCAAATTGTTCCCCAAATCAATATCCTATTTGCATTGAAGCCATCTGTCATAATTGTCAATATTGTTCTGTGCTAGATAGGCATCCATTGCTTTTTTGAATGCAGTTGCATTATCTGCAAGCACAACATCCCGAGGCAAAGAATTCCATAGCCTTACCGCCCTTACTGTAAAGAATCCCTGCCTTTGTTTTAGTCGAAAGCGCCTTTCCTCAAGTCCTAATTGATGACCTTTTGTTCTTATCTCAGCTCTTTGCATAAATAATTCATTGGATAGTTCTTTGAATTGACCTTGAATGTATTCGTAAATGGTAATCATATCATCCCACACACCATGTGCAGGTCTAGGACCCTCTTGTCCAATTTAAAGATACACTTACAATCTTGTGATGGTGCCATCAATAAGACCACATTTCAAGCAGTTTTGAAAAAATCAAAGTACAGTACCTTTATTTCTTGAACTAAAACGCAATTTTTCGGGGCTTGTGAGCTATATGGCAGGGCAACAATACAGGTGTACAAAGTAACGAAGTGGCGCAGCTGTCAATCTGATCAACGCGTTTCACAATGGAAAGCTTAATCTTGATCTTTAGTATTTGGATATCCAGCCCTGCTCCTAACCCTAGAATCTGCAGTAGGTTACTCGTGGACACAGACGATAAGTATTTTAACCCATCTCTCTGCTATAAGCCTCAAGGTCCCCAGTCCTGCTGCAGAGATATCACAGCAATGTGTTGGCTTTCCCACAGCATCTGCTGTAACCTGAGAACTGAACTGTCACATCCAAAAAAATGTCATATGAATGACAAAAATTACTATTTTGATGGATGAACTACATATTTTCAATAGCTCAATAGACAATCCGACAAAAAAATAGCAATTTCTATCGGGTATGAAAAATTTTAAGAACTGTCGGAAAAGAGGATTTTAGTCTTACCTGTTAAATCCTTTTCTCTTAGTCCATATAGGTTACTGGTAACTTTGGGTAGGCGATCTGCCCCTTTAAGTAGGCAGGAACAATTCTAGAAGTGAATGCAGGGGTGAAGCCTACCTTCCCTTCTTGGCTGCAGCTAGCCATTCAGCTCCAGTAAGATTTGAGACACTAACTATTGACTAGATAGTAAGAAGGGAAAGAAGACTCCTGTGCGCATGACCCCGAAGGACCCCCACTGCCTGCCATAGGAGAGCCAAGCATGGTTCCTTGACAGGGTGGAAGACCAGTAACCTGTATGGACTAAGAGAAAGGGATTTAACAGGTAAGACTAAAATCCTATTTTCTCTGTTGTCCAATATAGGTCATCAGACCCAACAAACACTGAACCCAGTAGGGAAAGTGCCAACAACCCCCCAAAATATGCTAAGCCAGCAACCAAAGGGGTAAGTTACCACAGAAACCTGGTCCAAAACATCCAACAGACATACAGATAAACCCAATGAGTGCAGGAGTGTGCAATAAGAACTCCAAAGGAGACCCCTGTGTGGAGGGGAAGCGTGGGACATTTGGAACTCAGCACTCAAGGGGTGCTCACCTTTTCAGCAGATCTTCTGTCTTCAGATTACCATGTATCGAGAAGACGCTTCAGTGGGCAACTCCTGAGGAAAGAACTTGGAACCAAGATATCCCCCCCAGGCCTTAAGGTTCACCAAAGCACTTGGAAACTGAGCTATCCACATTTGGGTGATGGTAATTGTCAGTGATGGTAATCCTCCTAATGGTGGTATCCCATATCTAACAGAAAAATAAAAAATAGCTAAAACTATAGCAGAACTGTTCTCTTGCCTGTATCTTCATTCAAGGAACAAATCCTACTGGAGGTGATTGGCTAGCTGCTGCCAAGGAGAGAAGGTAGGCTCCACCCCCTGCATCCACTTCTAGAATTGTTCCCGCCTACTTAAAGGGGCGGATCGCCTACCCAAAGTTACCAGTAACCTATATTGGACGACAGAGAAAAGGGGGTGGAGCAAGAGCGGGCTAAAATATTAGACCAAATCATAGGTATGTTTAGACAATATGTCCTAACGACAGAAAAATGTTTTTTCAACGACATTATTCTTACGTGAAATAATAAGTGGAGGAAAACCTGAAGATTTAAAAAAAATATACAAAGCTGAGTTTTGGTTGTTGCCAATATATTCTAACACTCTTTAAAATGCTAAATTATAATATTTTATTTAATAATCATATTAATTAAATGAATAATCTTAATTGCTATCCACAACAAAAACACTTTTAACCCTCTGAGTGACAGAGGGGTACGCAACGCATTGCTTTGCAATGCATTGTGTACCCCTCTGGCACTCAAAGGGTTAACACACCAATAATTTTGTTACTGCTCACAACAGCATTTTCTGTATATTTTTGCTGTTTTTTACGACATTTCCAGTCAGAAATCTTACTTCAAAGAAAAAAACAACATATTTTCTTTAACTAACGGCATTATTTAAAAATAAATATGAATACTACGACAGCGTACAGTAAAATGTCATTAAAAACGACAAAAGCTATTTCTCTGCTTCTTTGAATATATGGCCCAGTGAGTGCAAGCTCTCAGAATTTAGCATGGCACTCATTGGCAGAGAAGTGTAATGATTGTTTCACATTAAAGGGATAGTAATGGTTAATTGTAAGTTGATTTAATATTGTAGACATTAAAAAAAAGATTAACATCAATGAAAGTCTTATCTCTCAAATCTTTATGGTTTGAGAGATATATCTTTCTAAACTTACCTTTCCCTGGCTGTTTTACTCAAGTCTGCCATCTAGCTGACAGCTGCAGATTCCAGTCATTTGACCAGACAAAGGCTCTTCAGCAGAGCTGAAATCACGCTATTTAGAAATAAATACTTAATTGGAATGGTCTACAAAGTGTGCTTGCAAGCCAGGCACACTTTGTAGACCTTTCCAAATTAAGTATTTATCTTTAGATATTGTTATATGGGCGCTGCTGAAGAGCCACATCTGGTCAAGCGACCAGAATCTGCTTCTGACAGCTTTATAGCTCATCAAGCAGAAAGGGGAGGGAGCATTGCATTGCATGTTACCTTAAGGTAACCGGAAGGGACTGATGGCACAGGTACGCAGATGGCTCTAAAGCAAGAAGCCTGGCTGTCAGTCTCACAAGAAAAAGGATTACTTCAGGACCTGGTACTTGTGGCAGATAATAGAACTAGTAAGAAGCTAGTCGCCATATGCATAATTAGTGGGGGGTGACTTTATTTTAGCTGGTAGTTCCGCTGTAAGGAAACAACATGAGAATCTCACGCTTTAATGCAGGGCAAGATTCTTCTATCGACGTTTGCAACAAGGCGACATGGGTAATGAGTTATGTAGCCGCACAATCTTTCAAATCCAGCGTTTCAAAAGTGAACCTGTAGAGCCACTTTTTACTATTTTTATTTCACATTCACGTCTGGACAGTGAGCCCCCCAGATCTCTGTTTCCAAAGAGTTTTCTGGTCAGTTGACTATCACAACAGAACAAAGATACAATGTAACAGCACTGGGTGCACTGCCTGTGCTGTCTTTCTCTTTACATTGTACCTTTTCTACTTTGTGTCACTAGTCCTGCTCTCACAGTCCCTGACAGAAAGCTGTCTGCAAGTAGATCTTGAGAGCTCTGTGTTAGAGATATTAATTATCAAAGAAGCAGGGGAAGATAAAAAAATAAAAAGTATAGGTCATTTGATTTTCCATATTATACATTTGCAGAACATGTAAAGTCCAAATAAAGGCTTAGCGTGGCTTTAAAGGAATGAGGAAGAAAAACCAGTATGGAGACATTGTATCCCTGTGGTTAATTCCAGCTAGGTTTGACCTTGGAAAACATCATGCTATGCTGAACCATATTTCGACTACAGACCGATTAGTAATGCTTTAACCCTGTGAGTGCCAGAGGGATGTGCATTGTTCTGCAAAGAATTGCATACTTTTTGGCACTCAAGGGGTTACTTAACATTTTATCTTCCAGTATAAATTAGCTGAATGCAGTATATGAGAAATCACAAAACACAACTGACATCTTGACATGATGTAACTTTTATTTGCACAGTAAAGGTGTGATCATGTTTAATTTTATATACATCTCTCTCTCTCTCTCTTTCTCTCTCTCTCTCTCTCTCTCTCTCTATATATATATATATATATATATATATATATATATATATATATATATATATAAAGTCTAAGGTTCCTGATTCGCTGTCTGACCCACCTTGGGGCACCAGGCAACGAATCAGGGGTGGTGACGTCCACAGGAGTGGGCAGGGGGGACGAAGCCCCCACTCCTGTAAAAATTGCTGCAGCAAGACTTGCCGCTGCGTCGGCTCAGTGAGGCCCAATTATAGGGCAATGCCATGCACCATTGCTAGTAAATATATATGTATATATATATACATATATATATATATATATATATATATATAAAAATATATATATATATATAAAAATAAATATGCATTGATTGACACGCGTCAAGATTTTTTTTAAGAAGATACATTTACTAATATATGGTCATTGTTTTGCCTCTCTCTTGAGCCTTTATATGGTGTATAATATATTGTAGAGAACTCGCACTTCACTTAGATAATCAATTCAAAAGTTATAACAGCTAAAACTTGTTTGATTTCACCTCCTAAAAAATATCCACCCATTTACCTTACTATGGCCATAAAACATTAATGGCTCCTATTACATTCCCTCTTGCTCCTTGGTTCAAGATATAAAGTCTTCAGCCAGTCCCGATGTGATGTTCATGGAAAAGACCACAGGACATCAAACTCTTCTCACAGCTCCTATTAATCTGAAAGGGATAGAAATGTTTAATTTGAAGTTGCTTTAATATTGTAGGCATTAAGCAAAGATTAACATTGATGTAAGTCGTATCTCTCAAACCGTTATGGTTTGAGAGATATAACTTGCTAAAGTTACCCCTTCATGGCTGTTTCAGAGAAGTCAGCGCTCTAGAGGACAGCAGCAGATTCCGGTCATTTGACTTGCCGGCGGCTCTTCGGCAGAGCCGAAATCGTGCTATTTAGAAATAAATACTTCACTGGAACGGTCTACAAAGTGTGCTTGCAAACCAGGTACACTTTGTAGACCTTTCTAATGAAGTATTTATTTCTAAATAGCACGATTTCGGCTTTGCTGAAGAGCCGCTGGCCAGTCCCAGAACTGGAATCTCTTGCTGTTAGCTAGATAGCAGACTTGTGCGAAACAGCCAGGAAAGGGTAACTTTAGCAAGTTATATCTCTCAAACCATAACAGTTTGAGAGATAAGACTTACATCAATGTTAATATTTTCTTAATGCCTACAATATTAAAGCAACTTAAAATTAAAAATTACTATCCCTTTAACCCTTTAAAGACAAGAGGGATGTCCAACTCATTGCAAAGCAATGTGTTGCGCTGCCCTCTGGTCCTTGACCCCTTGAGTGCCAGACGGGTAAGCAATGCATTGCGTACCCCTCTGGCACTCAAAGGATTAAAGTGTTCAGTAGACATGCACTCTGCATGCTTCAGTTTGGAAGAAGTGCCAGCGACTGTCATGTCTGCCTCCATGGGCCTGACATCCAGCGCCAATTGACAATGTTATATCTCTTGAACAAAGGCACAAGGGTAAGGTTAATGTGGGCCATTAGGATTTTCTGATGCTAGTAAGGTAAATAAGGTAATTACTATTAGGAGGTGTTACCTTTCCTTTAAAGGGCTAGTAATACTTAAAATGTAAAAAAATATATATGTTGTAGTGTTTAACTCCCTGAGTAAAACAAGGGATCTCTCACTGCTGAAAGGTGTTTTATTCAAAAGTTATTACAGTTCAAAGCTGAATTTTTTAGGTGCAATATCACAGTGGCCTGAAATTGTACAGTGGCACTGTTGCTACACCATCTGGTCCCGGGACCAGGGCTGTCCATAGGATGGTGTAGCAACAGCGCCACTGTACAATTTCAGGCCACTGTGATATTACACCTAAAAAATGCAACTTTGAGCTGTAATAACTTTTGAATAAAACACCTTTCAGCAGTGAGAGGTCCCTTGTTTTACTCAGGGGGATAAACTTTACAGTACATTTTTTATACATTTTAAGTATTACTATCCCTTTAATGCGATGTCGTACATGATTACAGAGACTCGTGCTAGAGGAGGTTCTACATTTGCTCAGGATTTCCTGGTTTTCGGGGGGGGGGGTTACATGTATCGAAAGTCTCACCGGAAGGAAATCGTCCGTTGGTTGTTTTTTTACGACTGAAGGAGACAAAAGGATTGAGCTGATTTTTCAGATTGTGTGATCTCACTGCGGTTTACTAAATCTACCGTCTGTTCTTACAGAGCAGCAACAAGACAGATGAGGTGACAAAAGGATACAGAGAGGTCATATGAATAAAGGAAGAGCGGAGTCATTCAGGGGCAAAGCAAGTAATAGAATTAACCCCTTGGATGCTAGATAGGTAGTATTTAAGCCTTTAAAGGGATAGTAATGTTTCAAAAGCAGCTCCAATTAATCTTCATAGTATTGGGGCCATGGAGAGTGTTATTTCAGTACTGTCAGAGCTGTAGTTCAAGAGTAACTGAATGATAAAGTATCCCCCTCCCGCCCCTTTTACTGATGTAACACTGCTCACCTCAGAGCAGCAAGACTGTCCGGATGGATCACAGCGAGGGATAATCTTCAATGAGCATAAGGAAAAAACTGAAAAACCTGTCAAGGGGGGCAGGGTTTTCCTTATGATCACAGTAAGAAGATTGTCCCTCGCTGTGATCTGTCCAGTCAAGAGACCAGATTCCACATCTGAGGTGAGCAGTGTGTTACATTAGGTTAAAGGGGCGGGAGGGGGATACTTTATCACTGAATTACTCTTGAACTACAACTCTGACAGTATTGAAATAACACTCTCCACAGCCCAAATGCTATGAAGATTAATTGGAGCTGCTTTTATTTTGAAAAATTACTATCCCTTTAAGGGCCAGAGAGGTGGGAAACGCATTGCTAAGAACTTTATTGAGAATTTTAATAGCTGGTTTCAAAGAAGATATACTGTGCTGTCAGAGACAGCAGAGGAACGGGATTTGGGAGTAATTATTTCTGATGACTTAATGGTAGGCAGGCAATGTAACAAAGCTGTAAGGAATGGAAGCAGGGTGCTGGGTTGTATAGCTAGGGGCATTAGTAGCTGAAAAAGGGAAGTGGTTATGCCACTCTACAGATCTCTAGTTAGACCTCACCTAGAGTATTGTGTACAGTACAGGAGACCTAGAGTATTGTGTACGGTACTGGAGACCCAGAGTACTGTGTACAGTAATAGAGACCTAGAGTATTGTGTACAGTACCGGAGACCTAGAGTATTGTGTACAGTACTGGAGACCTAGAGGATTGTGTACGGTACTGGAGACCCAGAGTACTGTGTACAGTAATAGAGACCTAGAGTATTGTGTACAGTTCTGGAGACCTAGAGTATTGTGTACAGTACTGGAGACCCAGAGTATTGTATACAGTACAGGAGACCTAGAGTATTGTGTACAGTACTGGAGACCTAGAGTATTGTGTACAGTAATAGAGACCTAGAGTATTGTGTACAGTTCTGGAGACCTAGAGTATTGTGTACAGTACTGGAGACCCAGAGTATTGTATACAGTACAGGAGACCTAGAGTATTGTGTACAGTACTGGAGACCTAGAGTATTGTGTACAGTACTGGAGACCCCATCTCCAGAAGGATATAGATACTCTAGAGAGAATTCAGAGAAGGGCTACTAAAATGGTGACTGGTTTACAGGAAAAGAAATATCAGGATAGACTAAAGGATCTGAACATGTATAGCTTGGAGGAGAGAAGAGAGAGAGGGGATATGATAGAATTTCATGGAGGGATTCAACAAAGTGCAGGAGAGAAGTACATTTCAAAGGGGTAAAAATGTTAGGACAAGAGGCCATAGTCTAAAACTAGAAGGATACAGGTTTAGATGTAATGTAAGAAAGTTTTACTTCACTGAGAGGGTAGTAGATAAGTGGAATAGCCTACCAGCAGAAGTGGTAAAGGTTAATACAGTGACAGAATTTAAGCATGCATGGGATAGGCATAAGGCTGTCCTGAGCACAAGACAAGACCAAGGACCAAATAATGTTTGAGGTGTTTACAGTAGGACTAGATGGACTGAATGGTTTTTATCTGCCGTTAAATTCTATGTTTCTATATCCGACTGCTTTTTGGAGTCAACATGGAATTTTTTACACACGTAGGGCTTAACTGAGAATGGTCACAATTGTTTTTTGTGATAAGGCAAAAGCTGAATTTCATGGACCCGTGTCTTTTTAGCCTCGTCAACTGTGTTGCGATGTTTTCTAAGGCATTCTACTGGAGATGGGAGTCTCATACTGCAGTCCTCTGTAGAATGTGTTAGTAACAGATCCAGCTCTGTGTGTGACAGTATGATCTGAAATGACTTTAGAATAACTAATCTCCAAGCTGTGGGAATAAACTTGTTTTACTTTTACTTAGCAGAAAAAACATATATGTTCTTTTCTGGGGCAACTCCAGATTTCTCAGGTTGTAGTTAGGTATTTCTAATAAGACATTGCCCTCTGATTTTGTCTATTTGTGGCAGCAGTTCAGTAGAAGCGCTGAGGGGTCCTCTGTCCAAGTGGGGGCCCAGCCGATTAGTCTGATTATTTTGTAACGTCGGCCGTGGTTCTTTTTAAGCCATTGTTGCACCTTTAAGTGAAATTAACTTTAACGAGAAATAGATCTACAATGTACTAACAGAAAAATGCTCCAAAGCAGTTTAACCCCGTAACAACCTCCCGATCCAGGGGTGGGTGGGAGGCCGTTAAGGACCACTCTTTTTTTCCTTCGCGATGAATTCTGAGATGACAGAGTGGTCTGCAGTCGTTCTGCCATTCCAGAATTACGTGATGTGACAGGATCTTCATCGGCCCTTAACCCTTTGAGTGTCAGAGGGGAATGCGACGCATTGCTGTGCAATGCGTTGAGTACCCCTCTGGCACTCAAAGGGTTAACACCCGGACCTGCGTGACGATCCTCGCACATACCTCCCAAGATTTCAAATTGCCAAAGAGGGACACTTGTGTTTTAGGGGGTATTGTTGGGGGCGTGGCTGGTGGACGTGGCATTACCGAGAATTTTTAGGCTATTTCATGACCTATTGAGGCCTCCTTGTGTAACCTAATAAATGATTTAGAGCAAGACAAAAGTATTTTATTTTATACATACTAATTTATAAACACACATACTGATGTTTAAACAAACGTTAATTTGAGTTTTATTGCTGTGGAGCAATGTGATACACTTATATACACACACCACATAGTCTGATCTCCTAAACACAGGAACACCAGGGTGATACACTTATATACACACCACACAGTCTGATCTCCTAAACACAGGGACACCAGGGTGATACACTTATATACACACCGCACAGTCTGATCTCCTACACACAGGGACATCAGGGTGATACACTTATATACACACCACACAGTCTGATCTCGTGATACACTTCTATACACACCACACAGTCTGATCTCCTAAACACAGGGACACCAGGGTGATGCACTTATATACACACCACACAGTCTGATCTCCTAAACACAGGGACACCAGGGTGATACACTTATATACACACCACACAGTCTGATCTCCTAAACACAGGGACACCAGGGTGATACTTATATACACACCACACAGTCTGATCTCCTAAACACAGGGACACCAGGGTGATACACTTCTATACACACCACACAGTCTGATCTCCTAAACACAGGGACACCAGGGTGATACACTTATATACACACACCACGCAGTCTGATCTTCTAAGAAGAGGGACATCAGGGTAGGAAAGCGGGACAGACGTATTTGGGTCTAAAAGAGGGTCTGTCCCTCCTAAAGAGGGACACTTGGGAAGCATGCTGGCACGTCACTGGTCATTAAGGTTTTAATAACAGAAGATGCAATAGAGGATTTTACTCACAGGGTTAAACTCTTGTTAGTTTTAATGTAGCGTTTATGTAGAGTTTTTAAAGGGTTAGTAGATACTTGCAACATGCCGGTTAACATCTGAAATTAATCTCTAATTAAAAATAAACTCTGAATAAAATTATCGTCTAAAGAGCCTTATGTTGAAAAGAAAGCTGGAGTTGTGGGACAAGCAATTACACCAGGGGGAATCAACACAGATAGTCTCTGATTTAAAGGGATAGTAATACTTCATTTTAACTTTATTTTATTTTGTAGGCATTAAAAAAACATGAAGAATGATATAAGTCTTATCTCTGAAACCTTTATGGTTTAAGAGATATTCACAAACAAAGTATCCCCCCCCTGTTCAACCAGATCAGAAGGGAGGTGCCCAGGTAGACTGCAGAGAGGGACAATCTTCATTTAAGATAATGAAAAAAGCTGAAAAACTTGTCAAGGGGGGAAGGGCTTTCATTGTTTTCATACAAAGAAGATTGTTCCCTTCTGTTATCTGTACTGTCATACAACCAGACTCACATCTGAGAAGAGATGGCTTACACTAGGTAAAAGGGGCGGGGAGGGGAACTTTGCTTGTGAATATCTCATAAACCATAAAGGTTTGAGAGATAAGACTTATATCATTCTTCATGTTTTTTTAATGCCTACAAAATAAAATAAAGTTAAAACGAAGTATTACTATCCCTTTAAATTAGGTTTTGACACCTTGAATGGTTTACAGGTTCCATCGCATTGCAAGGTAAAAAAAACTGTGGCAGAAAATGCTGAAAATTGGGACATCTGCAATGGAGCAAAGGAACTGTACAAAAGTTCTAGAATGAATGTCTTTAATGTCATTTGATACTTGCAAGGTCTCCACTGTGAAGAACTCTTGAGAAATGTAAAAGAAAAGTTTTATTTTCCACGTTTTACACCTTTTGGTTCCTTTTGCAAAATGCAAAAGATGAGAAATTTTGGAACTTGCTAACTATACCACAGGGGGCCAATAAAAATTCCCCAAATTCCTATTTACTTTAAGTGGAGCTGTCACTTTATAACAAAGTTGAAAAGAGAGGTCAAAATCACACATAAATATGTTAGTCATTTTTTATTTCAAACAACAGTTTCAGAGATATTCAACTCTATTTGTGTGTCAGTTTATGCATCTGAGCTAGTACTTCCTGGTAGGAAGTGACAGTTGATAATTCAGAGCATGTGAAATGTTTGAGTACTGACTGACATATTTAAATGTCTTATAAACTGTTGTTTTCAATAAAAAAAAATGCCTAGCATAAGTATTGTTTGCTTTTGAAAGCTCTTTCAAAATCACCTAGGAACATACTGATTGCAGAAACAAATTTTGAAATAGTCTCACGCTGGTGCAGAACTCTGGCTTCCCTGAATATCTTCTTACCTAATATCAACCCGACATGCTGGAGATGTAATATCTCAATAGGTGATATGTTCCATATCTGGTTCAATTGTCCATTAATACAAATAGGGCCGGATTTACATCTCAGGAGCCTGTAGGCACAGAAATCTGAAGCGCCCCCCCATTGGCCATCTGCACTGGACACTTCCACAATGATCCTAATCTCCACATTGCCCCCCATCATCACCATATTGCTTTCACATTGCCCCCACCATCTCCATATTGCCCCCATCATCTCCACATTGCCCCCATTAGCTCCATATTGCTCTCACATTGCCCCCATCATCTCCACTTTGCCCTCACACTGCCCCCATCAGATCCAACTCCCCCCCCCATCAGCTCCATATTAGCTTCACATTGATCTATCATGTATTAGTATCTATTTTATATCGGGATCTATCGGTATATACAGTATCGGTATCTATTGCATATCGGTATCTATTGGTTATCTATCATATATCAGTATCTATCATATATCGGTATCTATCATATATCGGGATCTATCGGTATCTACCATATATTGGGATCTATCGTGTATCGGTATCTATCATATATCGGGATCTATCGGTATATATTGGTATCTATTGGTATCTATCATATATTGGTATATATCGGTATCTATCATATATCGGGATCTATCGGTATATATCGGGATCTATAGGTATCTGTCATAAATTGGGATCTATCGTGTATTGGTATCTATCATATATTGTGATCTATCGGTATATATCGGTATCTATTGGTATCTATCATTTATTGGTATATATTGGTATCTGTTGGTATCTGTCATATATCAGGATCTATCGGTATATATCGGTATCTGTTGGTATCTATCATATATTGGTATGTATCGGTATTTATCATATATCTGGATCTATCGGTATATATCGGTATCTATCATATATCGGTATCTATCGATATCTATCATATATCAGTATCTATCATATATCAGTATCTTTACACATACAGATACGTGAATTGTTATGTGAACTCAGTTGTTCTTCTGTCGCCTATCCCTCACTCTTCTATCATTTGCCAATTTATAACCTTTTTTTGAGTTTGATTAACTCTTAATTTGTGAACATATTTTAAAAAAAAAAAAAAAATCTTTATTTTGACATGGAAAATACAATACAACATTTCTTTGTACAGTAATGCTTTCCAATACAGAGTGCATTCATACATTTAAAATAGGGTTGCACCGATACCGATACTGGTATCGGTATCGGTGCCGATACCAGCATTTGCGCGAGTACTTGTACTCGCGCAAATGCGGCCGATGCCAGCACCGATACCCTGTGTCAGGGTCGGTGCTGCAGTGAGGGAACCGGGGAGCTGCTCACAATGCTCCCAGGTTGCCTCTCTCCCTCCTGTAGCGTCTGAGCGTTGCCGCGGGTTACCATGGCAACGCTCTGACGCTGACTTCTGCCGGGGCTCGCGAGAGAACAGCGAGCACCCGGCAGAGGAGAGTATGGGAGGCTAGATGGGAGCGGGTGGTGAGAGGCAAAGAGGGGGGCCAAGAGGGAGAAAAAAAGGGACTAAGAAAAAGGGGAAAAAAAAAAAGGCAAAAGGAGTAAAGATCAGGAGACAAAAGGAGGGGAACTAAGAAAAGGCAAAAAAGAGGGGGGATCAGGAGAGAGCAAGACAGGCAAAAGAGTGGGATCAAGAGTCAAGGAGGGGGACAAAGGGGGATCAAAAGGAAGAGAAAAAGCCAAGGCAAAAGCTGAAGAGGGGGAGAATGAAGTAAAAGGTAGGAATCAAGAGGGGGAGAAAGAGGCAAAAGGGGACAGTCAAGAGGTGGTGTGTGTGTGTGTATATTATATATATATATATATAATATTATATTTCAAGTACTCACCAATACTTTTTTGAGGTCATTTGCCAGTTTTCCAAGTACCTAAAGCATATATATTATATATATAATATATGTGCTTTAAGTACCTGGAAAACTGGCAAATGACCCCAAAAAAAGTATCGGTAATTGGTATCGGCGAGTACTTGAAAAAAGTATCGGTACTTGTACTCGGTCTTAAAAAAGTGGTATCGGTGCATCTCTAATTTAAAACAATAAAATTCTTAATACCTGCGATGCAGTGCACTTTGGCAGCACACAGGTACATCTGAACTTTATTGTATCATCACTTTAGTGAACTCAACACTTGTACTTTATTTCACTGTATTAAAGTCTCTGTGGGTATCTGCCTGGGGGATTGGGTGTGTATGTGGGGGGTGGGATATGGGGCGTGGGTCAGGGTAGGCCAGGGGGCCAAGGGGAGGTGACAGTGATATTGAGCCATTAGTGGGGATGCTAGTCCTCCTCTTCAGGGCTGTCCAAGATGTTATAGACTCTTAGCAGACTGTGGACCAGTCTGCTACAGTCCTGTGTTGTCACCTGTTCTCTCCTCAGCACCAGACGATTCCTTGCAAACCACAGAGTGTCTTTGACACAGCACATGATGCGCCAGGCTTCCTGGATAGCACCATACGTGTGTGTCCCTGGAAATAGACCATATAGTACCGAGTGGTACGACAAGTGTCTCTTTGGAACAGAGTCTTTGAGTTAATTTGTGAACATGTATATTCATGAACCATATCTCCTTTCTTTCCTCTTTTTCTGTTTTAGTACACTGTATTTTTCATCTCCTACCTCTTCTCTGTATTCACTTCTCACAGAGGGGGAGATTCACTAAGCGCCGATAAAGAGGTGATAAAGTGGAGATAACATCCCCAGTTTATCACTTCTCCAATTCCGGTGTTATCCTATGGAACCTATGCACTAAGATTTCTTTGGAGATCTCAGCCTGTATAGACTGACATTGGAACTGGAGAAGTGAAAAACTGGGGAAGTTAAAATGATCTTTTATCATGAGTGTATTAATGTGTCTTATTAAAGTTGTAATGCTCTTTTTGAAACACAATACAAATCTATATAGTAAAAAAAAGCGAGCTATTTTTACAAAGTGACAGATCCACTTTAAAGGGATAGTAATACTTCGTTTTAACTTTATTTTATTTTGTAAGCATTAAAAAAACATGAAGAACGATATAAGTCTTATCTCTCAAACCTTTATGGTTTGAGAGATATTCACAAACAAAGTTTCCCCCTCCCGTCCCTTTTACTGATGTAACACTGCTCAGCCAGATCAGAAGGGAGGTGCCCAGGTAGACTGCAGAGAGGGACAATCTTCAATTAAGATAAAGGAAAAACCTGAAAAACTTGTCAAGGGGGACAGGGCTTTCATTGTTCTCATAGGAAGAAGATTGTCCCCTGCTGTTATCTGTCTGGTCTATGGACTGCATTCCACATCTGAGAAGAGATGGCTTACACTAGGTAAAAGGGACGGGAGGGGGAAATTTGCTTGTGAATATCTCTCAAACCATAAAGGTTGAGAGATAAAACTTATATCATTCTTCATGTTTTTTTAATGCCTACAAAATAAAATAAAGTTAAAACGAAGTATTACTATCCCTTTAAGTGGGACTTTTAACCTCTTGAATGCCAATACATTGCTTAGATTTTGCTTTCCACAAAAGGGCCAAAGGTTTAAACCATGTAAAACAAAATGTTTCGTTCGTATTTCTCAAGTGATCTCCAGTAAAGACCTGTCTGTTCATTCATAATGAAGTGCATTCTTTTTTTTTACACGGGAAGATTCAGTATTATTACTTCTGGCAAGGTCGGAGTAAAGAGCCACTTGTAAAGGGCAGGTTGAGAAATTGATAAAGACAGATTGCAGAAATGGAATTTGAATGCAGATGTACCGTGTTTATCTCCTTGAATTACAGCGACATGGCCAACACACTGCTTCGCAATGAGCTGATCATCTAGGGGGTTAGTTTTAAAGCAGAACTACCACCTAGGGTGACCACGGGTCCCGGAACGTCCGGGACTGTCCCTTATTTCAGGGCTATGTCCCGCGTCCCGGGTCATCTTCAACCGGGACAATGAAGTGTCCCGGAATGAAGCCAAGCCGCCCTGGATGTCAGCCTGCAAGCGGTGTGTCACATCATGGACGCCGCGAGGGAGCGCTTGGTAGCGCTCCCTCGCGGCGTCCATGATATGACACACCGCTTGCAGGCTGACATCCAGGGCGGCAATGCAGCTTACCTGGAGGCAAGCGCTCTAGTAATACAGAGCGCTAGGAGATGACATCATCTCCCAGCGCTCTGCATTACTGAGCACAGCGCGCGGGAGCTTCAGCTCTGTGCCGGAGGAGGCACAGAGCACTTTACACGCCACTAGACCACCAGGGACTCAAGGTATGAAGGGGCAACTAGGGTGACCACGTCCCGGAATGGCAGAAGGGAAATGTGGTCACCCTACTACCACCCCTTGTAAACTTTGCCCCAAATTATTGCCCATCTGGCAACTAGCTGCTCAATAGTTCTAGTCGCCAGAATTATTACCGCGTTATTGAGAATTCCTACTGCTCCCGGACTGACAGACACGAAACAGCGCAGACATCTTTCCACAGTGACGTCTGTGCGCCTGCACTGTCAGTCCCTTTTGGTACCGAACGGATCCTAGCACCACCTCCTAGAGCAGACTGGGGCTGACAGTGCAGGCGCACAGACATCACTATGAAAAGATGTCTGCGCTGTTTCCTGGCTGTCAGTCCGGGAGCAGTATAGAATTCTCAATAACGCGGTAATAATTCTGGCGACTAGCTCTACTGAGCAGCTAGTCTCCAGATGGGTAATTATTTGGGGGCAAAGTTTACAAGGGGCGGTAGGTGCGCTTTAAAGAGATAGTAATACTTTGTTTTATCTTTATTTTATTTTGCAGGCATTAAAAACCATGAAGAACGATATAAGTCTTATCTCTCAAACCTTAATGGTTTATGAGATATTCACAAGCAAAGTTTCCCCTCCCGCCCCTTTTACCTAGTGTAAGACATCTCTTCTCAGATGTGGAATGCAGTCCATGGACCAGACAGATAACAGAAGGGGACAATCTTCTTCCTATGAGAACAATGAAAGCCCTGCCCCCCTTGACAAGTTTTTCAGGTTTTTCCCTTATCTTAATTGAAAATTGTCCCTCTCTGCAATCTACCTGGGCACCTCCCTTCTGATCTGGCTGAACAGTGTTACATCAGTAAGAGGGGCGGGAGGGGGATACTTTGTCATTGAATTACTCTTGTACTACAACTCTGACAGAATTGAAATGACACTCTCCAAAGTCCAAATACTATGATGATTAATTAGAGCTGCTTTTATTATAAAACATTACTATCCCTTTAATGTCATTTGGTGATCTACACAAACACAGAGTGAAATATTGACTCATTACTGAGTCATTTCGTAGTGAACATATTTGAGGCTCATTATTATCAGTTGGGGGGCATGCAGAAGTAAGATTGTGCTGAAAAGTAGGAGAAGGGACTGACTTTTGTGTGGTTCCCCTGTCTAATACCTATGGACTAAGCTTTTTATGAAAGCAACCCTCTGGCACTCAAAAGATTGCTTTGCAATGCATTCCATAAGCGTTTGGCACTCACAGGGTTAAGAATATAGAGAAGTTTTCAAATGGACAAGAAAGAGTTACAGCGTGTCACATACACCGCCACCAGCCAATACCGATCATCCACTGAAACTCTGTTCTTCCTTACTGATCCTGTCTACCTCCTGTAGTTCTGTGTTCTCAATAGAAATGCATCGATTCCTAGTCACACCAGTTGTACCATACCGGGTCAGATAAAAATGATTAATGATTTAACCTTTAAGCACCAGAGTGGTGCACAATGCACTGCAAAGCAATAGGCTGTATGCTCCTCTGGTCCTTAAAGGGATAGTAATGTTTCATAATAAAAGCAGCTCTAATTAATCATCATAGTATTTGGACCATGGAGAGTGTTATTTCAATTCTGTCAGAGTTGTAGTTCAAGAGTAATTCAATGACAAAGTATCCCCCTCCCGCCCCTTTTACTGATGTAACACTGCTCAGCCAGATCAGAAGGGAGGTGCCCAGGTAGACTGCAGAGAGGGACAATCTTCAATTAAGATAAGGGAAAAACCTGAAAAACTTGTCAAGGGGGGCAGGGCTTTCATTGTTCTCATAGGAAGAAGATTGTCCCCTTCTGTTATCTGTCTGGTCTATGGACTGCATTCCACATCTGAGAAGAGATGGTTTACACTAGGTAAAAGGGGCGGGAGGGGAAACTTTGCTTGTGAATATCTCTCAAACCATAAAGGTTTGAGAGAAAAGACTTATATTGTTCTTCATGTTTTTTTAATGCCTACAAAATAAAATAAAGATAAAATGAAGTATTACTATTCCTTTAAAGGGTTAGTAATGCCCATATTTAAGTTGAATCAGTATTGTAGATATTAAAAAAATAAAATATCTGGAGAAAGTCCCACCTCTCAGACCTTTACGGTTTGGGAGATATTCGCCGCTAAATTTCCCCGCTCCCTCATGTCAGCTGTAAATCTGACAGAAGGAGATCCGTGTTGGCTGACTCGAGGAGGCTCTTCAGCAGAGCCGCAATAGCGATATTTAAAAAGAAATGCTTAATTGGAACGGTTTACCAAGTGTGCGTGCAAACCAGGCACACTTAGTAGCCTGTTCCAGTGGAGTAATTATTTTTAGATATTGCTATTTCGGCTCTGCTGCAGAGCCATCGACTGGTCCCAGGACCGTGATCTCCTGCTGCCGGTAGAGCGCTGACGTCAGGAGAAGGGGGGGGAGGGGGAACTTTAGAGGCGAATATCTCTCAAACCGTAATAATAGCTACAATACTGATTCAACTTAAATATGGGCATTACTAACCCTTTAAAGGGGATCTATCACCCCTATACATGTTGGTCTAAACAGTTTGTTTACGTGGCGACTAGATGTTATGATGTTTTCATTTTTTTAATAAAATCGTTATTTTGCTGAATTTACTCAAGTAAATATTACCCTGCTCCATTCTTTTGGACAGACTGTGGTTACCAGCTCTGTACCGCAATCCGTCACTCTTCCTCCGCTCCCCTCCCTCTATCCAGTCTCCTCCAATGACAGACGATTTCTGCATGTAAGATGGAGTGGTCTCTGGCCAATGAGAGCATCTGTAATGACTACTTTATATACAGATGTGGGCAGTTTATATAGAAGATTATATATCTGTAA
This sequence comes from Rhinophrynus dorsalis, assembly GCA_037306005.1. Classification (NCBI taxonomy): domain Eukaryota; kingdom Metazoa; phylum Chordata; class Amphibia; order Anura; family Rhinophrynidae; genus Rhinophrynus; species Rhinophrynus dorsalis. The sequence continues at coordinate 114,002,574 of CM074728.1, read as the reverse complement.
TGACTACTTTATATACCGATGTGGGCAGTTTATATACCAGATTATACGTCTGTAATGACTACTTTATATACCGATGTGGGCAGTTTATATACCAGATTATACATCTGTAATGGCTACTTTATATACCAATGTGGGCAGTTTATATACCAGATTATACATCTGTAATGGCATAAAAGAAAAAGAAAGAACAGAGCGCCAATAGTGCGTTATCTCAATATATCAATTATCAGCATAAAGTGTATGAATGCACTCACATTAATAACAGGTTGACCCAAAGACATATGTCTATGATCAACAATAAACGCTTTCAGGGTACTTTACCCGTCCCTGTCCGGGATCTGTAGTCTCCAACTCCAAAGTCCCAGTGAACGGGATATATCTCCAATCGACACCGTAAAAATAAGTAAACTTGTAGCCGCAATCTTTCAATAAAAAATTGTTTTATTTAAAAACAAAATAAGTACCAAATGGTAATAATAGGCTCCAGGGAACGCGTTTCGCAGCACCCACGGCTGCTTTATCAACCAATCTGGCCTTAAGAAAAAGAAAAACAAACGGCTACACAGTAACAGAATTTAAAACCTATACACTTGTATCAGATTGGATAATCAACTCACACAATAATTAGGACACAATGTGGCTATCCCAAAACATCGATACCTTCTAGACTCGATTAGTCCACAAACCCTCTCCAACCCAAATAAATCTCACAATCCCAAAATATAACTCTTTGAGTGCCGGGGAAGCACAACCGCCACTTCTGTTAGTTCCGCTTCCATCCGGCAACCAAATCACTCCAGATCTCTCAAGGAGACAAAAAACAAAAAGAAACAAACATAATATTCATCCCCAAGAGACATAAACAAAAAAGAAAAACACAATTCACAAACAATAATAATAATATATAACTCATACATAATCTAACAATCTTACCCATATTGCCACCCCAAATGGACCTCACAACCCAAAATATAACCATTTGAGTGCCGGGGAAGCAAAATAGCCACATATATAAACTCTGCTTCCATCCGGCAGCCAAATCTCTCCAGATTCCTCAAGAAGACAGAACACATGTAATTAGACAAAAAAACTCCTCGTGACCGAAATTATCTGTCATTCTCAAAGCACCTGAACAAAAATATAACAAAAAATACATACATAAAAAACAAAACATAACAATGATAAAAAACAAAAAATATAATACATAACTAAAATCACATAAATAATAAAAAAAAAATATATATATATAAAAAATACATATATATAAAAAATAATAAACAGATTAATAAACAAATTAAATACCATGAGAGTATACACAAAAGCCATATATATTGGCTCCGTAAATCCCTCCAACATCCAAACAATTACAAAGTGCCTCTAGGGGGGAAAACCATGTAGACAATCACAACCCTTAACTAGGGATACAAAAATACATATAAATACAAAACACCCCATTGTAAATCCTACAATAAAACCTCCCAAACTCACTATAATAAATCTATAATCAAAAACCACCAAACCACGTGACAAATATGTACCCCATACACTCTCCCACCGTAATAGAGAGAGAGTAAAACCAAGCACATAAATCCCACGCAGCCATAGTAAGCAACCAAACGGCCCAAATCACAGTGTATGCTAACACCCCATCAGTATGACCCAACTACCAAAAAGTCTCAACAGTCTCGTTAAGACCACTAGGGCTCATCGTGTCCAACATAAAGATCCAAAACGACTCTCGCATATTAAGTCGCTTCGTTCTCTCAGTAATGGACAACGCTGAACTCACATGCTCCACAGGAATAACCGCCAGACTATCCGGTATCCCTCCATGTACCTCAGAAAAATGTCTAGAGACACTATGAAACGGGTACCTACTCAGAATGTTACGTCTATGTTGACCTATGCGTGTCCTCAAACACTGTGTAGTCCGCCCCACATATTGCAACCCACAGCTACATGAGAGAAGATATATCACGTATCTGGTGGCACAATTCATCATAGACCTAATTTCAAATACCCTAGAAGTTTTAAAAGAAACAAACTTTTTAATCCCATTTTGGATATATTGACAGGTGAGACAGCTCTTACTATAACATTTATATCCACCTCTTAATTTCTCATTCTCCAAAGTATATTGGGAAGCCACATCATTATGATGTTTAATCTTAGAGGGGGCAACTATATTCTTAATCGTTGAAGCCCTTCTATATAATATCAGGGGATTTTTAGGGATGATATTCATCAACAATGGATCTTTCTCCAATATCCCCCAATATTTTTTAAAAATCTTAAACATCGCTGAGGTCTTATTATGATACTTCGTAATGAAGGAAGGAAAGTTATCACATCTCTTTTTATTCCTCTTCTTCGCCTCTAACCCCCTCTCTTTCACTTCCTCGCCTCTATTATGAAATATATTATTTCTTACCCTTTCTCTTGAATCTAAAACCAATTTCTTTGGATACCGCTTTTCCAAAAAGCGATCATATAAAATTCCTGACTGCTCTTGGAAATCTTCCTCACTTGAACAATTTCTTCCTATTCTTGTAAATTGACCATACGGAATATTTTGTAACCACTTCCTATGGTGGCAACTTGTAAAATGTAAATAACTATTCACATCAACCGACTTAAAGTATGTACGGGATCTAATTTTCTCTCCAATAATGCCCATTAACTCCAGATCCAAAAACTCAATATTATTAACACCAACCTTATGGGTAAAACTTAAACCCCACTGGTTATTTTCTAAATGGATCCTAAATTTTTCTATCAACTCACAACTACCCTTCCAAATTATGATGACATCATCAATATAACGGCGATAGAATACCAGGTTCGCGCCCATGTACGCTGAATCAAACACCATCTGTTGTTCCAAAAAACCCATAAATAGGTTCGCGTAACTGGGGGCGAACCTGGTACCCATCGCCGTCCCTTTTATTTGCAAATATACCTGTTTATCAAATTCAAAATAGTTGTGAGTTAATATAAATTCAGTAGCTTTAAGTATAAAATCTCGCTGAGCAAAGGGCATTAGTAAATCCTGATCTATAAAATGTCTCAAAGCCAATAAACCACCTACATGTGGTATATTTGAATATAGCGCAGCCACATCTATAGTGACCCATAAAAAGTCCTCTTGCCATACAATATCCCTGAGCAACTCCAACAAATGCGAGGAATCTCTTAAATAGGACTCCAATCCCATCACCAATTTCTGTAAATGTATATCAATATATGCCGAAAGATTGCATGTGAGGGAGTCTATGCCAGAGATGATCGGACGTCCAGGAGGCTGAACTAAAGATTTATGCACCTTCGGAAGATGGTAATAAATAGCCATCCTAGGGTTATATGAGCAAATAAAATCTCTCTCCATCCGACTGACAATACCACCAGCATAGGCTCCCTCCACTAAAGAAATCATATCCTTCCTATACTTAATTGTGGGATCTGCATTTAAAGCAATATAATATTCTTTATCAGAAAGTATACGATAAGCTTCATTCATATAATCAGTATATTCCTGTATAACTACTGATCCTCCCTTATCTGCCGATTTAATTACAATACTCTTATTATTTGCCAGATTTTTTAACGCTGCCCTTTCTCCAAAAGTTAAATTATTCACCTTACCTCCATATTTATGTAGACTCCTAAAATCCTCCAAAACTAGAGAACTAAAAAGGTCCACATAATGACCCTTAAATCCACTTGGATTAAAGGTAGATCGTGGTCTCAAATCAGTGGGAATAGGGCCATTCAAAATAAATTCCGTGTGTGTATCTACAACTGGTAATATCTCTCTTCCACCATCATCAAAAATAGATGTAGCGGTCACTATAGGAAGCACATTCCCCTGATTATTCAAAGATTTACTAGCAAAAAATCTTTTTAGGGACAATTTACGAATATAATCATTCAAATCCACAAATAACTGAAAAATATCAGGTTCACTTGTAGGACAAAATGAAAGACCTTTTTCTAATACAGTTTTTTCATCTTCTGTCAGGACATAATTAGAGAGGTTATAGACTGTCCTCTTTAAAATCATTCTATTCTTGACTTTTTTAGAAGACTTTCCACTTCCTCTCCCCCTTCTACCTCTATACCTATTCTTTTTTGGCTCACTTCTTCTCTCAGCGGCAGAAATAGATTCTGATCTTTCCACCAAGGATGACCCGGAATTTCGGGTTGTTTGTGGGTGCCATACTCCAAAAAAGAAACATTACAGTCTCCCTTATTTGCAGATTCAATCCTACCATTATGTACAGAAAAACGCCTAGATGAAGTACCCTCATCCGGCTCAGATGTAACTGTACTTTGAGTGCTGATGCTGAATTACACATAAGTGTTTTATTCAGCCACTATCCTTGTGAGTAGTGTCCTTATGGTGGTGGTTGGTGCTATTGGTTCTTAGAAGTTTTTACACTAGGAGCGCCTCCTGTTTTTTCTTCTTTCTTCTACAGATACATCTATAATGACTACTTTATATACCGATGTGAGCAGTTTATATACCAGATTATACATCTGTAATGGCTACTTTATATACCGATGTGGGCAGTTTATATACCAGATTATACGTCTGTAATGACTACTTTATATACCGATGTGGGCAGTTCATATACCAGATTATACATCTGTAATGACTACTTTATATACCGATGTGAGCAGTTTATATACCAGATTATACATCTGTAATGGCTACTTTATATACCGATGTGGGCAGTTTATATACCAGATTATACATTTGTAATGGCTACTTTATATACCGATGTGAGCAGTTTATATACCAGATTATACATTTGTAATGGCTACTTTATATACCGATGTGGGCAGTTTATATACCAGATTATACATCTGTAATGACTACTTTATATACAGATGTGGGCAGTTTATATACCAGATTATACATCTGTAATGGCTACTTTATATACCGATGTGAGCAGTTTATATACCAGATTATACATCTGGAATGGCTACTTTATATACCGATGTGAGCAGTTTATATACCAGATTATACATCTGTAATGGCTACTTTATATACCGATGTGAGCAGTTTATATACCAGATTATACATTTGTAATGGCTACTTTATATACCGATGTGGGCAGTTTATATACCAGATTATACATCTGTAATGACTACTTTATATACAGATGTGGGCAGTTTATATACCAGATTATACATCTGTAATGACTACTTTATATACCGATGTGGGCAGTTTATATACCAGATTATACATCTGTAATGACTACTTTATATACCGATGCGGGCAGTTTATATACCAGATTATACATCTGTAATGACTACTTTATATACCGATGTGGGCAGTGTATATACCAGATTATACATCTGTAATGACTACTTTATATACCGATGTGGGCAGTTTATATACCAGATTATACATCTGTAATGGCTACTTTATGTACCGATGTGGGCAGTTTATATACCAGATTATACGTCTGTAATGACTACTTTATATACCGATGTGGGCAGTTCATATACCAGATTATACATCTGTAATGACTACTTTATATACAGATGTGGACAGTTTATATACCAGATTATACATCTGTAATGACTACTTTATATACAGATGTGGGCAGTTTATATACCAGATTATACATCTGTAATGGCTACTTTATATACAGATGTGGGCAGTTTATATACCAGATTATACATCTGTAATGACTACTTTATATACCGATGTGGGCAGTTTATATACCAGATTATACATCAGTAATGGCTACTTTATATACCGATGTGGGCAGTTTATATACCAGATTATACATCTGTAATGACTACTTTATATACAGATGTGGACAGTTTATATACCAGATTATACATCTGTAATGGCTACTTTATATACCGATGTGGTCAGTTCATATACCAGATTATACATCTGTAATGACTACTTTATATACCGATGTGGGCAGTTCATATACCAGATTATACATCTGTAATGACTACTTTATATACAGATGTGGGCAGTTTATATACCAGATTATACATCTGTAATGGCTACTTTATATACCGATGTGGGCAGTTCATATACCAGATTATACATCTGTAATGGCTACTTTATATACAGATGTGGGCAGTTTATATACCAGATTATACGTCTGTAATGGCTACTTTATATACCGATGTGGGCAGTTCATATACCAGATTATACATCTGTAATGACTACTTTATATACAGATGTGGGCAGTTTATATACCAGATTATACATCTGTAATGACTACTTTATATACCGATGTGGGCAGTTTATATACCAGATTATACATCTGTAATGGCTACTTTATATACCGATGTGGGCAGTTCATATACCAGATTATACATCTGTAATGACTACTTTATATACCGATGTGGGCAGTTCATATACCAGATTATACATCTGTAATGGCTACTTTATATACCGATATGGGCAGTTTATATACCAGATTATACATCTGTAATGGCTACTTTATATACCGATGTGGGCAGTTTATATAGCAGATTATACATCTGTAATGGCTACTTTATATACCGATGTGGGCAGTTTATATAGCAGATTATACATCTGTAATGACTACTTTATATACCGATGTGGGCAGTTCATATACCAGATTATACATCTGTAATGGCTACTTTATATACCGATGTGGGCAGTTTATATAGCAGATTATACATCTGTAATGGCTACTTTATATACCGATGTGGGCAGTTTATATAGCAGATTATACATCTGTAATGACTACTTTATATACCGATGTGGGCAGTTTATATACCAGATTATACGTCTGTAATGACTACTTTATATACCGATGTGGGCAGTTCATATACCAGATTATACATCTGTAATGGCTACTTTATATACCGATGTGGGCAGTTTATATAGCAGATTATACATCTGTAATGGCTACTTTATATACCGATGTGGGCAGTTTATATAGCAGATTATACATCTGTAATGACTACTTTATATACCGATGCGGGCAGTTTATATACCAGATTATACGTCTGTAATGACTACTTTATATACCGATGTGGGCAGTTCATATACCAGATTATACATCTGTAATGGCTACTTTATATACCGATGTGGGCAGTTTATATAGCAGATTATACATCTGTAATGGCTACTTTATATACCGATGTGGGCAGTTTATATAGCAGATTATACATCTGTAATGACTACTTTATATACCGATGCGGGCAGTTTATATACCAGATTATACGTCTGTAATGACTACTTTATATACCGATGTGGGCAGTTCATATACCAGATTATACATCTGTAATGACTACTTTATATACCGATGTGGGCAGTTTATATACCAGATTATACATCTGTAATGGCTACTTTATATACCGATGTGGGCAGTTTATATACCAGATTATACATCTGTAATGACTACTTTATATACCGATGTGGGCAGTTTATATAGCAGATTATACGTCTGTAATGGCTACTTTATATACCGATGTGGGCAGTTTATATACCATATTATACATCTGTAATGACTACTTTATATACCGATGTGAGCAGTTTATATACCAGATTATACATCTGTAATGGCTACTTTATATACCGATGTGGGCAGTTTATATACCAGATTATACATCTGTAATGACTACTTTATATACCGATGTGGGCAGTTTATATACCAGATTATACATCTGTAATGACTACTTTATATACCGATGCGGGCAGTTTATATACCAGATTATACATCTGTAATGACTACTTTATATACCGATGTGGGCAGTTTATATACCAGATTATACATCTGTAATGACTACTTTATATACCGATGTGGGCAGTTTATATACCAGATTATACATCTGTAATGACTACTTTATATACCGATGCGGGCAGTTTATATACCAGATTATACATCTGTAATGACTACTTTATATACCGATGCGGGCAGTTTATATACCAGATTATACATCTGTAATGGCTACTTTATATACCGATGCGGGCAGTTTATATACCAGATTATACATCTGTAATGGCTACTTTATATACCGATGTGGGCAGTTCATATACCAGATTATACATCTGTAATGACTACTTTATATACAGATGTGGACAGTTTATATACCAGATTATACATCTGTAACGGCTACTTTATATACAGATGTGGGCAGTTTATATACCAGATTATACATCTGTAATGACTACTTTATATACCGATGTGGGCAGTTCATATACCAGATTATACATCTGTAATGACTACTTTATATACCGATGTGGGCAGTTCATATACCAGATTATACATCTGTAATGACTACTTTATATACCGATGTGGGCAGTTTATATACCAGATTATACATCTGTAATGGCTACTTTATATACCGATGTGGGCAGTTCATATACCAGATTATACATCTGTAATGACTACTTTATATACCGATGTGGGCAGTTTATATACCAGATTATACATCTGTAATGACTACTTTATATACCGATGTGGGCAGTTTATATACCAGATTATACATCTGTAATGGCTACTTTATATACCGATGTGGGCAGTTTATATACCAGATTATACATCTGTAATGGCTACTTTATATACCGATGTGGGCAGTTTATATACCAGATTATACATCAGTAATGGCTACTTTATATACCGATGTGGGCAGTTTATATACCAGATTATACATCTGTAATGGCTACTTTATATACCGATGTGGGCAGTTTATATACCAGATTATACATCTGTAATGGCTACTTTATATACAGATGTGGGCAGTTTATATACCAGATTATACATCTGTAATGGCTACTTTATATACAGATGTGGGCAGTTTATATACCAGATTA